>CM077153.1:238964009-239166317 GCA_039583875.1 Platanthera guangdongensis
TTGTATGTCCAGATATCGAGACACGAAAATATTGCTTTTAAATTCTGAAATCGAAAATACTTGTAGACAAAACAGAAGAATTTTTAGGAATAACAATATTTCACATCTTGTGATGGGTGATAACAGACAAAACAATATGCACAACAATGAGGGTCACGTAGATCCTAATGAACAAGTTGACCAAAACGGCAAACAGAATGCACCTATAAAGACATGTCGTGATTATAATACACCTTTACGGGGAGGGTTGCACTTTAGCATAGCTCGGCCTACTATAGCAGCCAACAACTTCAAGATAGATTCCACTACTATGCAATTAGTTCAACATAATAAGTTTGGGGTCTAAATAATGAAGATACCAATTCTCATCTAAGGACATTCTTAGAAATATGTGGCATGTTTAAAGTAAATGGGGCTACTGATGAAGCAATTCAGTTTAAGTTATTTCCATTTTTGTTAGAAGGAAAAGCTAAAGACTGACTTAATTCGTTGTCATATGGTTTTATAACCACATGAGAGCAATTAGTGGAGAATTTTTTAAATAAATACTTTCCTTCATCTAAAACAGTAAAGTTAATAAGAGACATCACCACTTTTTGCAAAACCATGGGGAAACTCTTTACGAAGCTTGGGAGCATTTTAAAGAGTTATTGAGAAGATGTCCACATCACGGGTTAGAACAACATCAGCAGGTATCCACATTTTATAATGGATTACGAACAGCTACCATGATCTTAGTTGATGGAGCTGCAGGGGGATCTTTGATGAAAAAGTACCCAGAGGATTCTTATGCTATTCTAGAAGAACTTACCTCCAACAATTATCAATCATTTGAAAGGCAAGGGAATGACAATACAATGGGTGTCCATTATGTTGATCAATTCACTTCATTAGCTGCAGAAATGACATCACAATTTAACATGATAAATAAATGACTAGATTCTTTGAGTCAAAATATTGTAATGTCATCCGTTAGTAGTATTCATTTTCCTAACCCTAATACCTCTCTCATCATAGAACAACTGAATCAAGTTCCGAAGGAAGTTAATTATGTAGTTGGCCAAAGACAAAATGTTTTTTCGAATCAATATCATCCTGAATGGAGAAATCACCCTAACTTTTCATGGAGAAATAATCAAAGTGTTAATCATCCACCATGATTCAATCAAACTCCTCCAAACAATCAAGGGAATTTCAAGGAAATTACCAAATGAATTAATCATAGAAATATTTCAGAAAAATGATGCAAGGGTGGTAGGGATAGAATCATCTATTAAATCCTTAGAAACTTCAACAGGACAGATTACCAATGCATTAAATCTAAGGCCAGTTGGAACATTACCAGCTGAAACAACTCCAAATCCAAAGAGAGATGACACAACTAACCAATGCAAGTCTGTCACCCTAAGAAGTGGGAACAAAATTTTTGGCGAGGATTTGTTATTTGAAAAATTTAAGGAAGATGAAAGAAAAGGAAAACAAAATAAAAGAAGTCGAGAACTCTAACATAGAAAAAGGGGAAGAGGTTATAGATTTGGAAGGAAGAAAAATTTACCCACATCCACCTTTTTCTTCCAGACTCACTCAAACAAAGCTAGATAAACAATTCCAAAAGTTTATGGAAGTTTTTAAAAAGTTGACCAAAAATATCCCTTTTGCTAAGACTTTGGAGCAGATGCCTAGTTATGTAAAATTCATGAAGAATATTCTCTCCAAAAAGAGAAAATTTGCTGAAAAAGATATTGTGGCTTTAACCAAAGAATGTAGTGCTATACTACAAAAAAACTACCTCTTAAATTAAAAGATCCAGGAAGCTTCACCATACCATGTTCCATAGGAGTTAAATTTTTGGGTCGAGCTTTATGTGATTTAGGGGCTCGTATTAACCTCATGCCACTTTCTATTTATAGAACCTTATGTCTTGGATAAAGAGCTCCTACCTCCCTTACTCTTCAACTGGATGATCGAACTTTAGCATTCTCTGAAGGCATTGCGGAGGATGTTTTAGTTAAGGTAGAGAAGTTTTTTTTTCCTGCTGACTTCGTAGTATTTGATATGGAAGAAGATAAGGATGTGTCCATTATTCTTGGTAGACTCTTTCTCGCTACAAGAAGGACTCTTATTGACGTCCAAAAAGGAGAACTTACAATGAGAGTAAATGAGGAAGAGGTAACTTTTAACATCTTAAATGCAATTAAATACCCTAATGATAAAGAAAAATGTTGTTCTATTGATAAAATAGAAATTCCAATTAGAGCTTATCAAAAGAATGACCCATGGGAGAAAATATTATTTACAATCCTTAATAATGAAGAATGGGATGAAGTGGAAGAGATGGATGATTGTGCCAAAGTTTTTAATACAAGTGAAAGGTGGAGAACTTTTAGGACAGTTGAAGCACTTGAAAGATAAAGTGAGTTAAAATTTTAAAACCATCCATTATAGAATCACCTCAATTAGAATTAAAACCTTTACCTACAAATCTGATGTATGCTTTTCTAGGAGAAAGTAGAACCTTGCCGGTAATAATTGATGCTTCTTTGGAGCAAAGGAAGAAGAACTATTAGAGGTCCTTAAGAAATAAAAGGAGCTATGTGGTGTATTATTGTGGACATCCAAAGCATTAGTCCAATCGTAGGCATGCATAAAATATTATTAGAAGATGACACAAAAACCTCCATTGAGCATCAAAGAAGGCTTAGTCCTCCAATGAAAGAGATTGTAAAAAAATAAATCATTAAATTGTTAGATGTCGGTATTATTTATCCAATATCTGATAGTAAATGGGTTAGTCCTGTCCAATGTGTGCCTAAAAGGGTGGGATGACTGTTGTGGAAAATGAAAACAATGAATTGATCCCTACTAGGACAGTAACTGGTTGGCATATATGCATGGATTATAGAAAATTAAATCAGTCAACTAGGAAAGATCACTTCTCTTTGCCATTCATAGATAAGGTGTTAGATAAGTTAGCAGGGAATGAATATTCTTGTTTCTTGGACGGGTATTTAGGTTATAACCAAATTATGGTAGCCCCTGAAAACTAGGAAAAGACAATGTTTACGTGCACATATGGTACATTTGCATTTCATAAAATGTCATTTGGATTATGTAACGCACCTGCTACGTTTCAGCGCTGTATGATTTATATTTTTTTTCTGATTTGATGGATGAAGGTATTGAGATTTTTATGGATAATTTTTCTGCGTTTGGCAAACCTTTCTATGAATGCTTAGAATGTTTAAAAAAGGTTTTGGATAGGTGTGTGCCAACTAATTTAGTCTTAAATTGGGAGAAGTAGCATTTCATGGGAAGAGAGGGCATAGTGCTTGGCCATAAAATTTCCAATAGGGGTTTAGAAGTAGATCGTTCAAAACTGGAAATAATAGAAAAACTTCTTCCCCCTACAAATATTAAAGGAATTAGAAGCTTTTTAGGGCATGCAGGTTTCTATAGGAGGTTTATAAGAAAAAGTTTTGCAATATCTAAACCTCTTGGTCACCTCCTTGAAAAGGACACCTCTTTCAACTTTGATCAAATATGTCTAGAATCTTTCAACATTCTAAAGAAAAGTCTGATATCATCTCCTATCATTATAGCCCCTAATTGGAGTCTACGCTTTGTTTTATTGTGTGATGCTAGCAAATATGCTTTAGGGGCTGTTTTGGGTCAAACACCTAACAAAATCTTTCATACCATTTATTATGTAAGCAAAATTTTAAATGAAGTTCAAATAAACTACACAACTACAAAGAAAGAATTATTAGCGATAGTATTTGCATTTGATAAATTCTGCTCTTATTTAATCAACTCAAAAGTTATAGTTTATATAGACCATGCGAGCATAAAATATTTGGTAGATAAGAAAAATGTCAAGCCCAGACTTATAAGATGGATTTTACTTTTACAAGAATTCAACCTTGAGATTAAAGATAGAAAAGGGTCAGAAAATCCAGTAGCGGACCATCTATCTAGGTTAGAGCAAGATGATGAGAAAAATAAGGAATTAGAAATCAAAGAAAATTTTCCTGATGAAACCATTTTAGCAATCACAGAGAATAGTCCACCATGGTATGCCGACATAGTAAATTTTAGAGTGAGTAGAGTTTTCCCACCAGATTTAGATCATCATCAGAAGAAAAGGATTTTACATCAAGTTAAAACATATTTTTGGGATACACCTGATATGTTTAAACATTGTGCTGACCAAATTATAAGATGTTGCATTCCTGAAATTGAAATGCCAACCATTTTGGAAAGATGTCTTGCTTCCCCTGTTAACCCAAAAATCGGCGATCCTTCCCAAGGTAGCCAGCTGGCTAGTCGCGCCCTGCTCCAGGTTCTCCCTGGAGTTCGCGACAAGTCCAAGTGTAGGCGGATAGACATCTCTATCCACCCAGGTCGCGTAGCTACCGTGTGCCCTGCGGGACGGCGGGGTGTTTACATAGCTCACCCTCACAGGCTGCACGATTGGGCCTGCTAACAGCGAAGCATACTTCCTTGCAGGAGGCAATCTAAAGCAGCAGGAGGTGATCTGCAAGATCTATGTCTTCAGTCTGCCAGGTCGCCCAGCTGGCGTCAACCCTAGACCGACTCAACCATCGCGGGTGTTGGGTACATTGGTCAAATGTACCTGATTTGAAGAAGCCTCACCTAACTCAATGATATACATCATAATGTATTTGATGTTTGTTTGAGTTACTTGTGCAGGTTAGGTATTCACTGGACTGAAGCTAAAAGTTTCTAAGTCCATGTGTCGATACCCAGAGGGAAAGTGTCGACACTTGAGAAAGCTTGTGTCGACACCCAGACAAGCAGTGTCGACACTTGGAGTCATTGTGTCGACACCTGGGATGAAGAGTCGACACCAGACAGAAAGTGTCGACACAAGGAGATGTGTCGACACTCAGTGAAGAAGAATGCAGAAAAGCTATGTCGACACTTAGCAGAAGTGTCGACACCTAGAAGAGCTGAGTCTACATCAGAAAGTGTCGACACTTGGAGTTGTGTCGACACTCAGCAAAAGTCTGCAGAGTCTAAGTACAAGTGTCGACACTCAACACAATGTGTCGACACTATGCAGAAGAATCAGTATTTGAAGTAAGTGTCGACACTCAACACAATGTGTCGACACTATGCAGAAGAGTCAGTATTTGAAGTAAGTGTCGACACTCAACACAATGTGTCGACACACCATCAGAGAAGTCAACATTTAAAGTATGTGTCGACACTCAGCACAATGTGTCGACACTCAGTTAAAGACTCAACACTGGAAGAAGATGTGTCGACACAAGGAGCTGTGTCGACACTTAGCAAAGAACAGAAAAGTTTACAAAATATTCTAAGTACAAGTGTCGACACTAAGGGAATGTGTCGACACTCAGCTGAAGAAACAAAATTGAAGACTTGTGTCGACACCAAGAAGCAGTGTCGACACTTGACAGTTTCAACACATGAAGATGTGTCGACACAAAGGAGATGTGTCGACACTTAGAAGAATTTAACAAGTTATAGAAGATCAAGTACTTGTGTCGACACTTAATTTCAGTGTCGACACTTGAAGAAGAATCTGTGTCGAGACATACAAGGAATTGTGTCGACACCTTGTAGACTTGTGTCGACACTTACACAACATGTGTCGACACTTGGTCTATAAGTGTCGACACTTAAGAACAGAAAGTCTCGACACTATCTGACAGTTAGAGAATTTCAAGAAGTGACTGGTTGACATGACAGCTGCCGATCCAGCCGGTCTACAGCAACTGTCAGAGAAGTCAGAAGTCTGTTATGAACCGGACCAGCCGGTTACCATGAAGAATGCCTATAAATAGGCACCCACAGTTTACAGAAACTATTGTTGTAATTGTGGTTGTTGTTGTTGAGAATAATTGAAGTGTTTGATCAGATTATTCAAGTAATCAGAAAAGTGATACACAGAGGATCAACACAAGAAGATCTGACACTCCAACTGCAGATCTAAGAAGTTGGAGAGAGAGAGCTCCAATCAAGAATTCAGTCTTTGGAACTAAGGCTGAGAAGAAGGATTCAGAATCATCTGGATCTCAAGAAGCAGAGGTCAGGGATCAACTGCAGAGGATTCAGACTAATTCAGTTCTACTCAAGAAGCTTTGAAGGAAGCTAAGTCAGTTTGGATCTAGCTGAGTTCTTCCAAGAACTCTTCAAGAAACTCTCAACTCCTCTCTTATTTTCTGAGTTGTAGAGTTAGTTATTGTAATTCAATTTTAACTTGTAGGATCCATTGGATCTGAGTGAATTGTAAGCCTATATTATTAAGGCTGAGGGTAGGGCTTGGTTGCCTGAGTGTAGGAGTTGAAGAACTCTGAGTGTAGGCCTTAATTGGCTGAGTGTAGACCTTGATTGGCTGAGTGTAGGCCTGGGTGGCTGAGTGTAGGCCTTGGTGGCTGAGTGTAAGGCTTTGGGCCTGAGGTGTAGGAACCTAGTTGGGTTCTGAGATAGTGGAGAAGTTTGGCCGAATCTAGTACACTGCTAGATAGGTGAAGGGGGAAAGTGGATGTACCCAAAGATTGGGGAACCACTATAAATTTGTGTGTCTGCTGTGCTGTGCTGTGCTGTGCTATGCTGTGGATTAGCAGTTTATATTTTATTATTGCTGTTAGCTGTAGAAATCTGTGAGATAACTGTTTTGCTGCCAACAAAGTTTCAAAAAGGTTTAGGTCACCTATTCACCCCCCCCCCCCCCCTCTAGGTGTTTAGGTACCATATCTTTCAAGTGGTATCAGAGCCAGGTTGCTCAAAAAGGACTAACTGTCTGAGGAGATCCAGTTTGGCAGATTCAGTGTAAGTCAAATCACAGTTTCAAGAAAATCAAGAAACATGGGTTCTTCAGAGAATCACAAGGAATTGGGTTCAATGAAACTGCCCATATGCAAAAAAGAGATCTTTGGGATCTGGAAAGAAAGGGTTAGGCTATTTATGGAGGCCTCTGACCCTAGAATCTACATCACAGTCAAAGAAGGGCCTTATGTGCCAATGAAGATCTCAGTATTGGATGCAAATCAGAGGACTCCAAAGGATTTCTCTGAGATGACCAAGGATGAAATTGTCCTAGCCACTATGGACAAGAGGGCACAAAACATAATAGTAAGTGCCATTGATGATGCAACTTTTCAGAACTTAATTCACTGTAAAACAGCAAAAGAGATGTGGGATACCCTCATTGTCTATATGGAAGGTTCTGAAGAAGTTAGGCAAGATAGGAAGTCCTTGCTTAATCAAGAGTATGAGAGCTTTAGGCAAGGAAGAGGAGATAGCATCACTGAATGCTACAAGAAGTTCTATAGAATTGTTAATGAACTCATGTCCTATGGAAGAGAGTTCACTAACTATGAATTGAATGATAAGTTCTTAAGGTCCCTAACCAAAGATTGGGACACCAAGATCTGTGCCATCAGAGAAATGGCAAAGTTGGGAGAAATTCCTCCTCCCACACTGTTTGGCAAGTTGTTGTCTTATGAGATGCAGCTGTCAGTGAGAAAAGAGGAGGAAAAATCAACAAGGACTGAGCACAGGGAAAGGACTGTTTCCTTCAAGTCAGAAGTACCTAGAAAGGGCAGGACTAAGTCATCAACTCCTCCTCCAGAGGTAGTTGAATCAGAATCTGATGAGTCTGTTAGCACAAAGTCTACAAGCAGTGAAAGTGATGAAGACTTTGCGCATTCACCAGACATTTTCAGAAATTCCTGAAGAAGAAACAGTGGAGGTCCAGACCTTCATTTTCCAAAGGGAAAGAAGTCCAGTATCAGGAGAAGAAGCCTTCAAAGAAGGACAAGAAAAAGACAAAGACTAGCAAGGCAACTGGGTCTAAGATAGTGTGTTACTGCTGCAATAGACAGGGTCATGTTATTGCAGATTGTCCTGAGAGAAGAAAAGAATCCAGTGACAAAAAGAAGACTCACTTCAAAGGAAAGAAGGAGAAGTCCTTTGTTGCAAAGAATGAGAAGACTCTTTCAGACATTTCTTCTTCAGACACTGAGACAGATGCTGAAGCCTACATAGGGCTATTTGCTGAAGAAGAAGAAGAGTTTATGCAGATCATGGAATCAATCTATGAACAAGAAGAGTGTCAGTGCCAAGGACTGATGGCATTGACTGAAAGTACCAAAATCCTGGAGCAGCCAGGACCTAGTCAGGTACAAAGTCCAACTCAAAGTTCAGATTCCAGTTCTAGTTCAGAGTCAGATTCATCTTCATCAAGTGATGGAAGTGTTTCTGAATCTGAGGGAGATATTCATCAGCTCTTAGATGAATATAAAGTACTGTTGCAAGCCTATAAGAAAAGCAAGACCCTAGCCAAAAGTCAGGCAAAGGAGATTGCTGATCTCAAGGCAGCTGCAACAGATTTTGAGAAGAAATTTGATCAAAAGCTCAATGAGGTAGCCAGGCTGAAACACATTACTGTGATTCAGATGGGAACTATCACTTATAAGAATGATCAAATTAAGAGACTGGAGATCAATCTTCAGAAAGAGAGAGAACTAGTTGCTGCCAGGTTTTCAAAACCTAAATCAGTGCTACCTTGATTGATGAATTTGTTCATCAAAAGGCAAAGCTGGATTAGGTTTTGTTAAACCAGCAGGACTGTTCAGGTCAGTCCAAGTCCAAGGGCAAAGCCCCAACATTCAACAAGCCTGCTGTAGTCAAGACAGCAAAGTTGTACCTAAGCAAAGGTACAACAAGTTTGAATGCTGGTGCTGTGGCAAAGTTGGCCACTTTGCCTTGGACTGTTGGCACAATGCAAGTGCCAATGGGAGTAGCAAGCTACCTGGTGGAAAGCCAGTAGGTAGCTTTGTCAAGTTGCAAACTAACAATCACCAAGGACCCAAGATTACTTTGGGTTCTAAGGTTCATTAATTTGTTTTGCAGGTGAATCCAAGTGGCCATACCCCAACATGGTACTTGGATAGTGGATGTTCCAGACATATGACTGGAACTAGGGGACTACTGAAGGACTACATTCCAATCAAAAATGGTCCAAAGGTGACCTTTGGTGGTTCTGAAAAAGGAATCATCAAAGGGTTTGGTAACATTTCCTCAAACTTAGTTACCATTACTCATGTGGCTTATGTTAAAGGGTTGAAACACAACCTTATAAGTATAAGTCAATTAAGTGATGTAGGGTATGACATCTCATTTGTTAAAAATGGTTGTCATATCAAGAGGTCAAGTGATCAAGAGATCATTTTGACAGGATATAGAAAGAGGAATGTCTATTGTTTAGACATTATGATTGAGAACAATGGTTCTCCTGTTTGTCTTGTAGCTGATGAGACAGTCTCTCATTGTGTCAAGTGGCACAAGAGGCTAGCTCATCTTAACTACAAGACTATTAGCAAACTCTTTAGTAAAGAGTTAGTGAGGAATGGTCCTCAAGTTAAGTGTGTTAAAGATGGCATTTGCTCAGCTTGTCAAAAGGGCAAGCAGACTAAATCCACCTTTAGAAGCTTAGACAACAAAGATGTTGTGAGGTGTTTATACCTCTTGCATATGGATCTATTTGGTCCAATGCCAGTTCACAGCTTAGGTAGGAAGGTCTATACCTTTGTAGTTGTTGATGACTACTCAAGGTTTTCCTGGGTGTTCTTCTTAAGGCAGAAATCTGAAACACCTAGTGTCTTCTATAGCTTTGTTAAGCAAATTCAGAATGAATTGAGCTGTACAGTGGTGAAAATTAGAAGTGACCATGGTACTGAGTTTCAGTCTGAAAGCATGACAAAACTGTGTGAAGACTTTGGGATATTTCAAGAAGTCTCTTCACCTAGAACACCTCAGCAAAATGGCATTGCTGAGAGGAAAAATAGGACCTTGATAGAGGCTGGTAGAACCCTACTAAGTGATACATCACTGCCAGAGTATTTCTGGGCTGAAGCAGTTAACACTGCATGCCATGTGATAAATAGGGCTACCATCACTAAAAGGTTAAACAAGACCCCCTATGAAGTTGTGAAAGGCAGGAAACCAAACCTATCCTATTTCAGGATTTTTGGTTGCAAATGCTTCATACTTAACAATGGAAAGTCTTACTTAACTAAGTTTGCTGCCAAGTCCCAAGAGGGAGTGTTTGTTGGGTACAACAATAATAGTAAGGCTTATAGAGTCTACAACTTGACTACACAAGTTGTAGAGGAGTCTGTGCATGTAGTTTTTGATGAGACAAAACTTATTAACAATAAGTTGTCTAGTAGTGTGTGCAGCCCCACAGGTCTTACTAAGAAGATGGACAAGCTAACCATAGAAGATGTACCTGCTGCAAGACAGCAAGTAGAAGAAGATGGCTTATGTCCAGGGGGAGAACTACATGTACCAGGAGCTGAAGAAGTACAAGGAACTCAGCTTGATGAAGATGCTGAAGAAGTTCAACCAGAAGTAAGGATGCCTCCAGCCAACAGGCATCTAAGAGATCATCCAGTAGAGCTGATTATTGGAGATCCAAGACAAGGTGTTCAGACAAGGAGCAGAAATCAGAATGCTGTAGTATATTCAAGTTTTCTGTCTCAAATAGAACCAAAGAAATTTGAAGAAGCTATACAAGATCCACAGTGGACTGAAGCAATGCAGGAAGAGCTTAATCAGTTCAAAAGGTGCAAGGTTTGGGAACTGGTTCCTAAACCTAAAGATCACAATGTGATAGGAACAAAGTGGATCTACAGGAATAAGTTAGATGAACAAGGAGTCATCATTAAGAATAAAGCAAGACTGGTTGCAAAAGGATATAGGCAAGAAGAAGGTATTGATTTTGATCAAACCTTTGCTCCAGTAGCCAGACTGGAAGCCATAAGGATGTTCTTGGCCTATGCAACCTATCAAGGATTCAAGGTATACCAAATGGATGTGAAGTCAGCATTCCTAAATGGTAATCTAAAGGAAGAAGTATATGTGGAGCAGCCTTCAGGTTTTGTTGATCCTACTCTTCCACATTATGTCTATAGACTTAGGAAAGCATTGTATGGGTTAAAGCAAGCTCCTAGAGCTTGGTATGAAACCCTATCTAGTTTCCTCATTGAGAACAAGTTCACAAGGGGGAAAATAGATAAGACTCTATTCCTTAGGGAATCTAGAGGCAAAGTCATACTTGTCCAAATATATGTAGATGACATTATATTTGGGTCTACTGAAAGTAGCCTTTGCAAAAAGTTTGCAAAGCTTATGCAAAGTCAATTTGAGATGAGTAGTATGGGAGAACTGAAGTTTTTCTTGGGTCTCCAAGTTAAACAGACTGAAAGTGGTTTATCCATATGTCAGTCCAAGTTCACCCTAGAACTCATAAGGAAATATGGTATGGATTCATCCAGTACCATGAAGACTCCTATGGGGTCAAGTATGTCTCTTAGCAAGGATGATGCAGGGAAACCTGTAGATGAAACCTTGTATAGAGGGATAGTTGGCTCCCTACTATACTTGACTGCAAGTAGGCCTGACATTATGTATGCTACATGTGTTTGTGCCAGGTATCAAGCCTGCCCTAAAGAGTCTCATTGACTGCAGTCAAAAGAATTTTGAGATATCTAAAGGGCACTCCCTATCTAGGCCTCTGGTACCCTAGGAATGGAGATTTTGATCTAACAGGTTATTCAGATGCAGACTTTGCAGGATGCAAAGAAGATAGAAAAAGTACAACTGGAACCTGTCAATTCCTAGGTGGAAGACTCATTTCATGGAGTAGTAAGAAGCAAACCAGTGTGACTATCTCCACAGCTGAGTCAGAATATGTAGCTGCAGGAAGTTGTTGTGCTCAACTTCTATGGATTCAACATCAGCTAGAAGACTATGGATTTCAGGTAAGTAGAACTCCACTTTTCTGTGATTCTACAAGTGCTATTTCAATAGCTAACAACCCTGTATCTCATAGTAGAACTAAACATATTGAGATTAAATATCACTTTCTTAGGGAGCATGTAGAAAGAAATGATATTGCACTTGAATATGTTAAAACTGATAATCAGATAGCTGATATGTTTACTAAGCCCTTAGAAGAAGCTAAGTTCAATAGGTTCAAAATTGAACTAGGTATGATAAACTTAGACTAAGTTTACAGAACTAAAAATTGGCTAAGTAAAAAGGTGTCGACACATAGACAAGTCTATGTCGACACAGAATAGTAAGTGTCGACACTTCAGGAAAATGGTGTCGACACATCTAGGAAGTTGGTGTCGACACTTCAGAATGTTAGTGTCGACACATGTCGAGTTGGTGTCGACACATCCAATAAGGTATCGACACTTAAGTTTTACTCAGAATTTTCTAAGTAAAGTCTCGACTACATGTCGAGTAGTGTGGTGTCGACACATAACCAAGTGTCGACACATGAAATCTGTTGACTAAACTTGTGTCGACACATGAGTGTCGAGACATTATAAGTCAGTGTCGACACTTATTGCCAGTGTCGACACATCTTTAGTAATCCATCCCGCCTGTTCGTCTTCAAACCAGAAAGGTATAAATAGGATTCTGTCTTTGTTTGTCGACACGCTTTCAAAGTTTCGAGACCAAAACTCTTGTGTCGACATTTCTCTTTTCTAAAGACTAATTCTACAAACCCTAATGGCTCCCAAGCTCGAGGAGAACGTCAATGAAGGCTATGAACTGGTTCGTGGCGCGTTCGACGATGGCGATCAAGAAATCAAATCGGTGGTAACCCTAGTCACCGATTCTGGATTGGAGTACTTGGTTTCAGAACCAACCAAAATATGGAAGAAGGAAGTTCTTGAATTCCTTACTGGAGCTTCTGTAGATGACTCAGGTTACAGAATCAAATCAAGAGTGCATGGAACCAAGATCAAGATTTCACCCAAAACTTTGAGAAAGGTACTTCAGCTACCTAAAATTCAAGCAGAAGAGGAAGCGACTACATCTAAGACTAGGGAAGCACTTACCTGGTGTGGTCTAGATCCTAAGATGAAGATAGGATCTGTATTCAACAGGAAAGGAATGAATAACCAAGGAAAATTCCTGTCTGAAATTGTGGGGAAAGTTATACTCAGCAAGACTGGAGGGCATGACAGGGTGTCAGCCTCCATGTTCAGTGTTATGACCAGAATTATCTTCAACCTAAAAACAAACTGGTCAATGGTTGTGTATGAGAAAATTAAGGAGAGTCTGAAGAAGCCCAATCTGGGCAGAATACTAAGTCTCTACCTGGCTGGTACAATACCAGAGGTAATGAGCAATGCTACTGGTACTAAAATCAATCACATGAGAACGATGGATCAAAGGATATTTTCCAGGTGGGAAAGAGTACTATCTCAGGAAATACCTACCCCAGAGAAGCAAGTTTCTAAGAAAGATTCACCTCCAAAGAAGAAGAGGAAGATAGCTCCTGTGACACAGGAGTCCTCCAGCAGTTCAGGTAGTGAAGAACAAGTTGTTTTCACTCCTGATAGTCATGAGGAAGTGGCTGCAGAGAAGTCTCCTGCTCCTCTAGAGACAACTGAAATCCAGGGGGAGCTGCCTACAGCTAGCCCCATGCATAAGGATCCAAGCCAGGGGGATCCTCCAGCTGTAGAACAACCCTCTACACTGGAGAGTGAGCAAGCTACAATCATTATCCAAGAGGTACTTTCTGACCTCAATACTTTAGATTTTTCTGTAATAGATTCTGATTTGTCTGATGTCCATCAGCAAACTCAGCAAGCAAATCAAGAACCAGATGTTGTTCTCCAAGACACATCAGTAGTACAAGAAGTAGTTCCTGATAAAGTAGTTGAAAAACTAAGTACTTCTCCTGCACAGTCACCTCCTGAATACACAATGGAAGACCTCTTTCTGAATTTAGATCAAGAGGATTTTGACATGGATAAGGTTGCTGCTGCTGAAGAGAAGGGTGCTGCTGCTGAGGGGGAGCACATGGAAGTTCTAGAAGAGCCTATTAGGCTGGAAACTGAGCAAGCACCTGATGTGCAGACTGAAGAACTGAAAGCCCTAAGGACAGGGTTGATATTGCCAGCACTTCTGCCTCAGAGGATGAGGAGAGTGCAAGGGCCAAGAAGAGGAAATTCTTTGTATTCAAAAGAAGGAGTCAGAGCTACAAGAAGGCTCTACAAACTGTTGCTCAACACTCCTTAGTCACACCAGCTCCATCAACTGATTACAGTGCCTTAATGGTAGGAATGCAAGTCAAGCTGGATGAGCACAGGAGAGCCATAGAGAAGTATATTGATGAAGGTCAAAAGTCTTTACAATTTGATTTAGCTCAAGATATCAAATCAATAAGGTTTGAGATGAACCTGAATAAGAAGGAAATGACTGAATGCTTCCACAAGGGTGGAAATGCAGTGGTGTTTCTGGCAACACATCAAGAGAAGATAAAGGAAAAAGTAGATGATATAGCATTGAAACAAGGCTATGTGCTGGAAAATCAATTAAGGATGAATGATAATTTGACTGCATCCCACAATGCTATAGTCACTGAACTGAAGAATAAGACTGATGAACCTTCAACATCATCTGCTGCAAAGGCTGAATTTGATAAAGCTTTTCAAGATGAAATAGCTGCTGTCAAGACTACAATCAAGGATTCACAGAAGGTCATTTCTGAACAGCTTACAAAGCTTAGACCTTATTTTAAGGAAGGAATCAGGTACTTGGACAGCCAAATCAGGTTCCAGAAAGATGATGTCAGAGATCATGTTGCACAAGAAGTCATAAAGGGGGAGAGGGTGTTAGTCAAAGCAAGCTCAGACCATGCTAAGTGGATATCAAACTCCATCAGAGCTACACTGGGCTATCCTCCCCTGTGTGATGATGATAATGTTGCTGAATCAGGGATTCAAAGTGCATATCTTGGAGGTGAGCAACAGGAAGTAGCTCAAGTGATTTATCCACCTCCAGATTTTGACATGGTTCATGCAGAAGTCAGCACAATGTATAGTCCAACTACTGGAAAGTCTAATGTTGTTCTGGAAAAGGTTGTTCAACCTGTTACAGCAGCTATGCAAGAGGCTTTGGACAAAGAAGAAGAGACAAGGCTGTCAAAGAAGAAGTTTAGGGAACTAGCTGAGCAAAAACCAGATTTTGAACAGTGGAGCCCTACTTCTAGGAACATCATTCTCACAGCCTGGAAAGCAGCCAAGGACAATGCTCATGAAAGAAACAAATGGTTCTCAGAAGCAGAATGGAGGAAGCATGAGATTAGGCAGGAAGCCATTGTCCAGTATAGAAGGAAGGCTAAGTTAGGAAAGTTACCTCCTACAGCTGTGGAGCCTAGCAAGTACTTTCCTAAGCCCTATCATTACTTTGAGAGGCAAAAGATCAAGGCTGATAAGCTCGATCTCAAAGGAAAGAAGACTGTTGATACTGAGCCTGCTGTTGTTGCTGCTGTAAAGGCCAAAGTACAAGCTGGGAAAGGAATAGTTATAAAAGAACCTGATCAGACTAGACTAAGATTAGACTAAGAAACATTGGTGTAATCTTTTACATATGAAATATTTTTGTAAAACAATGGAAATGTATTAAAACAATGTTAGAACAATTTTTGATAAATATATCTCATGATTGTTCAGAAGCATGTGTCTATTTCTTGTTTGTTTTGCAATGTTTAATGAGTATACATGTGTGCTTTATTACATGTTTAAGTTTACCCTGTTGACATATACTTGCTTTACATCATTCTCTAATTTTTAATTATGAGTGGTGTATATCATTGACTAAGGGTTATGACTTCTCCAAATAGGGGGAGATTGTTGGGTACATTGGTCAAATGTACCTGATTTGAAGAAGCCTCACCTAACTCAATGATATACATCATAATGTATTTGATGTTTGTTTGAGTTACTTGTGCAGGTTAGGTATTCACTGGACTGAAGCTAAAAGTTTCTAAGTCCATGTGTCGACACCCAGAGGGAAAGTGTCGACACTTTAGAAAGCTTGTGTCGACACCCAGACAAGCAGTGTCGACACTTGGAGTCATTGTGTCGACACATGGGATGAAGAGTCGACACCAGACAGAAAGTGTCGACACAAGGAGCTGTGTCGACACTCAGTGAAGAAGAATGCAGAAAAGCTGTGTCGACACTTAGCAGAAGTGTCGACACCTAGAAGAGCTGAGTCTACATCAGAAAGTGTCGACACTTGGAGTTGTGTCGACACTCAGCAAAAGTCTGCAGAGTCTAAGTACAAGTGTCGACACTCAACACAATGTGTCGACACTATGCAGAAGAATCAGTATTTGAAGTAAGTGTCGACACTCAACACAATGTGTCGACACTATGCAAAGAGTCAGTATTTGAAGTAAGTGTCGACACTCAACACAATGTGTCGACACACCATCAGAGAAGTCAACATTTAAAGTATGTGTAGACACTCAGCACAATGTGTTGACACTCAGTTAAAGACTCAACACTGGAAGAAGATGTGTCGACACAAGGAGCTGTGTCGACACTTAGCAAAGAACAAAAAAGTTTACAAAATATTCTAAGTACAAGTGTCGACACTAAGGGAATGTGTCGACACTCAGCTGAAGAAACAAAATTGAAGACTTGTGTCGACACCAAGAAGCAGTGTCGACACTTGACAGTTTCAACACATGAAGATGTGTCGACACAAAGGAGATGTGTCGACACTTAGAAGAATTCAACAAGTTACAGAAGATCAAGTACTTGTGTCGACACTTAATTTCAGTGTCGACACTTGAAGAAGAATCTGTGTCGAGACATACAAGGAATTGTGTCGACACCTTGTAGACTTGTGTCGACACTTACACAACATGTGTCGACACTTGGTCTATAAGTGTCGACACTTAAGAACAGAAAGTCTCGACACTATCTGACAGTTAGAGAATTTCAAGAAGTGATTGGTTGACATGACAGCTGCCGATCCAGCCGGTCTACAGCAACTGTCAGAGAAGTCAGAAGTCTGTTATGAACCGGACCAGCCGGTTACCATGAAGATTGCCTATAAATAGGCACCCACAGTTTACAGAAACTGTTGTTGTAATTATGGTTGTTGTTGTTGAGAATAATTGAAGTGTTTGATCAGATTATTCAAGTAATCAGAAAAGTGATACACAGAGGATCAACACAAGAAGATCTGACAGTCCAACTGCAGATCTAAGAAGTTGGAGAGAGAGAGCTCCAATCAAGAATTCAGTCTTTGGAACTAAGGCTGAGAAGAAGGATTCAGAATCATCTGGATCTCAAGAAGCAGAGGTCAGGGATCAACTACAGAGGATTCAGACTAATTCAGTTCTACTCAAGAAGCTTTGAAGGAAGCTAAGTCAGTTTGGATCTAGCTGAGTTCTTCCAAGAACTCTTCAAGAAACTCTCAACTCCTCTCTTATTTTCTGAGTTGTAGAGTTAGTTATTGTAATTCAATTTTAACTTGTAGGATCCATTGGATCTGAGTGAATTGTAAGCCTATATTATAAAGGCTGAGGGTAGGGCTTGGTTGCCTGAGTGTAGGAGTTGAAGAACTCTGAGTGTAGGCCTTAATTGGCTGAGTGTAGGCCTTGATTGGCTGAGTGTAGGCCTGGGTGGCTGAGTGTAGGCCTTGGTGGCTGAGTGTAAGGCTTTGGGCCTGAGGTGTAGGAACCTAGTTGGGTTCTGAGATAGTGGAGAAGTTTGGCCGAATCTAGTACACTACTAGATAGGCGAAGGGGGAAAGTGGATGTACCCAAAGATTGGGGAACCACTATAAATTTGTGTGTCTGCTGTGCTGTGCTGTGTTGTGCTGTGCTGTGGATTAGCAGTTTATATTTTATTATTGCTGTTAGCTGTAGAAATCTGTGAGATAACTGTTTTGCTGCCATCAAAGTTTCAAAAAGGTTTAGGTCACCTATTCACCCCCCCCCCCTCTAGGTGTTTAGGTACCATATCTTTCAGCGGGCTCAGCGGACTCACTCTCCGGCTCTCCAGAAGAGAGATTCCATCTCCCCTATAGGGAGGGCATGTTCCCTCAGGATGCCCACCAGGGGCGGCCTCCTGGTCCAGGCCACCCACTAGGGGCGGCCTCCTACTCTAGGCCGCCCACCAGGGGCGGCCCCCTGGTCCAGGCCGCCCACCAGGGACGGCCTCCTTGCCTAGGCCGCCAACCAGTGGAGGCCTCCTGGTCAAGGCCTCCCACCAGGGGCGGACTCCTTGCCCAGGCCGCCCACCAGGGGCGGCCTCCTGGTCCAGGCCGCCCACTAGGGGCGGCCTCCTTGCTCAGGCCGTCCACTAGGGGTGGCCTCCTGTCCTAGGCCGCCTACTAGGGGCGGCCTCGAGTCTTAGGCCACCCACCAGGGGCGGCCTCCTGCTCCTCAGACGGCCCTCTATGCCTCAGCAGCCCGAAGGAGAAGGCGTAGGAGGAAAACTGCCGCTGCCAGCAAGCCCTGCAGACTCAGTTTTCCAGTCCTCCACAACTTGCCAGCAAGCCTTGCGAACTCAGTTTTCCAGTCCTCCACAACTTGCCAGCAAGCCTTGCGAACTCAGTTTTCCAGTCCTCCACAGCTTGTTAGCAAGCCCTGCAGACTTAGTTTTCTAGTCCTCCACAGCTTGCCAGCAAGCCCTGCGGACTCAATTTTCTAGTCCTCCACAGCTTGCCAGCAAGACCTACAAACTCAGTTTTCCAGTCCTCCATAGCTTGCCAAGAAGCCCTACGGACTCAATTTTCCAGTCCTCCGTAGCTTGCCAGCAAGCTGTGCGGCCTGTCTTATCCCAGTCCGCCCAGCCAGACAGCTTGCTCGTCGAGTCCGCGAAAGTCTCCATGATGACGTCACTGGGCCCTACTTCTAGACGTTCTTCCTCAGGACTATAAATAGCCCATGATACCTCTCATTTATTGAGGGAGAACGCGCAGGAGGAAAACTGCCACTGCCAGTAAGCCCTGTAGACTCAGTTTTCTAGTACTCCACAACTTCCAAGCAAGACCTGCGGACTCAGTTTTCCAGTCTTCCACAGCTTGCCAGCAAGCCCTGCGGACTCAGTTTTCCAGTCCTCCACAGCTTGCCAGCAAGACTTGCGGACTCAGTTTTCCAGTCCTCCACAGCTTGCCAGCAAGCAGTGCGGCCTGCCAGCAGCCTCTTTTCCTTAGCCTCTGGCAACTCCTTCCTTAACCGCCAGTTCCCCCATTGTACCCATTATTTCTTTCTCATGTAAAGGTACTTTAGCAAGCTGTAATCTTGTTTCTTGATTAAAGGAAAGCCCATCGTAAGAGTGGCATTTAAGCCGCGGCAGGCGAAGTCTGTTGTTGTCGCTGCTAGCGGCCCCTCTCTTCTCCTCTGCTCAGCAAGCTTCTCCTCTGCTCAGCAAGCTTCTCCTCTGCTCAGCAAGCTTTTCCTCTGCTCAGCAGGCTTTTCCTCTGCTCAGCAGGCTTCTCCTCTGCTCAGCAAGCTTCTCCTCTGCTCAGCAAGCTTCTCATCTGCTCAGCAAGCTTCTCATCTGCTCAGCAAGCTTTTCCTCTGCTCAGCAAGCTTCTCCTCTGCTCAACAAGCTTCTCCTCTGCTCAAGAAGCTTCTCCTCTGCTCAGCAAGCTTCTCCTCTACTCAGCAAGCTTCTCCTCTGCTCAGCAAGCTTCTCCTCTGCTCATCAAGCTTCTCCTCTGCTCAGCAAGCTTTTACTCTGCTCAGCAAGCTTCTCCTCTTCTCAACAAGCTTCTCCTCTGCTCAGCAAGCTTCTCCTCTGCTCAGCAAGCTTTTCCTCTGCTCAGCAAGCTTTTCCTCTGCTCAGCAAGCTTCTCCTCTGCTCAGCAAGCTTCTCCTCTACTCAGCAAGCTTCTCCTCTACTCAGCAAGCTTCTCCTCTGCTCCGCAAGCTTCTCCTCTGCTCAGCAAGCTTCTCCTCTGCTTAGCAAGATTCTCCTCTGCTCAGCAAGCTTTTCCTCTACTCAGCAAGCTTTTCCTCTGCTCAGCAAGCTTTTCCTCTGACCAACCGTCTGCTCGACAGCTCCTGATCAACCTTCCCAACCATCTCTGCACTCGAATCAACGCCCTTCTCTCCTCTATCCCTGCAACCCTTGATCAAGTGTTTGCTACACTCTCGAGCACTCAAAAGCTTCCTTCTCTCCTATATCCCCGCAACCTTCTTCAATGACCTTGCCTATGAGATCGAACACACCCCGTTAGCTGCTAGTGCCCGCAACAACCTGCCCCCTTCTGTTTCTGAGCATCAACGGTTAACATGCAACCTTCAAATCTCGAACAGATAGTAAAATCAATGGTTACTCATGGAATATCATCAACCAACCGAGAATCTTGCTCCAAGTCCCAGTGAAGATCCTCTTTGGGAGGCCTTTGAGCAATCGCGTCATGAAAATGCTTAGCAGTTCCAAGCAATCAACAAAATTCTTGATGCAATCACACAGCGATTAGATGCTCATCCTGTAGTTGCTCCAGCTGCTTTAATCAATCCAGCATCCGAGACTCCTTAAGCTTATCCTCCGGCTTGCCCACCGTTCTATCCTCCTTACACTCCAACCTTTCTGCAAGGGCTTGCAGCCACTTTGCGACCTCAAGATGAAGAGTTTGCAGCTCGTCAAAACTTCTTCCGGGAAGCAGCCCGGGGAAGTCCTGCAAGATTTCTCAACTTTCAGGGAAGTCATCCTTACCCATTAGCTCATGCCTTTGATCCTCCTGCAGCAGCTGCTCCCTTCAATCCCCCTCCTACTTCTTTTGCGGCCACAACCTTTGCTCCCTTCTAACCTTATGTTGTAGGGGAACAAGAAGAGCCTTCACCATTTTCAGAGAATGTTTCTCATGAACCCACTCCAGCTAACTTCAGAGAGCCACGATTACCAATATACACTGGAGAAGCTGATCCAGTGAAGTATCTTCAAGCTTTTGAGTCAGCCGTTGCTCTCAAAACTCTCTTAGATGCCACCAAGTGCAAGCTCCTTGTAACTACCTTTGATGGACAAGTGAGGGATTGGTTCTATGGTCTTCGCCCTCACTCCATCACTTCCTTTGCTGATCTGCGAAGGGAGTTCTTGCTCAGATTCTCTACTTCAACTAAGAGAAAGGGCGGTCCAGAAGCCCTCTTTGAGATCAAGCAACGAGAGAATGAAACTTGGTCTCAGTTCGTTGATCGATTCCAGAGAGAAATCTTGGACATCGAGATTGTGGGTCAAGAAATGTACCGAGTGGCTCTTATCCACGGTCTCCGTGAATGGCCTCTTAAGTTTGAAGCCAATGTCCGAGCACCAAAAACGTACCAAGAGTTGATTTCCTTAGCCAACTCATACATACGAGGAGAAAAGAGTAACCCGGGCTTCGTCTCCAGGATTATATCAGAGAAAGATTCTCCTTCCCACAGGCAACCTTCGAGATCTCGTCGGAAAGATTTCCCAACTAACTCAAGGAGGGAAAGAAGATTTCAACGCCATCGATACCCCTTCCCAAGCTGTGATTGTGCTGAAGATCAACTGCTCCTACCACCAGCTCCATATTCACAAACAGATGTAGTTCATCAACAGCAAGACTATGACTTACATGAGTCTGAGCTAGATGAAGCCATGCAAGAAGTAAGCCAAATCATGAAGGATAGGTCTAACTACAAGTGGCCTTATCGACCAGCAGATCAAAGATCAAAAGACTCAGATCCATATTGCGAATTCCACAAAGAGCCAAGCCACCTGAATGAGAACTGCCGAGCACTCTGCCAACTAGTGCAAAAGATGTTGCGGTAGGGTAAGATGTGTGACCTGTTTCCCAAAGATGATCATCCTGATCCAGCAACCTCAAAGGGCAAAGAAGTTGCAGACATTCCTTGCAACTCTAGAGGGGAGAGCCTAGTCAAAGAACCCCCTCTCCTCATTGTTAATAAAACCCTCGAATGCTTCGATGCCGATGACGAGGGCGTGCTTGGAAGGCTATTCTAAGCCGGCAAAGGAATTCATAGTTCTCCAAATTTTTTCACAACCATGATGGGTTATCTCTACTCTTACTCTTTCAAACATTTTTCTCTTCAAAACACTTCTAAGTGTTCCTTCTTGCTTTTCAATAAAGTTTTCATCGGGGATCCCGTACTAACACAGTTCCCTTTTTGTAATGCTTCTTCCTCCATTTTTCTCTTTGCCAAAGAGATCAATCAACCACTGAGATATCACCGAGTCTTGCTCTAGCTCCTCTCGAGATTGGATTCTGGCGTAAAGCCACAACGATCACATATCGCGGGGAGTGTTCGCATATGTGTAGTGGGAGCTATCCAACTCTGATGCGGTGGAATACGAGACTTTGGATCCTAGTCGGTATTTAACACAGAGTGTGCGCTAGGGAGGCCCCATGTGTTAGCTCTGTTGTGCTCTGTTAGGGATACATTAGAGTTATGATGATCTTTGCTTGACAAACAATGACAACCAAGCGTAGCCTTATCTCTTCGATCATCTCAAAACTGTGATGGTCGAACACTCTATGGTACTCTCGATCCGTGCTTTCGCAGGGCCCACAACTCAACTGATCTTTCCACAGACAAACAATGCTTTAGGACACTTGGCCCAACTAGTTTCATTGATAAGTGATGTTGTAACCCGATGCATGAGAGCAGTGTATATAGCGATCCTTCTCAGGATTTCCTGTGCTTTTTTTCTTTTGTGCCCTTCTAAAGGATACACGGCTAGCCCGCTCTTAGTAGGACTATACTCGTGATGACCATTCTCAGGCAAGCGATGCATAAGGTCTCAGGCAAGCGATGCATAAGGCCCACGGGGAACACCTGTGGCAGTATCCAGCCTTCTTTGGTCACTTCCGAGTATAGACCTCTTTTTATCAACTACCTCTTTCACAGGTGAACAGGTTAAATCCGACCTACCAAAAGGATTTGCAACAATCATTTTTGCTTATGCTCATCTTATATGCATTGCCTGCATAATCTCTATCATATGATGACTTACAAACTCTCTACTTATATAAGCTTCACTACTCTTATCAAATGTTAATGACATCAAGCATTGATCAATGAATCTGCCACTCCTTGATCATAAAGCCTTGCTATTGGAATCTAGTTAAGTTTGGCAGAATTCGTCAAGCTTCTTCTTTGCTAATCTGATCATACCCGTCCTATCATATCAACAGTCAACACTCGTCCTATTAATCTGGACTTCATGTTAAAGATATCTCTAATATAGCAAGAAGATCACTACTCTGTTTTGATCGTCATTTAATTATCGGCAGAGTGCATCAGACATTTCCTCTGCTATATGATCGTATCAACCTTATCTTATTAACAGTTAGCATCTGCAAGCCTCCTCCAGGTACTTGCAGCTTAGCTCATTATATTATGTATGTTGCTCAGTCTTCTCTTTGTGGTGATTACCAGGCACCTGCAAGCCTTATCCAGGTACTTACAGCTTAGTATTTTCATCATATATGCTTCTAACTCTCCTCTTGCAGAGATTAGCAGATGCTTGCAAGTTTCCTCACAGGTACTTGCAACCCTCCTTCATATACCACATCTGCTTCTAACTCTCATCTTGTAGAGATCAGCAGATGCTTGCAAGTTTCCTCACAAAGATCAGCAAATGCTTGCAAGTCTCTTCGCAGAGATCAACAGATGCTTGCAAGTTTCTTCACAGGTACTTTCAAGCTACTTTCATATATTTTGTCTGCTCCTAACTCTTTTCTTGCAGAGATCAGCAGACACTTGCAAGCTTCTTCATAGGTACTTGCAAGCTACTTTCACATATTTTTTTCTTCTCCTAACTCTTTTCTTGCAGAGATCAGCAGACACTTGCAAGCTTCTTCACAGGTACTTGCAAGCTACTTTCATATGTTTTGCATGCTCCTAACTCTTTTTCTTGCAGAGATCAGCAGACACCTGTAAGTTTCTTCATAGGTACTTGCAAGCTACTTTTATATCCCATATTTTCTTCTAACATCTCTTTTGCAGAAAGCAGCAAACGCTTGCAAGCCTACATCAGGTACTTGCAAGTTATTATGCTCCTATGTTTTCTTCAATTTCATTTTGCAGAACTCAATAGAAGAAAAATCTTCTTCGTTTTGCAAAGGCAAACCCAGGTACGCGCAAGATGTACCTTCCACTCATGCCTACACTAACTTTTCCTTTGCAGGAAAAAGACAGGCATTAGAAAACTTCTAAGGAAATACATCAGGTTTTATCTCTCCTTGCCATTTTCCTTTCCTTTGGGGTGGATCACGATTTTCGTGGGTCTCCAACTTTTTCGAAGTTCCCTTCGGAACTTAAAAAAGTGCGGGGATTATGTTAACCCAGAAATCGGCGATCCTTCCCAAGGTAGTCAGCTGGCTAGTCGCGCCCTGCTCCAGGTTCTCCCTGGAGTTCGCGACAAGTCCAAGTGTAGGCGGACAGATTTCTCTGTCCACCAAGGTCGCGTAGCTATCGCACGACCTGCGGAACGGCGGGCTGTTTCCATAGCTCACCCTCACAGGCCGCGCAATTGGGCCTACTAACAGTGAAGCATACTTCCTTGCAAGAGGCAATCTAAAGCAGCAGGAGGTGATCTGCGCGATCTAAGTCTTCAGTCTGCCAGGTCGCCCAGCCGGCGTCAACCCTAGACCAACTCAACCGTCGCGGGCTCGGCAGACTCACTCTCCGGCTCGCCAGAAGAGTGATTCCATCTCCCCTATAGGGAGGGCTTATTGCCTCATGCCGCCCACCAGGGACGACCTCCTAGTCCAGGCCGCCCGCCAGGGGCGGCCTCCTGGTCCAGGCTGCCCACCAGGGGAAGCGTCCTGGTCCAGGCCGCCCGCCAGGGGCGGCCTCCTGCCCCAGGCCGCCCATCAGGGGCGTCCTCCTGGTCTAGGCCGCCCGCCAGGGGCGGCCTCCTGCCCAGGCCGCCCACCAGGGGAGACCTCCTGGTCCAGGCCGCCAACCATGGGCAGCCTCCTTGCTCAGGCCGCCCACAAGGGGCGGCCTCCTGGTCCAGGTCGTCCACCATGGGTGGCCTCCTTGCCCAGGCCACCCACCAGGGGCGTCCTCCTGGTCCAGGCTGCCTACCAGGGGTGGCCTCCTTGCCTAGGCCGCCCACCAGGGGCGGCCTCCTTGTCCAGGCTGCCCACCAGGGGCGGCCTCCTTGCCTAGGCCGCCTACCAGGGGTGGCCTCCTGGTCCAGGCCGCCCACCAGGGGCGGCCTCCTTGCTCAGGTCGCCCACCAGGGGCAGCCTCCTGGCTCAGGCCTCCCACCAGGGACAGCCTCCAATCTCAGGCCGCCCATCAGGGGCTGTCTCCTGCTCCTCACATGGCCCCCTATGCCTCAGCAGCCCGAAGGAGAAGGCGCAGGAGGAAAACTACCACTGCCAGCAAGCCCTACGGACTCAGTTTTCCAGTCCTCCACAGCTTGCCAGCAAGCCCTGCGGACTCAGTTTTCCAGTCCTCCACATCTTGTCAGCAAGCCCTGCGGACTCAATTTTCCAGTCCTCCACAGCTTGCCAGCAAGCCCTGCAGACTTAGTTTTCCAGTCCTCCACAGCTTGCTAGCAAGACCTGTGGACTCAGTTTTCCAGTCCTCTATAGCTTGCCAGTAAGCCCTGCGGACTCAGTTTTCCAGTCCTCCATAGCTTGCCAGCAAGCTGTGCGGCCTGCCTTCTCCCAGTCCGCCCAGCCGGACAGCTTGCTCGCTGAGTCCGAACAAGTCTCCATGATGATGTCACTGGGCCCTGCTTCTAGAAGATCTTCCCCGGGCCTATAAATAGCCCCTGATACCTCTTATTTATTGAGGGAGAATGCACAGGAGGAAAATTGCCGCTGCCAGCAAGCCCTGCAGACTCAGTTTTCCAGTCTTCCACAGTTTGCAAGCAAGCCCTGCGGACTCAGTTTTCCAGTCCTCCACAGCTTGTCAGCAAGCCCTGCGGACTCAGTTTTCCAACCCTCCATAGCTTGCTAACAAGACCTGCGGACTCAATTTTCCAGGCCTCCACAGCTTGCCAGCAAGCTGTGCGGCCTGCCAGCAGCCTCTTTTCCTTAGCCTCTGATAACTCCTTCCTTAACTGCCAGCTTCCCCCATTGTACCCTTTATTTCTTTCTCATGTAAAGGTACTTTAGCAAGCTGTAATCTTGTTTCTTGATTAAAGGAAAGCCCGTCGCAAAAGTGGCATTTAAGCCGCGGCGGGCAAAGTCTGTTGTTGCCGCTGCTAGCGGCCCCTCTCTTCTCCTCTACTCAGCAATCTTCTCCTCTGCTCAGCAAGCTTCTCCTCTGCTCAGCAAGCTTCTCCTCTGCTCAGCAAGCTTTTCCTCTGCTCAGTTATTATTTCCTCTGCTCAGCAAGCTTCTCCTCTGCTCAGCAAGCTTCTCCTCTGCTCAGTAAGCTTCTCCTCTGCTCAACAAGATTCTCCTCTTCTCAGCAAGCTTCTCCTCTGCTCAGCAAGCTTCTCCTCTGCTCAACAAGCTTGTCCTCTGCTCAGCAAGCTTCTTCTCTGCTCAGCAAGCTTCTCCTCTGCTCAGCAAGCTTCTCCTCTGCTCAGGAAGCTTCTCCTCTGCTCGGCAAGCTTCTCCTCTGCTCGGCAAGCTTCTCCTCTGCTCGGCAAGCTTCTCCTCTGCTCGGCAAGCTTCTCCTCTGCTCAGCAAACTTCTCCTCTGCTCAGCAAGCTTCTCCTCTGCTCATCAAGCTTCTGCTCTGCTCAGCAAGCTTCTCCTCTGCTCAGCAAGCTTCTCCTCTGCTCAGCAAGCTTCTCCTCTGCTCAGCAAGCTTTTCCTCTGCTCAGCAAGCTTTTCCTCTGCTCAGCAAGCTTCTCCTCTGACCAACTGTCTGCTCGACAGCTCTTGATCAACCTTCCCAACCGTCTCTACACTCGGATCAACGCCCTTATCTCCTCTACCCCGCAACCCTTGAACAAGCGTTTGCTCCACTCTCGAGAACTCAAAAGATTCCTTCTCTCCTATATCACTGCAACCTTATTCAATCACCTTGTCTGTGAGATCGAACACACCCCGTTAGTTGCTGGTGCCCGCGACAACCTGCCCCCTTCCGTTTCCGAGCATCAAAATCCCTGTAAGGAGGACATTTTATGGGACATAAGACAACATTGAAAGTATTAGAGGCAGGCTTTTATTGGCCAACCTTATATAAAGATACACATAACTTTGCAAAACATTGTGATGCTTACCAGAAAACTGGGAATATGGGCCAAAGAGATAGTATGCTTATGAATAATATTATGGAAATTGAAATTTTTGACGTATGAGGGATAGATTTTATGGGCCCGTTTGTGAATTCAAATGGAAATTATTACATCCTGTTAGCAGTAGATTTATGTTTTCAAATGTATAAAATCAGTAGCTAGTAGCTACACAAAAAAATGATGCCACTACTTTCTTAAAATTTCTGAAAAACATTTTTAATAGATTTGCCACACCAAGGGCAATTATTAGTGATGGAGGTTCTCATTTTTATAACCTACAATTCAAAACATTATTAAAGAAATATTGTGTGAATCATAAAATTGCTCTTGCCTACCATCCACAAACTAATGGGCTTGCCGAAGTTTCAAATAGAGAAATTAAAATCATTTTAGAAAAAACTGTGAATATAAATTGAAAGGATTGGTCTCATAATTTCAACGATGCATTATGGGCATATAGAACTGCCTTTAAAACACCTTTAAGATTAACTCTCTATAAATTAATTTATGAGAAAGCTTGTTGTTTACAAGTAGAGATAGAACATAAAGCATTCTGGGCAATTAAACCACTGAATTTTGATTTTCAAAATGCTGGTAGGCAAAGATAGTCTCAACTTGATGAATTGGAAGAGTTCCAAATGCATGCATATGATAATGCAGAAATATATAAAGAGAAAACAAAAAATGGCATGACTATAGATTGAAGAAGAAAGAATTTATATATGTCAGGGCAATCGGTTTTGTTATTTAACTCGAGATTGAGATTGTTTCCAGGAAAATTGAAATCTAGATGGTCAGGACCATTTTTAATTAAGGTGATTCACCCTTATGGTGCCGTCATAATCTGTAATGAAGCAGATGGATCAAAATTCAAGGTTAATGGGCAAATACTTAAAATTTATATGAGCAACAAGGATGATTTAAAGAAATCATCATTTATCTTCGAAAACTGACATGAAAGAGAAGTCTTGTCGGGGCTAAAACTCAGGCGCTTATTGGGAGGCAACCCAATTCTTATTATTATTTTAGTTCGAGTTGTTTATCATTATGATTGATTGTTAGTACGCATTTAATTACTAGGTTGTACATTCACTCTTTTAGCCGAAATCTCCTCCTGTGATTTTGCTTAAGATATGTTGTAACAGAACAAGAGGTTGTTGCAACACTTTGTGCTATGGATATTCGCATCGAAAAAGTCAGATTATATATCTAATGGCGATTCAAGTCGATAGCCATCAAGTTCGAGACCGTCGAATTCGAATTTTGTCGTGTTGTTGAAGTCAAACTCGAGTTCGACAAACTCGAGTTCGACGAACTCGAGTTCGTCGACGAACTCCAGTTTGTCGCACTCGAGTTCGTCGAACTCAAGTTCGACGAACTCCAGTTCATAGAACTCAAGTTCGTCGAACTCAAGTTCATCAAACTCGAGTTCGACGAACTCAAGTTTGTCGCGCCATAAAAATTTTGGCGTCTAGCTTATCATCCATCCTTCCCTCCTTGCGATAGAAATTAGGTTTTACCAAGAGGCCTGCGAAATTACTGCAGTGGAACAATTCAAACAACCAGCATGAAAAAGAAGACATGATGAAGACTCGGAAGGGGAAAGGGATAGAGTACGGGCCTGAACCAACGGCAGAGATGCTGATTTCACAAAAAGGGAAAAATAAGAAACTGGTGCATCGACTGGCAGACTTCATGAACGATGAAGACGAAATGCTGATTACTCAAAAAGTGGAAGGGCTGGAGGTCGAGCAAGATTCAGTGGCCGAGTTGTTGATTCCAAAAAAGGGACAAAAGAAGAAGCCCCAGAACAATCTGGAGCGATTCGTCAACAAGGATGCAAAGTGTCAAGTACAGGTATTCAGAACTACTCCCTTCATCTTTGAGCGGGGATTTAAGGTAGAAGCCGAAGGAATGGGTATTGGCTATGTTGATCAAATACATAAACTCAAATGGGAATCGTTATGTCATCCTCACAACTCAGTTGTATTGCCCTGGGCACATGAATTTTATGCTAATGCCCGAATGTTAGAAGGGAGCATTATTTTAGTACGGGGCAAGCATATCGATGTTTCGGCTGAGCGGATCAATGCATACTTCAATCTTCCTAACCCAGAGTCGGATGATGATGGTGCGGCCATTACTCCAGCAACTCCCAAAGAAATGGCCACCACTATCTATCATAACACTAAGGTAGAATGGACTAACAAGAGAACTTACACTCTAAAGTCTACTTGCTTATGTAGAGAAGCTAAAGTTTGTTTATATTTCCTTAATGCAAGCATAATGCAAACCAAACATTCTAATAGTATATCTTTAACTAGGGTGTAACATCCCTCAAACAACTAGATCCCTAGGATTTTGTTTTTTCATGACTAGGTCATGACAAAACCATCAGAAGCTCAAAGGACCAAGTGAACAAGGGGCCAAGGTGAAAGTCACCTTGGTCTGCCTACTGCTCATCCTCAACATTTAAACCTGAGGTTTGACTTTAAGGCTACACCTTGATCCCATGACCCTACCACAACACCCCTAAAACACCCTGGGTAGTCCATAGGGCCACTAAGGACCCACTGTGGGCAGTCAAAGTGGTTAAGTTGACATAAGTCAACCCTAACCCTAAATGGGTCAAACTAGCCTACTTAGTGTCAATTGGCCTTCCCCTAGCCAATTGGACCCCACCCATGCCCTCCTAACCCTAAAGTGGGGTCAATGGGTCACCAAGGACCCATTGGGGGCAACCCAAGAGTTTAGGTTGACCAAAGTCAACTCTAGCCTCAAAGTGGGCAAAGTGCCCTTACTAAGGGTCAAGTGACCTCCAAAGTGCCAAGTCAACCCTACCCAACCCTTCCTACATCTTAGGGGAGGCCAATGAGTCACCAAAGACCCATTGGTGTCAGCCAAAGGGACTAAGTTGACCCAAGTCAACCCTAGCTTCAAAATGGGGCAAAATGCCCTAACTAAGGGTCAAGTGACCCCCCAAGATGCCCAACCAACCCTACCCAAGTCTTCCTAGACCTTAGGGATGGCCAGTGGGTCACCAAGGACCCATTAGGGTCAACCCAAATGGTCATGTTGACCACGGTCAACTCTATTCTAGTGTTAGGTCAAATTAGCCCAAATGGGCTAACCCAAGCTCAAACCCATTTCCCCCACTTGGGCTAACCTCATTTTTATTATTAATATAAGTTAGTGGGCTACTAATAGGCTGGAGGAGACATCAAAATTGGCCTTGATGACTAGGAGAGAGAAAAGTTTCATATTCCCCTTTAATGGAGGAGAGAGAAAGTGGGGAATGAAGGCCATTCATGGCTTGGAAGGCCAAAGGCCCTCTCTTCTTCCTGGAATCTTCCTCCCTGGTCAGTTAGGGGAAGATTAAGGGACTTTCCAGCCCTTTTCAGGGGCTGGGTGCAGTGGATCCACCATGGCCGAAACCTCCATTTTAAGGTCATTAATGGTGGAGCCAAGTTAGGCCCTTCCCCTCCCCCAATTGATGATCTTAAAAGCATCCCTGGACTCAGAGGAGGCGTTTCCACACTTTCCCTAAAGGAGTCGTGCACCTTGGTAGTGCTGTTGTAGAACACCCGCAAGCTCCACCACCGGCCATGGCGCACCACCACCACACTCGTCGTCAAGCCCGGTTAAAGGTCCTCCTCTACTCCTCTCTTCGTGGGCTAGATCTTTAGATTCTTTAAGAGAAAAATCGGGCTCAATTGAGCCGGATTGAGTGAGAGAAATTTCAGAAATTTCATGGTTTTTCAACCACTCAGGTTCGCCGGAATCCGCCCCTCCGGCGGCCGTGTCGCTGCACGACGATAGCCCCCACCTCAACGAAGGTGGTGGTGGTGGTGGCCGGCCAGGGAGGTGGTTGGGTGGCTGGGAAAAGGCTTGTAAGTTGCTCCAGGTTCGGGCAATCCCAGCCTTTGGCTGGAGGAAGAAGATGACCAGGAGGCTTTGGATCTGCTTCAAGATTCGTGCTGGATCTTATATATTTATTTTGATTTTTTGTATTTCTATCCTATTTATTGATCAGTTTTAAATTAAATATTAAAAATACTTAGGTGCTATTTCAGGAAAAAGTTGTCAACATGAAAATTATAGCTCTATGGGTCTATTTAAATCTAAAATTTGTTTCAACCAATTTGGGTACATGGTTTGACCCCAGCACTCATTTTGGTGAGGACTATACTTAGGCTAGACTAGAGACTATGTTGAGTGCCCCCATCAATCCATCCACCCAAATACTTTGAAATTTAGGGCATAGGGTTTTCATAACCTTACCCTCATACTGTCTAAAAATCAGAATTTTTGGACAATATTTCTGTATAGTTTTGTGAATAATTTAATAAATTATAGGAAATTTAATTAGGTGCCTTAAACTCCTCAAAAATCTCCAAAATTTTGGTGGGTGATCTTGGGGAATAGCATGAGGCTCCATATTTATTTTCATCACTTTTGGTGATGGTTTACGTTGGAAGCAAGCAAACCCTAAGTTGGCTCAATAAGGGGTAATTAGGTCATAGTACTTTTTGTGAGGTTAAGGGTCAGATCACCTCAACAGAGGCTGAGACTTTGTCCAATGATTTTAAATGAATTTTAACACCCTAATATGGGTTATGGGGTGGTTTGGGATAGGTTTGCCTATAACCCAAGTTCAAACCCTATGATAGGACTTTGGGGGTTTGAGAAGGGCATGGGGTCAAATGACCTTGTATGGACTTGAAATTTTGCAAAGAGAATACTAGTGTAGCTAAGTTCCTCTGGTAAGAATCTTATAGGATGTGGAGATAGGTAGGCCTCTCAAAACCCGAACCCTAATTTAGGAAACAAACTATGTAGATATAGAATAGGATATTAAAACTCATTGAACAGTGATGATACTTGGATAGTGTAGTCATATGGGTAGTATAAACCTATGGAAATTTAATTGGGAATTTTGGAGCAATAATCTTAGTATTTCCTTTGTAATGCATGAGTTAGCCCTACTTAATTATTTAGATATTGTGAACTCACTGTCCATTGGGAAGTCATGAAAGTTAGGCAGAGGGAGTTTTAGACCATTATGCTCGTGTGTGAATTTTATTAAGATTTTTAGATACATAATTACAGTACGTACTTCACAAGCTCATAAATTTGAGAACTTGTAAAATAATTCTTTTAGAGCTCATTTCTTATTTATAAATTATAAAACTTGGCCTAGTGTGTTTATTAATCATTATGTACATGTTTGCATTTTCTCAAAATTTTTAGAAGTATTCTTGTTGTACTTGTCTCTTAAAAATAATTAATGAAAGTTATATTTCAAATTAGGGTTAGAGGCCCAAAACTTGTTGTAAAATTGGGATACCTTGGATTCTATGTTAAATAATCATCTTTTATTTATCATTAATTTTGTGGCGCATTTGCATGTCTAAAATTGGTAGTTTATGTTCAAACTTGGGTTTTGGATTACTAGAGAAATTTATTAAATTATCAGATAAATTAGGAAAATTATGAATTTCTGGATTTAGGCCAAACATGTCATGATATACCCCCTAATAATTATTATAGGGATATTGGATGATTATTTTGAGTACCTCCCATTGTACACATCATATAGCTTAGGATGGTCTACGTTTAGTAAAAACTGCATAAATCAAGATGAGGTGCAAAATGAACTTAAGGAGTTGGAATTTTAGTGTATTGGTCTGTTACGGGAAATGAGACTATCAACCGAAGTTGTGATGAGAAGTGAGAAGTTTGGCTAGTGTTAGGAGGCGCTCGGGGTCGACGAAACATCGTCTTCCCCATAGGAGAGAAAGTGTCAATACACTAGGGTTAGATCCAGTACAACATTTAAGGGATTGAGAACTGGGTAACAACCAATAATAGTAAGTGCCTTGTGAAAGGGAGCTTTGGGATTCAACCCATCGTAGTTCCCAGTGCCCTCGAGAGCCCATCACGGGGAATACCTTGGGCAGTCCTGGGCTAACCTAAATAGTAGGAATAATAAACTACAAGAGCAACTAGTATAATAAAGGTTTCACATTCACACACCTCGGTAGTTCGGGAGGTTGATTAGGTTGGTTTGATTGCCATCCGGACGGTAGGTTCGGAAGGTAGATGCACAGACAGGTTAGTTCGGGGAGCCGGTGGCTAGAAAGGTTTTAGATACAAAATAAGATGGTGGGTCTTCGGTATTGGATGGTCGTTCACACTAACGTCGATACGTTGACTTGGCGGTGTGAGACACTTAGCCAAAGAAAGTATGGTGGATGTGGCCAGCATTAGTATGCGGATACTCTAGGTCATGTTCTTCTAGGGGCGTACGGAAGTGCTAGGCCTGATAGTGTGGATACCTGCCTAGGAGTGGGGGGCCCGACCTACTGTCTCCGTTTGCCACTATGGAGGTTCCTCGGAGTGAAGCTAGCTGCCCAAATATGGGGAACTAAAGATCTGTGCGCATAGAGTCGTGTGCGTGAGTTGCACTTGCATGAATCATGGCATAACATATCACTACACTCATATTTGCATACAACCGATACCCCAACGTATAAATTGGTACGAGACTTTTTATACGATAGGAGCCTTGCAAAAGACCCCTTAACTTATAAGTTTGTATCAGCTTTCATATAAGTTAAGGTTACTTACTTACTTCTTATCTTATCCTTCTTACATATGTCGCATACTATTATAGAACTGCTAGCTTATACCTTTCATCCTTAGCTGCTTATATAATATAAATAACTGCTAGATTAGTTCCACTGTCACATGCCACGTTGTACTCTCCACCTTTGTAGCTTCCCTTTCTTCCTCCCCGCTCGGTGCCTAGGAGCCATGAGGGAGGGATAGGGGATGATAGGGCTTAGTCTTTATGACTAATGGTTTTCGGACGACAACATTACAGGGGCTCCGGATGGGAGATAGGGACCAGCAGCTCAGGGACCAGCACCAGCGGAGTACGGTGCGCATGGAGGTGGGCCAGTATAGTACCGGAGCACCAGTGACCAGCTTCGTGAGTGATTAGTATTTCTTATAGCTTCTACGAGAGATTGTAGTGAGGATCTGATATACCGGGCTTAAGCCCGTTTATATTTCCAGTATTGTTACTTTTCAGTACTCTCTATTATATATGGACTCGATGTGATTTCATTTACATATATTACATGTGATGGTGGACTTAGTTTTATCGAAACTATGTTATGTTTCTTTCTCTTTGGTGATCGAAAAGGCCGGCAGATTCGACATTTTGTAGTGGCGGCTTTCCCGAGTGTCGGGGCCACCACAAAACGGCGGTTCTAGGCATAATACCCCGGGATTTTAAAAGAAAAAGGGGGGTCTTACATAGGCTAACTCTATTGTTCAAAATCTTGAGAGAGATATGTATTAACGCGAGAAAGATTATTTCAAAACAAATAAGAATTAAGATCGAGGAGGCAAATGTGTGACAACTCTGGTTTCCAATGTTAATCACAGAACTTTGTAAAGATGCAGGGGTTGAGGCAACGGAAGATGATGTAGTGACGAAGGTTGGCCGTCATATTACGGATATAGTGATTTCAACTAATATTAAGGTTTCTGATTCCATTAATAACACCCCCTCAGTAAAGAAAGATGCAAGCACATACTCTCCTAAACTCCCCTCCGTGCAGCTAACAGCAGGTGTTTTTGACCAAAATGATAAGGAATGTATCATGAATAACCTGGAATATATGACAGTGCAGACAACCAAGATGACAGAAGAACTTCGATCTTATATTAATCTATGCTATTTGGATAGATAATTGTTGATAATATTTTGGTTATACGACTTTTGCGACTATTTTAATACTCTTACTATCTTTTGCTCTCCATTGAAGACTATGCTAACTTTTGCATTTTGATCATATAATTTTGGAATGAATGGTTACTACTGACTCTTTAATATTGATATGATGAAATTTGTTTCACTCTATTTTTGACCTTTCATGTTACATGCCTATATGAGACATGGCTCCCTTCAGATCAAAGGGCACCCTCAATGGCCTGGATTTAAAGATGATATTCTCATGCCAAGGCAATGACAATACAAATCAGTCAATTTGCTTGATTCCAGATTGTGCCTCCAAGGGAGTATTCCTTTCTAATTCTTCTTGTTTAGTTGATTTCACCTTGTTTTAATTGTATCTTTCCCTGAGCATGATGAAAATATTGTTTGAATACTTTCTTTAATTGAACATTTTGCTAGGGTCTAGCAAACTTTTAAGTGTGGGGTGGGTTCACCTCTACCAATTGGGAAAACAAATAACTCGTCCTCTTGCTAGCTAGAGTACCCTTATGCTTATGATAATCAATTTTTGCTTTTGGCTATTAAAGTTTTTCATATTTAATTGATTGGTGAGTTGGTCAATCTTAAAGATTTTAAACTTTGAACTTAAAGTTAATAAGATATGTTAAAGCTCTTTTAAGTATTTTTATCCATTCACAGTATTCCCTAAAAAAGTTTACCTCTTATCAACATATTTTTGCTGACTTCTTCCAAATAATGGCGAAGGGTAAAACGAGAACTGAGGTGATGATGGATGCTAAGACAGGGGTTTTGGTAATTAATTGAGAGGAAGAAATAAGACAACCTTTTACTCACTTCAAGACTTATTGTCGATCGTCAACCAACCTTCTTGAGATTGTCTTGTCATTCTGGTATCTGTGATTCTATGCATAAAGTTCCCTACCTTCGTATATCTCTCATTTATGGGTGTGTAAAAATAAAAATAAAATAAAATAATGTATATTGACATAGTGATATGGGCCTAAGTGTGTTTACACACTCTTGGAATGATCCCTACTATGGCAAGACACAAAGAAAAAATATGTATTGACATAATGATATGGGCCTAAGTGTGTTTATACACTCTTGGAATGATCCCTACTATGACATGTAGCAAAGAGAAGAAAGTTGTGTTGTTAAGCAAAAGTACACCCCATAATTTGGAGAATCTCTATGATAAAATATCCAGGGAAATACATATCCACTATCCAAATTCCATTCATACAATTCTAATCAAGCCAAAAACCTCAATTTTATTGGCTCTTATGACTTTCTCTCCTTTTAACTCCAAACTTTTGTGGAAGCTAAGTCACAACTTTGGTTTATATATATGTTTCTACCTTAGCCTAATGTGTGGGATTCTAATGAGAAGAAGTTGCAAGGGAGTAAATGACTCTAAGGAATAACACACACTCACCAGAAATCTTACTTGAGTTTTATCGTTTATCAAACTAATTGATGAGAGCATGTTCAGAATCTTAATGATTGATATGTTTACCAATTGGTTGAAGTGAATTTCTTGAGTTAGCTTTTATTGATAAACTTCAAGAGAATGGTCATTTTAAGTTACCATCTTGATGGTTATTCTTTTCCCTAATTGTGTGGTATAAATCATCGTTGTTAGAGACTAGCAAAAGTTTAAGTATGGGGGTGTGATAACTTCTCAAAAAGAATTTATTTCATCATTTTAATTAAAAGTTTTCATCTTATATAAGTAGCAAATCATCATGGAATCAAGTAAAATAGGGTGTAAATTATATTCTGATATAATTTAGGTTTTAAACATAAGATTATGATATTTATTTGCAAAATACGAAATATAATCAACTCTTAAATAAAATATAATCAACTCTAGTACTCAAAAATGTTGTTGCAACAAATTGTTTACTTTATCCTGAAACAAAATTATTACAACAGATTATTTATTATCTAATTATGTCTATCTTCCCAGAGACAAAGTTGTTGCAACAAATTATTGACTGAAATAGGGAATTTTGAAATTCAAATTAGTGACGGTTACAAAAATCGAAAGAAGGCGTTCCTTCATCGAATTAAAGGCTCTTTAAATACAAAATTGCTACAACAAAATGCTAACAGAAATATGGAATTTTGAAATTCAAATTGATGGCGGTTACAAGACCAAAAGGAGGTGTTCTTTTCGTGAATTTAAGGCTCCTTAAGAGGTGAATCACTATATATATAAGGGGAGAAATACTAGAGGGGCATCAGTGGTGAGGAGATCGGATAGAGGAGAATTGAAGGAGAAGCGCAGTGACTTGCGCAAGACAATTCAGCAGGCTACCCCGGAAACCATTTGGTTTGCTTGTCATAATTTTTCTGTTACCATGGTCGTTCAATTCCTATTGCAAAATCCTGTGAATCTGACTATGATGAACTAATCCTCTAACGAGTTTTGTATGTTGTGAACTATCTGAAGTTTGCCTTAATGCTTACATGAACAACTAACTTATTATTAGTTTTTATCTTAAATTTCATTCTCTTCTTTAGTGATGACGATAAAAAATTACCATCTTGTGCTCTTTACTACGTTCTATATGTGAAAGCTACGTTCGTAAGTCTCGAGAATGTAGTTTGGCTACATATGATTTAGCGTATCGCTATCATTCTAGTTATGGAGTTAAGATCCTCACTTTTATACGTATGTTTACTTGGGTGACTTTTATTTAAAGCTACTCACTGAATATGCACAACGTGATGATGGAATCGAGAGATGTTCTTCACAGGTTCTGGATTTCCACTAGATAATAATTAATTTAAGTTCACTTTTATTTTCTCATCAAGGCAAGCTGAGGATAAGGATCAACAGATAAAGCTCATATTTCTCATCATTATCTATTCTCAGTAATTTACCATTGCATGTTAGTTTTATTTCACTTCTCTACAAAACTGTGATTTTGCCTGACTTAGCAGAAAAGAACATTACTAGTACTCACAAGCTTAAGTAAAAATATTTTCCTTGTGGATTCGACACTCTACTTCTACTTTATTACTTAACGAGACACGTATACTAGCATTGTATTTTATATATCTACTTTGTGCGCATCATCTGCCTACCTAACACACTTGGGCTAAGAATCTTTAGGTAATGTTTGTTTGGCTGGGTTAGTGGCTGACTATGGCTTCTCGTGAACGCGGTGGTCATGAAGCATGGAAGTTATTTAATTGAAAGTTAGCTAATCACCTAGAGGGGGTGAATAGGTCTTTGAAATTTATAGCTTCTTTTATCGTTTTCTTACTACAATATCTAGAGCTTGTCCTTATGTCCTGCAATAAGAAATTAAAACAAACACACACAGCAAGCACACAAGTATTTATAGTGATTCCCCAATTGGGTACATCCACTTTCCCTCTCACCTTTCCAACTTATTTGTTGTAGAAGGCACAAACTCCAGCACTATGCTCTTTAAAGCTTACACCTCAGGCCCACAGCCTTACACTCAGATCCACACCTGGATCCTACTACAGAGAGATAAACTCTCCAGCCTCAGGCTATTAGGCCTTCCAGCAACTCAGATCCACTTGGATCCTACCACAGAGAGATAAACTCTCCAGCCTCAGACTATCAAGCCTTCCAGCAACTCAGATCCACTTGGATCCTACCATAGAGAGATAAACTCTCCAGCCTCAGGCTATTAAGCCTTCCAGCAACTCAGATCTAGTTGGATCCTGCCATAGAGAGATAAACTCTCCAGCCTCATGCTATCAAGCCTTCCAGTAACTCAGATCCAGTTGGATCCTACCACAGAGAGATAAACCCTCCAGCCTCAGGCTATCAAGCCTTCTAGCAACTCAGATCCTACCATAGAGAGATAAACTCTCCAACCTCAGGATATTAAGCATTCCAGCAACTCAGATCCAGGAAGCCTGAATCCTACAGTAAAATGGTTACAAGTTTTAAGATAAAAAAAAATAACTTAGAGATTAAATATCAGAGTTTGCTCTGCTGGACTGAGCAGATATCAGTCCAGCTAACTTGTTGTAGAAGGGATGAGTCTTCTTCTACAGCTATCTTCTCCCTTGCTCCACAGGTGAGCAACTATCTGTTGTTAAGTGGATCAACCAGCTTGCTTTGTTCTTGAGAGAACCAACTTGCTGAGCTGGAAGTGCTCCAGCTATCTTCTTGCCTTTTGGTTATCTTGGTTGGACTTCAGCTTTCAAGCTTGATCAGATAAATGTCCAGCCGTCTATTTCTTTTTCTCTCTATATATTTTCTGCCCTTAATGCCAGGGTATTTGTTAACCCTAAACCTTTTTTGTTTCCCCCTTTATATGCAATGATTTGAATCAATGACAACATAGTATGTGGGCACACCAAGGATTGGTGAGTGCCAACCCCATCAGAAAGGGATAAAACAACTTTCGACGTTGTAGCAGCTTTCCCGCAATGGATTTCTACAGAGTTGACTTTGATGACATTAGGAGTGGTCATCAACATCTAGACTTAGAAAATTTTCTGAATCCCGTCAAGAATTGAGTGATGTTGAGACACTCAATGCCATCACCCTTGGCTCTCAACGCTTCTGGACTTAGAAAATTTCTTGGCTTTGTCTCAGCGGTTTTGTCTCAGCGGTCTCAGCGGTTTCAGTGGTTTTTCATTATTAGCTGAGACAAGCCTTTGTCTTAGCGCTTTTCTCTTATCTGTTGTCTCAGCGGTTTCTGTACTTTAACTGTCTCAGCGGTCTCAGCGGTTTTTAATTTATCAGCTGAGATAATTCTTTGTTTCAGCGCTTTCCTCTTCATTAAAAGCGTATAGTGAACCTGCTTCACTCAACGCTTCTGGACATAGAATAGTCCAGCTAATGTTGTTCTCAGCTATTTACCGCTTGACTGTCTCAGCGCTTCCTGCTTTATTTAGAAGCGTTGAGTGAACTTGCTTCACTCAACGCTTCTGGACATAGAATAATTTTCAGCTCACTTTGTCTCTGCTGTCTCAGCTATCTCAACGCCATCTTCTCAGCTGTCTCAGCTATCTCAATACTATCTTCTCAGCTTTCTCAGCTGTCTCAATGTCATCTTCTCAGTTATCTTCATCTGTCTCAATGATATCTTCCCAGCTGTCTCAGCTGTCTCAGCGGTGTCAATGTCTTCTTCTAAGCGGACTCAGAGCTTAGATAGATTTTTTGGCTTTAACTTGATAAGCTTTGAGCTGAGCTCGACGAACCGCAACCTGAGCTCGACGAATTTTGAACTTCTCAGTGCTCTCAGTGCTTTTTGCCTTAGTCGATTTTCCTCTACATCAGCTTAACAAGCATTGGGCTGAGCTCGACAATCTGTAACTTGAGCTCGATGAACATCAATCTGAGTTCGACGAATTTAGTATCCTGATTTCTTAAGCTTATGCTGAGTTGAGCTCGATGATCAGCGAGCAGAGTTAGACGAACTCTGAGCTGAGTTCGACGAATTTTAACTTTACTGCCCCAACTTATTTTCTTCACTTGTCCAATCATGGACAACCTACATGCATGAACTAAAGCACACATCAAATACAACTATGCTCTTAGTTTTGATAGGGATGCCTCTTCAAATCCAATCTAGTGAACATTGTGGGCAATGGACCCAACAATCTCCCTCTATTTGAAGAAGGCAGAACACCCAACAATACTAAGAGGCATTTACCAAAATAGCTTAGAATAAAAATCATGCAGCTGCAGATTTTGATCTGCTACACCTGCTAGATTATGCAATATTCATTTAATGTGCATTCCCATACTACTTGAGCAATTTCTCAAGTAATATGAACTCTCCTTTATACCACATAAAGTTTATGCTTCTTTATACCACTTAATAGTTAAATGTGGTGCACTACTAGAAGCACTTGCCTCAATGTATGCACTGGCACCAACATAACTCAACATGTGGTCAGTCATTGCATATCTCATACTACTAGAATCTTTTTTAATAATATGAACATATTCAACATGGCCTTGTCATGTCCATATTACTTCTATATCTCCCTCATATGTATTGCACACATATCTCCCCCTTTTTGTCTTCTTCAATAGGCATATCTATTGAGGGAGTAGAAAATATTATGGGAGAGATTATCTCTTGATCCTATACAAAGTTCTATGTTGGTACTTTTAAGGAAATCATCCTAGGATCAGTTTACTTGATTAGGAGACATACATTTTGTGTTGATACATTGATGCAACACAACACTGCAGCATTTAAGCTTGCTGCATACATGGTTCCACTTGCTAATGATGTTTCTACAGAATCAGCAACCACCTGTGGTGATATCATTGATACACCACCTCACTACAACCTCCTTTGCACTTGAGTGACCTAGGGATCCACTTGAGCTGGCTGATAGCTATTCCTCTTCTTATAATCTCCCCTTGGTTTGTGCTTTGTTCTTGAGACAATCTAATCAGCTGTTGTGAAAACTGATCTATTGCAGCAGCTGTCTGCTCCTTCCCAATAGGAGGTTGATCATGTTTCAGCAACTGCTGCACATGCTCCCCTTTATAGGTTGTAGAGCTTGCTCCCCCTCAACAGGAGCATCCTTGTCATTCCCTTTGCTGGACACTTGAGTCCATCTAAGTTATGATACTACTTAATGGTCTTTATAGTCTTGATGTGTCAACAAGGACACATCTACCTGCAAGAAAAGTGAATCCTGCAACACAAGTATGACATAGAGCAACTAGAGTTATACCAAGTTCAACATACCCAATCTTAATCTAGATGGTGTTGAAACTTGACTTCATCTAGTGGCATGATAACCATGTCTACCACATGATAGAAAGGACAAACTCTGGATTGAGTTCTTCCTTATGCTCCCTAACTTATTGAAACTTAATCTACATATGCATAGTCCTGCTATAATAGACAGGATTCCTAGCAACTTGGATTAAACTAGTAGAATATCATTATATAAAAGAAATTCTACTTGTCTAGAGGTTATGGTTCAGATGCCATAAAATTTCTGTATGGTAATCTTGAGTTCGACGATTTGCTTAGCTTTAGTCGAGCTCCGTTTGACGATTTCTTCAACTTTCATCGAGCTCCATCCATGTTGATGCTTAGCAACTCCTAGCATCTTACACAGTTTCTGTTTGCTGACCCAGTACTTCTTCCCATCTAAAGCATTTGACTTGACTTTGGTTTCAACATTCTGATTAGTTGTACTAGAGTGTCCAGCCCTCTTAGTACTACCTTTATCATTACCTTGATCTCCACTCTTGATCACCACTTGATCAATCCCTTCTTGTTTTCTGAAAAGATAGGGAAGAGGCTGGTCTTCTTCTCCCCCTAGCTTCTTGAATTGCTGCATGTTCTGATGATATTGAAACCTGAGCATACACTTCTCTTCAAGTTTTCTCTGAAGAGACTAACAACTGATGATACCACTTGAGAAACTTGAAAAACATTTCAACTGATACGTTATGTGCTCCTTCCTTGCTGCTCTCAGAAGAGCTACCTGTACTTTCCTTAGAGATGAGTACAGCCTTCTTGTTCTTTTCCAGATTTGCTGGTGTGGCAGCAAGACCTTGTCCAACCAGACATTCCTGCTGGCTGGATCCAGCTGGCCTTCATCCATGATCATGGCCAGCAACCACAGCCATAGAGACTGTATCATATGATTAGAAGCACATCTCTATAGTAGACACAACTGACCCAGCTCTCCCATGCCACTTGATACCACTTATACCCTTCTTCAGGAATGTATACAGCTTCCATATCCTTGGTGTATTAACCACAGGATAATTTCCTTGTACCAGTCCAAGTTCTGGAACATGTTCTGTCTATGTGCCACATAGGGAAAGGGCACTAAGACTAACCTGCAAAACATAATTACCTTACCTTAGGACCTCAATATCTATTGGGTCCTAGGTTCACATTAGCCTGAAAAAAATTATGCCTTCCTGCAGAATTTTGGACAGGTTGGCTACCTCTGGACACTGAAGGATTGTGCCACCAATCCACAACATAGTGGACCCCTTTGCCACAACACTAGCACTCATAAATATTATATATTCTTTTTGGTTTGAGAGCAGCATTAAACTGTACTGTTCACTAAACAGTGGGGAGATTGTTGCTCTATTCTTCTGCCTTCTTTCAGCAATAATTTGACTAAAGGACAGTCTTTCAGCTGGCTGTGTTGGCCTTATCTGAGAGCCACCAGCTGCATGTCTCTTCTCAGCTAACATACATTTGATAGCATTTGAGATGGTCATTCCAGCCCTACCAGAAGACTCTCCTTGAGTCACAACTTTTGTTGTATGATTTAGATTTTTAGCAACAGCAATATCTTTGAGTTTTGGGGCTGGGGCACCAAAAATAAATGGTCCAGGTTGGGCCATTTGGATTTCCTCATGGGCAGCCTTAAAGGCTTTCACATAGTTGTACCTTCCACCATTGTTGGGTCCATATTGGTCCATACTAGTAGATATGCCATTCTCCCAGTGACCATAACAACTTTCATGATTATACCTATTAGAAGGCAACAATACTCTTTGAAAAGAAATTTGAGGCAGTGAGGCTAGAAGCACAACAGGTGTCTTCCCTTTTCCCATTCCTCTTGGATTGGAAGGTCTAGCAGGTCCCTTAAATCCCAACCCTTTCTTACCAGCTTGAGTAAGGTGGGTATCAATTAAGGGTAGCACAGTGTTTGGCTTAGAAAAATTTGTCACCAACAATTTCTCATTTAAGAGATCATTTTCAAGTTTCTGGATAAGTTTCTCATTTGAGACTCTTACCACAGACTCACTGTCAATGATTTCTTTGAGCTGGCCTGCATGTGCAGCCATGTCAGTGAGGGCCTTTTCTTGGACTTCACACTTGCTTTTAAGACTAAGAATCTCTTTTACTTATCTCTTTGCAATTAGCTTGCATTTCTTGAAGGCCTCAAGAAGTTCTCCATACTTAGTAATTATGGAGTTTACATCATCCTCAGAGTCTGAATCCCCTTCATCTATTGATGATTGAGCTTCAGAGACTGAGTCAGCCTCATGACTAGAAATAAAAGAATGTGGTTTAGCATGTACCTGAGACTGACCAGGCTGATCCTGGCTGCTATCTTCATCTGTCATTATCATTAGTCCATGGCACTGAGCATCTCCTTCTTCATCTTCAACCACCTCTAAGTCACTATCTGGGTGTGATAGAGGGTCCCTGATACCTATTCTAGCAGCAGAGAACTCTTCTTCAGCAGCAGCAATAAGCCCAATGTAGGCTTCATCTTCTTCATTGTCTGACTTAAAGGAAGAGTCAGACCAGGTCTTCTCTTTCTTAGCCATTAGAGACTTCTCTTTCTTCTTTCCCTTGTGGTGCTTTTTCACTCTCTCTTCCTTCCTTTTTACTAGGCAGTCAACAATTATATGCCCAGGTTTGCTGCACGAAAAATAAATAATGATAGAGAAAGATTATTTATTAGAGTTAGGAGTATATCCGTCCTCCTTAGAGGATTTCCTTCTATGCTGAGAGGAGGAAGAAGGCCTTCTGTTCTTCCAATGCCCCTTTTTCATGAATTTCTAAAACTGCCTGGAGAAGGCAGCAAGATCCTCATCAGATGCAAGGATGTCAGATGAGCTGGACCTAGAGCTCTCAGATTCTGACACAACAGTTCTCCTCACTGGAGAGATATTCCTTCTGCTCTTGGTTGAACCATCAGCTTTGAAAGCCATATATTTCTCTTTGCTCTGTGACTTTCTGGTCTTCTCTTCTTCTTCCTTCCTTGTAGCAAGATGCATCTCATAGGACAGCAGCTTTCCAAACAGGGTTGGAGGTGGTGTGTCTGCTAATCTGCCCATCTCCCTGATGGCACAGATTTTTGTGTCTCAATCCTTGGTGAGAGACCTGAGAAACTTGTCATTTAGCTCATAGGTGCTGAAGATTCTTCCATAAGTTCTCAGTTCATTAAAAGTTCTGAAAAATCTTTCAAAACTTTCAGCAATGCCCTCAGACTTTTCTTATTTGAAGACCTCATACTCCTGGTTGAGCATGGATTTCTTGTCATCACTTACCTCTTCTGAACCCTTCATGAACACCACTAGGGTGTCCCACATCTCCTTAGAGGTCTTGCAGTGCACCAATTTCTGGAATGTAGGATTATCTACTGCATTAGCAATGATGTTTTGAGCTCTCTTGTCCATAGAGGCAAGGAGGAGATCATCCTTGTTCATTTCTTCATATGATTTAGGAGTTTGGATGTTGGTATACAGAACTGAGATCTTCATGGGGATAAAGGGTCCCTCTTTGACTGTGATGAAGATCTTAAGGTCAGCAGCTTCCATGAACATTCTGACCCTTTCCTTCCAACGCCCAAACCCTTCCTTTCTGAGATTGGCAACTTCATGGCTCCTAATTCCTTGTAATTTACACCAGACCCCATTTCTTATCTTTTAGCTAACCTTGGAGGTATACTCAGATTGTTAAATCCTTTTTGAGTAACCTCCCTCTGATACCACTTGAAAGTTATTTAATTGAAGATTAGTTAATCACCTAGAGGGGGGGTGAATAGGTCTTTGAAATTTATAGCTTCTTTTGTTGTTTTGTTACTACACTATCTAGAGCTTGTCCTTATGTCCTGCAATAAGAAAGTAAAACAAACACACATAGCAAGCACACATGTATTTATAGTGGTTCCCCAATTGGGTACATCTACTTTCCCTCCCACCTTTCCAACTTACTTGTTGGACAAGGCACAAACCCCAACACTATACTCTTTAGAGCTTATACCTCAGGCCCACAGCCTTACACTCAGATCCACACCTGGATCCTGCCACAGAGAGATAAACTCTCTAGCCTATGGCTATTAAGCCTTCCAGTAACTCAGATCCACTTGGATCCTACTACAGAGAGATAAACTCTCCAGCCTCAGGATATCAAGCCTTCCAGCAACTCAGATCCACTTGGATCCTACCATAGAGAAATAAACTCTCCAGCCTCAGACTATGAAGCCTTCCAGCAACTCAGATCCAGTTAGATCGTACCATAGAGAGATAAACTCTCTAGACTCAGGCTATTAAGCCTTCCAGTAACTCAGATCTAGTTGGATCCTACCACAGAGAGATAAACTCTCCAGCCTCAGGCTATCAAACCTTCCATCAACTCAGATCCAGTTGGATCCTACCACAGAGAGATAAACTCTCCAGCCTCAGGCTATTAAGCCTTCCAGCAACTCAGATCCAGTTGGATCCTACCACAGAGAGATAAACTCTCCAGCCTCATGTTATTAAGCCTTCCAGCAACTCAGATCCAAGAAGCCTGAATCGTACAGTAAAATGGTTACAAGTTTTAAGATGAAAAAGAAAATAAAAATAACTCAGATATTAAATCTCAGAGTTTGCTCTGCTGGACTGAGCAGATATCAGTCCAGCTAACTTATTGTAGAAGGGATGAGTCTTCTTCTACAGCTATCTTCTCCCTTGCTGCACAGGTAAGCAGCTATCTGTTGTTGAGTGGATCAACCAGCTTGCTTTGTTCTTGAGAGAACCAACTTGCTGAGCAGGAAGTGCTCCAACTATCTTCTTGCCTTTTGGCTTTCTTGGCTGGACTTCAGCTTTCAAGCTTGATCGGATAAATGTCCAGTCGCCTCTTTCTTTTTCTCTCTCTATATTTTTTGCCCTTAATGTCCCTAAACCGTTTATGTTTCCCCCTTTTATATGCATTGATTTGAATCAACGGCAACATAGTATGTGTGCCCACCAAGGATTGGTGAGCGCCAACTCCATCAGAAAGGGACAAAACAACTTTCAGCGCTGTAGCAACTTTCCCGCAATGGCTTTCTGCAGAGTTGACTTTGACGATGTAAGTAGTGGTCATCAACATCTGGACTTAGAAAATTTCTTGAATCCCGTCAAGCGTTGAGTGATGTTAAGACACTCAACGCCATCAGCCTTGGCTCTCAACTCTTCTGGACTTAGAAACTTTTCTGGCTTTGTCTCAACAGTTTTGTCTCAGCAGTCTTAGCGGACTCAGCAGTTTTCCATTATTAGTTAAGACAAGTCTTTATCTAGGCGCTTTCCTCTTATCTGTTGTCTCAGCAATTTCTGTACTTTAACTGTCTCAGCGAATTTGTCTCAGCTGTCTCAGCAGTTTTTCATTTATCAGCTGAGACAATTCTTTATTTCAGCGCTTTCCTCTTCATTAGAAGCGTTGAGTGAACCTGTTTCACTCAATGCTTTTGGACTTAGAATAATTCCAGTTAATGTTGTTCTCAGCTGTTTACCTCTTGACTGTCTCAGCGCTTCCTGCTTTATTTAGAAGCGTTGAGTGAACTTGCTTCACTCAATGCTTTTGGACTTAGAATATTTTTCAGCTCACTTTGTCTCTGTTGTCTTGGCTATCTCAACGCCATCTTCTCAGCTGTCTCAGCTGTCTCAACGTCATCTTCTCAGCTGTCTCAGCTGTCTCAACGTCATCTTCTCAGTTGTCTTCAGCTGTCTCAACGCTATCTTCTCAGCTGTCTATGTTGTCTTAGCGGTGTCAACGCCTTCTTCTCAGCGGACTCAGCGCTTATGCCTTTGACAGATTTTTTGGCATTAACTTGATAAGCTTTGAGCTGAGCTAGACGAACCGCAACCTGAGCTCGACGAATTTTTATCTTCTCAGCGCTCTCAGCGCTTTTTGCCTTAGTCGATTTTCCTCTGCAACAGCTTGACAAGCGTTGGGCTGAGCTCGACGATCTGTAACTTGAGCTCGACCAACGTCTATCTGAGTTTGACGAATTTGGTATCCTGATTTCTTAAGCTTATACAGAGTTGAGCTCGACAATCAGCGAGCAGAGTTCGACGAACTCTAAGTTGAGTTCGACGAATTTTAACTTTACTGCCCCAACTTATTTTCTTCACCTGTCCAATCATGGACAACTTGCATGCATGAACTAAAGTACACATCAAATACAACTATGCTCTTAGTGTTGATGGGGATCTTTCTTCAAATCCAATCTATGGAACATTGTGGGCAATGGACCCAACAAACCATGAACCACTACAAGAAAACAGGCTTTTAGTGATGAAATTTTTGGTCACTAATTAGTGTGGGTTGGTCACTAAATACTTTTAGTGACCAAATTTAATTCGTAACAAGTTTGTTGCAAAAAGACTGTCACTAAATGTATTTAGCAACCAAATTAATTTTCGTCACTAAATGTATACTTCTAGCAATGAAACAATTATCGTTGCTAATTGTTTTATCCACGCTGAGACTTTGGGTATGTCCCTTGTGTTCCTAGTCTTGTGCCTAAATCGTTTGCTTGAGGGTAGTAGGTGCGCGATCACCCCTTCCCCAAGGGTCGAACTCCACGGGAGACCGGATTTCCGGTTTCAACAATTTACTTGGATGATAAAATATTTCAAAGCAAAGAAGTACATGGTGGATGCTAAGTGTAGTTATGACAAAGGAATAATTTTAGAAACAAAGAAGAACAACCACATTGATCATGGTTTATATTTCAAAAATACAAATCAACCAAAATTTGATCTCAATTGTGATTGCTCTGAAATCTATTGTAATTTTTTTGTAATCAATTTTGATATTTTTAAGGTCAATTTTGATGTTTCTAAGGCAAATGTTGACTTAGGAAATCACAGTTTTTGGTACTTTAAACAGTTTTGCTTACTGAATTTCAAACTAATCTGCATAAGAAATAAAATAATTGGTTGCCAAAAATATTAAATGAAGAACCATCCGTTAAATTTAAGACTCAATCAATTTTGAAATGATAGTTTTGCTTGGTGATGTGCAGTGGGTTCCCCCATAATGAGAAAATTAAAGAGGAAATTCATTCAGACAATTCATCAAAAATCTTAAGGGTAGTTGTTGTAAACTGGATTGTTAAGGTCTGAGCATAAGTACAAAATCACCAATTCAGACAATATGATGAATGTAATTGTTCATATTATCAAAGAAATAATTTATGAAAAGAGAAGAAGGAACTAATAATTTTTTGTTGGGGCTTGGCTAGGAGGAATACTAATGAAGGGAAGATTAAAATAACATGGATACCTTGTTTCGGAAAAGGAAGAGGAGAGGCAATGACGGGGGATTCGTGTGGTCGCTAGAATCGCTTGGAGGTCGGATCCAGACCGTCGGATGCAGAAGCACGTGTATGGTGCGAGCATTTCCGAAGAAAGGAGTGGCAGCGGAGGGATCTTGTAGTGGTGGGTAACTTATATCAAAGGAGGAAGAGTAGCAACATCCGTTGAAAATTCAGGTGTTTGCAGGCCAGTTCTTTCTGGGAAGCGTGGAAATGAAAGGAATAGGGCAAAGATTTCTTTGTAGTTAGTTTTAAGAACGGCGCGGGTTAAGAGATTGGGTTATGATTTCTTCGTCGTCAAGCGGGCTGGCGTTGTTAGATCGAGCAGAGGAGATCATCAAAAGAGAGAGGGATCATCGTCCTCGAGAGGGCATCGGATCGAGCAGAGGTCTTCAGGGGGAGTTGAGGGGGCTGTCATCGAGAGGGATCGATGGAGTTCTTTCCCAAGTGGAACATGGAGTTCTTTCTCAAGTGGATGGCACTCTGGCTGTCACACAGCAACATATAACGATCCTGAGTGAAACCAAGTTCTCTGACAAACCTCTTCATCTAGAGCAACTCCTTTCCTACCTCAGTTACAGCAATGAACTCAGCCTCTGTCATTGACAGTGCCACACACTTCTGCAGTCTCGATGCCCACGAAACTACTCCCCCTGCAAATAGCATCAGGTACCCGGACGTAGATTTTCTAGTGTTGGGTACATTGGAATATATGTACCGGATTTGAATAAGCCTCACCCTACTCAATGATATACATCAAGATGTATTTGATGTGCTTTGAGTTTATTTGTGCAGGTTAAGTAATTGTAGGGAAAGCATAAAGTTTCTAAGTCCATGTGTCGATACCCAGAAGAAAAGTGTCGACACTTAAGAAGGCTTGTGTCGACACCTAGAGAAGCTGTGTCGACACTTGGAGTAATTGTGTCGACACCAGGAAGTCAGAGTCGACACCAGAAGGAAAGTGTCGACACATACAGGCAGTGTCGACACACAATGAAGAATTGTCTACATAATCAGTGTCGACACTTAGAAGCAGTATCGACACCCAGAGAAACTTTGTCGACAGCAAAAGTATCGACACTAGGAGGTTGTGTCGACACTCAGCAAACTTCAACAAAGTTTAAGTACACGTGTCGACACAAAGGAGATGTGTCGACACTCAGCAAAGTCTCAACACATGAAGAATGTGTCGACACAAATGAGATGTGTCGACACTCAGCAAAGTCTCAACACATGAAGAATGTGTCGACACAAGGAGATGTGTCGACACTCAGCAAAGTTTCAACACAGAAGACATGTGTCGACACAAAGAAGATGTGTCGACACTTAGCAAGTTTCAACATAAGAAGATGTGTCGACACAAAGGACTTGTGTCGACACTTAGCAGAAATCAACTAAGTATTGGAGAAGAAGGACTTGTGTCGACACACAGGATCAGTGTCGACACATTCTGAAGAAGCAGTGTCGAGAAGCTGTTACAATAACACAAGGAGTTGTGTCGACACCATGAAGGCTAGTGTCGACACTTAGTCTACTTGTGTCAACACTTAGTCTATTTGTGTCGACACATAAAGACTATCTGTCTCGACACTTTCAGAAAGTGATAGAGATTTCAAGAAGTGACTTGATGACTTGACAGCTGCCATTTCAACCGGTCAACTGCTACTGTCAGAGCTGTCAGAAGGTTGTTAGAAACTGGATCAGCCGGTCACCATGAAGAAAGCTTATATAAAGGCTTATTCCTTAAACAGAAGGGAATCGATCAATGAAGTGAAAAACAACACAATAAGAAGAAGACCTTCAAGAGAAGATCTAAGAAGTTGGAGAGAGAGAGTTCCTTCTAAGAAGACCAGCTGTTGAACCAGGCTGATAAGGAAGATTCAGATTGAAATCAGAATCTCAAGTCAGCAGTTGATTGAAGATCATCTGCATAGAGATACAACCCTACTGTGTTCTAATTCAAGAAGCTTTGAAGAAAGCCAAGGGAGGTTGATCTCTGCCAAGTTCTTCTAAGAACTCATCAAGAAGCCAGTCAACTCATCTCTCTCTATCAGAGTTGTGGTTATATACTTTGTATTTTCTATTTTCTGTAGGATCTTGTATAGATCTGAGTTGTAAGCCTAAATCTATAAAGGCTGAGGTAGGGCCTGTGAGCCTGAGTGTAGGAGAATCATTTCTCTGAGTGTAGGCCTTGTTGAAGGCTGAGGTAGGGCTGTTGTGCCTGAGTGTAGGTCTTATTGAAGACTGAGTGGTAGGGCTTGGTGCCTGAGTTGTAGGAGTGGGATCACTCTGAGTTGTAGGAACCTGTTTGGGGTTCTGAGTTGTAAGATCTGAGGATCTGAGGAGAAGTGGAGAAGTTAGGCTGAATCTAGTACACTACTAGATAAGCGAAGGGGGAAAGTGGATGTACCCAGACCTTGGGAAACCACTAAAATCTTGTGAGCACTCTATGAATGTATGCTTGTATGGTTGCTGTGCTGTGATACTTGTAGAATTGCAATTACTGTACTGTATTTCTGCCTTTAAAGTTAAAAAGATTAAGTTCACCTATTCACCCCCCCCCCCCTCTATGTGATTAGGCACTGTTTCTTTCAAGTGGTATCAGAGGGAAGTTCCTCAAAAATGACATAATAGTCTGAGTTAAGATCCTGTAGGCAGAATCAGAATAATCAAGAATTAAGAAAATGGGTTCAACTGAGAATCACAAAGAGCTAGGATCCATGAAATTGCCAATCTGCAGAAAAGAGATTTTTGGCATATGGAAAGAGAGGGTTAGACTCTTCATGGAAGCATCTGACCCAAGAATATACATCACAGTCAAAGAAGAGTCATATGTGCCAATAAAAGTATCTGTTCTAGATGCAAATCAGAGAACTCCCAAAGACTATTCAGAAATGACTAAAGATGAAATAATTCTGGCCACTATGGACAAGAGGGCCCAGAATATTATTGTAAGTGCAATTGATGATGCCACATTTCAGAACCTAATACATTGTAAAACCTCAAAAGAAATGTGGGACACTCTAATAGTTTACATGGAGGGATCTGAAGAGGTAAGACAAGACATGAAGTCTTTATTAAATCAGGAGTATGAAAGCTTCAGACAAGTCAAGTCTGACAGCATTACTGAATGCTACAAGAAATTCTATAGGATTGTTAATGAGTTGATGTCCTATTGAAGAGAATTCAGCAACTATGAGCTGAATGACAAGTTTTTAAGATCCCTGACTAAGTACTGGGATACCAAGATTTGTGCCATTAGGGAAATGGCCAAATTAGCTGATATACCTCCTCCAACCTTGTTTGGAAAACTGTTATCTTATGAAATGCAGTTAATGGTTAGAAAGGAGAAAGAGAAGACTACCAGAGTGGAGCACAAGGAAAGAGCTGTGGCCTTCAAGCATGAAGCCACTAGGAAGTATAGAAGCAAGTCTCCATCTCCACCACAAATAGTTGCTGAGACTGCTTCAGAAAATTCAAAGAACCAGAACTCAGACAGCAGTGAAAGTGATGAGGATTTTGCTGCCTTTACAAGACAGTTTCAAAAGTTTCTGAAAAAGAAGGAGTGGAGGTCTAAGCCATCCACTTCACAGTCTAAAGATGACTACTATCAGAACAGGAAGTCATCAAGGAATGACAAAAGAAAGTCCAAGCCAAGTAAAAACATATCCTCAAAGATAGTTTGTTATTGTTGCAATAGACAAGGACATATAGTAGTTGACTGTCCAGAAAAGAGGAAATAGCCAACAGACAAGAAGAAGACTCAGTTCAAGGGCAAAAAGGAAAGGTCCTTTATTTCCAAGAAGGATAAGAGTTTGACTGATCAGTCATCTTCAGAAACAGATTCAGAAGCTGAAGCCTATATTGGACTGTTTGTTGAAGAGTAAGAAAATGAGTTCTTGCAGCTAATGAACTCAATTTATGAGCACGAGGACAATCAGTGCAATGGACTGATGGCCTTAACAGAAGGAGACAAGATCCAGGATCAGCCTGGACCAAGTAAGGTGCAATGTCTTTCAGATTATAGTACTGATTCAGAATCAGATACATCTACATCAAGTGATGTGGGTGGGTCTGAATCTGAGGGAGATATTCATCAGTTGATGGATGAATATAGAGATGTATTGCAGGCACTTAAGAAGAGCAAAAATCTGGTCAAAATACTGACTAAGCAAATTGCTAATCTTAAGTTGGCAGCTGCTGATTCAGATAAAGAGTTAGATCAAAAACTAAATGAAATAGCCAAGCTGAAGAACATTACAGTTATTCAGATGGGAACTATTACATTTAAGAATGATCAAATTAGGAATCTGGAGGTTAGACTTCAGAAGGAGAGAGAGATTGTTGCAAGTTTTTCTAAACCAAAATCAGTTTTACCTTTGATAGATGATTTATCCCTCAAAAGGATAAGACTGAATTGGGGTTTACAAAACCTGCCAGGACAGTTAGGTTTAAATCTAAGGGCAAAGCTCCAGTACTCAATAAGAAGCCTGCTGTAGATAAAACAGTCAGAGTTGTACCTAAACAAAGGTACAACAGATTTGAGTGCTGGTGTTGTGCCAAGGTAGGCCACTTTGCCATAGATTATTGGCACAATTCAAGTGTCAAGAAGATTAGCAAATTACCTGCCAGAAGAGCTACAGGTAGTCTTGTTAAAAGTCAGACTAACTTGCAACAAGGACCCAAGTGTTATTTGGGTTCTAAGGTTAAGTAATCTGTTTTGCAGGTGAGTCCAAGTGGTCATGCCCCTATATGATACTTGGACAGTGGATGTTCCAGGCACATGACTGGAACTAGGGGATTGCTGAAGGACTATACACCAATCAAGGATGGTCCTAAAGTTACCTTTGGTGGTTCAGAAAAAGGAATCATCAAAGGCTTTGGTAACATTTCTAGCAACCTAATTACAATTACTCAAGTGGCTTATGTAAAGGGTTTGAAGCATAACCTCATTAGCATAAGTCAGCTGAGTGATTTAGGATATGACATCTCAATTGTCAAGGATGGTTTTCATATCAATAGGTCAAGTGATCAAAAGATCATTCTGACAGGATATACGAAGAGAAATGTCTATTGTCTAGACATTATGTGAGAGAACATTATTTCTCCAATTTGTCTTGTAGCTGATGAAAAAGTCTCACATTGTGTTAAGTGGCACAAGAGGCTGGCTCATCTTAACTATAAGACAATTGGTCAACTCTTTAGCAAAGAGTTAGTGAGGAATGGTTCTCAGGTTAAGTATATAAAGGTTGGGATATGCTCAGCTTGTCAAAAGGGCAAGCAGACCAAATCCACCTTTCGTAGCCTTGAGAATAAAGATGTTGTGAGATGTCTATACCTCTTGCATATGGATCTTTTTGGTCTTATGTCAGTTCACAGCCTAGATAGGAAGGTCTATACATTTGTGATAGTTGATGACTACTCAAGGTATTCCTGGGTGTTCTTACTAAGGCAAAAGTCTGAAACTTCAAGTATCTTGTATAGTTTTGTTAAACAAATTCAGAATGAATTGGACAGTACAGTGGTCAAAATCAGAAGTGACCATGGTACTGAATTTCAGTCTGAAAGTATGACAAAACTGTGTGAAGAGTTTGGAATTTTTCAGGAATTTTCCTCACCAAGAACACCTTAGCAAAATGGTATTACTGAAAGAAAAAATAGAACCTTGATAGAGGCTAGTAGAACCCTATTGAGTGACACTTCTCTCCCAAAATATTTCTGGGCTGAGGCAGTAAATACTGCTTGTCATGTGATCAATAGGGCCACTATCACCAAGAGACACAAGAAGACCCCCTATGAGATTGTGAAGGGCAGAAAACCAAATCTATCATATTTCAGGATATTTGATTGCAAGTGATATATCCTTAACAATGGTAAGTCTTATCTAAACAAGTTTGTTGTCAAATCCCAAGAGGGAATCTTTGTTGGGTACAGCAACAACAGTAAGGCTTATAGGGTCTACAACTTGATTACTCAAGTTGTAGAAGAGTCAGTTCATGTAGTTTTTGATGAAGTAAGGCTCATTAACAATGAATTGTCAAGTAGTGTTTACAGCTCCACAGGTATAACTGAGAAGATGTACAAGCTTACCTTAACAGAAGGTTCTTCTGCAAGTCAGCAAGTGGAAGATGGTGGCTGCTGTCCAGGGGGAGTACAACATACACCTGATGCTTAAGAAGACCAAGGGGTGCATCAAGTTGAAGAGACTGAAGGTATACAACCAGAAGACAGGCTGCCTCCAGCAAATAGGCATTTAAAAGATCATCCAGCCAATCAAATTATTGGAGATCTCAGACAAGGGGTACAAACAAGGAGCAGGAATCTAAGTTCAATTCTCTACTCTAGCTTTCTATCCCAAGTAGAGCCAAAGAAATTTGAAGAAGCAATCCTAGACCCTCATTGGATTGAGGCCATGCAAGAGGAGTTGAACCAGTTCAAAATATGCAAGGTCTGGGAGCTAGTTCCTAAACCAAAGAACCGCAATATTATTGGAACTAAGTGGATCTTTAGGAACAAGTTGGATGAGAATGGAATTATTATAAAGAATAAAGCTAAACTTGTTGCAAAGGGATATAGGCAGGAAGAAGGTATTGATTTTGATCAAACCTTTGCTCCAGTAGCCAGACTGGAAGCAATAAGGATGTTCCTTGCCTATGCAACATTTCAAGGATTTAAGGTATATCAAATGGATGTTAAGTCAGCCTTTCTGAATGGAAATTTGAAAGAAGAAGTCTATGTAGAGCAGCCATCAGGTTTTGTTGACTCACTTAAACCTGATTATATATATAGACTTAGGAAGGCTTTGTATGGGTTAAAACAAGCCCCTAGGGCTTGGTATGAAACCCTGTCTAGTTTCCTCATTGAGAATAAATTTTGAAGGGGGAAATAGACAAGACTCTATTCCTTAGGAAATTCAGAGGCAAGATTATCTTAGTCCAAATATATGTAGATGACATAATATTTGGGTCTATAGAAAATAGTCTTTGCAGGAAGTTTGCAAAACTAATGTAAGGACAATTTGAAATGTGCAGTATGGGGGAACTTAAGTTCTTCTTGGGTCTCCAAGTTAGACAGACTGAAGATGGATTATCCATTTGCCAGTCTAAGTTCACCCTAGAGTTGATAAGTAAGTATGGTATGGAAACATCCACTATCATGAAAACTCCTATGGGGTCAATAATGTCTCTAAGCAAAGGTGATGCAGGGAAACCTGTAGATGAAACTTTGTATAGAGGGATAGTTGGCTCCCTACTGTATTTGACTGCTAGTAGACTAGATATCATGTATGCTACATGTGTCTGTGCTAGGTACCAAGCTTGCCCTAAAGAATCTCATTTGACAGCAGTCAAAAGAATTTTGAGATATCTTAAGGGCACACCTTATCTAGGCCTTTTGTACCCTAGGAATGGAGATTTTGAACTGACAGGTTATTCAGATGCAGATTTTGCAGGCTGCAAGTAAGATAGGAAAATTACAACAGGTACCTGTCAATTTCTAGGTGGAAGGCTGGTGTCATGGAGTAGCAAGAAGCAGACCAGTGTGACTATCTCCACAGCTGAGTTAGAGTATGTTGCTGCAGGAAGTTGCTGTGCACAACTACTATGGATACAACAGCAGCTAGAAGATTATGGTGTTCAAGTAAGTAGAACACCTTTATTTTGTGATTCTACTAGTGTCATTTCTATTGCAAATAATCCTGTCTCCCATAGTAGGACTAAGCACATAGAAATTAAGTACCATTTTCTAAGAGAACATGTGGAAAAAGAAGATATTTCCCTAGAGTATATAAAGACAGATAATCAGTTAGCTGATATGTTTACTAAGCCCTTAGATGAAACCAAATTGAATAAATTTAAAATTGAATTAGGTATGATAAATTTAGAATAGTTTACAAAAATTGGCTAAGTAAAATGGTGTCCACACACAGAGTTGTCTGTGTCGACACATAGAAGTGGTGTCGACATTTCAGAGAAATGGTGTCGACACATCTAGGAAATCTTTGTCGACACTTCAGAGAATTAGTGTCGACACATGCAGTGTAGGTGTCGACACATCCAGGGTGGTGTCAACACTTAGGATTTACACAGCATTAGTTTAGTAGAGTCTCGATTAAGTGTCGAGCTGAGATGTATAAGTGTCGACATATATATTCTATCGATAATATTTGTGTCGATACATAGTTGTCGAGACATTAGCAGTAAGTGTCGACACTTTTCAACAGTGTCGACACAATTCAAGTATGTTAACGCGCCTTTTTACCTTCAATTTTAGAAAGGTATAAATAGGTTTTCCCCATTGTTTGTCGACACGCTCACCTTAGTTTCGAGACCAAACTTGTGTGTCGACATCTCTCTTCTCTAAATTCAAAATTTCTTCAAACCCTAATGGCGCCCAAGCTAGAAGAGAACATTAATGAAGGATATGAGCTCGTGCGTCACGCCTTTGATGACGCGGAATCAGAAATCAAAGGTGTGGTAACCCTAATTGCTGAGACTGGATTAGAGTATCTTGTTTCAGAACCTATCAAGATATAGAAGAAGGAAGTCCTTGAATTCTTGAGTGCAGCTTCACTTGACGACTCTGGACTCAAGATTAAGTCCAGAGTCCATGGGACAAAAGTCAAGGTCACACAGAAAAGTCTAAGAAAGGTACTTCAACTACCAAGAACAAAAGAGGAAGAAGATGTATCTGCTTCTAAGACTATAGAGGCATTGAAATGGTGTGGATTAGACTCAAACCTGAAAATTGGATCAGTTTTCAACAGAAAAGGGATGAACATACAAGGAAAGTTTCTATCTGAAATAGTAGGAAAAGTAATACTGAGCAAGCCTGGTGGGCATGATAGAATATCTGCTTATATGTTCAGTCTGATGACTAGGATAATCTTCAAACTTAATATTGATTGGTATGCAGTTATGTTTGATAAGATAAAAGAAAGTATGAAGAAACCCAATCTGGGTAGAATTATGAGTCTATACCTAGCTGGAAGTATTCCAGAGGTGATGAATCAAGCTGCTGGTTCAAAGATAAACCACATGAGGAGAATGGATGCACAGAGATTCACCAATCCAACCTCAACATGAGTTTACTCTAGAGGAGCTATTCTCTGATCTAATACAGACTGACTTAGAGGGGGAAAAACAGCTATTGAGGGGGAGAAGGTCAATATTGAGGGGGAGCATGTGGAGAATGTAGAGAAAACTGCAAGCAAGCAGACCGTGGAGCCAAAGGATGCTAAGGAACCACAAAGTACTGAGAAGGAGTTACATCCTAGTCCTAAGGATAGAGTGGACATAGTCAGCACTTCTGCTTCAGAAGATGAAGATGCTTCTAGAGCCAAGAAGAGGAAGCTCCAGGTCCTCAAAAGAAGAAGCCAGAACTGCAAGAAAGCACAACAGACCATTGCTCCACAGCCTGCCCCATCTACTGATTATAGTTCACTGATGGTGGCTTTGCAGATTAAGCTGGATGAGCAAAGGCAAGCTCTAGAAAAATATATGGATGAAGGGCATAAATCTCTGCAATTTGATCTGGCACAAGACATCAAATCAATCAAATTTGAAGTGAATCTCAACAAGAAGGAAATGACTGATTATTTCCATAAAGGAGGCAATGCAGTGGTCTATCTGGCTACACATCAAGAGAAGATAAAGACACAACTTGATGACCTGGCAGTGAAGCAAGAATATGTTCTAGAAAATCAATTAAGAATGAATGAAAACTTGACTGAATCACATAATGTGATAGTCACTGAAATGAAGAATCTAGCTACTGCCCACACTGCAGCCATAACTACAGCCAAGGCAGAATTTGATCAGGCATTACAAGAAGGTATACTACTGTTACATCTGCCATCCAGGATTCTCAAAAGCTAATCACTGTAAAGCTCCAAAGGTTTAAACCTCTCTATAAAGATGGAGTTAACTATCTAAATGCCCAGATCAGGTTTCAGAAAGATGATCTGAGGGATCACATAGAGAGAGAAGTCATAAAGGGGGAGAGGGTATTAGTCAAGGCAGGCTCTGATCATGCCAAATGGATTTCAAATTCCATCAGAGCCACCCTTGGATATCCACCTTTATGTGATGATGATAATGTGGCAGAGTCTGGAATAAATCCTGCATACTTTGGAGGAGAGCAAGTTGAAGTGGCTAAAGTGATATATCCTCCTGCAGATTTTGACATGATACATCAAGAGATACAGTCTATGTATAGTCCTCCTGAGGGTAATCAGAATATCAGTCTTGAGAAAGTTGTCCAGCCTGTGCCAGAGTCAATCTTAAAAGAGCAAGAGGCTTTGTTAAAAGAACAAGAGGCCCAATTATCTAAGAAAATGTTCAGAGAACAAGCTGAATTAAGGCCAAATTTTGAACAATGGAGCCCCACATCCATGAATATCATATTGACGGCTTGGAAGGCTGCTAAGGAGAATGTCCTGGATAGAGGCAAGTGGTATTCTGACCTGTAGTGGAGAAAACATGAGAATAGGCAAGAGGCCATAGTACAATATAGAAGGAAGGCTAAACTGGGAAAGCTACCTCCTAATGCACAGGAGCCTAGCAAGTATTTCCCTAAGCCTTATCACTATTTTGAAAGGCAGAAGATAAAGGCTGAAGAGCTAAAAAAGAAAGATCTCAAAGGGAAGAAGTGTTGGGTACATTGGTCAAATGTACCTGATTTGAAGAAGCCTCACCCATCTCAATGATATACATCATAATGTATTTGATGTATGTTTGAGTTACTTGTGCAGGCTAAGAAATCACTGGACTGAAGCAAAAAGTTTCTAAGTCCATGTGTCGACACCCAGAGGGAAAGTGTCGACACTTAAGAAAGCTTGTGTCGACACCCAGACAAGCAGTGTCGACACTTGGAGTTATTGTGTCGACACCTGGATGCAGAGTCGACACCAGACAAAAAGTGTCGACACTTGGAGCTGTGTCGACACTCAGTGAAGGAAAGTGCAGACAGGAAGTGTCGACACAAGGAGCTATGTCGACACCCAGTGAAGCTGTGTCTACACCAGAAAGTGTCGACACTTGGAGATGTGTCGACACTCAGCAAAAGTCTGCAGAGTCTAAGTACAAGTGTCGTCACTCAACACAATGTGTCGACACTATGCAGAAGAGTCAGCATTTGAAGTAAGTGTCGACACCCAGCACAATGTGTCGACACTCAATAGAAGAGTCAGCATTTGAAGTATGTGTCGACACCCAGAACAATGTGTCGACACACAGCTAAAGACTCAACACTTGAAGAAAGTGTCGACACAAGGAGCTGTGTCGACACTTAGCAAAGAACAGAAAGAACAACAAATTATTCTAAGTACAAGTGTCGACACTATGGGAATATGTCGACACTCAGCTGGAGTCTCAACAAGAAGAAGGTGTGTCGACACAAGGAGCTGTGTCGACACTCAGCAAGTTTCAACATAGAAGACTATGTGTCGACACCAAGAAGCAGTGTCGACACTTGACAGATTCAATACAAGAAGTTGTGTCGACACAAAGGAGATGTGTCGACACTTAGAAGAATACAGCAAAAGCTATAAGAACAAGTACTTGTGTCGACACTCAATTTCAGTGTCGACACATGCAGAAGAATCTGTGTCGAGTCATACAAGGAATTGTGTCGACACCTTGTAGACTTGTGTCGACACTTACACAATATGTGTCGACACTTGGACTATAAGTGTCGACACTTAAAGACAGAAAGTCTCGACACTTACAAACAGTTAGAGATTTTCAAGAAGTGACTGGATGACTTGACAGCTGCCGTTCCAGCCGGTCTATAGCAACTGTCAGAGAAGTCAGAAGTCAGTTATGAACCGAACCAGCCGGTTACCATGAAGAAAGCCTATAAATAGGCACCTACAGTTTACAGAAAGAGGAGTTCAGAATTGTTGAAGTTGTTGATCATATTGTTGAAGTACTACTCAAAGTATCAACACAAGAAGATCTTGCATTCCAAGTGCAGATCTAAGAAGTTGGAGAGAGAGGGCTCCTTCCAAGAAATCAGCCTCTGGAACTAGGCTGAGAAGAAGGATTCAGATTCAATTCTGGGTCTTAAGTGGCAGAGGTCAAGGAACAACTGCAGGAGGATTCAGTCTTATTCAGTTCTACTCAAGAAGCTTTGAAGGAAGCTAAGTCAGATTGGATCCAGCTGAGTTCTTCCAAGAACTCATCAAGAATCTCTCAACTCCCCTCTTATCTTTCTGAGTTGTAGAGTTATATTTTGTAATATCTTTTTAACTTGTAGGATCCTTTGGATCTGAGTGATTTGTAAGCCTATAATTATAAAGGCTGAGGGTAGGGCTTGTTAGCCTGAGTGTAGGAGATTGTGATCTCTGAGTGTAGGCCTTGTTGGCTGAGTGTAGGCCTTGGTTGGCTGAGTGTAGGCCTTGATTGGCTGAGTGTAGGCTTTGGGATAAAGCTGAGTGTAAGGCTTTGGGCCTGAGGTAGGAACCAATTTGGGTTCTGAGTCAGTGGAGAAGTTTGGCCGAATCTAGTACACTGCTAGATAGGCGAAGGGGGAAAGTGGATGTACCCATATCTTGGGGAACCACTATAAAACACTGTGTGCTGTGCTGTGATTGTGCTGAGGATTTGCTGTGTATGTTTTGTTATTGTTGTTTGCTGTGCAAAAGTAGTTAGAACTCTGTGCTATAACTGAGTGGCTGCCAACAAAGTTCGAAAAGGATTAGGTCACCTATTCACACCCCCCCCCCCCCTCTAGGTGTTTAGGTACCATATCTTTCAAGTAGTATCAGAGCGAGGTTCCTCAAAAAGGACTAACAGTCTGAGGAGATCCTGTTTGGCAGATTCAGTGTAAGGCAATTCACAGATTCAAGAAATTCAAGAACATCAAGAAACATGGGTTCTTATGAGAATCACAAGGAATTGGGTTCCATGAAATTACCCATATGCAGGAAGGAGATCTTTGGGATCTGGAAAGAGAGGGTAAGGCTATTTATGGAAGCCTCTGACCCTAGAATCTACATCACAGTAAAGGAAGGGCCTTATGTGCCAATGAAGATTTCAGTATTGGATGCAAATCAGAGGACTCCAAAGGATTTCTCTGAGATGACTAAGGATGAGATTGTCCTAGACACCATGGACAAGAGGGCACAGAACATAATAGTGAGTGCCATTGATGATGCCACTTTTCAGAACTTAATTCACTGTAAGACAGCAAAAGAGATGTGGGATACTCTCATTGTCTATATGGAAGGTTCTGAAGAAGTTAGGCAAGATAGGAAGTCTTTGCTAAATCAGGAGTATGAAAGCTTTAGGCAAGGAAAGGGTGATAACATCACTGAGTGCTATAAGAAATTTTACAGAATAGTTAATGAACTCATGTCTTATGGAAGAGAGTTCACTAACTATGAACTAAATGACAAGTTCTTAAGGTCCCTAACCAAAGATTGGGACACCAAGATCTGTGCCATAAGAGAAATGGCTAAGTTGGGGGAAATTCCTCCTCCCACAATGTTTGGCAAGCTATTGTCTTATGAAATGCAGTTAACAGTGAGAAAAGAGGAGGAGAAATCAACAAGGACTGAGCACAAAGAAAGGACTGTTGCTTTCAAGACAGAAGTTCCCAGAAAGTGCAGGAATAAGTCTTCAACTCCACCTCCAGAGGTAGTTGAATCAGAGTCTGATGAGTCTGTCAGCACAAAGTCTAAGAGCAGTGAAAGTGATGAAGACTTTGCTGCTTTCACTAGACACTTTCAGAAGTTTTTGAAAAAGAAACAGTGGAGGTCAAGGCCTTCTACAACACAAGGAAAGGAAGACTCTTATCAGAAAAAGAGGTCTTCAAAGAATGACAAGAAAAGGACAAAATCAAGCAAGGCAACTGGTTCAAAGATTGTTTGCTATTGCTGCAATAGACAGGGTCATGTTATTGCAGATTGTCCAGAGAAGAGAAAAGAATCTGGTGACAGGAAAAAGACTCACTTCAAAGGGAAGAAAGAAAAGTCTTTTGTTGCTAAGAAGGAGAAGACTTTATCAGATATCTCTTCTTCAGAAACTGAGTCTGAGGCTGAAGCCTACATAGGGCTGTTTGCTGAAGAAGAAGAGGAAGAATTCATGCAGATCTTGGATTCAATTTATGAACAAGAAGACAGTCATTGCCAAGGGCTAATGGCTTTGACAGAAAGTGCCAAAATCCTGGAGCAGCCAGGACCCAGTCAGGTACAAAGTTCAAGTTTAAATTCAGTTTCTTGTTCTAGTTGAGAATCAGATTCTTCTTCATCAAGTGATGAGAATATATCTGAGTCTGAGGAAGATATTCATCAGCTTATAGATGAATATAAGGTACTATTGCAAGCCTACAAGAAAAGCAAGACCCTAGCCAAAAGTCAGGCAAAGGAGATTGCTGATCTCAAGGCTGTTGCAACAGATTTTGAGAAGCAATTTGATCAAAAACTGAATGAGGTAGCCAGGCTGAAACACATTACAGTGATTCAGATGGGAACTATCACCTATAAGAATGATCAAATTAATAAACTGGAGATCAATCTTCAGAAAGAGAGAGAGCTTGTTGCTAGGTTTTCAAAACCTAAATCAGTGCTACCTTTAATTGATGAATTTGTTCATCATAAAGGCAAGGCTGGACTGGGTTTTGTTAGACCTGCAGGGACTGAGCAGTCCAATTTTAAGTCCAAGGGCAAAGCCCCAACATTCAACAAGCCTGTTGTAGTCAAGACAGCAAAGGTTGTACCTAAGCAAAGGTACAACAAGTTTGAATGCTGGTGCTGTGGCAAAGTTGTCCATTTTGCAGTGGACTGCTGGCACAATGTGAGTGCCAAAGTGAGTTCCAAACTACCTGTTGGAATGCCAGAAGGTAGGTTTGTCAAATTGCAAACTAACAATCACCAAGGACCCAAGATTACTTTGGGTTCTAAGGTTCATTAATTTGTTTTGCAGGTCAGTCCAAGTGGCCATACCCCAACATGGTACTTGGATAGTGGATGTTCCAGACATATGACTGGAATAAGGGGACTACTGAAGGAGTATATTCCAATCAATAATGGTCCTAAAGTGACCTTTGGTGGTTCTGAAAAAGGAATCATCAAAGGGTTTGGTAACATTTCTTCAAACTTAGTTACCATTACTCAAGTGGCTTATGTTAAAGGGTTGAAACACAACCTAATAAGTATAAGTCAGTTAAGTGATGTAGGGTATGACATCTCATTTATTAAAAATGGTTGTCATATCAAGAGGTCAAGTGATCAAGAGATCATTTTGACAGGATATAGGAAGAGGAATGTCTACTGTCTAGACATTATGATTGAGAACAATGGTTCTCCAGTTTGTCTTGTAGCTGATGAGACAGTCTCTCATTGTGTCAAATGGCATAAGAGGCTAGCTCATCTTAACTACAAGACTATTAGCAAACTCTTTAGCAAAGAGTTAGTGAGGAATGGTCCTCAAGTTAAGTGTGTCAAAGATGGTATTTGCTCAGCTTGTCAAAAGGGCAAGCAGACTAAATCCATCTTTAGAAGCATAGATAACAAAGATGCTGTGAGGTGTTTATACCTCTTGCATATGGATCTCTTTGGTCCAATGCCAGTTCACAGCTTAGGTAGGAAGGTCTATACCTTTGTAGTTGTTGATGACTACTCAAGGTTTTCCTGGGTGTTCTTCTTAAGACAGAAATCTGAAACACCTAGTGTCTTCCTTAGCTTTGTCAAGCAAATTCAGAATGAACTAGACTGTACAGTGGTCAAAATTAGAAGTGACCATGGTACTGAATTTCAGTCTGATAGCATGACAAAACTATGTGAAGACCTTGGGATATTTCAAGAATTCTCTTCACCTAGAATACCTCAGCAAAATGGCATTGCTGAGAGGAAGAATAGGACCTTGATAGAGGCTGGTAGAACCCTACTAAGTGATACATCACTGCCAGAGTATTTCTGGGCTGAAGCAGTTAACACTGCATGCCATGTTATAAATAGGGCTACCATCACTAAAAGGCTAAACAAGACCCCCTATGAAGTTGTGAAAGGCAGGAAACCAAACCTATCCTATTTTAGGATCTTTGGTTGTAAATGCTTCATACTTAACAATGGGAAGTCTTACTTAACTAAGTTTGCTGCCAAGTCCCAAGAGAGAATTTTTGTTGGGTACAGCAATAATAGTAAGGTTTATAGAGTCTACAACTTGACTACATAAGTTGTAGAAGAATCAGTGCATGTAGTTTTTGATGAGACAAAACTAATTAACAATGAGTTGTCTAGCAATGTATGCAGCCCCACAGGTTTGACAAAGAAATTGGACAAGCTTACAATAGAAGAAGTACCTGCTGCAAGACAGCAAGTTGAGGAGAGTAGCTGTTGTCCAGGGGGAGAACTACATATGCCAATTGCTGAAGAAATACAAGGTATACATCATGATGGAGATGCTGAAGAGGTTCAACCTGAAGTTAGGATGCCTCCAGCCAATAGGCATCTTAGAGATCATCCAGTGGAGCAGATTATTGGAGATCCAAGACAAGGAGTTCAAACCAGGAGCAGATACATGAATGCAGCAATCTACTCCATCTTTTTGTCTCAAGTTGAACCTAAGAAATTTGAAGAAGCAATACAAGATCCACAATGGACTGAAGCCATGCAAGAAGAGCTTAATCAGTTCAAGAGGTGCAAGGTTTGGGAACTGGTTCCAAAGCCTAAAGACCACAATATAATAGGAACTAAGTGGATCTACAGAAATAAGATGGATGAACAAGGGGTCATCATTAAGAATAAAGCAAGACTGGTTGCAAAAGGATATAGGCAAGAAGAAGGTATTGATTTTGATCAAACCTTTGCTCCAGTAGCCAGACTGGAAGCCATAAGGATGTTCTTGGCCTATGCAACCTATCAAGGATTCAAGGTTTACCAGATGGATGTCAAGTCAGCATTCTTAAATGGTAATCTTAAGGAAGAAGTCTATGTGGAACAGCCTTCAGGTTTTGTTGATCCAACTCTACCTCATCATGTCTATAGACTTAGGAAAGCTTTATATAGGTTAAAACAAGCTCCTAGAGCTTGGTATGAAACCCTATCTAGTTTCCTCATTGAGAACAAGTTCTCAAGGGGGAAAATAGATAAGACTCTATTCCTTAGGGAATCTAGAGGCAAAGTCATACTTGTCCAAATATATGTAGATGACATTATATTTGGGTCTACTGAATGTAGCCTTTGCAAAAAGTTTGCAAAGCTTATGCAAAGTCAGTTTGAGATGAGTAGTATGGGAGAGCTGAAATTTTTCTTGGGTCTCCAAGTTAAACAGACTGAGAATGGTTTATCCATATGTCAGTCCAAGTTCACCCTAGAACTCATAAGGAAATATGGTATGGATTCATCCAGTATCATGAAGACTCTTATGGGGTCAAGTATGTCTCTTAGTAAGGATGATGCAGGGAAACCTGTAGATGAAACCTTGTATAGAGGGATAGTTGGCTCCCTACTATACTTGACTGCAAGTAGACCAGACATCATGTATGTCACATGTGTTTGTGCAAGGTATCAAGCCTGCCCTAAAGAGTCTCATTTGACTGCAGTCAAAAGAATATTGAGATATCTAAAGGGCACTCCCTATCTAGGCCTCTGGTACCCTAGGAATGGAGATTTTGATCTAACAGGTTATTCAGATGCAGACTTTGCAGGATGCAAAGAAGATAAAAAAAGCACTACTGGAACCTGTCAATTCCTAGGTGGGAGACTAATTTCATGGAGTAGCAAGAAACAAACCAGTGTGGCTATCTCCATAGCAGAGTCAGAGTATGTGGCTGCAGGAAGTTGCTGTGCTTAACTTCTGTGGATTCAGCATCAGCTAGAGGACTATGGATTTCAGGTAAGTAGAACTCCACTTTTCTGTGATTCTACAAGTGCTATTTCAATAGCTAACAACCCTGTATCTCATAGTAGAACAAAACATATTGAAATTAAATATCACTTTCTTAGGGAGCATGTAGAAAGAAATGATATTGTACTTGAATATGTTAAAACAGATGAACAACTAGCTGATATGTATACTAAGCCCCTAGAAGAAGCTAAGTTCAATAGATTCAAAATTGAACTAGGAATTATAAACTTAGACTAAGTTTACAGAATAGAAAATTGGCTAAGTAAAAAGGTGTCGACACATAGACAAGTCTATGTCGACACAGAATAGTAGTGTCGACACTTCAGGAAAAAGGTGTCGACACATCTAGGATGTTGGTGTCGACACTTCAGAATGTTAGTGTCGACACATGTCAAGTAGGTGTCGACACATCCGATATGGTGTCGACACTTAAGTTTTACTCAGAATTTTTCTAAGTAAAGTCTCGACAATGTGTCGAGTTATGTTGTGTCGACACATAACCAAGTGTCGACACATAAAATCTGTTGACTAAACTTGTGTCGACACATATGTGTCGAGACATTATAAGTCAGTGTCGACACTTATTGCCAGTGTCGACACATTTTAAGATAGCTATCCCGCCTGTTCATCTTCAAAATTAGACAGGTATAAATAGGGTTCTGTCTTTGTTTGTCAACACGCTTTCAAAGTTTCGAGACCAAAACTTCTGTGTCGACATCTCTCTTTTCTAAAGACAAATTCTTCAACCCTAATGGCACCCAAGCTTGAGGAGAACGTGAACGAGGGCTATGAGCTAGTGCGCGGTGCGTTCGACGACGCAGATCAAGAAATCCAGTCGGTGGTAACCCTAGTCGCAAATTCTGGACTAGAATACTTTGTTTCAGAACCAACAAAGATTTGGAAGAAGGAAGTTCTTGAATTCCTTAATGGAGCTGTTGTAGATGAATCTGGATACAGAATCAAATCCAGAGTTCATGGAGCCAAGGTCAAGATTTCACCAAAAATTCTGAGGAAGGTACTCCAGCTACCTAAAACTCAAGATGAAGAAGAAGTAACTGCATCCAAGACCAGGGAAGCTCTTACCTGGTGTGGACTTGATCCAAAGATGATGATAGGATCAGTCTTTAACAGGAAAGGCATGAACAGTCAAGGAAAATTCATGTCTGAGATTGTGGGCAAGGTTATTCTCAGTAAGCCTGGAGGGCATGACAGGGTGTCTGCCTCTATGTTTGGAATCATGACAAGGATAATCTTTACTCTGAAAATAGACTGGTCTATGATAGTTTTTGACAAGATCAAGGAGAGTCTGAAGAAGCCCAACCTGGGCAGAATACTTAGTCTCTACCTAGCTGGTACCATACCAGAGGTAATGACTACAGCTGCAGGAAGTAAGATCAACCACATGAGGAAGATGGATCGCAGGATATTTTCCAGATGGGACAGGGTGTTGTCCAAGGAAGTGGCAACCCCAGAGAAGACAATTACTAAGAAAGACTCTCCTCCCAAGAAGAAAAGGAAGATAGTACAAGAGTCCTCCAGCAGTTCAGGTAGTGAAGAACAAGTTGTTTTCACTCCTGATGATCAAGAGGAAGTGGATGCAGAGAAGACCCCTGCTGCTGAAGCTATTGCGGAGATCCAGGGGGAGCTACCACAGGCTAGCCCCATCCACAGGGATCAGAGCCAGGGGGAGCCACCAGTAGTAGAAGAACCCTCTACTCTGGACAGTGAGCAAGCCACAGTCATCATACAAGAGGTACTCACTGACCTAAAAACATTAGACTATATTATAGAAGATGCTAATTTGTCTGATGATCTTCAGCAAACTCAGCTGAATCCTCAAGTTCCAGATGTTGTTTTAGAAGACACATCTGCTGTAGTTCAAGATGATACTTCTCAAGTGGTGGAAGAACCAAGACCTTCTCCTGCACAGTCTCCACCTGAATATACAATGGAAGATTTGTTTCTAAATCTAGATCAAGAAGATTTTAACATGGACAAGGATACTGCTGCTGAAGATAAGAGTGCTGCTACTGAGGGGGAACAACTGACAGTTCTGGAAGAGCCTTTAAGGCCAGAAAGTGAGAAAGCACCAGATGTGCAAGATGACAAACCTCCAAGCCCTAAGGACAGGGTTGAAATAGCCAGCTCTTCAGAATCTGAAGAAGATGAGGCTGCAAAGGCTAAGAAGAAGAAACTCTATGTCTTTAAGAGGAGAAGTCAGAGTTATAAGAAAGCCTTGCAATCCATTGCCCCACAGCCTATAGTTCAGCAAGCTCCAACTGCTGATTATAGTGCTTTAATGGTTGCCCTACAGATAAAATTGGATGAGCAAAGAAAGGCAATTGAGACATATGTGGATGAAGGGCACAAGACCCTACAGTTTGATCTGGCACAAGAAATAAAGTCTATAAGGTTTGAGATGAACCTTAACAAGAAAGAAATGACTGAATGCTTCCACAATGGTGGAAATGCTGTGGTGTATCTGGCAACACACCAAGAGAAGATAAAGGCACGAGTAGATGATATAGCATTAAAACAAGGGTATGTCCTAGAAAACCAAATAAGGATGAATGACAACTTAACTGCTTCACACAATGCTATAGTCACTGAATTGAAGAATAAGACTGCTGAACCTTCTACATCTGCTGCTGCAGTTAAGGCTGACTTTGATAAAGTATTTCAAGCTGAGATTACTGTTGTTAAGTCTGCTATTAAAGACTCCCAGAAGGTCATTTCTGAACAACTTTCACGGCCGAAACCCTTCTTTAAAGATGGAGTCAGGTACTTGGATAGTCAGATAAGGTTCCAAAAAGATGATGTGAGAGATCATGTGGCTCAAGAAGTCATAAAGGGGGAGAGAGTGTTAGTCAAGGCAAGTTCTGAACATGCTAAGTGGATATCCAATTCCATCAGGGCTACACTTGGATATCCTCCCCTGTGTGATGACAATGAAGTTGCAGAATCTGGACTTAACCCTGCATATTTTGGAGGTGAGCCACAAGAAGTAGCTCAAGTCATTTATCCACCTCCAAATTTTGAAATGATTCAAGCAGAGGTGAGCACAATGTATAGCCCATCTGAGGGCAAGGACAATGTCCATTTAGAAAAGGTTGTTCAACCTATATCAGCAGCTATGCAAGAGGCTTTAGACAAAGAAGAAGAGGCCAGGTTGTCAAAGAAGAGGTTTAGGGAACAAGCAGAACAAAGGCCAGACTTTGAACAATGGAGCCCTATCTCTAGGAATATCATTCTAACTGCCTGGAAAGCTGCTAAGGACAACATTACTGATAGAAACAAGTGGTTCTCGGAAGCAGAATGGAGGAAACATGAGATCAGGCAAGAAGCCATTGTTCAGTACAGAAGGAAGGCTAAGATGGGAAAGCTACCTCCTACAGCTGTGGAGCCTAGCAAGTACTTTCCTAAGCCCTATCATTATTTTGAGAGACAAAAGATCAAGGCAGACAAGAAATATCTAAAAGGCAAGAAGCCTGCTGATGCTGAGCCTGCTGCTGCTGTCAAGACTAAAGTCCAAGCTGGCAAGGGAATTGTTATCAAAGAACCTGACCAGAAATAGATTAAGAATTGACTTGAAGATTGTTGTAATCTTTTGAATGAAAAACATTTTTGTAAATCATTAAAGATGTATTTGAAAAATGTTAGAACAATATATGATAAATATATTTCATAATTGTTCTGAGAATGTGTCTATTTCTTGTTTGTTCTGCAATGTTGAATATGTATACATGTGTGAATTTCTACATGTTTATGTTTACCCTGCTGTTTATAATCTGTTTTACATCATTTTGTAATTTTTAATTATGAATGGTGTATATCATTGACTAAGGGTTATGACTTCTCCAAATAGGGGGAGATTGTTGGGTACATTGGTCAAATGTACCTGATTTGAAGAAGCCTCACCCATCTCAATGATATACATCATAATGTATTTGATGTATGTTTGAGTTACTTATGCAGGTTAAGAAATCACTAGACTGAAGCAAAAAGTTTCTAAGTCCATGTGTCGACACCCAGAGGGAAAGTGTCGACACTTAAGAAAGCTTGTGTCGACACCCAGACAAGCAGTGTCGACACTTGGAGTTATTGTGTCGACACCTGGATGCAGAGTCGACACCAGACAGAAAGTGTCGACACTTGGAGCTGTGTCGACACTCAGTGAAGGAAAGTGCAGACAGGAAGTGTCGACACAAGGAGCTGTGTCGACACCCAGTGAAGCTGTGTCTACACCAGAAAGTGTCGACACTTGGAGCTGTGTCGACACTCAGCAAAAGTCTGTAGAGTCTAAGTACAAGTGTCGACACTCAACACAATGTGTGGACACTATGCAGAAGAGTCAGCATTTGAAGTAAGTGTCGACACCCAGCACAATGTGTCGACACTTAATAGAAGAGTCAGCATTTGAAGTATGTGTCGACACCCAGAACAATGTGTCGACACACAGCTAAAGACTCAACACTTGAAGAAAGTGTCGACACAAAAAGCTGTGTCGACACTTAGCAAAGAACAGAAAGAACAACAAATTATTCTAAGTACAAGTGTCGACACTATGGGAATGTGTCGACACTCAGCTGGAGTCTCAACAAGAAGAAGGTGTGTCGACACAAGGAGCTGTGTCGACACTCAGCAAGTTTCAACATAGAAGACTATGTGTCGACACCAAGAAGCAGTGTCGACACTTGACAGATTCAACACAAGAAGTTGTGTCGACACAAAGGAGATGTGTCGACACTTAGAAGAATACAGCAAAAGCTAGAAGAACAAGTACTTGTGTCGACACTCAATTTCAGTGTCGACACATGCAGAAGAATCTGTGTCGAGACATACAAGGAATTGTGTCGACACCTTGTAGACTTGTGTCGACACTTACACAACATGTGTCGACACTTGGACTATAAGTGTCGACACTTAAAGACAGAAAGTCTCGACACTTACAAACAGTTAAAGATTTTCAAGAAGTGACTGGATGACTTGATAGCTGCCGTTCCAGCCGGTCTACAGCAACTGTCAGAGAAGTCAGAAGTCAGTTATGAACCGGACCAGCCGGTTACCATGAAGAAAGCCTATAAATAGGCACCTACAGTTTACAGAAAGAGGAGTTCAGAATTGTTGAAGTTGTTGATCATATTGTTGAAGTACTACTCAAAGTATCAACACAAGAAGATCTTGCATTCCAAGTGCAGATCTAAGAAGTTGGAGAGAGAGGGCTCCTTCCAAGAAATCAGCCTCTGGAACTAGGCTGAGAAGAAGGATTCAGATTCAATTCTGGGTCTTAAGTGGCAGAGGTCAAGGAACAACTGCAGGAGGATTCAGTCTTATTCAGTTCTACTCAAGAAGCTTTGAAGGAAGCTAAGTCAGATTGGATCCAGCTGAGTTCTTCCAAGAACTCATCAAGAATCTCTCAACTCCCCTCTTATCTTTCTGAGTTGTAGAGTTATATTTTGTAATATCTTTTTAACTTGTAGGATCCTTTGGATCTGAGTGATTTGTAAGCCTATAATTATAAAGGCTGAGGGTAGGGCTTGTTAGCCTGAGTATAGGAGATTGTGATCTCTGAGTGTAGGCCTTGTTGGCTGAGTGTAGGCCTTGGTTGGCTGAGTGTAGGCCTTGATTGGCTGAGTGTAGGCTTTGGGATAAAGCTGAGTGTAAGGCTTTGGGCCTGAGGTAGGAACCAATTTGGGTTCTGAGTCAGTGGAGAAGTTTGGCCGAATCTAGTACACTGCTAGATAGGCGAAGGGGGAAAGTGGATGTACCCATATCTTGGGGAACCACTATAAAACACTATGTGCTGTGCTGTGATTGTGCTGAGGATTTGCTGTGTATGTTTTTTTATTGCTGTTTGCTGTGCAAAAGTAGTTAGAACTCTGTGCTATAACTGAGTGGCTGCCAACAAAGTTCGAAAAGGATTAGGTCACCTATTCACCCCCCCCCCCCTCTAGGTGTTTAGGTACCATATATTTCAAGAAGCATGTTGCTGCTGATGACAATGAAGCTCCAGTTCAAGCAAATATTCAATCTGGAAAGGGGATTGTAATCAAGGAACCAGAGCAGCCATAGGATATCATTTTCTTAAATTTACAATTTGTAATCATTTGTATTAAACTCTATGTAAACTTTTGATTAATGAAAATATTGGAATTTTTAAGAACAATGTTATATGTTCAATCTATTACATTAATTGTTTTGAGATAATTGTTTATACATGTTCTGTTCATACATGTTTAGATATTTTCCCTGTCAGTTAATATTGTTATACATCATATTGAGTATTTGTTATGTATGGTGTATATCATTGACTAAGGGTTATGACTTCTCCAAATAGGGAGAGATTGTTGGGTACATTGGAATATATGTACCAGATTTGAAGAAGCCTCACCCTACTCAATGATATACATCAAGATGTATTTGATGTGCTTTGAGTTTATTTGTGCAGGTTAAGTAATTGCAGGGAAAGCATAAAAATTTCTAAGTTCATGTGTCGACACCCAGAAGAAAAGTGTCGACAATTAAGAAGCCTTGTGTCGAAACCTAGAGAAGCTGTGTCGACACTTGGAGCAATTGTGTCGACACCAGGAAGGCAGAGTCGACACCAGAAGGAAAGTGTCGACACATACAGGCAGTGTCGACACACAATGAAGAATTGTCTACATAATCAGTGTCGACAATTAGAAGTAGTGTCGACACCCAGAGAAACTTTGTCGACGGCAAAAGTGTCAACACTAAGAGGTTGTGTCGACACTCAGCAAACTTCAACAAAGTTTAAGTATAAGTGTCGACACAAAGGAGATGTGTCGACACTCAGCAAAGTATCAACACATGAAGAATGTGTCGACACAAAGGAGATGTGTCGACACTCAGCAAAGTCTCAACATATGAAGAATGTGTCGACATAAGGAGATGTGTCGACACTCAGCAAAGTTTCAACACAGAAGGCATGTGTCGACACAAAGAAGATGTGTCGACACTTAGCAAGTTTCAACACAAGAAGATATGTCGATACAAAGGACTTGTGTCGACACTTAGCAGAAATCAACTAAGTATTGAAGAAGGACTTGTGTCGACACACAGGATCAGTGTCGACACATTCTGAAGAAGCAGTGTCGAGAAGCTGTTACAACAACACAAGGAGTTGTGTTGACACCATGAAGGCTAGTGTCGACACTTAGTCTACTTATGTCGACACTTGGTCTATTTGTGTCGACACATAAAGACTATCTGTCTAGACACTTTCAGATAGTGACAGAGATTTCAAGAAGTGACTAGATGACTAGACAGCTGCCATTTCAACTGGTCAACTGCTACTGTCAGAGCTATCAGAAGGTTGTTAGAAACCGGATCAGGCGGTCACCATGAAGAAAGCTTATATAAAAGCTTATTCCTTCAACAGAAGGGAATCGATCAATGAAGTGAAAAACAACACAACAAGAAGAAGACCTTCAAGAGAAGATCTAAGAAGTTGGAGAGAGAGAGTTCCTTCTAAGAAGACCAGATGTCGAACCAGGCTGATAAGGAAGATTCAGATTGAAATCAGAATCTCAAGTCAGCAGTTGATTGAAGATCATCTGCATAGAGATACAACCCTACTGTGTTCTAATTCAACAAGCTTTGAAGAAAGCCAAGGGAGGTTGATCTCTGCCAAGTTCTTCCAAGAACTCATCAAGAAGCCAGTCAACTCATCTCTCTCTATCAGAGTTGTGGTTATATACTTTGTATTTTCTAATTTTTGTAGGATCTTGTATAGATCTGAGTTGTAAGCCTAAATCTATAAAGGATGAGGTAGGGCCTGTGAGCCTGAGTGTAGGAGAATCATTTCTCTGAGTGTAGGCCTTGTTGAAGGCTGAGGTAGAGTTGTTGTGCCGGAGTGTAGGTCTTGTTGAAGACTGAGTGGTAGGGCTTGGTGCTTAAGTTGTAGGAGTGGGATCACTCTGAGTTGTAGGAACCTGTTTGGGGTTCTGAGTTGTAAGATCTGAGGATCTGAGGAGAAGTGGAGAAGTTAGGCCGAATCTAGTACACTACTAGATAGGCGAATGGGGAAAGTGGATGTACCCAGACCTTGGGGAACCACTATAAATCCTGTGTGCACTCTGTGAATGTATGCTTGTATGGTTGTTGTGCTGTGATACTTGTAGAATTGTAATTACTATACTGTATTTCTGCCTTTAAAGTTAAAAAGATTAAGTTCACCTATTCCCCCCCCCCCCTTTAGGTGATTAGGCATTGTTTCTTTCATCTAGAGTCCAGATCTCCGGCCATATTAGCATCAGTATAGCCTAGAAGCTCGGGCTCACTGCCTCCAAATCTCAAACTCAGATCTGTCGTCCCCTGCAGGTACCTCAGAATCCACTTCACCGCGTTCCAGTGTTCTTTCCTAGGGTTGGAGAGAAACCTGCTCATAATACCAATAACATGAGCAATGTCTGGGCGCGTGCACACCATTGCATACATAAGGCTTCCCACTGCAGACGCATAAGGCACCTTCTGCATAACCTCTTTCTCCTCTGGTGTGCTGGGGCACTGATCAGCGGTCAACTTGAAGTGAGCTGCAAGTGGCGTGCTCACCTTCTTCGCCTGATCCATAGAAAAACGTTGCAACACTTTGCGGATATACCGCTCCTGGGATAACCAAAGGAATCTGGTGCCCTGTCCCTGCGAATATGCATTCCAAGAATAGTATTCGCGGGACCCAGATCCTTCATCTCAAACTTCGAACTCAACTGTCGCTTCAATTCAGTAATGCGCACAGTGTTCTTCCCGATGATCAGCATGTCGTCGACATAAAGTAGCAGAATGATGAAGTCTTCAGGAGCACACTGCTTCACAAACATGTAGTGGTCCAGGGTGGTCTTTGTGAAGTCGATCTCCCCCATAAAAGTCTCGAACTTCTGATACCATTGCCGCGGGGCCTGTTTCAACCCGTACAGACTTTTCTTCAAGCGGCATACATATCCTTCTTTACCCCTAATACAGTAGCCATCAGGCTGCTCCATGTACAGTTCCTATTCAAGATCGTCATGTAGAAAAGCGGTCTTTACGTCCATCTGCTCCACCTCCAAGTCTAGCCTCGCAGCGAGGCCTAGCACAACTCGAATGGAGGACATTTTCACTACGGGCGAAAATATCTCATCAAAATCAATGCCCTGTCTCTATGCAAATCCCTTTACTACCAACCTGGCTTTGTAACGAGGAGGTGTAGGAGAAGCACCCTCCTTCAACCTGAAGATCCACCTATTCTTCAAGGCCTTCTTGCCCTTCGGCAACCGCACCAGGTCGTAGGTATGATTTTTCCGCAGCGATTGCATCTCCTCTTCCATCGCTGCCATCCATTGGTGCCTCTCCGCGCTCTCTACTGCTTTAGAATAGCTCTCCGGCTCCCCTACAACAGTTAGTAGAACAAACTCTGACGCAGAATATCTGGCGGGCGGATGCCTAGCTCGATCTGATCTCCTCAACAAAGACTCAGGAGCTGGTGCAGGCTCCTCTTCTGCAACCTCCTCAGCAGCTCCTGGTTCCACAACATCATCTTCAGCACCCTGTGCTGGAACTGGCTCCACAGTCTCCTCAACGTGGTCATCACTACCAATAGGCAACTCAGCAGAACGTGAGTCACTCCCAGGCTCACCGATCATGGATCATGTCAACACTCTGTGCTGGAATGAAGCAGAACGTGAGACTTCAACTGAGTGTCGACACATCCCAGCACATTCTTCTTCTGTTGAGACTTCAACTGAGTGTCGACACATCCACAGTCTCCTCAACGTGGTCTCTAACTCGCATCCGTGATGCTAACCACGTGGTTATATACGTTCGGCTCCACGAACCGTCTAATGAAACCACAGAGCTTCCGGTATGTTGGGTACATTGGTTAAATGTACCTGATTTGAAGAAGCCTCACCCTACTCAATGATATACATCAAAATGTATTTGATGTGTTTTTGAGTTTACTTGTGCAGGTTAAGTATTTGCAGGAATGAGCAAAAAGTTTCTAAGTCCATGTGTCGACACCCAAAGGGAAAGTGTCGACACTTAATAAAGCTTGTGTCGACACCCAGACAAGCAGTGTCGACACTTGGAGTTATTGTGTCGACACCTGGGATGCAGAGTCGATACCAGACACAAAGTGTCGACACAAGGAGCTGTGTCGACACTTAATGGAGAAGAATGCAGTAAAGAAGTGTCGACACAAGGAGCTGTGTCGACACCCAGTGGAATTGTGTCTACATCAGAAAGTGTCGACACTTGGAGGCTGTGTCGACACTCAGCAAAAGTCAGCAGAGACTAAGTATAAGTGTTGACACACAGAACAATGTGTCGACACACAACAGAAGAGTCAGCATTTGAAGAAAGTGTCGACACCCAGAACAATGTGTCGACACACAACAGAAGAGTCAACACTTGAAGAAAGTGTCGACACAAGAAAGAATGTGTCGACACTCAGCTGAAGACTCAACACTTGAAGAAAGTGTCGACACAAGGAGCTGTGTCGACACTTAGCAAATAACAGCAAGATCAACAAAATATTCTAAGTACAAGTGTCGATAATAAGGGGATGTGTCGACACTCAGTTGAAGTCTCAACAGAAGAAGAATGTGTCGACACAAGGAGCTGTGTAGACACTCAGCAAGTATCAACACTGAAGACATGTGTCGACACCAAGAAACAGTGTCGACACTTAACAGATTCAACACATGAAGATGTGTCGACACAAAGGAGATGTGTCGACACTTAGAAGAATTCAGCAAAATACAGAAGTACTTGTGTCGACACTTAATTTCAGTGTCGACACCTGAAGAAGAAGCAGTGTCGAGATATAAAATCTACAACACTTAAAGACAGAAAGTCTCGACACTTACAGACAGTTAGAGAATTTTCAAGAACTGACTGGATGACTTGACAGCTGCCATTCCAGCCGGTCAACTGCACCTGTCAGAGTTGTCAGAATTCAGTTATGGACCGGACCAGCCGGTTACCATGAAGAAGGTCTATAAATAGGCTTTTGCTGTCTACAGATAATGGTTGTTCAGATCATTGATCAAGTTTTTTAAACAAAGAAGATCGTGCTATCAAGTGCAGATCTAAGAAGTTGGAGAGAGAGAGCTCCATCCAAGAAATCAGTTGTTGGAACCAGACTGAGAAGAATGGTTCAGATTTATTCTGAATCTTAAGTAGCAGAGATCAAGGATCAACTGTAGAAGGAGTCAATCTTATTGAGTTCTACTTTCAAGAAGCTTTGAAGAAAGCTAAGTCAGATTGATTTCAGCTGAGTTCTTCCAAGAACTCATCAAGAAACTCACATCTCATCTCTCTATTCTCTGAATTGTTGAGTTAATATTATTGTATTCATTTTTATCTTGTAGGATCCTTTGGATCTGAGTCTTGTAAGCCTGTAATTATAAAGGCTGAGGGTAGGAGAGTTTAATCTCTGAGTGTAGGCCTTGGTGGCTGAGTATAGGCCTTGGTGGCTGAGTGTAGGCCTTTGTGGCTGAGTGTAGGCTTTGTGAAAAAGCTGAGTTGTAGGGCCTTGAGCCTGAGGTGTAGGAGCCTTTATTGGGGTTCTGAGATAGTGGAGAAGTTTGGCTGAATCTAGTACACTGCTAGATAGGCGAAGGGGGAAAGTGGATGTACCCAAAGCTTGGGGAACCACTATAAAACTCTGTGTCTACTGTGTGAATGTGGTGTGTTGTGATTGCTGAATGTGTGCTGTGATAAAGTAGATATAATTCTGTGTTATTTTCTGTTTGCTTCCTAAAAAGTGAAAAAGATTCAAGTCACCTATTCACCCCCCCCCCCCCCTCTAGGTGTTTAGGGACAATATCTTTCAAGTGGTATCAGAGGGAGGTTACTCAAAAAGTGCTAACAGTCTGAGTAGATCCTATTGGCAGATTCAGTCTAAGTGAATTACAGAAAAGAAAATCAAGAACCATGGGATCCACTGAGAATCACAAGGAATTGGGATCCATGAAGTTACCCATATGCAGGAAAGAGATCTTTGGGATATAGAAGGAAAGGGTGAGACTCTTTATGGAAGTCTCAGACCCTAGGATTTATATCACAGTCAAAGAAGGGTCATATGTGCCCATGAAGGTGTCAGTACTGGATGTCAATCAGAGAACACCAAAGGATTTCTCTGAAATGATAAAGGATGAAATTGTTCTAGCCACTATGGATAAGAGGGCTCAGAACATAATAGTGAGTGTCATAGATGATGCAACTTTTCAGAATCTGATACACTATAAGACAGCTAAAGAGATGTGGGAAACTCTTATTGTGTACATGGAGGGTTCTGAAGAAGTTAGGCAAGACAGGAAATCCTTGCTAAATCAAGAATATGAAAGTTTTAGACAAGGAAAAGCTGATAGCATAACTGAATGCTATAAGAAGTTTTATAGGATTGTGAATGAGCTCATGTCCTATGGAAGAGAGTTCAGTAATTATGAACTCAATGACAAGTTTCAAAGGTCCCTAACTAAAGATTGGGATACCAAGATTTGTGCCATTAGAGAAATGGCTAAGTTGGCAGAAATTCCTCCTCCTACACTGTTTGGCAAACTGTTGTCTTATGAAATGCAGTTGACAGTGAGGAAAGAAGAGGAGAAATCAACAAGAAGTGAACATAAGGAAAGGACAGTGGCCTTCAAAACAGAAGCCCCCAGAAAGTACAGAGGTAAGTCACCAACTCCACCTCCAAAGGTTGCTGAAACTGAGTCAGATGAGTCAGCAAGTACAAAGTCTGAAAGCAGTGAAAGTGATGAGGACTTTGCTGACTTCACTAGACATTTTCAGAAGTTCTTGAAGAAGAAACAGTGGAGGACAAGGCCTTCTACTTCACAGGGAAAAGAAGACTTTTATCAGAATAAAAAGGCTTCAAAGAAGGACAGGAAGAGGACTAAGTCTAGCAAGGCAACTCTTTCAAAAATAGTGTGCTATTGCTGCAATAGACAAGGCCATGTTGTTGCAGATTGTCCAGAAAAGACAAAAGGAGTCTAGTGACAAGAAGAGGACTCAATACAAAGGCAAGAAGGAAAAGTCTTTTGTTGCCAAAAAGGAGAAGACCTTGTCAGATATTTCTTCAACAGAAACTGAGTCAGTTGCTGAGGCATATATAGGGCTGTTTGCTGAAGAAGAAGAAGAAGAGTTCATGCAGATTATGAATTCTATATATGATCAAGAAGACAGTCAATGCCAAGGGCTAATGGCTTTGACAGAAAGTGACAAAATCCTGGAGCAGCCAGGACCTAGTAAGGTACAACATTGTTCTTCCCGTTCAGTTTCTTGTGCCAGTACAGAATCAGATTCATCATCATCAAGTGATGAGAGTGTATCTGAGTCTGAAGAAGATATTCATCAGTTGATAGATGAATATAAAGTTCTGTTGCAAGCTTATAAGAAGAGCAAGTCCCTAGCCAAAAGTCAGGCAAAGGAAATTGTAAATCTCAAAGCTGCTGCAACTGAGTTTGAGAAGTTATTTGATCAAAAGCTAAATGAGATAGCCAGACTGAAGCACATAACTGTGATTCAGATGGGAACTATCACATATAAGAATGATCAAATCAAGAGTCTGGAGATTAATCTTCAGAAAGAGAGAGATATTGTTGCTAGGTTTTCTAAACCTAAGTCAGTTCTACCTTTAATTGATGAATTTGTTCATCACAAAGGCAAGGCTGGACTGGGTTTTATTAAACCTGCAAGGACTGTCCAGTCCAAGTCCAAGGTCAAAGCTCCAACACTCAACAAGTCAGCTGTAGATGATACAGCTAAGAAAGTACCTAAGCAAAGGTACAATAGGTTTGAGTGTTGGTGTTGTGGCAAGGTAGGACACTTTGCAATGGACTGTTGGCACAATGCTAGTGCCAAAGTTAGTAGCAAACTGCTTGTTGGAAAACCTCCAGGTAGCTTTGTCAGGATGCAAACTAACAAGTACCAAGGACCCAAGAATTCTTTGGGTTCTAAGGTTCACTAATCTGTTTTGCAGGTGAGTCCAAGTTGTCATGCCCCAATATGGTACTTGGACAGTGGATGTTCCAGACATATGACTGGAACAAGGGGTTTACTAAAGGATTACATACTCATCAAAGATGGTCCAAAAGTCACCTTTGGTGGTTCTGAAAAGGGGATCATCAAGGGTTTTGGTAACATATCTAACTCCTTTATTACAATTACTCAAGTGGCTTATGTTAATGGTTTGAAACATAACCTTATCAGTATAAGTCAATTGAGTGATGTAGGATATGACATCTCATTTGTGAAAGATGGTTGTCATATCAAGAGGTCAACTGATCAAGAGATCATTTTGACTGGTTATAGGAAAAGGAATGTCTACTGCTTAGACATTATGGTTGAGAACAATGGTTCTCCAGTGTGTCTTATAGCTGATGAGAGAGTCTCTCATTGTGTCAAATGGCACAAGAGACTAGCCCATCTAAACTACATGACAATTGGCAAACTATTTAGCAAAGAGTTAGTGAGGAATGGTCCTCAAGTTAAGTGTGTTAAAGATGGTATTTGCTCAGCTTGTCAAAAGGGCAAGCAGACTAGATCCACCTTTAGAAGCATAGAAAACAAAGATGTTGTGAGGTGTTTATACCTCTTGCATATGGATCTCTTTGGTCCAATGCCTGTTCACAGCTTAGGCAGAAAGGTTTATACCTTTGTAGTTGTAGATGACTACTCAAGGTTTTCCTGGGTGTTCTTCTTAAGACAGAAATCTGAAACACCTAGTGTCTTCTATAGATTTGTCAAGCAAATTCAGAATGAACTAGACAGTACAGTGGTCAAAATTAGAAGTGACCATGGTACTGAATTTCAGTCTGAGAGTATGGCAAAACTATGTGAAGACTTTGGGATATTTCAAGAGTTTTCTTCACCTAGAACACCTCAGCAAAATGGCATTGGTGAGAGGAAGAATAGAACCTTGATTGAGGCTGGTAGGACCCTATTAAGTGATACATCACTGCCAGAATATTTCTGGGCTGAAGCAGTTAATACTGCATGTCATGTTATAAATAGGGCTACCATCACTAAAAGCCTAAACAAGACCCCCTATGAGGTTGTCAAAGACAGGAAACCAAACCTATTCTACTTCAGGATCTTTGGTTGTAAGTGCTTCATACTTAACAATGGAAAGTCTTACTTGACTAAGTTTGCTGCCAAGTCCCAAGAGGGAATTTTTGTTTGGTACAGCAACAACAGTAAGTCTTATAGAGTCTACAACTTGTCCACACAAGTTGTAGAAGAATCTGTACATGTAGTATTTGATGAGACTAAACTTATTAACAATGAGTTGTCTAGTAGTGTATGCAGCTCCACAGGTATAACAAAGAAGATGGACAAGCTCACTATAGAAGAAGAACCTGTTCTTCTGCAAGACAGCAAGTAGAAGATAGTGGCTGCTGTCCAGGGGGAGTACAAGATACATGTACCTAGTGCAGAAGAAGTACAAGGAGTGCAGCAAGATGAAGGAACTGAAGAGGTTCAACCAGAAGTCAGGATGCCTCCATCCAATAGGCATCTTAGAGATCATCCAGTAGAGCAGATCATTGGTGATCCAAGACAAGGGGTACAAACAAGGAGCAGAAATCTGAATGCAGCAATCTACTCCAGTTTTCTATCTCAAGTTGAACTAAAGAAGTTTGAACAAGCCATTCTAGATCCACAATGCACTGAAGCAATGCAAGAAGAGCTGAATCAGTTCAAGAGGTGCAAGGTCTGGGAACTTGTTCCTAAACCTAAAGACCACAATATAATAGGAACCAAGTGGATCTACAGGAATAAGATGGATGAACAAGGAATGTCATCATTAAGAATAAAGCAAGATTGGTTGCTAAAGGATATAGGCAGGAAGAAGGTATTGACTTTGATCAAACCTTTGCTCCAGTAGCCAGACTGGAAGCCATAAGGATGTTCCTGGCCTATGCAACCTATCAAGGATTCAAAGTTTACCAAATGGATGTCAAGTCAGCATTCCTGAATGGTAATCTAAAAGAGGAAGTCTATGTGGAACAGCCATCAGGTTTTGTTGATTCAACTCTACCTAATCATGTCTATAGACTTAGGAAAGTTTTATATGGGTTAAAGCAAGCCCCTAGGGCTTGGTATGAAATCCTGTCTAGTTTCCTCATTGAGAACAAGTTCACAAGGGGGAAAATAGACAAGACTCTATTCCTTAGGGAATCGAGAGGCAAAGTTATACTAGTCCAAATATATGTAGATGACATTATATTTGGGTCTACTAAAAGCAGTCTTTGCAAAAAGTTTGCAAAACTAATGCAAGGTCAATTTGAGATGAGTAGTATGGGAGAGCTAAAGTTCTTTTTGGGTCTCCAAGTAAGACAGACTGAGAGTGGTTTATCCATATGTCAGTCAAAGTTCACCCTAAAACTCATAAGGAAGTATGGTATGGATTCATCCAGTACCATGAAGACTCCTATGAGGTCAAGTATGTCTCTTAGCAAGGATGATGCAGGGAAACCTGTAGATGAAACCTTGTATAGAGGGATAGTTGGCTCCTTATTATATTTGACTGCAAGTAGACCAGATATCATGTATGCTACATGTGTATGTGCAAGGTATCAAGTCTGCCCTAAAGAGTCTCATTTGACAACAGTCAAAAGAATATTGAGATATCTAAAGGGCACTCCCTATCTAGGCCTCTGGTATCCTAGGAATGGGGATTTTGAACTAACAGGTTATTCAGATGCAGACTTTGCAGGATGCAAAGAAGATAGAAAAAGCACTACTGGAACCTGTCAATTCCTAGGTGGAAGATTAATTTCATGGAGTAGCAAAAAGCAAACAAGTGTGGCTATCTCCACTGCAGAGTCAGAATATGTGGCTGCAGGAAGTTGATGTGCTCAACTTCTATGGATACAACATCAGCTTGAGGACTATGGAATTCAAGTAAGTAGAACTCCACTCTTTTGTGATTTTACTAGTGCTATTTCAATAGCTAATAATCATGTATCCCATAGTAGAAATAAACATATTGAAATTAAATATCATTTTCTTGGAGAGCATGTAGAAAGAGAAGATATTTTACTTGAATATATTAGAACAGATAATCAACTAGCTGATATGTATACTAAGCCCCTAGAAGAAGCTAAGTTCAATAGGTTTAAAATTGAACTAGGAATGATAAACTTAGAATAAGTTTATAGTATTGGCTAAGTAAAATAGTATCGACACACAGAGTTGTCTGTGTCGAGACAGAAAAGTGGTGTCGGCACTTCAGGGAAAAGGTGTCGACACATCTAGGAAGTTGGTGTCGACACTTCAGAATATTAGTGTCGACACATGACATGTAGGTGTCGACACATCCAATGTGGTGTCGACACTTAGTATTTACTCAGAATTCTCTAAGTAAAGTCTCGACTATGTGTCGAGTTAAGTGGTGTCGACACATAATCAAGTGTCGACACATAATCATGTTGAATAAACTTGTGTCGACACATAGGTGTCGAGACATTATAAGTCTGTGTCGACACTTATCGCCAGTGTCGACACAATTTAAGTTAGCTGCCCGCCTTTTCATCTTCAAACCTAGAAAGGTATAAATAGGATTTTGCCTTAGTCTGTCGACACGCTTTCAAAAGTTTCGAGACCAAACTTCTGTGTCGACACCTCTCTTCTCTCCAGTCCAAATTCTTCTAACCTAATGGCGCCAAAGCTTGAGGAGAACGTCAATGAGGGTTATAAACTGGGGCGCGACGCATTTGTTGATGCAGACCCGGAGATCAAGAACGTTATAACCCTAGTTGCAGACTCGGGATTAGAATTTCTTGTCTCAGAGCCTACAAAGATCTGGAAAAAGGAAGTACTGGAATTCCTAAATGGAGCTAAGATTGACGAAACTGGATTCAAGATCAAATCCATGGTTCATGGTGAGAAGGTTAAGGTCTCACTTAAGAGCTTGAGGAAGATTCTACAGCTACCAAGAACTAAGGAAGAGGATGAAGTAACAGCTTCCAGGACCAGAGATGCATTGGCATAGTGTGGTCTGGATTCTAAGATGAAGATTGGATCAGTGTTTCTTAGAAAGGGCATGAACAGTCAAGGGAAATTCCTTTCTGAAATTGTTGGAAAGGTAATATTAAGCAAACCAGGAGGGCATGATAGGATATCTGCCAATTTGTTCAGTGTTATGACAAGGATCATCTTCAATCTAAAAACTGATTGGTTTGTTATAGTTCTTGAGAAGATAAAGGAGAGCTTGAAGAAGCCCAACTTGGGCAGGATTATAAGTCTATACCTTGCTGGAAGTATTCCAGAGGTTATGCACCAAGCTGCTGGAACAAAAATCAATCATATGAGGAAGATGGATTTAAGGATATTTTCCAGATGGGACAGGGTGTTGACTAAGGAGATGTCAACCCCTGAGAAGATAATTTCTGAAAAAGTATCACCTCCAAAGAAGAAGAGGAAAACTGCTCCAGTGGCTCAAGTGTCCACTAGCAGCTCAAACAGTGAAGAACAAGTTGTCTTCTCACCTGATGAGAATGAAGAAGAGACTGTTGTGAAGTCACCAGCAAGACAAGAAGATGCACAAAGGTAGGGGAGCTACTTCAGCTAACCCAAGATGTCCCTGACATCTAGGGGGAGCCTCTAGCTGTAGAAGAGTCAACTACTCTAGAGAGTGAGCAAGCTACAACCACTATACTAGAGGTAATCACTGAACTAAATACTTTAGATTTTCCTATAGAAGATACTGATTTGTCTGATGTTCATCAGCAAACTTAGCTGGATAGCCAAGTTCCAGATGCTGTCAGAGAAGACACATCTGTTGTAGTAGAAGTTGTATCTGATCCAGTGGTTGAAGAGCCCAGAATTTCTCCAGCTCAGTCTCCACCTCAAGAGTTTACTATGGAAGATTTATTTCTAAATCTAGATCAGGCAGACTGACTTGAGAATACCAAAGGGGGAAAGTACAGATGCTGCAGGGGGAGAGAATGCTCCAGTTGAGGGGGAGCAAGTGCAGATTCTTGAAGAGACTGCAAGACAAGAAACTGAGAAGGCACCAGAGGTGCAGACTGAGAGGCCCCCAAGCCCTAAGGAGATGGTGGATATAGCCAGCACATCTGCCTCTGAAGATGAGGAGATTGCTAGGGCAAAGAAAAAGAAATTTCAGGTATTTAGAAGAAGGAGCCAGAGTTATAAGAAGGCTCTCCAAACTGTTGCTCCACAGCCTATATCACAGCCAGCTCCAACTGTTGATTATAGTGCTTTAATGATTGCAATGCAAATTAAACTTGATGAGCACAGGAAGGCCATAGAGACTTATGTGGATGAAGGGCAGAAATCATTGCAGTTTGATCTGGCCCAAGATATAAAGTCAATAAGATTTGAAATGAATCTTAACAAGAAGGAAATGACTGATTGCTTCCACAAGGGTGGGAATGCAGTGGTGTACTTGGCAACTCATCAAGAGAAAATAAAGGCTCAAGTAGATGACATAGCACTGAAGCAGGGGTATGTTCTCGAAAATCAAATCAGAATGAATGACAATTTGACAGCATCTCACAATGCTATTGTCACAGAACTAAAGAACATAGGTGCTGGACCTTCAACCTCTACTGCTACTGCGAAAGCAGATTTTGACAAAGCACTACAAGAGAGCATAACTGATGTTAAGACTGCTATCCTAGAATCTCAGAAGATCATTACTGACAAACTCCAAAGGTTAAAGCCTTATTTTAAAGATGGAGTCAATTATTTGGGTAATCAGGTTAGATTTCAGAAAGATGATGTAAGAGATCACATAGCCAGAGAAGTCATAAAGGGGGAGAGGGTTTTAGTCAAAGTCAGCTCTGATCATGCCAAATGGATATCTAATTCTATCCGAGCTACATTGGGATATCCTCCTCTTTGTGATGATGATAATGTTGCTGAATCTGGAATTCAGCCTACATATCTAGGAGGGGAGCAACCAGAAGTGGCTCAAGTTATCTACCCTCCTCCAGATTTTGACATGATCCATACTAATATACAGTCCATGTATAGCCCACCTGGGGGTAAGGATAAAGTAATTATAGAAAAAGTTGTTCAGCCCATATCTGAAGCTATGCAAGAAGCACTGAAGAAAGAAGAAGAGACTAGATTGTCTAAGAAGAGGTTCAGGGAGCAAGCTGAACAAAGACCTGACTTTGAGCAGTGGAGCTCCACCTCAAGAAATATTATTTTGACTATCTGGAAAGCTGCCAAAGATAATGTGCATGACAGGAACAAATGGTTTTCTGAAACTGAATGGAGGAAACATGAGACAAGACAGGAGGCAATAGTCCAATATAGAAGAAAGGCCAAGATGGGAAAGCTACCTCCTACTGCCCAGGAGCCTAGCAAGTACTTTCCAAAGCCATATCATTATTTTGAAAGGCAAAAGATCAAGGCTGAGGAACTTAAGAAGAAAGATCTGAAAGGCAAGAAGCCTGCTAATGCTGAAGTTGCTGAAGCTCCTGTTCAAGCCAAAGTACAAGCTGGAAAAGGAATAGTGATCAAAGAGCCTGAACAGAGATAGAATTAGAATTTTCTTATAGTTTACTATGTAATCTTTTTGATGTAAAACATTCTGTAAACTTTTGAAAATGAATATGACAGATATTAGAACAATGTGTTATATGTTAAATCTATTTCATATTTGTTCTGTGATGATGTCTATGTATACATGTGTGATTGTTACATGTTTATGTTTACCCTGCTATATATATATAATCCTGCTTTACATCATTTTGTAATTTTATTATGAATGGTGTATATCATTGACTAAGGGTTATGACTTCTCCAAATAGGGGGAGATTGTTGGGTACATTGGTAAAATGTACCTGATTTGAAGAAGTCTCACCCTACTCAATGATATACATCAAAATGTATTTGATGTGTTTTTGAGTTTACTTGTGCAGGTTAAGTATTTGCAGGAATGAGCACAAAGTTTCTAAGTTCATGTGTCGACACCCAGAGGTAAAGTGTCGACACTTAAGAAAGCTTGTGTCGATACCCAGACAAGTAGTGTCGACACTTGGAGTCATTGTGTCGACACCTGGGATGCAGAGTCGACACCAGACATAAAGTGTCGATACAAGGAGCTGTGTCGACACTCAATGGAGAAGAATGCAGTAAAGAAGTGTCGACACAAGGAGCTGTGTCGACACCCAGTGGAATTGTGTCTACATCAGAAAGTGTCGACACTTGGAGGCTGTGTCGACACTCAGCAAAAGTCAGCAGAGACTAAGTATAAGTGTCGACACACAGAACAATGTGTCGACACACAACAGAAGAGTCAACATTTGAAGAAAGTGTCGACACCCAGAACAATGTGTCGACACACAACAGAAGAGTCAACACTTGAAGAAAGTGTCGACACAAGAAAGAATGTGTCGACACTCAGCTGAAGACTCAACACTTGAAGAAAGTGTCGACACAAGGAGCTGTGTCGACACTTAGCAAAGAACAGCAAGATCAACAAAACATTCTAAGTACAAGTGTCGACACTAAGGGGATGTGTCGAGACTCAGTTGAAGTCTCAACAGAAGAAGAATGTGTCGACACAAGGAGCTGTGTCGACACTCAGCAACTTGGTATCAACACTGAAGACATGTGTCGACAGATAGTGACCAAGAAGTGACTGGAATTGACAGTGCCATTTCAACGTCAACTGCACTTCAGAGCTACAGAGGTTGTTAGAAACCAAGTCGGTCACATGAAGAAAGCTTATATAAAGCTTATTTGTGGACACAAAGGAGATCAAGAGAAGTGTCGACACTTAGAAGAATTCAGCATTGAAATCAGAATCTCAGAAGTTGTGAAGACTTGTAGAGATACAACCCTCTGTGTTCTAACAAGAACTTGAAGAAAGCCAAGGGAGGTTGATTTCAGTCCAAGAACTCATCAAGAAGCCGTCAACTCACACCTGTATTTTCTAATTTCTGAATCTTGAAGCAGTTGTGTCTAAATCTATAAAGGCTGAGGAGGGCCTGTGAGCCTAGTGTAGGAGAAATTTCTCTGAGTGTATCTTGTTACAGGTAGGGTTGTTGTGTCTGAGTGTAGGTCTTGTTGAAGACTGAGTTAGGGTGTCTGAGTTGTAGGAGTGGGACACCTGAGTTGTAGACCTGTTTGGGTTCTGAGTTTGATCTGAGGTCTGAGGAGAAGTGGAGAAGAGGCCACTTACACTAGAACGAAGGGGGAAAGTGGATTACCCAGACCTTGGGGAACCACTATAAATCTGTGTGACTGTGAATGTACTTGTATGGTTGTTGTGTTGGTCTTGTAGAATGCCAAGTACTGTATTTCTCTTTAAAGTTAAAAAGATTAAGTTCACCTACACCCCCCCCCCCCCTTTAGGTGATTAGGCACTGTTTCTTTCATCTAGAGTCCAGAAAGTCAGTATAGCCCGAGCTCGGGCTCACTGCCTCCTTCAAACAGACAGTCCCCTAGTACCTCAGAATCCACTTCACCGCGTTCCAGTGTTTTTCAGGGTTGGAGAGAAACCTGCTCACAATACCAAACTGATGTCTGGGCGCGGCACATCATGCATACATAACTCCCACTGCAGACGCATAACACCTTCTGCATAACCTCTTCCAGTGTTGGGGCACTGATCAGCGGTCAACTTGAAGTGGTCAGTGGCGTGCTCACCTTCTGCACCATAGAAAAATGTGCAACACTTTGCGGATATAGCTCTTGTAACCAGAATTGCCCCAGTCCCTGCGAATATGCATTCCCAGAATAGTCTTCGCGGGAACGATCCTTCATCTCAAACTTCGAACTCAACTGCCGCTTCAATTCAGTAAGCCAGTGTTCTTCCCGTTCACCATGTCGTCCATAAATAGCAGAAGAGTCTTCAGGCACACCTATAACGCAGTGGTAGGGTGGCTTTGAAGTGATCTCCCCCTAAAGTCTACTTCCAGATAATTGCTGCGGGGCCTGTCAACCCGTACAGACTTTTCTTCAGCGGCATACATATCCTTCTTTACCCCTAATCATTGATCAGGCTGCTCCAGTACAGTTTTTAAATCGTCATGTAGAAAAGCGGTCTTTACGTCCATCTGCTCCCCCTCCAATCGTCGCAGCGAGGCTAGCACAATCATGGAGACATTTTCACTACGGGCAAAAATATCTCATCAAAATCATGCCCTGTCTCTGTGCAAATCCCTTTACTACCAATCTTTGTAAGAAGTTGGAGCACCATCCTTCAACCTGAGATCCACCTGTTCTTCAAGGCCTTCTTGCTCGGCAACCGCACCAGGTCGTAGGTATGATTTGTCCAGCGAGATCTCCTCCTGCATCGCTGCCATCATTGGTGTTCCGCGCTCTCTTGCTTCAGAAGCTCTCCGGCTCCCCTGCCAGTTAGTAGAACAAACTGACGAGAATCTGGCGGGCGGATGCCTAGCTCGATCTGATCTCCTCAACACAGGCTCAGGAGCTGGTGAGGCTCCTCTTCTGCAACCTTATCAGCTCTGCTCCTCAACAATCTTAACCCTGTGTGGAACTGGCTCCACAGTCTCCTCAACGTGGTCATCATCAAGGATCAGCAGAATGTGAGTCACTCCCAGACTCATCTTTTTCCCCAGATCACCTCCAGTTTGCTCCTCGCTGAACACTGATCTCGTCCGCACAATCTCGCCACCGGATCAAAGAATCTGTTCCAAGCTCAGTTATGACCATAGCCCAAGAAAATACTTCCGGGTTTTCGATTCAACTTCGATCGTAGCTTGGGAATGTGGACGAAGGCTTGCAGCCAAAACCTGAAAGCTAATGGGTCCTTCCCATCAGATTCCGGAACATTTCAAAGGATAGCTCGGCGAGAGTTGACATGCGTCGTAGTCAAGAACTCACCCCAAAACATCTCTGGCAGCTTGGACTCAGAAACTCATCGCACCCTCTCTCATGTCTGGTTCTCTCAGCAACACCATTTAGCTGTGGTGTTTTGGGGGGGGGGGTGGGGGGGTCTTCTCTGAGAATCTTGTCCTTGAGTTACTCATCAAATGGACCCACGTACTCTCCCCCGTTGTCAGAACGGATACACAGCATTTTTATCTTGTAGGATCCTTCAACATGGACCTTCTGAAGGTCTCAAGTCTGGTATTTGTCTTCAACGAAAGACCCAAACCTTCCTCGACCAGTAATTATCACAAAAAGGCTCCCCCTGAGGGACCTTCATAGCCCGAGAGTTTAATCTCTGAGTACGAGTCCAAGGCAAATCTTGGTGGCTGAGTGTAGAATGCCTTGGTGGCTCCCCGCCATACAGTGTCACAGGCCTCCATTGTGGCTGATAGGTCACTGTAGGCTTCTTATTTGTGAAGGCAGTCCAAGCCCTTCTGGCTAATATGAGCCCGTTGTGCCACAGAAATGGATCCCCATTTTCACGGAGTTTGCCTGATCTTCAGGCCTCCCCTCCATGTAATAGGTCGGACTCCTTAGAGCCTGCCATAACCAGCGATCCTTGGGGTTCAGAAATCACCACCAAAGACACTTAATGTCCTTCATCCAAGTCCCCACGGAAAGAGGTTGAAAGAATATCAGGCACGTTCGCACGGCAAAATCGAATCTAGTGCTCGTCTTCATATACGTCTACTCCCAGCTAGATATTCCCGTTGCCCATTTGTAACACCCCGATTCATGGGTGGGTACATGGAAAGCTCCTGGATGTGGGAGACCCAAAGCTCCTGAATCTACAATCCATCTCCTTCACAGGAGAGCACTGGGATTTCATCACCGACAATGACATCGTCCTCTATGGAGACAAAAAGTGTGGCTCTCCTCTGTGTCTACTGTGTGAATGTGGTGCGTTGTGATTGCTGAATGTAAACAGAACATGCTGTGATGACATCCCTTGAACTTTCGTCTCACCTCTTCATTAGATCCCACTCTTGGCGATCTATGGTGATTCTGGGGTGAAGAGTGTTATGACCATTCCCAAGAGTCTGGAAGGGTTCAACAGCCACAGTGTTGACCTCATCCTAAATGTCACCTTCAGTGAAAAATTCCTTGGAACTCATTCAAGTCGGTGAGCCTTCCCTAGCGGAATTCCAAGCATCGTCCAAAGCCCTTGTTGATGCCAGTGCCTTGACTACAACTAGGTTCTCCATGTTTAGGGACGTGGTTATAACGTTCGGCTCCACGAACCGTCTAATGAAACCACAGAGCTTCACGGTGCTCCACCTTCCATTTAGCCGGATCCATATCCTTCGGCATCTCTTCGAAGATAGGGGCATGCCAGCCCTTGACGTAGATGAGATCCTCCATAAGCAAGTGCCACTGATGATAATTTGCTCCATTTAACTTGACCATCTGTTCTGAAGTTAATTCCATCTTGCTAAACCAACTGGCCGAATTGACCACAGATCTCTGAGCGCGAATCTCTCACGATAAGTCACTGAAGAGGATAGCAGAGGACCAATGGTCGTAAACTACCGCACTCAATGCCAAACCTGAGAATACAATCGCCTCATCTCGAAATCACAAAAGGTCAGCCCAGTATCGGCCCTGCTTTGACTACTGACCAGCAACCTCGCTCTGATACCACTTGTTGGGAAAAATATGACGATCCCGACCAGGGCATCTGTAGCAGATTTACAAGCAAGAAAAATACAAGCACATCAATAATAAAGTGACACAACAATTTTTAACGTGGAAACTCAATATGGTGAAAACTACGGGACTATCAACGTCCACCCTTGAAAGCCCCCACTATAAGGCGTGAAAATCACGCACAACAAATTACAGGGCTTTCACCACCGCCACATACACAAGACACAATTTCCACCACCGATCCACAACGGATCACCACCACCTACACAAGGTACCAGTTCCACAAAGTAATACAAAAATCTCACCTTGCTGCAAAAGCATAAATCTCTTCTCGCACAACCACACAAGGATTGACAAGGGAAAAACAAGCGAGAAAACAGGAAACCATTACCCAACGGATTGAAAAATCCGTTCTGAATGCCGCAAAGGAGAAAGGATACACAAAGCCCCTTCTTCTACAGAATCCGACGATCCGATCTTCGATACTTTTCTCCAAGATCTTCTCTTGATCTTCCTCCACTCAAATCTCTCTTGGAATGAATGTTTTGGCATTTAAATTGGCTTCCATTTATAGGCCAAAAAAATGCTACCTAACCACAAAACTGGTGGTAGGTGTTACCTAACACCTAATTTGGTGGTAGGTGCTACCTAATTTGGTGGTAGGTACCACCTAACTCCGAATTGTGCTCATTTCAGCTCGTTTATGGAGCACTGCTCGACGAACCCTGAGCCCAGGCAGCTCCAACATCGCTCCGGCCTCCAAACATAAACTTGTAACATCACGAGCAGCTACAAGCGTGTCCGGTGGTTTTTTACCGACTCGTATGGGAATCACACCCTAACACAAAGAGCTATCTCACAATACTTATTAATTACAAAATATATCCCAACATGTGAGCATTCTTGGCGGCTCCCATATGCAAGTCTGTGTTAACTGTAACAACATCAAAGAAAATCAGAGCCGTTTCTTTCATGGCTTCAAATTCTTCTAGAGTCTGACTTTCTAGAGTTTCCAAGTTACTTTCCTCCAACATCGGCCTGTTGAAGATGTTGTTGGGCATGAAGCGGAGTATTTTTCTACTATTTGGAAACTTTGGGATGTTTATCTTCTTCGCGACTTGAAGTTGTGAAAGCCATTTCCTTTACCTTCGTTAATTGCTCCAGGCTCACCATGATGGGCATTTCATGAATCACATCCTAATAATACCTAAAACTTATTCTCGTTAATGGAAACTATACATATTTGATGGGCAGCACACAGCAACTGCTGATGAGAGATTCCCTTTTTGTCCACTGCTGCCCATGAAATTTCTGTTACGTGTTGCCGAACACCCATATGTACGGACTCATTAGGCGTGCTAAGCTGGCTTGTCAAGCCAGGCGTGACCTCCTCTCTTCGAGCTGTCATTTTTGCCGAAGTGTTCAAGGTGGATCAATTTGAGGTATACAAATTGGTTAGAGATGGAAACCATTGTGAAGATGGAGGGTCACTATGTGCATCATCTGCCATTTTTATGGAGAAAGCAATTGCTGGTGTTTTGTAATTGAATGCTTGGTAGCTCATGCTAAAAATAGTGGCAGATTCAAAAAATTATAAATAAGAGCACACCAAAAAAAAATCTAAATGAAATAATACAAGCCCTTTCCATTCAAACGCAATTTCCTCCTACAAGCACACAAAAGTTTACAATAATTCCGAAAACTTGGTTTAGAATATTAGGAGACGAACCCAGCAATAAAAGAAGATGAAAATATTAGAGGAATGACTTCTGAATTCTAATAAGCAGTCTAAAAACTCTCTTCACCTATGCAATAAAATTTCATAATGCAATTAAAAAATTCTCATCAAGGAATAATTATGCAACAACTTCATCAAGGAATAATTATGCAGATCAAGTTACTGAACAGATGTAACGAAACTCTGTTGACTTTACATTTCGGAGCTCAATTACAAGCATGACACCAAAAAACCAACACAAGTATTACAAAATTCTCATTTTTATCAAACATAGCTAACTTAGAAAGAAGGACAAGAATTTCAAAAACTTAAAATTGTGTTTTGGAGATGGATTTTAAAGAGAAATGAAATGGAAAAAAGGTGAACACTTTTTCTGATATGTAGGATTTGTTTGTCTTAAAGAAAAAAAAATAACATAAAAGAGAAGAAACCCATAAATGTGCAATCTTCACCATTCATACATGTGCTCTGCTGCTCGGGATGGATTTCCGGTGTGTTCTGCTGCTTGGGATGGGGTTTCCGGTGTGCTCTGCTGCTCGGGATGGGAAGGATGATCCCCAGCTGCTCGGAATGGGAAGGACGAACCCCGATGAGTTCGAAAATCACTGAATGGTGAAGACGGAGATGAGGTCACGCAGAGCTTACCAAGATCGGACTGTGGGATATGGAGGCCGATTCACCTGGAGGAAGAATCTTGAGTCAAATCACTCTGGAGCAGTGCCAGAAGATCCCGCCGGAGTATAACAAGCTTGGCTGCGAGATTGCACAGGAGAGAGAGCAGCTCGGCAAGATTTCACGGGAGAGAGAGCACCACGGCGAGATTTCACGGAAATGTGAAGAGTTGGGCTTGATTTGGGACAGCCGGTGCTAGGTCTTCCAATATACATCTCAATGCAAAACTTTTATTAAAGTCGTCAACGAAAAAAAATGAGGGAAACAAAAATTTCCCTCCATAAATATTTTAGGCAAATGTTATGTGCATGCAAACCGAATTTGGATACACGCAACCCAAAGTTTTAAATAAAATCTATTAAAACTAAAACCATAAAACCCGGTCGGTGCAAACCAACCCCCGTTGTCCATGTACTCGCGAAATAAGTTTCGCTGGATTCGCTAGGAACTCCATCCGCCTTCGCCTCCGCCTCCGCCTGTGCGAAATATGTCGGTCGTCGTCAACTCCTCTCCGGCTGTTGTCGGAGCCCTCTCCGCCGGTCGTCGACCCCTCTCCAGCTTTTTGGCAAATGCCGCCTTCTCTTCCCCGACAACAAGTCATCAAACCCCTCGATCCCGCCGTATCCACCTCCACCCTCGCCGCTAACTGCACAATTTTCACCTTTATGACTGCATTCATCTGCATAAAGTGCATCACTTTTTGTTGTAATTTTGATTTCAGAATATGTACAATTATTAACACTTAATTTATTTATAAATTATTAACACTAGCTCAAATAAAGTGCATCCCTCACACAGAAGTTGTAACTTTATTATGGACATTTGTCTCTTAAAATTTAATTTCTTATGAATTATTTATCTTCAAAATTGCATGTGCATATTGGGGCAGCCCTATAATATCATTTTGTTCGTCATCAGTCTAGCTAGATTCAAATGGGTTAATGACATCGGTAATGACAATGCAAGATGAATGTTTAGTATCCGTCTCCATTCTTTTTAATTTAGTTCGATTTCAAGGAATTATCTGATCGTCCTTCAAAGAAGCCTCTATATATTATCTGATCATGCATGTGATAGTTACATGATTGATTTACTTGTCACCAAATGTATAACCTTCACAAATATTTAGTCTCCGTTTGGGGGGACTCATTTTACCGCTCAAGCGGTTACGACCGCATGAATCAGGCCTTAATTAAGACCAGGTTCATGCGGTCGTAATCGCTTGACTGGTGAAAATAAGTTCTCCCAAATGGAGCCTTAATGTGTTTCATTTTATCGTATATCTATTAAAATGATTTTTTTCAAATTTTATTTGTGGTTTGCACGTAACAATTTGGTCTGCACTTAGAATATTTTGATCTGCACATAAAATTGATTTGCACGTATCCAAATTCGGTTTGCACATAACATTCGCCATATTTTAATGCAAAAAATTTAGCATAAAATTTTTGAAATGAAAAATTTTGTTGCAATTTAGCAACAAGTATTTAGCAACAAAATGTTGCTATTTTTGCAACAAAAATTTCGTTGCTATTTTTATAGCTAAAAACAAATATTATATGCATTGCTAAATTCGATCCTAATTAGCAACAAACTTGTTAGTTTTTCTAATTTTCATTGTTAATTCATGTTTTTCTTGTAGTGTTTGGAACCGTGACCAATATTGGTTCGGGTGTGATTCTTACATTTTATTATCCGGACCGGAACCGGAACTGCAACATACAAGTCTCAAGCAGTTTCAAGATTTTTAGACCTGATCCGAACAGAACCAAAGTAGAACCGAACCGCAACCAGTTTATTATTATTATTATATTGTTATTATTTTATAATTTATCTATAATATTTATATTTACTATCACGAGTGAAGCTGGTGCAGTTTGAACCCAAACCGCAATCACACTAAAAGGATTCGATTTTGCACTGAACAAAACTTCACCGCATAAAAATCACGTGGTATGATTTGACATTGATGAGGTTTAGAGTCAATTTTTGCAGTGCACTTTTGATTTTTATATAATTTTATAATATATTTTAATTTTACTTACATATTTTTTTGAAATATTTTATTTTAAAAATATAGAAGATATACAACTTTTAGCTATTTATTAGTAATCATGAAAGACAACTAATTGCAGTCGGTTGTTACGGTTGAGCATGCCGACGAGACGTGCACAAGCCAACTCGAAGTTGTGGCAAGTCTACACGCGTAGGAAAGCGATTGATACTATCCCACCGATCGTTGAAAAGACCATCGAGAAGTGCGTAATATAATTATTTCTATCTCGATATTGTTTTGAGTTTTATTATTTGCAGTACACTTTTATTTCATTTCGCAAAGTTTAATTTTTGATTTAGTTAGAACCGATCGGAACCGGACCGAACCGCATGGAACCGGATCGAACCGTTAGTGGTCGGTTTGATTTTGGTTCTTGTTAAACCATAACTGAAACCGTTGACACGATGGTTCTAAAAATTAAGCTGGAATCGGAAGCAGAACTGGAAGCGGTCAAATCAAATAAGGTTTTAGTTCTAGTTTGAAGAAATGTTACCTTAGTGGTTCGGTTCATGGTTTTAGTAGAACCGGAACCGAACCTGAACCGTGACAGCTCTAATTTTGACATTGTGGTCGTAAAATGAAATTACGGCTGTATTATGATCGTAATGTCATATTACAGCTGTAATGTATAAAATTACGGCTGCAATTTTTTCAGTTATTATGGTAATATGAGTAATATGCTACTTAAAATGAGCGTAAAAACATGAACACTAATATTCTACAATTTTCTTAAAAAAAATTACAAGTTGAAAAAAATTAATTTGAAGCATAAAAATATGTCAAGCATAGAGTGTTAGGTTATTTTATTATATGTCCGCACGTGTCGAGGCCGACTCGGAATAGGTTAACGGGTTCGTGTCATACTAAGGTCTTGCTCTACGCTGGAAGTACTATAAATACTCATTCCATACTTAGATGAGGTATTGTAGAATACTTTGAGCGCTCTAACCCTACATTCTCAAAGTAACCGCTCCTAGGGTTTCCGCTCCCGTCTGCGATTTCGCGAATCCGTTCCGCCACTCCGTTCTGCGATCCGGCGCCCTTCCCGTCGACGAGATCGCGAAGCTCGATCAAGATCGCAAGACAGTGTTGTACCAGGATCGCGAGAAGGATCCCGTTTCTACCGAGGTCCCGTGAGCGATTCTTCTTCTGGTTCGCGATTCCGCCGCTGCACAAGAGATCGATCCAGAGATTTCTTCTCGCTCGCGATCCAGTGTTCCAAGGTTTTTTTTGTTCCTGTCTGCTCTTGCGAATCCACCGACCGCCGTGATTCTTCTCGGTAGATCCAGTCGCCTCCGGTGCAGTTCCGGCTGCCGCTCCTCCGATCCGGCTAATCGTGGGATCTCGCGAATCTCGGTGCTTTTCTGCGACATAGCGCCGCTCTTCGCGATTTCTTCCTATGTGCAATTTCCCGGCTGGATTTCTCTCTGATCTGGAGCCGCATATCCAGGGGGAATATCGCCAGATCTTGTTCCTGGCCATTCTTGTTTGACGCAGATCTACTGCTCTGGATCTTCGCCTTGTGCTCGCTGTTAGGGATCTGCCGCCGTCTTTGTTGCTAGTTTTGATTTGGTCGTTCTCACAAGACAGGGAATCGCAAATCCCGTTTCGATCAGCAGCACTCATAAATCTCAAGTATCCAGAAATTGGAGAGAAATACAAAAAAGGAGGAGAAAGTAGCTCTGTTTTTTTGCTACAGTTGCCTATCCAGATCCAGTGGAGCAGATATCTCTTTGGTTTTGTTTCCACCAAAAGTCTGGATCAATCTGATGCTTAACTTCCGATCAAGATTGCTCCATTCAGTTTTTTTTGGAGGAAGGCCCCTTGGATTTCTGTTGATCGTGGAAACCATTGTTGATCGGATTTAGTCTTCGGTGACTGCATCTGGTCAGAGAGGAGGTGCAAATCATTTTTTTTTCTGGATTGGATCTGAAGACCTGTCTCATCTTCGCGCAACTCAGGTGACTTCTTTCCGGTTGTTTACTATTCTAGCTTTAGCGAGATGTCGAAGATTACCTCCTACGACATCGTCAAGCTTCAGTCGTTCGATCTCTCCGACTTCCACGCTTGGAAGCTGCACGTCCAACTTGGTATAAAGGAACGTGAGATTTTCTACACGGTCCTGAGTGATTTTGCCACTACCGAAGAGGACGTGAATGAACTTCAGTGGAGAAAAGACAAAGAATTCTGCAGGGACTACCTCCTAAACTCCCTGAACCCTAGACTCGCCCTGACCTACAGCAGTCATAAGACTGCAAAGGAGATTTGGGATCGCTTGAATGCGCACTTTCAGAAGGAAGAGGGGTTGTCGAGGACTCTCCTTGGGGAGAGACTCTTCACTTTAAAATTTAATTTGAACTCGTCAATCACCTCTCAAATAATTGAACTGGAGAGTCTGCGTCTCAAGTTGGTGGACGATAAGTCCGACATCTCTGATAATCTCTTTGTATGTCTGATTCTTAGCAAGCTACCTCCTGAGTGGTTGACCTTCAAGACTGAAATGCACAGACTGAAGGAAAAGATCGCATTGGATGAACTCAAAAGGTTCATTCATATCGAGGATCAAAACATTGCTGGTAAGAGCTTGGAACAGGTTGGTCAGTGCTCACAGGCTGTTAACTTCGTTTCTCGACCCAGCAAGCCTCGAAGGAAGCCACCAGCACCCAAATGTGAAACCTCTGCACAGTTGGCGCCTAAAAAGCCTTCTTTCAAAAAGAAGAGGGGCAAGTGCCACAACTGCGGCAAGTGGGGACACTGGGCGGCTGAGTGCAAGGCTCCTAAAAAGAAAAAGGAGGATGCCCCGCAAAATATGGCGAACATGCTGGCTGATGCCTCAGATCCAAAGTCCTTCATGGCTATGATCGGGAGCAGTCACCGCAGTTCGTCCTCAGAGTGGTGGCTTGATAGCGGTTCTACCTGTCATGTGACGAATGACAGAGGGTTACTTGCTGAGGTCAAGGCGGTCCAGGAGAAGGTAGAGAACTGCAATGGAGGAGAGACCGAGGTGACCCATGCCGGGACAGCCGAGCTGGTCCTCTCATCAGGTAAAACTCTTTTTCTGCATAATGTTAAAGTAGTGTCATCTTTAACTAAAAATCTGATTTCAATGAGTCTGTTCGATAAGGCTGGGATGTCCTTCACAACTCAAAACGGTAGAATGACCTTAACGGTAAATTCACATTATTTTGGGTGTGCGTACCTGATCAACGGAATGTATAGACTTAGCTTAAACAATGATAGCATTAACCAAATAAGTTCGAACCTTATTGATCCTAAGTTGTTACATAATAGACTTGGACACGTGAACTATAGGAAAATGCTAGATCTAGCGAAGAGTCATAATATTCCCTTAGATCTGTCGATTCGATTTGACAAGTGCGAGGTGTGTGCTCAAACCAAAATCACTAGAAAGCCATTTAAATCGGTTTCTAGGAGCACGAAACTTCTTGGGTTGATACATTCAGACCTCTGTGATTTTCGTAGACACGTCACTAGAGGGGGAAGGAAGTATCTTATTACATTCATAGACGATTTTTCAAGATATTGTCATGTGTATCTGTTAGAATCGAAAGACGAAGCCTTTGAGACGTTTAATACCTTTAAGTCTCGTGTAGAAAATCAGTTGAACCTGAAAATTAAGAGATTTAGAAGTGATCGAGTAGGAGAATATACTGTTTCTGGGTTCAAGGAATTTTGTGCCTCTGAGAGAATAATTCTTGAAACTACAGCTCCTTACTCACCCCAGTCAAATGGTGTTGCCGAGCGTAAGAATAGAACTTTGACAGAAATGTTGAACTCTATGCTCCTAACAGCTGGCATGCTTAATTCCTTTTGGGGAGAAGCAGTTCGTGCTGCAAATCACATTCTGAATAGAGTGCCTCATTCTCAGCTCACTGCTACCCCGTATGAGCTATGGCACGGTCATCCTTATAGATACGATACTCTAAAGACTTGGGGCTGTATCTCATATGTGCGATTACAAGACCTTAAGAGGCCTAAGGTGGGACCTAGGACGACCACATGCGTCTATTTAGGTAGTGCAGAAGATAGTACAGCCGACAGATTTTTTGATCTATCCACGAATATCGTGATAGAGTCTAGAGATGGCATATTCTTTGAAGATAAATTTGTCAAGGATCATGGTTTGTCTGTTTCCGGGTCTAATGATATGATTTCAAAATCTATCGTAGAACCTGTAGCTGGCCCTTCTGGCACTGCTCCCCAACCTATAGAGGTGGAAACTGTTCCACTTAGAGCATCTACAAGAGAGAGAATCCCTAAGAATTTTGGTGAGAATTTCGTCACCTATCACTTAGAGGATGATCCATTCTCCTATCAGGAGGCAATGAGATCTAGAGATTCGTTGATGTGGGCAGAAGCCATTGATGATGAGATGGACTCGCTGTTGCATAACAATACTTGACATTTAGTTGACTTGCCGAAAGGTGCTAAAGTCCTAGGATGCAAGTGGGTGTTGAAGAAGAAGCTACATAGTGATGGGTCTATAGCCAGGTATAAAGCGCGTCTCGTAGCTAAAGGTTATAAACAACAGGGGGAATAGACTACTTTGATGTTTATTCACCTTTGTGTCACCTGTCGACTATCAGGATTCTTCTGGCCTTAGCGTCTATCGAGAACTTTATAGTTCATCAGATGGATGTGAAAACAGCTTTCTTAAATGGAGAGCTTGATGAAGAGATCTACATGACACAACCTGAAGGTTATGTGCAGAAAGATCTAAAAGATAAAGTGTGCAAATTGGATAAATCAATCTATGGGCTTAAACAAGGGCCTAAGATGTGGCACATAAAGTTTGACCAGGTGGTAAAGATCCTCGGATTTCAGTCCAGTCTCTCAGATAAATGCCTTTATCACCGCTCATTGTCGAATCTGACAGTCATCATATGCCTATATGTAGATGACATGTTGATTTTGGGGTCTAATCTTGCTGCAGTTAGGGATATTAAATCCACTCTGGTAGAAGTTTTTGACATGAAGGACCTTGATCCTACGGATACCGTGCTAGGTATGAAGGTTAGAGTTGACAATGGTCGAGTTATTCTTAGTCAGGCTCGTTATATTGAGCAACTTCTTTCTACCTGGGGATATGATAACTGTAGGCTGATTGAGACGCCATTTGATCATAATGTGAAGTTGAGTCCTAACGTAGAGACTGGCATTGATCAAGTGAAATATTCCAAAATAATTGGTAGTCTCATGTATGCCACAAGTTGTACTAGACCAGACATTGCTTTTTCAGTTAGCATGCTGAGTCGTTTCACCAGTAATCTAGGAAAAGAGCATTGGGAAGCCCTAGATAGGCTGCTGAGGTGCCTGAAAGGTACTAAAGATCATGCTCTATGCTACACTGGTTACCCACCTTCTGTGGAGGGACATTCTGATGTGTCATGGTGTTCAGAAGTCGGGAACAGCAAGTCCACCAGTGGATATATATTCACTTTAGGTGGAGCTGCTATTACTTGGAAATCCAAAAGACAGACCTGTATAGCATTGTCGTCTATGGAAGCCGAGTTGTTTGCCTTAGCCTTGGCCGGTGAAGAGGCAGATTGGATCAGGAACTTGATTCTAGACATTCCCTTGTCTAAGTTACAAGTTAATCCGTTGAGCTTGTATTGTGATAATCAAGCAGCAGTTCAAGTCGTTAAGAATACCCTATATAATACTAAGAGGAGACATGTACGACTGAGACATGCCTTGTTGAATTATCTGAAAGAACAAGGAATTATCACTTTGATCGATGTATATTCAAAGGATAACCTGGCTGATCCATTGACGAAAGGAATGCCAAAAGACCATCTAATCAAAACTGTGGGGGAAATGGAACTAAAGGCGATTTAGTTCGGCCTTAGTTCAGCGATAGGTGATTCAGTTCAGCCTTTGTCCGGAAGTTTTGATTATTCCGATTTCCTTTGTCAAGCAAGCATGTTGTGTTCCGTTGATGCTCTTGGTTGCTGAGCTCGGATCTGGTAAGTTGTTTCATTCCAAACTTGATGCTAACAACTTCACCTGAATTCAGCTTTTGCCTTGGAGGAGAGTGTTATTCCAAACTTGATAACACAATCAGACTTGGTTTTATCTCTTCTTCTGGAGATTGGTTCCATTCCAAACTTGATGGGTTCCAATTAACTCTAGAAGGGCAGTAACCGTGACATTCCATATAGGATCACAGATATAGCTGCGGTGTCCAGAAGTCTGAAGTCGTTTCAGTTGAAACAAATATCAGGTTCTGAGGTAAAACTATAATACTCTGTGAACATGTCCTCCCAGCCAAATTAAAATATTTAAATACTAAGTTCTTTTTTTTGTAAGAACTAGATATTTGCAAATTTGCAAAGGATAGAATTCATTCTGAAATGAAATTCTCTGTTGAAATTGCAGGGGTTGCTGGGATAGGAGGAGCACTGGTTGACTGGAATCCAGATCAGGATGATCTTCTGGATGATGAGTTTTAGAGTGTTTTAGTTTATCTTTTGCTACTTCTGCTCAGAGCATTGTTTAGCTCTTATTTTATGCACTGTTTGATTGGACTATTAGCTCTCTGTTTGTTTGGGACACCAGGCGCTTTGGGTCTGTATCTTGTTGTACCTGAGACTATTTTGTGTTACAGTTGAGTTTTGTTTTACTTATGCGTGCATACTATTCTGTGCTTAAGTCTAATTTGTTTGAAACAGGTGCTGAACACGGTTGTGGATGATTCACAGTTGGTTGAACTTTGCACAAACCACCCTCTTCGAAGTCTGGGTTCACGGCGGACATAGGAGGAGATTGTTAGGTTATTTTATTATATGTCCGCACGTGTCGAGGCCGACTCGGAATAGGTTAGCGGGTTCGTGTCATACTAGGGTCTTGCTCTACGCTGGAAGTACTATAAATACCCATTCCATACTTAGATGAGGTATTGTAGAATACTTTGAGCGCTCTAACCCTACATAGAGAATACCTTTTGCTACGTGCACTCAAAGAAAATAGATAGTTTGTCTCTCTTATTAAACCTGTTTTTATCTATGGGGCTGAAGTATTTCAAAAAGAAGTTTTCTGATAGTATTTTATCAAAAGCAAGCCAATCTTAAGATATATAGGGTAACTAAGTTGTTGTGGTTGCGGCCACGAACACACTGAAGTGTGATTAAATTAAGGCTATATTTGTGAGGACTTATTTTCACCGGTCAAGCGGTTACGACCGCATGAATCGGGTCATAACTAAGGTCCGGTTCATGTGATCGTAACCTCTTGACCGGTGAAAATAAGTCCTCCCAAACGGAGCCTAAGGCTCCGTTTGGCACGATGGTGGCATGTAGGATTGTGACACCTCATCGATCCATGAGATTCTGTTATTCATATTTTAGAGAAATCCTACTTTGGAATATCATCATGAGTGAGATATTATATCAGGGTCGTTTCTCCTATTTAGGTTGAGCCTTATTTGGCTATCAATATTATCTCCTAATTTTAGGAGATTCGCTACGGTTATAAATAGGAGACAGCCTCAGCCGTTTCATTCAAGCAATCAAGAGATAAATTTCTAGCCACCGATACTTCTTCTTCCCGACGAGCGACAGAGCAGCGTCTACAGGCTGCCGCTTCCAGCTGCGTTTCCGGCGCGTTCAGGCGGCGACGGCAGCAGGCCTTGCTATCGGCGGTGACTCCAGTCGGTCCAGGCGGATTGACATCAGGCCAGGGTTCTTCCCGTCGGCCGGCCTCCAATAGCGATCCAAGAGGATCTGCAGTCAGGCGGCGGCGTTCTCAGGTGGAGGTTCCAGGAAGGCAGAGGCAGCATCAGCGTGTAGCAGAGGAAGGCGACGAACTTGGTTTACATAAAACTCAATATTACTAACATGCAAGATATCGCCGGCGACATCACTATCGCCCGACGATAGCTTTTCGGTTTTGAAGTTTTCTCTTTGTGTCTCGACCGTGCATCGGTCTCGGTGTAACATCTCTGTAACTCCTCATTTTATTAGTGGATCTTTTCCGGCGCGCTCTTCCCGTGGGCGTAGGAGCTACTCTCCGAACCACGTAAATTTTGTTTGTCGTTGTGTGTGCTTGAAATCTCGCTCTGTTTATATTTTGCGCTATTGCTTGTGCTCGATTTATTCTATTGCGCTACCGCGGTACTCGGTCCGATTGCACAACAGTGGCGGTCGTAAACGCATGAGTTAAACCGTCATTTGTTAAGGTTCACCTCACAAGCATCTTCCGTTTGAATATAAAAGTGGATGAAGTTTCTTAGGTGGGCGTTAACGAATGACAATTTAACTCTCATGTTCATGACCGTCACCACCGTGCCATACAGAGCCTAAGTATTACTTCTTGGAGAAATTGGGTAACATGAATTGTAACGACCAAGAGTAACTCAAGTTGTGTCAGATAACCCAGCGATCATTTTTTTATTTAATCTAAAAGCTCAAGCTCTTGAATATGAGTAAATCAATTTGATTCAATTGAACAAATCACTCGTATTGTTATATGTTTAAGGCTTCGTTTGGGGGTACTTATTTTCACCGGTCAAGCGGTTACGACCGCATGAATCAGACCATAATTAAGGTCTGATTCATGCGTACGTAACCGCTTGACCGGTGAAAATAAGTTCTCCCAAATGGAGCCTAAATCTGAAACAGTTGGGTGAGAACTATTAGTGATCAAACTCATATATATCTAAACAAATGCTTAAAATGAGAAAGGCAGGCAATCTCATGCATATTCTTTCTATATACGCTAATATATTTACTTCACATATCCAATTTGAAACATATTCCCTTACTCTTGCATGCCTTAACTAGGAATGAACAAAGGGAGCTTAAATGTACCCAAACACAAAATTGGTTCATGAACTGATCGACTCAACCCAAAAACATTGAACAAAACTTCCATCTATTTCACATCATTAACTATGTTATATATTTTCAATTTAAACAAAGGTAATATTATTAGTAAACCGTGTTTCGCTTTTAACAAACCAAAAATTCACTATTTTACTTTATTTTCAAAATCTTTAGTTTATGTTAGCAAACCACCCGTGATTCCGCAAACCCGTGAGACCATGCCTTAGTCCGGAAGTTGATTTTCCAAAAGAAGTTCCAAGGCTAGGCTCCATTCGGTCGACTTTCACGAGTCTCCCATTCCAACAAAACGATGTTTTTGCATCAACATTCAACACAAGCACTCTATGCTGTCGTGAAAACTATGTTTGTGGGCTGCATTTTGCCGAACACAAATTCCGAAAATGGGGCTCGCCAAACGACCAACAAATCTTTGCGTGTTCAGACCAGATGCACAGTAAAAATTACAACATCCCAAATAGAGGCTAAACACAAACAAAATATGTCATGACAGTTTATAGTGTGGAAATTGAACCGACTAAACAGACTCAGGCTCCGTTTGGAAGGACTTATTTTCATCGGTCAAGCGGTTACGACCGCATGAACCGGACCTTAATTATGGTCCGGATCATGCGGTCGTAACCGCTTGGCCGGTGAAAATAAGTCACCCCAAACAGAGCTTCAGTGAAATCAAAAACTTTAAAAACTATAAATACTTATAAAAAGTTTCGAGTAGAGATCTTTGCCGTCTGTGGCCTGGCCAATCAAATGGTCTGCCATCGGCCATATTTTTCACATAATTATTTTCAAATTTTGAGGATTTTTCTAATAGTAATAATTTGCTAAATGTCAAATTAAATTTAATAATAATAACACCCTCGAGCAATTCATTCTTGCGTAAGTACATATACCTAGAGGTAGATGACGGCTTCATTTGAAAGAGTTGTGTAAATGCCGGTTTATAAATGGAGATATTGGAAACTGATTGTTGTAAATGGAGATCTGTTTGGATATTTTTTATTTGCAGAGCTGTTTAAAACAAAAAACAATTTGGCAAAGAGTTGTTCATGAACAGATTGACTCAACCCTGCGCGTGTGGGGCGGCGACAGAGTCCCCCACCCCACCTCGCCCGGCCTGCCTGCGGGACACTTTCGTCATTTTATAAAATTTAGTAATCCAGGTGACCGAAGCAAAGCAACGTCATTCGTCATCACAAATCACGCATCGGCGCAATTACCGGTGCAACCCTCCAAAAAAGTATAAAAAGGCCTTCAGACCTTCATTTGAAGACAAATAACTCTAGATGGTAGAAAGAGCTCTGAGATTTTTCGACGAGGTCGTGGACTTCGATCGATCCTCCGCTCAGGAATTCGCTCTGCTTCCCTTCTAGCGCAAAGGCTCCATCAAGCTTCTGAGGCATATTGTTCGTCTCTGCGAGAGCGCTCCCACCAAGGCTTCGCTTCACCAGGAATGCTACCATTGAGGCGTCATGGACTTAGAGATTTCTCCCAGCCGGAACGTTTCTATCGAGGTTCCGTTGACTTAGTCATTTTCCTAGCCGGAGCGCTTCCATCAATGATCCGGGGACTTAGTCTATTTTTAGTCTTTTTTTGTATTTTATACTTATAACGGAGAGGTGCAATGTCATCCTCCAAGCAATCATCCTCAGAATTTTGTAAAGTTCAAGGAAATAGTGGCTTCTGGCTAGGCACGGATCCAACCATGTGATTTTCATCCTTTTCGGATTTTTTACGTCAAAAAAGCCTTGTCACTTGCTGCTATTTTTCTTTTACTGCTTGCGCTCTCAATCCAACTCAGAGTTAAGACGGTCTGATTCTCCGAACCAGAGAATAAACCCGGCGACCCGTAACATGTATGAATTAATTATGAGCAGATGATATCAGCCCAAAGTAATGCATGCACCAATAATATTGATAAATCTATTGATCACAAGAATTCTTACATTTCTTGACTTAGGCGGTCTGTTTCATGCGATCGTAATTGCTTGACAAGTGAAAATAAGTTCCCCTAAATAGAGCCTTAAACAGTTAAACGAGCAAATTATATTAAATTGCATTATAAACTTTTACATTTGTATAATTGATTCACTAGACTAATGAGTCCAATGGTAGATGACTCTGATTGCTCAAACTTTATTTATTTTAGGGCTTATTTGGCGTTGTGAATCTCGTGCGGTCATGCGGACCGCCCATATTTGATGGCGCCCGCCAAGGAAAAAGAGTGGATTTCGTGCAGCGTGGCCATGAAATGTTTTTCCTTACGCGTCCCGTAGAGACGGGTGAAAAAGTAAAAATAATTTTTATGACAAATCAAATGTATGAATTTTTGAAAAAAATGTACAAAATATTAATTAAAAAATTGATAGGTTCCACGTGAAATTTTTGTGAATGTTGCTCGAAGCAACTGAGTTGTGATCAAAGTGGAATCACATACCCGTTGCTCCTATGTGGGTATAAATAGTTAAACTCAAAGAGTTTCTACGGCTATTGGATATCCGTGTATCTGACATAACTCATTATGTCTTCGAACCCGTTAATTGTTCAAATGTACACTAACAATCTCTTCCTATATTTGTGACTAATAACGTATACGTTTCGGAGTACAGAAAGTGAAGAGTATCTGTTAAAAGAGAGAAGAGAAAACTACTGGTGGGCTGCGGAAAACACGTGAACACAATGGTTTTGGTTGCTGGAAAACTTGCCTTCATTCTTATTGATACTTTGCTTAAATAGAACTTTACAAGGAGGCCAAAAATGGCACATAAACTTTACAAGGAAAGAAATAAAAACAGAAATTGAAATCTCTTAATGAGGCCACCCTCATGACACCTAATATTTTCTAATCATAGCATAGAAAACAAGTAAACTAATAAACACTAATATTAGACAAGGATTCTTTCCAACATTATCTTGAGCCAGAAATTTCTGCTATGCAATATATGACAAGTTTAATACCCCCCCTCAAGTTGGAGCATGGGGATCCAGAATGCCCAACTTGGAAAAAAGAAATTGAAATTGCTGCCGTCCAAGAGCTTTTGTAAAAATATCGGCCGGTTGTTGGGTTGTGTGAAGATGGAAGAGCCTGATACCACCAGACTGAATAAGATCCCGCACAAAATGACAGTCGATTTCAATATGCTTCGTACGCTCATGGAACACCGGGTTAGAAGCGATGTGAATAGCCGCCTGGCTGTCACAGTGCAGGCGCATGGGTTGAGGGTGAGAGACACCGAGGGACTGCAGGAATGACTTGACCCAGATTAGCTCAGAACATGCAGAGGCCATGGCACGATATTCAGCTTCAGCGGAAGAGCGAGACACCGTATGTTGCTTCTTAGTTTTCCACGAGATGGGTGACATGCCGGGGCAAGAAAAATAACAAGTACTGGAGCGGCGTGTGAGAGGGCAAGATGCCCAATCTGCGTCGCAGAAAGCAGAAATTTGTAAGGAGCTTTTAGCGGAAAGCAACAATCCTTGTCCCGGATGACCTTTAATGTACCGAATAATCCGGAGAGCAGCATGCCAGTGATCCACCCTAGGGTGCTGCATAAACTGAGCAAGAGTGTGGACCGCATACGATAATTCAGGCCGAGTAATTGTAAGATAAATCAGGCGTCCAACCAGCCTCCTATACTGATCGGCAGGATCATGAAAAGGGCTAGTAGAGGTGGCAAGTTGATGATGTTGCTCCAGAGGGAAGTCGCACGGCTTAGCAGCAAGCAGTCCAGTTTCTCGAAGAATATCGAGTGCATATTTGCGTTGAGAGAGAAAAATTCCAGTAGCCGAACGAGCAACTTCAAGACCAAGAAAATATTTGAGAGATCTCAAATCTTTCATATGGAAGCATGAGTGAAGGTAAGATTTGAGGGAGGAGATAGCACCGGAATCATTACTTGCAATAATCATATCGTCAACATACACCAGAATGTGTAGGCAGATGTTGGACTTGACGAACGAGAAGAGGGAGTAATCGGCGTAACTCTGCTTGAATCCGAAAGTTTTCAATGTGGATGCAAGTTTAAGAAACCAATTCCTAGGCGCTTGACAAAGACCGTACAAAGATTTTTTTAGCAAACATACTATGTCAGAGGGCATAGAGAAACCCGGAGGGGGTGTCATAAATTTCTTCATCTAAGTCTCCGTGAAGAAATGCATTGTGAACATCCATTTGATGAAGTTCCCAGCCTTTGACCGCAGCGACTGATAAGAAAATACGGACGAAAACCATTTTGGCAACCGGGGCAAACGTCTCGTGATAGTCAAGGCCTTCAACTTGTCGATTACCAAGTACCACTAGCCGAGCTTTATACTGTTCAATCGAACCATCAGCCTTGTGTTTAATTTTGTAAACCCACTTACATCCAATGGGTTTCTTACCAGGGGAAGAGCAGAAAAAACCCAAGTGTTATTATGTTGCAACGCAGATAGTTCTGTAGTCATAGCATCCCGCTAGACTCGAAATTTAACCGCATCATGAAAAGAGGAAGGCTCGTAGTCGGACGTGACAGCTGCTAAAAATCTGCTATACTGGTCAGAAAATTTGGTATTGGTAACAACATCCATCATAGGATAACGAATTCCTAAGGGAGCAGCAACCAGAGGGAGTGAGCAATGCGAAATAGGGGGTGTTGGAGTGACCGAGCCACAGACGTAGTCTTGAAGCCTGGCTGGGGGCTGACGGAGACGCGTCCCGTGCCGAGGAGGAGGAGGAAGCGGGTCGGGCTGGTCATTAGTGGGGTTAAGCGTGCTAGGCGAGAGGTGCTCGACAACTACAGTAGTAGGGGGATCGTAGATGGCGGGTGACGGATCAGGAGAAGGATTGGGATCTTGAGTGACAACGGACGTAGATTGCGACTCATGGAATGGAAAGTAAGACTCATAGAATGTGACATCCCGACTAACAAGGTACTCATTGGTGTGGAGATCATAGACACGCCAACCTTTCTTTCCGACCGGATAGCCGACAAACACTACAAGATATGCACTTTACAGTGATGTTTTTTTGCGACGTTTTGAAAAGCGTCACTGTTTGTTTTCTTTCTAGCGACGTTTTTTTAAAAAAAACGTCGTTACTGCAAAAAATAGTATTAGTCACGTTTTCATGAAAAAAACGTCAATATAAATGTTCAGTTTTGGTGACGATTATTTTTAAGACGCCATCAAAACATAAGATTTTTGTAACAAAAAATTGTTATCAAGAAGTTCAAAATAATTTTCTTACAATCATGTTATTTAATAACCAAGTTAATTTTTTTTTTGTAGGAAGAATACAATTACATCAATGAGCTGATCGAGACACTAGGCGATCAAATGCTTCATTATGGTAGGAGGCCAGTTGTGATATTGACAGTTGACTACGTACATATCGATGAGCAAATTAGTCGACAAAGTCTAAGATACGATATCCCAACATCGTATCAAATCAAATGCCCTACTAAGAGTGCGTTGTGAGGTTTTTGAGAACTTAATATCGTATGAAATGACCATGCACATATTTTTTGAGGTTTCGCTGCAACCTTGTGTCAAATATTCCCTACGAAGAGGTTTAATTAATTGGGGTTTCTGTTAGAGTTGTGGAACAGTACTTTTCCGGTCTTCTTGTTTCTCACACGGGGTAATTCACTCACGTGAGCTTAGAGGAATCGAAGTGTGAATCCCTCCGATAATTGCACGCGGCACCGACGACAGCGGGGGTCTGGGGGCGGCAGCCCCCGGCGGAGGTTCCGCTGTCCGGACAGCGGGCAGGGGTCCAGGGGACAGCGTCCCCGTTGGGGGCTCGGGGGCAACGCCCCCGAAACAAAATCAGTTTTGGGTTTCCCCCGCGAGTGTGCGCACAGTTATATCTGCCCGTTTTCGCACACACCCTATTTAAGAATTGTTCCCATGTTTAGGGTTACGGTTCTTAGGTTTTCAACAAGGATCTTCTGGAGGCGCATACGAGGCTATTCGTGGAGGTGCGTTTCCGGCGGTGGTTCCTTCAGTTCTTGTCCAAAGGAGATTGCATGAGAGAAGGCAGGATCGGTAAAATCCTTGTAACCTTTGTAATCATTTACTCTTTTTTGGTGAATACAAGAATGAAGAGGCGGAAGGGAGAGAGGACTAGCCCGGGCTTTGGGTGAACCTCTATAAATCTTGTTGTTTGTGCTTGCTTGATTTTATTTGTTTTTCGTTCGAATCGATCTTCTCGGCGCTCCGGTTTTCCAACAGGTTCCACTGATTTGTGGACAGAGATCAACTGAGCAACGCCCCCGATTTAGTTCGAGGTCAGTACCCCGGCCCAAATTTTTTTTAATATATTAATATTGCATTTTAAAAAACTTATTTTTTTATCTTTACTCATCATTGAAATATAAAAAATTATATATATATTATAATGGTAAAATTTTGGAGGGAAATTAAAATATTTCCCCCCAAAATTTATTAGGGTTTATTATTTACTCATCCTATCCTTTCTCTCTTGTGCGCTGCCTCCTCCCTCACGCCGTTTCTCTCCTCTGCGTGCGCCCTCCCTCACGCCTACAGCAACGTATGCCGACCGTGATGGTGAAGGAGTTTCTCCTGCTCGGCAACGACGGCGAAGGCTTTCTTGCTCGGCAACAACGGTGAAGGAGTTTCGACCACGGGCGGACCCACGGTAGGGCACGATCCCGACCGAATTTTTTCCTAAATCCCGTCGGGGGGCAGAGCATCTCCATCTCGCTTTTTTGTTTCCTCTTTTGGAGGCCGACGCTATACGCGACGAGCCCGATGGGAGTCAACAACTGCCGACGGGAAAGCCTCCTCTCCTGCCTTCCTACGAGACGTCGGCGGCTGGATATCCAGCGATGTCGACACTTAGTCTGGTAGGTGATAGCCCTTCTCCCTTTCTGGCTTTCTCTATTTCATTTGCAACTGCCGACTTCGACTGAAATCAATGGCATGGATTTCGTTTTTTTTCTTGCATGCAGAAGCAACTCAGCAAGGTGTCATGGTAGGACTGAGGACCTGTGGTTCACTGGTTTGCTCTCTTTGACTCTTCCCCACTTTGCCACTCGGAATCAATTTGCTGCAGAAAATCAATTTGTTGCTTGGATTACTCCTGCTGTTGCTGCTTAGATGTATATTATGATTTGTGAAGAGCCTCTTTTCTTTACTTCTTGCATCTGTAGTGCATATTTTTCCCTATTCTGATTTCATCTTGTGGTGTAGTTAGTGCTCCGTTGTCAATTCTTAAGGACATGCATAATTTCAACTGTGTGTGTGTGTGTGTGTTTCAAAGATAATTGTGGGGCTTTTGCAATCCTAGTTGGTAGCTGAAATTGGGTGCTAAAAGTGGGTTTTTCTTCAAATTAAAAGGCTTTTAAAATGTGTCAAATGAGGTGCCTATTTGAAAGATCATTTAATGGGAAATAAACAAATAATTGTCTGATTCTCTAGGGAAGTTAAAATAACAAATGTTCTACCTAAATTCAATGCAAATGATTAAAATTATTTCAGTGGCAATGAACTGCAGAAACAGAGTCTAATTTAATTTCATATAACATCAAATACTTTTCTGTTCTAAGATCTTTTGTGGCTAATGTTGGGATATGAAAAATAGCATACAAGGTATAGGGGGCACTATTTCAATGGTATCTGTGAGCAGCCACTTTGTGCATTTATTGTCAAAGGTTAGGTCTTTCTCTTCTGAGAGAAGCCACTTTGTGCATAGTGTCAAAGGTTAAGTATGTTTTCAATATTCCCCCGCCCATACCTCTATTGATTTGGGACTATATGAGTTTTGTTGTTATTGTTGTTGTACTTCTATTTGAATGGTTTTTTATTTAGTTGTTTGATCATTTTGTATTTTTAGTATGTCGAAGATATAATGTACATCCTATGATGATGTTACTTGTTTAGGATCATATCACTCTTCACTATTTTTATTTTGCCAAGTTAGTATGTCCAGTGTTGGATGAAATTTGGGATTCAATATTAAATCCAAGGGGATTTAATTTAGATAAAACTTTGGTTTGAATGGCCTCATGTGGTTGGACCTACTAGAACCTTTTTTTATATATCATACAGCATAAGCTACAGTGATATTCAAGGACAATTTTAGGACTTTAAAACAAGATAATCATCTCAATGCATTTTTCGCTAGGAATTGGGTATTCAAAACACTTCTTTATCTGTATATGAGAAGGAAGTGTTAGCAGTAGTATTATCCGTAAAAGATGGAGGCCATATCTAGTGGGAAGTCATTTTATCACCAGCTCAGAACATCAGAGCTTAAAATACCTGATGGAGCAAAGAATTACTACACTCAAACAATAAAAATGTGTGTCTAAGCTCATGAGGGGTATGATTTTACAGTGGTATATAAAAGAAGGGTAGAGAACAATGGAGTTGATGCACTGTCATGATTGGAAACGACATCAGAAGGCCACATTACCAGAAACTTCCATTCTTCCATAAGCCTACAACATATCAAAAATGCACGGGAAACCAAAAAAAGAACTATATGTGTGCACCTATAAGCAAGTTGGGCGCAAACTGCTGGCCGCATCAGTTGGGCGCAAACTGCTGCAGCAGCAGTTGGGCGCAAACTGCTGTAGCAGCAGTTGTGCCCAAGCTGCAGCAGCAGCAGTTGGCCCAAATTGCTGCAGCATCTGCAGTTTCCCCAAACTGCTGCAGCAGTTTGTGCAAAGTTTGTGCACAAACTGCTGCAGCAGTTCAGCAGCAGTTTGTGCACAAACTTTGCACAAACTGCTTACTGTTTTTCACTTTCGTCTGATTGAGAAAAGTTCATTTCTATTGTCTTTTTAATTATGAATCCTTTTACTCCGTTTTTACTCTCTTTTTGGGTTCTTTGTCGATAATACCCTCCTTTTCATGCACTTTTTTTTCAGACCTAGTTCTTTATTCAGTAGTTGGGTTCTTTACTTTTTTGTGGCCCTTTATTATTCAATTCAGTGTTAATAAATCGGCCTTTATGATTGTTTTGAAGTCAAACTATACTAATGATATGGATTATTCAATTTTATAATATGTCTTTGTTTTAAATTCTGGTGATATTAACATTTGTAAAGAACATTTTGATAGTGTTTACTTAGTTCTGCATCTTTAGGTTGGCATGTTGTACCAGTAAAATTGGTATCATCCCTTAATTTTGGAGTTGGTTATTATGAAATTATTAATTTTGCAATTCCAGTGGAGTTATTTCTCATGTTATTCAAATTTATTGCTTAGCCTGCACAACACGCACTGCTCGATCTCATAGTCCATGGGAACTATATGTGTGCGCCTATAAGCAAGTTGGGCACAAACTGCTGGCCGCAGCAGTTGGGCGCAAACTGCTGGCCGCAACAGTTGGGCGCAAACTGCTGCGGTAGCAGTTGGCCCAGGCTGCAGCAGCAGCGTCAGTTGCCCCAAACTGCCGCTGCAGCGGCAGTTGCCCCAAACTGCCGCTGCAGTTTGTGCACAAACTACTGCAACAGTTCAGCAGCAGTTTGTACACAAACTTTGCACAAATTAACTGCTGCAGGAGTTTGTGTGCCAAATTGTTGCAACATTTTGTGAAATTTTTAATTTTACAATTCTAGTGGAGTTATTTCTCATGTTATTCAAATTTATTGCTTAGCCTGCACAACACGCACTGCTCGATCCCCTAGTCCAGGGGAACTATATGTGTGCGCCTATAAGCAAGTTGGGCGCAAACTGCTGGCCGCAGCAGTTGGGCGCAAACTGCTGCAGCAGCAGTTGGGCCCAATCTGCAGCTACAGCAGTTGGCCTGCTGTAGCTTGGGCCCAACTGCTGCAGCAGCAGTTGCCCGAAACTGCTGCAGCAGCAGTTGCCCGAAACTGCTGCAACAGTTTGTACACAAACTGCTGCAGCAGTTCAGCAGCAGTTTGTGCACAAACTGCTGCAGCAGTGTGTGCCAAACTGCTGCAGCAGTTTGTGCCAAACTGCTGCAGCGGTTTGTGCAAAGTTTGGCACAAATTGCTGCAGCAGTTGGCACAAACTCCTGCCAGCAGTTTGACACAAACAGTTTTGGCAAAACGCAAAGATTTGTGCCCAAATTGTTGTGAGAAGTTTTGTGAAACTGTGGCCAACAGTTTCTAATTATATTATATGGAAGTTGCTTAAACTCTTAAGTACCCCACATGCTCATTTCATATTTTATTTATGTGCAATGTTTATTCTTTGATGTGGAGATATACGGTTTCTTGTTTTATGTCACATTATTATTGTATTTTTTTCAATTGTTATTTATTTTAACTTTAAATGTAATTACAATAAATGTTTAATCCGTGTTTCAATTTTATTTATTATGCAGGTAATTGAACAGTTTTATTTATTATGCTTCAAGTTTGAAAAGATGATGCGAGCGGTAGATGATGTATGAAAGAAGTTGAATGCTCATCAATACAATGCCAATGAAGCTAATGATTAAAGGCGGAAATTTTGAAGCTGCATGGTGCTTCAAATAATATATATGTTGAATGATTTTGTTTTTTTGGAAGTTTATGTTCACTTAAATGATTATGTTGAATGATTATGAAAACAGTATATATGTTGAATAATTATGCTTTTTTGGAAGTTTAAATGTTGAATGATTTTGAAAATTATTAATGTTTTTTGGGAAACTTTAAATATTGAATGATTTTGAAAACAATATATATGTTGAATGATTATGTTTTTTTGTAAGTTTATATTCACTTGAAACAAGTTTATTGATCATAAATGTGATCTTTTGCATTTTTATACTTAATGGTGATGTATTATGTGGGTATTTTTTTTTGCTATAATTAGAGATATATTATTTGAACAATAACTTGTAAAAAATTTCTCAACATTTCTTAATACCATTCTCAAAATATTTAAAATGCTAAAAAAAATTATAAAAATAATATTTATAATTATAATTAAGATTTTAAAAGCATAATTATTTTTCAACTTAGATTTTCATAAATGTTAATTGTTTTAATTTTTTTCTCAAATGCAAAAGATTATTAGGTTTTTTAAAAACGTCATTGTAGAGTTTTAATTATAGTGACGTTTTGTAAAAAATATCGTGTTAGTGTTAATATTTATCTTCATGTTTTGTAAAAAGTGTCACGATAAAGTAATTGCTTATAATGACGTTTTTGGAACGCGTCGCGGTAACACAATTGTCAATCATGACGTTTTTTAAAAAAATTTCACCGTAGAGTAACTGTCAATCACAACGTTTTTGAGAAAAAATGTCACTGTAGAGTACATGCCAATCGCGACGTTTTTTTAAAAGCGTCGCAAGGTGCTACAGCGACATGCGCACTCGTGACGATTTAGTAACGTTTTTATAAACGTCACAAAAACTATCGTGACGCTTTGAAATCGTCACTAAAGGCATAAAAAAACGTCACTGAAAGACGACTTTGTTATAGTGAAAGATGCATTTTCGACTTCGAGATGCAAACTTATCATGAGGTTTGGGTAGTTGAGCGGTGTAACAGAGAGACCCAAAGACGCGGATAAGTGAGTAATCAGGAGGTTTGGAGTGCAGTCTTTCATAAGGGGTCTTGCCATGGAGGAGTTTAGAGGGTGCGCGATTTATGAGGTAACAGGTTGTCAGCACACTTTCCCCCCAAAATGAAATAGGGAGACCGGCTTGAAACTGAAGAGCACGAGCAACATTAAGGATAAGACGATGTTTACGTTCAACACGCCCATTTTGTTGCGGAGTATAAGTGCATGAGGATTCATAGAGAATACCGTGGGCAGCGAAAAAACGGAGAAGTGGTTTGAACTCAGTCCCGTTATCACTGCGGACGGTACGAATGGATTTTGTGAAATGATTTTTAATCAAGTTGACGAAGTGGATAAATATCTCAGTGGTTTCAGATTTGTGCCGAAGTAAATATACCCACACATGACGTGAGCAATCATCAACGAGAGTAAGGAAATAAGAGGCACCGGTGGATGAAAGGTGATTGTAGGGTCCCCAAATATCACAGTGTACTAGATCAAAAATTTGACTTGCATTATTAGAGCTTAAAGAAAACACAGACCGAGTTTGTTTGGCCTGGAAACAAACATCACATGGTTTATGAATAACAGTAGAGTTAGTTAAAATGGGCAAATGAGACAAGATAGATGGGGAAGGGTGACCGAGGCGACGATGCCACAGATCCACCGACGAAACAACAGAAGAATGGCACGTCATGGAAGCTGGGGGCATCATCCGCAGCCAGTAAACATCCCCACGTTGCTCACCCACTCCAATCACCGTCCTCGAAAGAACATCCTGCATAACACATAACGTGGAAGTTAAAGTAACCACACACTGTAAGAGAGTAATCAACTGAGAGAGCGATAATAAATTGCAGGTAAGAGACGGAATAGCCAGCACATAAGGGATACAGATTCCACCAATATGTAAGTATCCTGCACGATTAGCTTGAGTAACAGTTCCATTTGGCAGCACTAGAGAGACTCCAGGAATGGTTTTAATATCCCGTAAGGCTGAAATGTCACCTGTCATATGGTATGGTGCTCCGGTATCTAATATCCAAGGTAAAGACTCACCAGATTTGGGTACAGCACCTTCGATATTGATGGACTGAAATAACTTCAGCATGGAGGACCATTGCTCATTTGTTATTCCTGGGCCAAGAGTTGTTCGTTCAGCATATGATGGTACCACGGTTGCTACCGCCCCAACTGCTGCGTATGCGACAGCCTTCGCCTTCCCCCTCCCCTGCATACGCGAAGCTGATTTTGGATCTTTAGAGGATCCCTTTTTTTCATAGAACCAATCAGGGAAGCCATGTAATTTAAAGCAGGTAGTATCATCATGTCCCGACCGCCCACAGTGAGAGAAGACGAGGAATTTTTTGTCTATGCTAGAGCTGCTGCCGGGTAGCTTTATGGGGGGCGAACAGCATATGCCACACTATCGGTACGAGACGCTTGTTCTTGAGTCATCGTACTAGCTCTGATACCATGTTAAAAGAGAGAAGAGAAAACTACTGGTGGGATGCGGAAAACACGTGAACACAATGGTTTTGGTGGCTGGAAAACTTGCCTTCATTCTTATTGATTCTTTGCTTAAATAGAACTTTACAAGGAGGCCAAAATGGTACATAAACTTTACAAGGAAAGAAATAAAAACAGAAATTGAAACCTCTTAATGAGGCCACCCTCATGACACCTAATATTTCCTAATCATAGCATAGAAAACAAGGAAACTAATAAACACTAATATTAGGCAAGGATTCTTTCCAACATTATCTTGAGCCAGAAATTTCTGCTATGCAATATATGGCAAGTTTAATAGTATCAAAACAAGTTTCTGACTTTACACATTTTCATAAGAGTTACCACAGTTTTAAAAAGAAAACATAAACATGAGTTTTAAAACAATTACATAAAACATCTAAAAAAAATAAAAGGTGTTACTCAATAATAAATAAGTCTGGAAAACAAAAAAATGACAATGGATAAACGTGTAACAATTCTACTCAGAGAGTAGATAATCATCATTCATGTCAAAGTCCGTTTTCTCTCCTTCATCTTCACCAGTGCCTGCAAGGAATTTCATGAGTTAGACTCTATGAATTCATAAACATATGCAGTGACGTATCAAAGTAAACTAGCTCTACCTAAATGAGCTTAGTACTTATGGCAATAGTGAAGTAACACTGTCAACATCTCTATCCAATCTACCTAGAACCAATCAAGTTTTGATTTTAATAAATCAAACGTTGTTATCTTACTCATTAGTGACCACTATGTACCTCATCATATGATTTTACACACTGTCATTTGCAATATTATCAAATGTGCAATAATGTGCTATGATCACTAATGTTAGATTAAATCATACAACTTTGTATTCCCAGTTGAATAATTCTCAAATCAATTTACAATGAGAAAGATGTTAAGTTATCGGGTTTGGAATGACTAACATCTAACCATCTTGGGCTTTCATCAAAAAATTATTTGGGGTTTTCAGTCTGTTATTAGATGTTTGAATGTTGCGACTATAGGTTCTTGCTATCAAAACATAAACATAGGAGGAAGTTTCATATTTCTATGAACGTTAATCTCATCTCCCCCGATGTTTTTATTGTGAGAACTCTATTTAAACTCTTTGTCAAGGTGTCTACAACATTATCTTTCGATCTCATATCCATAAGGGTCATAACCCCTTGACTCGTGAGAGAGGTCAACCAGACTTGTTTCATCTTGAGTTGCCTTCTTTTCCTCTTAATGATTGCTTCCAAAGTCCGCAAGATCTTCTTTCTTCCTCTCGATCAAAACAGTGGCGGCATGACACAAAACTAGCCAGCAGGATGGCTTTCTCTCTACAAGCGGCGACCAAAAAACCCAAGAAGACCTGTTATGTGGTCGACCTCCTTCTCTGGATCTAGATGGAGGCAAAGCTCTATTTTCCCTTTTTTTGATTTCGACTCCAGCGGTGACAGGATTTTCCTGTTCCCGATCGATCAGCGGCGAGATCGTGGAAATATGGCGGAGAAAACATTGACGATCTTTACGGGTGGCGGGAGATCTATACGGGAACGGGAGGCGGGATATTTCTTTTTTTCCTTTTGCCATACCGAGGGCCGGCGGAAACTTCCATCTTTTCTTGATTCCTTCAATCGAGCAAAAACTGTTATGGCGGCCTTTTCGATTGCAGCGACAGAATGATTTCCTGTAGTCGCGATCCTAGCGGTTACGGGAGAGGAAAACATGAGCGATAGGGGCAGCTACTTCGAGAATGATATGTTGCAACTACCTGCTGAACTGCCTGTCCTCCAGTCTGGCAAAGCCGTACCTGAAGATGGAGACTGTCAGGGAAATCTGGGAGGCACTAGAGAAGCATTTCAGGCAAGAGGAGGATCTGTCCAAGGCGCACCTGGTGGACAAATTCTATTCCTTCATGTTTGACAAGGAGAAGGAGATTCTCCCTCAGGTATTGTATTTTGAAGTTTTAGTAGATTATTTACATAGTGAGAATATTTCCCTGCCAGACAGCTTTGTTGTTCGTACGATCATTTATATGCTGCCCTCTACGTGGTATAATTTTAAAACTGAAATATACCGCAAGAAGATGCAGGTTGGTCTTAATGACCTCAAGCGATTTATTCGTATTGAGGATGATAATAGGACTTGACACGCTTTAGAAACTGTTAGCAAGCAAAAGGATGCGGCTAATATGGTCCTCTGTTCTAAACACGTGTCGAACCAAAAAAGGACCAAACCCTCCCATGGTAGCTCCCAAGTTGTAGGCTCTAACAAATGCACTAAAACTTTTAAGGGCAAGTGTTTTAACTGCAACAAGTGGGAGCACAGTGCATCTGATTGCAGACTCCCTAAACGGGAAAGAACCAAAGCACCACAGGATGGCAACCAAGCCAATATGGTTAGCCTAGCCGAGCCTTCCGATTTTGTTGTGATGGTCTCACTTCAGCCACGTTTGCAACAATGTTGATCTTACGATATGGCTCACTACTGTGAATGAGTCTGTCATAATTACGAATGACGAGACAGCTGTCATCTTAAAGGTGGGGAATGCAACACTACTGCTATCCTTAGGTAGGACTTTAACTTTAAAAAATGTTAAATTTATTTCTTCATTAGCTGCTAACTTAGTGTCTATAAGTTTATTATGTGATGTTGGTATATCTTTTACCTTTTGTAGCGGTAGAATAACACTGTCAGTTAACTCACACTATTTTGGATGTGTATACGTCCAAAATAGGATATACCGACTAAGTCTAGCAAAAGAGTTATTTCAACAAGTTTAAATAAACTTAGTTAGCCCTAAGACTCTACATGAGAGACTAGGACACGTGAACTATAGGAAAATATTCCAAATAGCTAGAACTCACTAGATCATGTTAGACACTAAATCACGGCCTGAGAAATATGACATGTGTGCTCAGAGTAAGATCACTAGAAAACCTTTTAGTGTGGTTACTAGGAGCACAACTGTAACACACCCATCCGTCACATGACATATAACAGAAGGTTCAGCTGCAACCCGACGCCATATACCACAGACAGTCGGAAGGGTTACATAAGAATATTCAAACATTCCAATTAAGACTACTCGTCCTACACAGAGCATTCTAGCCGAAGCTTTTAAAAGTAGAAAGAACCCAAAATTGAATCCAAATAACATGAATGTCCACAATCACTACCACTGGAATGAAATAATAATACACTGAAAGAAACTTGGTCGTATGGCCTTACAGAGGTTCACTTAATTAAATAATGTTTTCCATACATCGGCTCGCAGGCCGGCCACACATGACAAAAGTAAAGTACAACTATTCTCTTTGGCCTTCTAGGGCCAGCACAACAACATGGGCTCCAGCCCGCTATTTGGTACTCGGCTCCGCAGCACCTGCAAGCACATTCCACCGCACAGTGGCAAACAAAGCAACGGTCAGCCAAAAGCCGACCAAATTATAACGACCCTGCCCCTTAAGCGGGACGGCGGTGCTCTTTCCCTGCATATCATTAGTCCAGCAAAACCATAAAGCGCAATTATACTACGCCCCAGGTGTAGGATCGCATGGCCAAACACCCCGTGCACTCAGGGCACATTAACGGTGAATCCTTACACTTCAGCGTCGTCACCACCATCCCAAAGATGGCAACCACGTGAGCATTTAGCCTTTCTGACTACTATCTAAGTCTCCTGACTATGTCAACGGTCAGTCCCCTTTTTGGGTCTCTCGCACCGAACCACATAGCCTAGGTCCAATTCCACTTGCCCGTTGCTCACACCACGTAGTTACTTTAAGACGTACGCACGAGCCAAGCTTCTCTCGGATCCCAAAACTTTTCCAAACAATCACATAACCCAGTTATGTTCCAGGCCGGTTCCCTGACCGCCAAGTTAGCAGAACACGTTTCCGCTCAGTTTTCCGGGTGCGCCTTTGTAAGACTCCACCTACCGGATCCCAAAACACGGCACAAAGAGGGAGTCTTATGCCCGGAACAGCCGCCTTGCGGTAGCATTAGTACACGGGCTAACCTATACCACAAGACGCATATCCCGCCGGCTACAACAATATCAATATATCATGCCAACCCAACCAAATAAATAAGCAAGAGAAGTCAAAATCCACACTAAGTTATAATGTCCAAATACATCAATAATGAGAAGCTAAAACATGCTTCTACAATATATCAGAGTACAGCTAAACATTGCCCAAACGGGCTACAACAGAGTAATAGAACTAACATCGGTAACCGACGGTATCGATGGCACCGTCCCTTCAGGCCCTGTCTCCCTGGCCTGGCTGTCCTGCTGCGTAGTCTGCGGCTGCTCTACCTGCGGCGTGACCTCCTAAAAAGGAAGACGTAGCAACCGTTAGTCGAAACGACTAAGTGGTTTCACATCCGCTCCCCCGGCGACTCCTCGGCACCGGGCGGAGAAAAGGAACAAGAGTATAGTATATAGCAAGTATGCAAGTAAAGGAAGTACAGCAGGTGGCAGTAGTGTAAGAGTAACAACATCATAATCAGCATTTATGTAAGAGCTACACTAAACTAGCAAGTATAAGTAATAGCAGGAAAGTAACTTAACTTATAAGAATGCCCATACAAACTTATAAGTTAAGGATCGGGTTACATAAAACTAACTCATCGTATAAGAGTGCCCATACAAACTTATACGATGAGGATCTTGTGGTGCAATGATATGAAATGCTATGAATGCTATGCAATGACTCACCCATGCACACCCATGCAATTGCTATGTCGACACAGACTATAGTTCCCACTTTTCGAGCAGGTAGCTAATCTCTCAGGCATCAGCTGCCGTGGCCAGGCGGTGACAGTAGAAAAGGTACTTCTACTACTAGGCGGGTATCACACTACTTCACCTAGGCCTCCGTACGCCTCAACGCTAAGAACACAACAGCGGAGCCCATGCGTACTATGGCCCAGCGGGGTCTTGGGTAGATGTGCACCAAGAACACAGCCCGAACTGGCCTTGCGTGACCCGGAAGGGGCCTCGGAAGAAGGCACGAGGACACAGCCCAACCGTTCACATGGCCGGAGGGGCCTCGGGACGTGAACACCGACGACACAGCCCAAACCGACCAAGTCTAACTGCCAACTCCCGTCGGTGTGACGACTGGCGAGCCCGTAGACCTGCCACACTATCCTTAACCCGGGATTACGACACCGCGTGTCGACTCACACCACATGCAATTTCACAACCTCATCATACCATGGAAGGGGCCTCGGAGTGAGCACGAGGACACAGCCCAACCATCCATCCACACCTTACCTCAACACGACCAAAACAAGTGGCGGTCAACACCGCACTTGCACATTTACTATAAGATGCCAATAGGAGACGACCCACTATTGTTGGACTCCTAAATTCAATCCGATATATAACATATGCATGGCCATGGGTTACCCATCTATATATCATCCCAAGTGATTTCAACATGATATAAACAAGATTTGCTCTTACGACAACCTACCGAAGTATTATCAAATCAATCCAATTAAACAAAAGGAAATCAATAGGCCTCAAGCTATCTTGCAATAATAAATTGATTTCTAAAACAGTAAATATTATCATCCATAACACTTTGGTGGTTAACATAAAATTATTTCACCAAAATCTCGAATTAATTGCGACATTGGATCCACCAATTTTCAAATCCACAATGTATGTAGAGACCCAGAATTTCAGCGCAGGATTAGCACTGGACAGAAACTTCGACCGGAGTTTCCTGAAGTTACAGGAATCCGGTGGAAGCGTGTAACCCCTCATTGGAAAGACCTTTTCATGATCTACAACTTTCATATTCAGGTCACAACCCAGATCTGACAATACCTTACTCGAAATCGGCTTCAAAGTTCACTGCGCACAGAACACAATTTATGTGTACAGGAATTGCCGGACAGCAAACTCGATTAGGTTTTCCCGGGGCCACAGACATCACCTGAAGTCGTGCAACCACTCGTTGGAAAGATATTTCCAAGGGCTACAACTTTCGAGTTTAGCCAAAAGCCCAGATCTGCACATATCCTACATGAAAATGGCCTAGAAGGTCGCTGCGCGCAGAATACTGATTCTGCGCGCATCTTAAAGAAAAATGAACGGCATCGGTCCGTCTTCCTCCTCAAGCGATCCTTCCTAAATTTTCCAGAAATGTCCTCCTCCCTTATTCAACCTCAAGGGCCAAAACTCCTCACGAAACCATTCACCCATCGTCGTATTGAAGAAAAGGGGAAGGGTTGAAGAGATCTAAAATCTAGGATTCAAATCCTAGCATGGCCAAACCTAGAAATCTTCTCCTCTCCATCAAGCTCTCTTGAGCCGATGTCTCTCCTAAATATCTAAGATCTAGCACCAAGGGAGAGGGTAGGAAACTCACATTGGCTCCAGCGGTACCACCATTTCCGGCCATGGATCTCGTAGTTCTCCTTGGCGGCATTTTCTCTTTCACGGCGATGGCGGATCTCCTTCGGTAGAACTTGCTCCAGCAGTTTCCCTCTCACCAGGAGTTCTCACAGGAAATAGGGGAAGAAATGAGAATGAAAATGGCTAGGGTTTTCTCTCCCCTTTATATACAAAATGTGACACGGGTAGGGACACGGCCGTGTCCGTACCCGTGTCCTCCTTCCGTGAAACGGCCGTGGCGGTTTCCATGTCGGTTCAATGCTTGACACGGGTAGGGACACGCCCGTGTCCCGACCCGTGTCCCCATGACACGGCCGTGTGCCTGGCCGTGTCATTGGCCGTGTACGTCTCGGGTTGCATCTCGACACTTCACGTCGAGCTCAACTCGACGCACACGGGTAGGGACACGCCCGTGCCACTACCTGTGTCCCCCGCTCGACTATCTCGACGCATCTCGACGATCTCGACACGCCTCGTCGAGCTTAACTCGACACACACGGGTAGGGACACGGCCGTGTCACTACCCGTGTCACCTGGTGTCGACACAGTTCGACGATCTCGACACGCCTCGTCGAGCTCAACTCGACGCACACGGGTAGGGACACGGCCGTGTCACTACCCGTGTCACTTGGTGTCGACACAGCTCGTCAGTCTCGACACGGCTCGTCGAGCTCAACTCGACGCACACGGGTAGGGACACGCCCGTGTCGCTACCCGTGTCACTACCCGTGTATTTTTACACTGATTTCTCCACGTCTCCACAAGTGCAGTCCAATTCCCGGCACTTCTCAGGACTCGAGTCAACCCTCCTGACTCAAAAACACACACACTAGGGGCCTAGAGCGATTCGGGACGTTACAAATCCTATAAACAAAATAAAAGATTTCGTCCCCGAAATCAGGCTTAGGCTGTGTGGAGAAAAGCTTAACAGGAAATTTATCATATGTTTTTAAATAAGACTACCTTGGGCAAACAACTCCGGGTAGCGTTGCTGCATCAAATCTATTGGCTCCTAGGTGTACTCCTCCTTCCCATGATTCAACCATAGCACCTTCACTAAGGGGACACTTTTGCGGCGTAATGTTCTTGTCTCGTTGTCAACAATCTGTACCGGCTCTAGTCGCACAGATCTATCCGACGCCACTGCACCATCAGTAGTGGGAATAAATTGGTCGGGCCGCAATAGTGCTTTTCGAAGCGACGATACATGGAACACGTCGTGAAGATTTTCCAGTTCCGGTGGTAACTCCAACCGATAGGCCAACGGGCCAATTCTTTCCAATATAGTATAAGGCCCAACATACCTTGGGCTGAGCTTTTTCACTCCCCGCACCCGTGACACTCCATGCATCGGCCGAATCTTAAGGAACACTTTTTCGCCCACTTGGAATTCCACCATCCGGTGCTTTTTATTGTAATATTTTGCCTGTTGACTTTGAGCCTCCAACATGCGGTCCCGTATCAATCTGACTGTCACATCAGTATCATCTATATATTCATTTCCCAAGGCCTTCGGATCTTCATCCTGCACCCAAGACAAGGGGGTCCTACACCTTCTTCCGTAAAGGGCTTCATGGGGAGACATACCGATGCTCGCTTGATGACTATTATTGTACGAGAATTCCACCAGGGGCAAGAGTCTTTCCCACGGCTCTCCTCTGTCCAACACACATAACCTCAATAAATCCTCCAGCGTTCTGATGGTCCGCTCTGTCTGCCCGTCAGTCTGTGAATGAAATGCGGTACTAAAGGTTAGGCGTGAGCCCAAATACGCCTGTACCGCCTTCCACTCATTGGATGTAAACCGACCATCCCGATCTGAAACAATTGTCTTGGGCACGTCATGATACCGTACAAATTGCTCCACAAAAGGCGTACCAAAACATCCACGTGTGCTTCCTTCTTCATTGGAATGAACCGGGCCACCTTTGTCAGTCGATCCACAATAACCCACACCGAATCATTCCCGGAGCGTGAGCGAGGTAGCCCATGGACAAAGTCCATGGAGATATCCTCAAACTTCCATTCGGGAATTGGCAAAGACTGCAATAAACCACCGGGACTCCTGCATTCAGCCTTCACCCTTTGGCAAGCTTCGCAATGTGTAACATAGTAGCGAACATCCTTCTTCATTCCCGGCCAACACATGGTCTTCCGCAGTCCGGCGTACATCTTAGCAATACCCGGATGCACTGAATATTGAGAGGAATGCGCCTCTCTCAATATATCTTCCCGAATTTTGCCGCCGTTGGGAATATAAAGTCGGCCTCGAAGATAAACGAGGCCGTCTTTTAGTGTGTACTCATCGGTGGTCCCATCTTCAATTGCCTTGATGGCCGGGACTAAGGCCGCATCCATTCCTTGCTCCACCCGAATCCGGTCTCGGATATCACAAACTATGCTCATGTTGGCCAAATACTCTGCATACTCTGCCGAAGGAGCCTTGAATACTAGAGTAATTTCCATCTCTTCGACCATCCGAGCCAACTCCATACTCATCAACCGAAACTCTGGGCTAGAGCCTGGCGCTTTCCTACTCAAGGCATCGGCTACGGAGTTCGCTTTCCCGGGGTGGTAGTTCATGGTGAACTCATAGTCGCATAGAAATTCCAACCACCGTCGTTATCTCATGTTCAACTCCTTCTGAGTGTGGACATACTTCAAGTTCTTGTGATCGGAAAAGATCTCGCAGTGTACGCCATATAGGTAATGCCTCCAGACTTTCAAAGCGAACACCACTGCTCCCAGCTCCATATCATGAACCGGGTAATTGATTTCATGTTTCTTTAACTGCCTTGAAGCATAAGCGATCACGTGCCCGTGCTGCATCAGCACCGCACCCATCCCTTGATATGATGCGTCCGTGTAAACTTGGAATCCTTCCTTCCCCGACGGAAGATCAAGGATGGGGGCGGAGGTAAGCCTATCCTTCAACTCTTGAAATGCCGCTTCACATTGAGGTGTCCACTCAAATGGCACACCCTTCTACGTCAAGGAGGTAAGAGGAAGGGCAATCTTGGAAAATCCTTTCACGAACTTGCGATAGTACCCAGCAAGTCCAAGAAAGCTTCGTACATCGGCCGCCGACTTCAAGGGCGACCACTCCTTCACGGCTCGCACCTTTGCTGGATCCATCGCTAATCCTGCTCCACTGATCACATGCCCCAAGAAGGCAACCTCCTTAAGCTAGAATTCACACTTGCTAAACTTGGCATACACGGCATGCTCCTTCAATTTCTTCAAAACCAAGGTCAGGTGCTCGACATGCTCCTCCTCCGTCTATGCGTAGACCAAGATGTCGTCGATGAAAACAATGACAAAGATGTCCAAGTATGGTTCAAACACCTTGTTCATCAGGCTCATGAAGGCCGAAGGTGCATTTGTGAGCCCAAACGGCATTACTGTGAACTCATACAAACCATATCTCGAACTGAAGGCTGTTTTCTGAATATCCCCTTCTTGTATCCTCAACTGATAGTATCCAGAGCGCAAGTCTAGTTTAGAGAACCAATGTGCTCCCACTAATTGATCGAACAACTCGTCGATCCGAGGTAGCGGATAAGTGTTCCGCACCGTCAATTGATTGAGTTCCCGATAATCTATGCACAATCGCAGGGTTCCATCCTTCTTCTTCACGAACAGCACTGGGGCTCCCCATGGTGATGAATTGGGGCGAACGAACCCTGAATCCACTAGTTCCTGCAGTTGAACTCTAAATTCTGCAAGTTCTTTCGGGGCCATTCTGTACGGAGCCTTAGATACAGGCTTGGCACCTGGTACTAGATTAATCTGAAAATCAACCTCTCTATGCGGGGGCAATCCTGGCAGCTTCTCAGGAAATACCTCGGGAAAATCTCGCACTACCCGTACATCCTTTAATTCCAACGATGCTTCCTTCAACTCGAACCAGATCATGTAGACCTCATCCCCCTTCATATGAGCCTTAACAGCCTGAACAGAAGATAATATCATACGTGGCGCGAAGCCAATACCTTGGAAGATGACTTCAGAGTCTCCATGTCTCAAATAGATCCGCTTCTCCGCGCAATCGATCCTCGCGAAGTGCCAGTTCAGCCATGCCATGCCCAAAATGATGTCGAACTCCGGCATTCTCAGAACCGTGGCCAGTGTATCAAAGGCTTTCCCATCAATAAATAACTCCAACTCGCACTTGGCGGTCGCGATCATCTCCGAGCCGTCCGGAAGGCGTACACGTCGGGCTATTCCCGTGAAGTACTGTACATCCCCCATGTCTTTTATGAAATCCTCGGACACAAAAGAGTGTGAGGCACCGGTATCGAACAGCGCATAGGCCGTCTTCCCGCCAATAATCACGGTGCCTAAGTGTCAACAACCAAAACTTATTGCTAGTGTCTATTAAGTTCTAATCATCTCATGTTAAACCATGCAAATATGTAAATTAATTAAATCATACCTGCAATCACCTCTTGGGGGTTCCGTTCCTGTGCCATGTCAAGCGCGTACACTTGATCCCTAGCAGGGCCGGGGTTACCTCTTGGCGGTCCTCGTCCTCGACCACGCATATATCCCCGCCCTCGAGGAGCTGCTGGAGGGAGAGCGGGAGGGAGAGTAGGAGAGACGTTCCCAAATAACTGCGGGCAGAAACGTCGGATGTGGCCCGGCTGGTTGCATTCAAAGCACACCAGACCACGACGCCCCTCAGGTTGTTGAAATCGCTGATGCTGTGGGGGTGGAGGCAACGCAGGCGACTGCGGAACTGGATGCTCCACCCTATAGTTTCGGTGGACACGCCCTCCACCTCTTTGGTGTCCCCTTCCTCCTCTGAAATCTCGCCTCCTTCTATTCCATGGGCCGGCATCCATCACGTCCTCCGCAGGCCTCTTACTACATCCCATGTGGTCCGCCTCCAATCTTTTTGCCATATCAATGATCTCTGCCAAGCTACCATCCGCTATAAACAAAAGGGACTGCCTTAGGGGATCTCGCAGCCCCTTGTAGAAGCGCTTGGCATAGCCTCTGTCATCCAACTCGTAAGAATCCGCAAACCTTGCGAGATGCTGGAATTCCCGCTGGTATTCCGTAACCGTCTTTGATCCCTGCTTTAATAGAAGGAACCTCTGCTCAAGCTCATCTCGGGCCGACGTAGGGATAAAGTGCTCCAAGAAAACCTCCGAGAATTCACTCCAACTTATCTCTGTGTAGATCCGGCCTTGGAAGGTAGATCCCATGAGGGACTTCCACCACCTCTTCGCATGGAAGTCCAAGACGGACACTGCCAATGTCACTGCCATGTTGGCCGGGCAACGAATACCAGCCAACAACTCCTGTATCGTCTCTAGTCATTCCTTTGTACGTACAGCCGACTCTGCCCCAAGGTAGACGGGAGGGGAGAGAGCCCGGAAGGTGCTCAGCCAGTTGGAGCTCGGGGCCTGTTGTTGCACCGGAGCCTGCTGTGCCTTAAAAGCATCAAGAATGGCGGTGAGTGTTTGCCCCAACTCAGACTGTTGGAACTGAGTGGGTATGGGAGGGGTAGGAGTACCCCCCAACGGCTCAACATGTAGTGGAACCTACACGTACATGACAAATTTGTGGTCAGGTTGGCTAAACTCAAGGTCAAACTTGGACAAACTTAATGTGAATTACATATGGGCACACCACTGCTTCCGCTAAGTCAGTTTGTCCACAAACCGACTAACCAAACGGGGGTGGCACCATTGTTGAATGACTTCCTTAGTTGAGGATCGTGGCAAACTGATACCATTTGTAAGACTCCCCCTACCGGATCCCAAAACACGGCACGAAGAGGGAGTCTTATGCCCGAAACAGCCGCCTTGCGGTAGCATTAGCACACGGGCTAACCTGTACCACAAGACGCCTATCCCGCCGGCTACAACAATATCAATATATCATGTCAACCCAACCAAATAAATAAGCAAGAGAAGTCAAAACCCACACTAAGTTATAATGTCCAAATACATCAATAATGAGAAGCTAAAACATGCTTCTACAATATATCAGAGTACAGCTAAACATTGCCCAAACAGGCTACAACAGAGTAATAGAACTAACATCGGTAACCGACGGTATCGATGGCACCGTCCCTTCAGGCCCTGTCTCCCTGGCCTGGCTATCCTACTGCGTAGTCTGCGGCTGCTCTACCTGCGGCGTGACCTCCTAAAAAGGAAGACCTAGCAACCGTTAGTCGAAATGACTAAGTGGTTTCACATCCGCTCCCCCGGCGACTCCTCGGCACCGGGCGGAGAAAAGGAACAAGAGTATAGTATATAGCAAGTATGCAAGTAAAGGAAGTACAGCAGGTGGCAGTAGTGTAAGAGTAACAACATCATAATCAACATTTATGTAAGAGCTACACTAAACTAGCAAGTATAAGTAACAGCAGGAAAGTAACTTAACTTATAAGAATGCCCATACAAACTTATAAGTTAAGGATCGGGTTACATAAAAGTAACTCATCGTATAAGAGTGCCCATACAAACTTATACGATGAGGATCTTGTGGTGCAATGATATGAAATGCTATGAATGCTATGCAATGACTCACCCATGCACACCCATGCAATTGCTATGTCGACACAGACTATAGTTCCCACTTTTCGAGCAGGTAGCTAACCTCTCAGGCATCAGCCGCCGTGGCCAGGCGGTGACAGTAGAACGGGCACTTCTACTACTAGGCGGGTATCACACTACTTCACCTAGGCCTCCGTACGCCTCAACGCTAAGAACACAACAGTGGAGCCCATGCGTACTATGGCCCAGCGGGGTCTTGGGTAGATATGCACCAAGAACACAGCCCGAACTGGCCTTGCGTGACCCGGAAGGGGCCTCGGAAGAAGGCACGAGGACACAGCCCAACCGTTCACATGGCCGGAGGGGCCTCGAGACGTGAACACCGAGGACACAGCCCAAACCGACCAAGTCTAACTGCCAACTCCCGTCAGTGTGACGACTGGCGAGCCCGTAGACCTGCCACACTATCCTTAACCCAGGATTACGACACCGCGTGTCGACTCACACCACATGCAATTTCACAACCTCATCATACCATGGAAGGGGCCTCGGAGTGAGCACGAGGACACAGCCCAACCATCCATCCACACCTTACCTCAACACGACCAAAACAAGTGGCGGTCAACACCGCACTTGCACATTTACTATAAGATGCCAATAGGAGACGACCCACTATTGTTGGACTCCTAAATTCAATCCGATATATAACATATGCATGGCCATGGGTTACCCATCTATATATCATCTCAAGTGATTTCAACATGATATAAACAAGATTTGCTCTTACGACAACCTACCGAAGTATTATCAAATCAATCCAATTAAACAAAAGGAAATCAACATGCCTCAAGCTATCTTGCAATAATAAATTGATTTCTAAAACAGTAAATATTATCATCCATAACACTTTGGTGGTTAACATAAAATTATTTCACCAAAATCTCGAATTAATTGCGACATTGGATCCACCAATTTTCAAATCCACAATGTATGTAGAGACCCAGAATTTCAGCGCAGGATTATCACTGGACAGCAACTTCGACCGGAGTTTCCTGAAGTTACAGGAATCCGGTGGAAGCGTGTAACCCCTCGTTGGAGAGACCTTTTCATGATCTACAACTTTCATATTCATGTCACAACCCAGATCTGACAATAACTTACTCGAAATCGGCTTCAAAGTTCACTGCGCACAGAACACAATTTCTGTGTACAGGAATTTCCGGACAGCAAACTTGATTAGGTTTTCCCGGGGCCACAGACATCACCTGAAGTCGTGCAACCACTCGTTGGAAAGGTATTTCCAAGGGCTACAACTTTCGTGTTTAGCCAAAAGCCCAAATCTGCTCATATCCTACATGAAAATGGACTAGAAGGTCGCTGCGCGAAGAATACAGATTCTGCGCGCATCTTAAAGAAAAATGAACGGCATCGGTCCGTCTTCCTCCTCAAGCGATCCTTCCTAAATTTTCCAGAAATGTCCTCCTCACTTATTCAACCTCAAGGGCCAAAACTCCTCACGAAACCATTCACCCATCGTCGTATTGAAGAAAAGGGGAAGGGTTGAAGAGATCTAAAATCTAGGATTCAAATCCTAGCATGGCCAAACCTAGAAATCTTCTCCTCTCCATCAAGCTCTCTTGAGCCGATGTCTCTCCTAAATATCTAAGATCTAGCACCAAGGGAGAGGGTAGGAAACTCATATTGGCTCCAGCAGTACCACCATTTCCGGCCATGGATCTCGTAGTTCTCCTTGGCGGCATTTTCTCTTTCACGGCGATGGCGGATCTCCTTCGGTAGAACTTTCTCCAGCAGTTTCCCTCTCACCAGGAGTTCTCACAGGAAATAGGGGAAGAAATGAGAATGAAAACGGCTAGGGTTTTCTCTCCCCTTTATATACAAAATGTGACACGGGTAGGGACACGGCCGTGTCCGTACCCGTGTCCTCCTTCCGTGAAACGGCCGTGGCGGTTTCCATGTCGGTTCAATGCTTGACATGGGTAGGGACACGCCCGTGTCCCGACCCGTGTCCCCATGACACGGCCGTGTGCATGGCCGTGTCATTGGCCGTGTACGTCTCGGGTTGCATCTCGACACTTCACGTCGAGCTCAACTCGACGCACACGGGTAGGGACACGCCCGTGTCACTACCCGTGTCCCCCGCTCGACTATCTCAACGCATCTCGACGATCTCGACACGCCTCGTTGAGCTTAACTCGACACACACGGGTAGGGACACGGTCGTGTCACTACCCGTGTCACCTGGTGTCGACACAGTTCGACGATCTCGACACGCCTCGTCGAGCTCAACTCGACGCACACGGGTAGGGACACGGCCGTGTCACTACCCGTGTCACTTGGTGTCGACACAGCTCGTCAGTCTCGACACGGCTCGTCGAGCTCAACTCGACGCACACGGGTAGGGACACGCCCGTGTCGCTACCCGTGTCACTACCCGTGTCTTTTTACACTGATTTCTCCACGTCTCCATAAGTGCAGTCCAATTCCCGGCACTTCTCAGGACTCGAGTCAACCCTCCTGACTCAAAAACACACACACTAGGGGCCTAGAGCGATTCGGGACGTTACAGCCTTGGAGTTAATCGCCAAGGATCCCTGTTTCAATCTACCGCGTAGAAACCCGAAAAAAACCTAAAGCACGGAGTCTTCTCCCCAAAACATATCAAATGCAACGTCACTGATCCAGACAATACACGTCCGGGTAGGCTTCACACACAATGACTATGTCCGTACTTCGATTCCGGACTTTATATGCAATACATGGGGACTATTCACATCAACCCCAAGGAACACCACGCACTCACCGCACACTCGCGGGAGCGGGTTTCCCTATGCAAAAAGGAAGAGAGCTTCACATGCTCAAGTAGAGAATCGTTACCCTTGTAGTCCGCTTTTGCGTCATGGAAAAACTACACGGATAGAAGTCTTCGCAATGGAATTTCTTCCACGGATCCGCTCTCGGTTCTCCTAACGGTGCTCCGATGCTCCGCCGGTGGCCGGAATCCTCCTCCTTCTTCCTCCTCTTTCTATCTCCTTGGAAAGAGAATGGCTTGAAGAAAATGAAGAGTTAACTCCCCCATTCCCGGCCTTAATAGAGTAAGAAACCATCTGGGACATTGGATGTCAATTAAAGAAAATGAACGGCTTAGATCTGCACAAAATTCCCCAAACCTGGGCCGCACACGGCTGTGTTCCAGGCCGTGTGCCTTGATTAAGGGACGATCGTCGAACGAAGAAAAGACACACGGGCAAAGACACGCCCGTGTCTCACCTGACACGCCTGTGTCGGGTCCTCGACACGCCCGTGACCCGGGGCGTGTCACTTATAACTGCCACGACAATGGACACGACCCAACTGAACACGAGTAGGGACACGGGTACGAACACGCCCGTGTCACTCGACAATCGTCGATCGTCGAATGCAGAGGGTCACTCGACAATCGTCGAGCGCCGTTCGGCGATCGTCGAACGTAGGGGGACACACCCTCCCGACAAGCCCGTGTCGCCTGGCGTGTTCCTCCCAAACACTTTTCGTCGAACTCAATCGGCTTTCGGGAACACGGGTACAGACACGGGTGGGCACACGCCCGTGTCACACGACATGCCCGTGTCATTCAGCCGTGTTTCTAGCTGTATCCTTCTCGGGATGGAAACGACCAAAACACCAGCCAGACACGGCCTTGGACACGCCCGTGTCCTAGGTCGTGTACCCCTATACCGGCACCAAAAATCCATTTTTACGCGACCAACTCAAATACAATTTTTGGGGCGTTACAAATCTCCCCCACTTAAGGAATTTCGTCCCGAAATTAAGTTACCTGAGTGGAATAGCTCGGGATATTCCTGAGTGGAATAGCTCGGGATATTCCTCCAACATAGCTTGCTCTCACTCCCATGAAAGCTCTTCATATCCGCAATTATTCCAATGGACTTTAACCATACGGATATCCTTGTTGCGGAGTCACTTGACTTCAACGTCTTCTATACGTACAGGCTTGACCTTTGTCGTCAATTCATAATCAACTGGCACTTGATCAACCACAACTATCTGCGAAGGATCTTGCACCGCCTTACGCAACACCGATACGTGAAACACATCATTAAGCTCACTCAATTCCATCGACAGCTTTAATCTATACGCTGCTTTGCCAACACGCTCCAGGATCTCAAATGGTCCAAGGTATCTCGGACTCAGCTTCTTCAAGCGTCGAACCCGCGAGACACCCTTGAACGGCTTAATTTTTATGTATACCCAATCGCCAACATTGAACTCCACATTCCTACGTTTGGCGTTATAGTACTTTGACTATCTATCCTGAGCGATCTTCAACCGTTCCTGAATTGTTCGTATCACTGAAGTGGCATCTTTCACCGCTTGACGTTTGTAAAGCTTCGACTAGCCCGTCTCCAACCAAGACAATGACGTGCGACACTTTCTCCCATACAACGCCTCGAAAGGCGCCATTCCAATACTCGTCTGAAAGCTGTTGTTATACGCAAACTCCACCATGTACAGGTGATCTTCCCACTACTTTCCAAAATCTAGGACGCACATGCGAAGCATGTCTTCCATCGTCCGGTTGACCCTCTCGGTTTGGCCATCTGTCTGCGTATGAAAGGCTGTGATGAACTTTAGCTTAGTACCCAACAAAATATGCACCAACCTCCAGTCATTCGACGTGAAGCGTCCATCTCGATCACTAATAATATTGCGGGGCACACCATGCAATCGTATAATATTCTCCACATAGAGTTTGGCTAACTTTTCCACCGGATCTTCCTTCCTGACCGAAATAAAGTGTGATACCTTTGTCAACCTATCTACGACCACCCAAATGGCATCGTTTCCCTTCTGAGACTTCGACAAACCATGCACAAAATCCATAGATAAGTCGTCGAATTTCTATTCTGGGATAGGCTAGGACTTAAGGAAACCTCCGGGCTTCTGGAATTCCGCCTTCACCAATGCACAAGTTCGGCACTTGGCAATATAAAGTGCTACATCCTTCTTCAATCTTGGCCACTAGAATAACTTCTCCATGTCTTTATACATCTTCGTGCTTCCCGGGTGGATTGAATACTTGGTATGATGAGCCTTATACATCAACTCCTCCCGAAGATTATCCGCACTAGGAACTCATAGGCAACCGTCCTTCCTTAGCAACCCATCCTCAACAGTAAACTGGGAATTTGACCCATCCAATGATTCATCCAAGATCTGCTTCATGCTGTTATCCTGAATCAAAGCCCGCCAAACTCTATCAACTAGGTCACACTGCGCCTCGTTCCAAAACAGTTTTGCCTCTGCACTAGACTGCTTGTCGACGCAAGATATCTCCAAAGCCTCCAACTCATGGACCAATCTCTCATCATGTACCGATAATCAGTTGGCCTGTGCGGCAATTTTACGACTCAATGCATCCGCCACTACATTACCTTTCCCTGACACATAATGTATCTTGAAGCTGTAGTCCCCTAGGAACTCCATCCACCTCCACTGCCTCATGTTCGGATCCTTTTAATCTAACAGGTACTTCAAGATCTTATGATCGGTGTATACATCGACTTTTATACCGTACAGATAGTGCCTGCATAGCTTTAAAGCAAATATCATGGCCGCTAACTCCAAGTCATGGACCGGATAATTTCTCTCGTGAACCTTCAATTGTCGTGAACCATAGGCTATCACTCTCGCATGATGTAGCAGAACACAGCCCAAACCACTGCCTGAATCATCACTATAGATTTCGAACCCTTCGGTCCCACTTGGAGAACATAAAATAGGTGTTGTGGTCAACCGCCTCTTCAACTCTTCAAAAGCTTGTTCGCACCCGGGAGACCACACAAACTTCTGATCCTTCCTAGTCAACGTCGTGAGTGGTAGCGCTATCCGTGAGAAGTTCTCTACGAAGCGCCTGTAGTAGCCAGCAAGCCCCAGAAAACTCCGTACCTCCTCCACTGTAGTCAAAGCAGGCCACTCCCGTATCGCCACTATCTTCGTTGGATCCACAGCTATCCCTTCTCCACTGACAACATGACCAAGGAACACTATCGAGGATAACCAGAATTCACACTTAGAGAACTTAGCATACAACTGATTCCTCCTCAACGTCTCCAACACCATGTATAGATGATTGTAGGGATCCTCCTCGCACTGCGAGTACACTAGGATATCATCGATAAATACTATCACGAAACGATCCAGGTACTCTCTGAACGTCCTGTTCATCAGATCCATAAACACGGATGGCGTATTAGTCAAACCAAACGGCATGACCGTGAACTCGTAATGCCCAAACCGCATACTGAATGCTGCCTTTGGGATGTCGCTCTCCATTATCCTCAACTGGTAGTAACCAGACTTCAGATCTAACTTCGAATATACCATTGACCCAACCAACTGATCAAATAGATCGTCAATCTTGGGGGATCGGATATTTATTCTTCTCGGTAAGCTTGTTCAATTCCCGGTAGTCGATACAAAGCCGCAAGCTCCTATCTTTCTTTTTAACGAAAAGAACCGGTGCGCTCCAAGGTGACGAACTTGGACGCACATAACCTTGCTCTAGCAACTCTTGCAGTTGCACCTTTAACTCCTCCATCTCTCGCGGCGCTATCTGATACGGGGGATGAAAGAATTCGTGCCTAACCACCTAGATGGGGGGTGAATAGGTGTAATACCTTTTTTCTTTTTAAGGCAGCAAGTCTATTCAGTTATTTACTTAACAACAGATAATTCTATAGCTAATACAGCACAGATTCACAGAATTATCACAGCACAGATTGTACACAGATTTTTATAGTGGTTCCCCAAGGTCTGGGTACATCCACTTTCCCCCTTCGCCTATCTAGCAGTGTGCTAGATTCGACCTAACTTCTTCTCTTCACCTCAGATCCTCAGATCTTACAGCTCAGAGCCCAATAAGGCTCCTACAACTCAGAGTGAGTCCACACTCCTACAGCTCAGGCAAACTGCCCTACCTTAGCCTTCAACAAGGCCTACATTCAGAGATCACAATCTCCTACAACTCAGGCTCACAGCCCTACCTCAGCCTTCAACAAGGCCTACCACTCAGAGAAAATGTTCTCCTACACTCAGCCTTTATAAACACAGGCTTACAACTCAGATCTATAAATATCCTACAAAAATTTTATTTAATAAAGTAATTAACCACCACCCAGATAGAGAGAGAGAAGGGATGGATGGTTTATTGATCAGTTCTTGGAAGAATCTGATAGCAGAGAACAACCTCTCTTAGCTTTCTTCAAAGCTTCTTGAATCTGAACTCAGTAGGGTTGAATCTCCTGTGAAGTTGATCTTCAATCAGCTTCTGACTTGAGATTCAGATCTCAATCTGAATCTTACTTTGCAGCATGGTTCAACAACTGCACTTCAGTAGATGGAGCTCTCTCTCCAACTTCTTCTTTTTCTCTTTCTTTAGAATTCTGTATTAGTTTCTCTAATCTATGATTGTTTGTATCTGTTGAAGGAGAAAGCCTTTATATAGTCTTCCTCCAAGGTAACCGGCTGATCCAGTTTCCAACAAACTTCTGACAGCTCTGACAGTTGCAGTAGACCGGTTGGAAATGACAGTTGTCAAGTCATTCAGTCACTTCTTGAAATACTGTCTCTGTCTGAAAGTGTCGAGACTGAACTTCATCATGTGTCGACACAAGTAGACTAAGTGTCGACACAAGTGGTCTAAGTGTCGACACAAGCCTTGGTGGTGTCGACACATCTCCTTTATTGTTGTTAATACTTCTCGACACAGCCTTTTGTAGAATGTGTCGACACTGATTCTGTGTGTCGACATAAGCCTTCTTTACTTTAACTTTGTTGAAACTTTGTTATGTGTCAACACAAGTCCTGTGTGTTGACACAGTTGATGTCGACAAAGTCTTCAGTGTGTCGACACTGCCTCTTGGTGTCGACACAATTGATGTCGACTAAGTATTCCTGTGTGTCGACACTGCCTCTTGGTGTCGACACAGTTAATGTCGACAATGCTTCTCTGTGTGTCGACACTGCTTCTGTATGTCGACACAGTTGCTTCAGGTGTCGACACAGCCTTTCCAAGTGTCGATACAATTAACTCCAAGTGACGACACATGCCTTCATAAGTGTCGACACAGCTTCTCATGTTGTCGACACATGGACTTAAAAATTTTTCTGCATTTCCTGCAATTACTTAACCTGCACATATAAACTCAAAACAACATCAAATATACCTTGATGCATATCATTGAGTAGGGTGAGGCTTCTTCAAATCTGGTACACATTTTCCAATGTACCCAACAATCTCCCCATATTTGGAGAAGTCATAACCCTTAGTCAATGATATACACCATACATAACAAATACACATTATGATGTAAAAAAAACATTATATGACAGGGTAACTACTAAACAAAACATATAGAATATATCATCACAGAAAAATAATGCTAACACAATGAGCATTCATTCTAGTTTTGTTTAAACTTCAAAAGTTTCTTCAAATAAAAGTTTACATAGATTTTAAACACTAAGGTTTACAATGTTATAAAATCAAGTAAATCTATTCTAAGGCTGATCTGGCTCCTTGATGACAATTCTTTTGCCTGATTTGATCTTGGCTTGCACAGGAGCATCAGTATCATCAGCTGGCTTCTTGCCCTTTATATCTTTCTTCTTTTGCTCTTCGGCCCTTATTGTTTGTCTTTCAAAATAATGAAAAGGCTTAGGGAAATATTTGCTAGGTTCCTGAGCATTAGGAGGTAGGTTTACAGCTTTAGCCTTTCTTCTATATTTAACAATGGCTTCTTGCCTGGCTTCGTGCTTTTGTCATTCTTGCTTAGAGTACCATTTGCCCCTATCATGGGTCTTATCCTTTACAGCTTTCCAAGCAGTCAGTATAATGTTCCTAGAAGTAGGACTCCACTGCTCAAAATTAGGCTTCAACTCTGCCTGTTCTTTAAATTTTTTCTTAGACAATAGAGCTTCTTGCTCTTTGTTCAAAACTTACTCTGGTACTGGCATGTCTACTTTTTTCAAAGATAATATTTTGATTACCCTCAGGAGGACTGTACATAGACTATACTTCTTGATGAATCATCTCAAAATTTGCTGGAGGATAGATTACTTGAGCAAGTTCAGCTTGCTCACTTCCAAAATAAGCAGGTTAGACTCCTGATTCAGCTACATTGTCATCATCACACAGGGGTGGATATCCAAGTGTGGCTCTGATGCTATTAGATATTCATTTAGCATGATCAGATTCAGCTTTGACTAATACTCTCTCCCCCTTTATGACTTCTCTAGCAACATGATCCCTGAGGTCATCTTTCTAAAATCTGATTTGTGCATTAAGATAATTAACACCATCTTTATAGAAAGGCTTTAACTTCAGTAGCTGTGCAGAAATAGTCTTTTGAGAATCCTCAATAGCAGTTTTTACAGCAGCTATTCCTTCTTGTAATTGCTTATCAAAATCTGCTTTGGCTTGAGTCCTTGCTGCAGTCTGGGCAGTAGCAATATTCTTCATTTATGTAACAATTGCATTATGTGATGCAGTCAGATTATCATTCATTCTAATCTGATTCTCTAGAACATATCCTTGTTTAATAGTCATATCATCAACTTGAGACTTGATTTTCTCTTGATGAGTTGTTAGGTAAACCACAGCATTTCCACCCTTGTGGAAACAATCAGTCATTTCTTTCTTATGCTGATTAACTTCAAACCTTATAGATTTTATATCCTGAGCCAAAGTTAATTGTAGATCTTTGTGGGTCTCATCTATATACTTCTCCATTGTAATCATTTGCTCATCTAGCTTTACTTGTAGTGAGATTATTAAGGAGCTATAATCAGATGTTGGGGCAGATTATGGAGCAGTAGTTTATAATGCCTTCTTGTAGCTTTGGCATCTCCTTTTGAAGACCATTAGCTTCCTCTTCTTAGCTCTTGTAGCTTCTTCATCCTCAGATGTTGAGGAACTAGCTATATAAACTCTATCTTTAGGACTAGGAGGCAATTCCTTTTCAGTCCTAGGTTGCTCCCCCTGAGTCCCTGGCTCCTCCCTTACAGAACTTACTTTCTCCCCCTGAGATCCTGCTTGCTCCCCCTCATGGTTAACTTGCTCCCCCTCAAAATTTGCATTCTCCCCCTCAAATTCAGTTTGCTCTATTTCATTGAACAATTCTTCAAGGGTGAATTCTTGTTGAGTAGGGACTGGAGATTCTCTTATCTCTGGAGCATCAGCAACTGCTGATGTATCCTCCATGATTACATCTTGAGCTTGATTGTGTAGTTGTGTTGGCTGGTCAACATCAATCAAAAATTCAGTTAATGTCTCATCCTTAATATTAAGAATGGATTGATTTAGCTCTTGAATTACCTCAAGTATAGTCAGTGTTGTCATTTCACTTTCCAAGTGAGTTGGCACTTCCTCATGGAGAGGTTCCCCCTGGAGTGGATCCACTGGATGGGGCTAGCAGATGGTTGCTCCCCCTACCTCTGTGCATCTTCATTTCTTACTATTACTACTGGTGACTTTCCAGCATTTTCAGCTTCTTCCTCATTAGAACTGGAAGCTGCATGCTCCTCTGAGCTACTGGAAGGTTCAGGAGCCATTTTGGCTTTCTTCTGCTTTCTCTGTGATGGGGCCTCTTTCTCTGGAGTAGGAATGTCCTTAGTTAATACTTTCTCCCACCTGGAGATGATCCTGATGTCCATCCTTCTCATGTGATTTATCTTAGTCCCAAATGACTATTTCATCACTTCAGGTATTGTTCCAGCTAAATACGAGCTCACAATTTTACCCAGATTTGGCTTCTTTATACTTTCCTTAATCTTGTCAAAAATGATTACTGACCAATCAGTGTTTAGTCTATAGATGATTCTGGTCATAAGGGTGAACATATATGCAGAAATTCTATCATGCCCCCCTGGCTTACATAGAATCACTTTTCCTACAACTTCAGACAAGAACTTCCCTTGCATATTCATGTCTTTCCTGTTCAAAGCTGAGCCAATCTTTATGGTGGAATTCAATCCACACCATTGAAGTGCTTCCCTTAGCTTAGATGTGGGTACATCTTCTTCTTCTTGTGTTATTGGCAGGTGTAGAACTTTCCTTAAACTCTTCTGGGTGATTTTCACCTTTACTCTATAGACTGTGGATCTAATTTTGAGTCATGTTTGATCTAGGGTAGCAGCACCAAAGAATTCTAGTGTCTCTTTCTTCCAAATCTTGGTTGGTTCAGAAACTAAGAATTCCAGACCGTTTTTAGCGATTAGGGTTATTACTCCTGTAATTTCTGATTCCGCTCCATCAAATGCATTCTGAACCAGTTCGTATCCTTCATTGACATTATCCTCGATCTTTGGTACCATTAGGGTTTAGAGAAATCTTGAATTTAGATGAGAGAGTTATCGACACAAAGTTTTGGTCTCGAAACTATGGAGAGTGTGTCGACAGACAATGTTGATGACCTATTTATACCTTCCTAAAAATGAAGGGGAAAAGGCACGTCAACAATCACTGAATGTGTCGACACCGTTGAAAAGTGTCGACATTAACTACTTAAGTCTCGACAACGGTGTTGACTTCTATGTGTCGACACCAATTATGATGTGTCGACACAAATATCCTTAACTGACGACTCAGTGTTTGAGTGTCGACATAGACATCTGCATGTGTCAACACCAACATAGTCGACAGAACTTATGTGTCGACACTTATTCTCAGTGTCTACACAACTATCATGGATGTGTCGACACAACTTCCTGAAGTGTCGACACTACTTTCCTGAAGTGTCGAAAACACTTCTCTGTGTCGACACCTTTTTGCTGGATATGTTGACACAGTTTTACTTAGCCAATTTTGTTAAACTAATCTATGTTTAACATTTCTAATTCAATTTTAAACTTATTGAATTTAGTTTCATCCAGAGGCTTAGTAAACATATCAGCAATTTCATAATCTGTTTTGACAAATTCTAGTGAGATGTCCTCTTTCTCTACATGTTCTCTAAGAAAATGGTATCTAATTTCTATATGCTTAGTCCTACTATGTGAAATAGGATTATTAGCAATAGAAATTGCACTTGTAGAATCACAAAGCAAAGGTGTTCTACTTACCCGAATACCATAGTCTACTAGCTGATGCTGAATCCACAAATATTGTGCACAACAGCTTCCTGCAGCAACATATTCTGACTCAGCTGTGGAGATTGCCACACTGGTATGCTTCTTACTGCTCCAAGACACCAATCTTTCTCCTAGAAATTGACAGGTGCATGTAGTACTTTTTCTATCTTCTTTGCAACCTGCAAAGTTTGCATCTGAATAGTCTGTCAGTAGAAAATCTTCATTCCTAGGGTACCAAAGGCCTAGATAAGGTGTGCCCTTAAGATATCTCAAAATCCTTTTTACTGCAGTAAGATGAGATTCTTTAGGGCAGGATTTGTACCTAGCACAAACACATGTAGCATACATGATATCTGGTCTACTAGCAGTCAAATATATGAGGGAACCAACTATTCTTCTATACAAAGTTTCATCAACAGGTTTCCCTGCATCATCTTTGCTAAGAGATACACTTGTCCCCATAGGAGTTCTGATGGTAGTGGATGATTCCATACCATACTTCTTTATTAACTCCAGGGTGAACGTAGACTGTGATATGGACATGCTATCTTCAGTCTGTCTTACTTGGAGAACCAAGAAGAACTTAAGTTCTCTCATACTGCTCATTTCAAATTTCCCTTGCATAAGTTTTGCAAACTTTCTACAAAGGTTACTTTCAGTAGACCCAAATATTATGTCATCAACTTATATTTGGACTAGGATTATCTTTCCTTTGGATACTCTAAGGAATAGAGTCTTATCTATTTTCCCCCTTGAGAATTTATTCTCAATGAGGAAATTAGACAGGGTTTCATACCAATCCCTTTGGGCTTGTTTTAACCCATACAAAGCTTTCATAAGTCTATAGACATAAGTAGGATAGAGTGGATCAACAAAACCTGAGGGCTGCTCCACATATACCTCCTCTTTTAAGTCTCCATTTAAGAATGCAGACTTTACATCCATCTGGTACACTTTGAAGCCTTGATAGGCTGCATAGGCTAGGAATAGTCTGATAGCTTCCAACCTAGTCACTGGAGCAAAGGTTTGATCAAAGTCAATACCCTCTTCCTGCCTGTATTCTTTTGCTACAAGTCTTGCTTTATTCTTCACAATGATCTCACTCTCATCCAGTTTGTTCCTAAAGATCCACTTTGTTCTAATGATGTTGTGGTCTTTTGGTTTAGGAACTAATTTCCAGACTTTGCACCTTCTGAATTGATTCATCTCCTCTTGCATGGCATCAATCCAATGTGGGTCTAGAACAGCTTCTTTAAATTTCTTGGGTTCTACTTGTGATAAGAAGCTAGAGCAAAGAACTGTGTTCAGATTCCTGCTCCTTGTTTGTACTCCTTGTCTTGGATCACCAATTATCTGATTTGCTGGATGATCCTTTAAGTGTTTATTAGCTGGAGGTAGTCTATCTTCAGGTTGAACACCTTCGGCCTCTTCATTATGCTGCACCTCTTGGTTTTCATCAGCATCTGGAGAGTCTTGTACTCCCCCTTGACAACAGCCACCATTTTCCACTTCCTCTTCTGTAATGGTAAGCTTGTCCATTCTCTCATTTATACTTGTAGAACAGCAAGCACTACTTGGCAACTCACAGTTAATCAGTCCTATTTCATCAAAGACAACATGTACAGACTCTTCTATAACTTGAGTAATCAAGTTGTATACCCAATAAGCCTTACTATTTTTGTTGTACCCAACAAATATAACCTCTTGAGATTTGGCAGCAAACTTAGTTAGATAAGACTTGCCATTGTTAAGGACATAACAATTGCAACCAAAGATCCTAAAATAGGATAAGTTTGGTTTTCTGCCCTTCATAATCTCATAGAGAGTCTTTTTGTGTCTCTTGGTGATAGTAGCCCTATTGATCGCATGACATGCAGTGTTTACTGCCTCGGCCCAGAAATATTCTGGGAGAGAAGTGTCACTCAATAAAGTTCTACCAGCCTCAATCAGTGTTCTATTCTTCCTTTCAGCAATACCATTTTGCTGTGGTGTTCTAGGTGAGGAAAATTCCTGAAAAATCCCAAATTCTTCACACAGTCTTGTCATACTCTCAGATTGAAATTCAGTGACATGGTCACTTCTGATTTTGACCACTGTACTGTCCAGTTCATTTTGAATTTGTTTGACAAAACTATATAAAACACTTGGGGTTTCAGATTTTTGTCTCAGAAAGAACACCCATGAATATCTAGAATAGTCATCTACCACCACAAAAGTGTAGACTTTCCTACCTAGACTATGAACAGGCATAGGACCAAATAGATCCATATGCAAGAGATATAGATACCTCACTAAATCCTTACTTTCAAGGCTATGAAAGGAGGATTTGGTCTGCTTGCCTTTTTAACAAGTTGAGCATATCCCATCCTTTATACACTTAACTTGAGGACCATTTCTCACTAACACTTTGCTAAAGAGTTGGTCAATAGTCTTATAGTTAAGATGGATCAGCCTCTTATGCCATTTAACACAATGAGAGGCTCTCTCATCAGCTACAAGACAAATAGGAGAAACATTATTCTCACACTCAAAGTTAAGACAGTACACATTTATTTTTCTATATCCTGTCAATATGACCTTTTGATCACTTGACCTCTTGATATGACATTCATTCTTAATAAATGAAATGCCATATCCTAAATCACTCAGTTGACTTATACTTATAAGGTTGTGTTTCAAACCCTTCACATAGGCCACTTGAGAGATAGTAGTCTGGTTATTAGAAATGTTACCAAATCCTTTGATGATTCCCTTTTCAGAACCACCAAAGGTTACTTTAGGTCCATTCATGATAGGTGAGTAGTCCTTCAGCAACCCCCTTGTTCCAATCATGTGCCTGGAACATCCACTGTCCAAGTACCATATAGGGGCATGACAACTTGGACTGACCTGCAATAAAGATTACTTAACCTTAGAACCCAAATGAGTTTTGGGTCCTTGGTTCATGTTAGCCCGAACTTTAACAAATCTGCCTGCAGCTTTTCTAACAAGCAGACTACTACTCTCCTTGACACTAGTATTGTGCCAACAGTCTAAAGCAAAATGGCCTACCTTGCCACAGCACCAGCACTCAAACTTGTTATACATTTGTTTAGGTACAACCTTAACTGAATTGTTTATAGCAGGTCTCTTGTTTTGTGTTGGGGCTTTGCCATTTTTATTGGACTTAGCAGCCCATGTTGTTCTCTTAAACCCTAATCCAGTCTTACCTTTTTGAGACACAAACTCATCAATCAAGGGTAATACAGATTTTGGCTTAGAAAAACTAGCCACAATCTCCTTTTCTTTCTGGAGTCTAATCTCCAGATTTTTAATCTGATCATTCTTGAATGTGATTGTGCTCATTTGAATAACAGTTATGTTTTTCAATCTGGCAATCTCATTCAACTTTTGATCCAGCAACTTCTCTGAATCAGATGCAACCATCTTAAGATCTGTAATTTCCTTAGCCAGAGTTTTGACCAGGTTTTTGCTTTTCTTTAGTGCCTGCAACAAGTCCCCATATTCATCTATCAGCTGATGAATATCACCTTCAGACTCAGACTCATCCACATCACTTGATGCAGAAGTTGCTGACTATGACTCAGTACTACAATCTGAATTTTTAGAAAGACATTGTACCTTACTAGGACCAGGCTGATCCTGGCACTTGTCTTCTTATGACACAGCCATCAGTCCCTTGCATTGATGGTCTTCTTGTTCATAGATAGAGTTCAGCACTTGCAAAAACTCATCTTCTTCATCTGCAGCATATAGACCAATGTATGCCTCAGCTTCAGATTCTAACTCTGAAGATGATTGGTCTGTCAAGCTCTTCTCCTTCTTAGCAACAAAGGATTTCTCCTTCTTGCTCTGGTGTTGAATCTTATTTTTATCAGCAGATTCTTTTCTTTTGTCTGGACACTCAGCCACAACATGTCCAGGCCTATTACAGTAGTAGCAAACTATCTTTGATGTTGTAGATTTGCTTGGCTTAGACCTGCTCCTGTAGTTCCTAGATGACTTCCTCTTTTGATAATAATCATCCTTAGGCTGAGATGTGGAAGGCTTAAACTTCCACTGCTTCTTCTTCAGAAATCTCTGAAACTACCTTGTGAAGGCAGCAAAGTCTTCATCTGAGTCACTGTTGTCTGAACTTTGGTTGTCTGAATTATCTGAAGCAATTTTAGCAACTATGTTAGGAGGTGATGGAGACATCCTCCTATTCTTCCTAGTGGCTTCAATCTTGAAGGCCACATACTTTTCTTTATGCTCCCCTTTTGCATTTTTTTCTCTTCCTCTTTCCTAGCCATCAGTTGCATCTCATATGACAGCAATTTTCCAAACAAAGTTGGAGGTGAGATATCTGTAAGTTTGGCCACTTCCTTAATGGCACAAATCTTAGTGTCTCAATCCTTTGTCAAGGATCTTAGGAATTTATCATTCAGTTCATATGTACTGAAGATTTTTCCATAGGACATCAGCTCATTTACTATTCTATAGAACTTTTTGTAACACTCAGTTATACTGTCAGACTTTCCTTATCTGAAACTCTCATATTCCTGGTTCAGCATAGACTATCTATCTTGCCTGACTTCTTCAGAACCCTCCATGTAGACTATCAAAGTATCTCACATTTCCTTGGAGGTCTTGTAATGAATCAAATTTTGAAAAGTTGCATCATCTATGACACTTACTATGATATTTTGGGATCTTTTATCCATAGTTTCCAGGATGATCTCATCCTTAGTCATCTCTGAAAAATCTTTGGGAATTCTTTGGTTGGCATCAAGAACTGAATTCTTCATAGGAATATAAGGACCTTCCTTTACTGTAATGTAGATCCTTGGATTCGAAGCCTCCATAAACAACCTGACCCTTTCTTTCCAGATGCCAAATATCTCCTTTTTGCATATGGGTAACTTCATAGAACCTAGTTCCTTATGATTTTCTCCTGAACACATTTTCTTGATCTTGAATCTGCCTTATGGATCTAACTCAGACTGTTAAGTCCTTCTTTGAGTAACCTAGCTCTGATACCACTTGAAAGAATTCGTGCCTAACCACCTATAGGGGGGTGAATAGGTGTAATTCCTTTTTTCTTTTTAAGGCAGCAAATCTATTCAGTTATTTACTTAACAACAGATAATTCTATAGCTAATACAGCACAGATTCACAGAATTATCACAACACAGATTGCACATAGATTTTTATAGTGGTTTCCCAAGGTCTGGGTACATCCACTTTCCCCCTTCGCCTATCTAGCAGTGTGCTAGATTCAGCCTAACTTCTTCTCTTCACCTCAGATCCTCAGATCTTACAGCTCAGAACCCAACAAGGCTCCTACAACTCAGAGTGAGTCCACACTCCTATAGCTCAGGCAAACTGCCCTACCTCAGCCTTCAATAAGGCATACACTCAGAGATCACAATCTCCTACAACTCAGGCTCACAGCCCTACCTCAGCCTTCAACAAGGCCTACCACTCAGAGAAAATGTTCTTATACACTCAGCCTTTATAAACACAGGCTTACAACTCAGATCTATAAAGATCCTACAGAAATTTGATTTAATAAAGTAATTAACCACCACCCAGATAGAGAGAGAGAAGTGATGGATGGTTTCTTGATCAGTTCTTGGAAGAATCTGATAGTAGAGAACAACCTCTCTTAGCTTTCTTCAAAGCTTCTTGAATCTGAACTCAGTAGGGTTGAATCTCCTGTGAAGTTGATCTTCAATCAGCTTCTGACTTGAGATTCAAATCTCAATCTGAATCTTACTTTGCAGCCTGGTTCAGCAACTGCACTTCAGTAGATGGAGCTCTCTCTCTCTCTCCAACTTCTTCTTTTTCACTTTATTTAGAATTCTGTATTAGTTTATCTAATCTGTGATTGTCTGTATCTGTTGAAGGAGAAAGCCTTTATATAGTCTTCCTCCAAGGTAACCGGCTGATCCATTTTCTAACAAACTTCTGACAGCTTTGACAGTTGCAGTAGACCGGTTGGAAATGGCAGCTGTCAAGTCATCCAGTCACTTCTTGAAATACTGTCTCTGTCTGAAAGTGTCGAGACTGAACTTCATCATGTGTCGACACAAGTAGACTAAGTGTCGACACAAGTGGTCTAAGTGTCAACACAAGCCTTGGTGGTGTCGACACATCACCTTTGTTGTTGTTAATACTTCTCGACACAATCTTCTGTAGAATGTGTCGATACTGATTCTGTGTGTCAACACAAGACTTATTTACTTTAACTTTGTTGAAACTTTGCTGTGTGTCAACACAAGTCCTATGTGTTGACACAGTTGATGTCGACAAAGTCTTTAGTGTGTCGACATTGCCTCTTGGTGTTGACACAATTGATGTCGACTAAGTATTCTTGTGTGTCGACACTTCCTCTTGGTGTCGACACAGTTGATGTCGACAATGCTTCTCTGTGTGTCGACACTGCTTCTGTATGTCGACACAGTTGCTTCAGGTGTCGACACAGCCTTTCCAAGTGTCGACACAATTAACTACAAGTGTCGGCACAGCTTTTCTCCAGTGTCGACACAGGCCTTCATAAGTGTCGACACAGCTTCTCCTAGTGTCGACACATGGGCTTAGAAATTTTTCTGCATTTCCTGCAATTACTTAACCTGCACATATAAACTCAAAACAACATCAAATACACTTTGATGCATATCATTGAGTAGGGTGAGGCTTCTTCAAGTCTGGTACACATTTTCCAATGTACCCAACAGGGGAGCATGACACCGGTTTGGCACCCGGCACCAGCTCAATAGTAAAATCAATCTCCCGCTGAGGAGGGGCTCCTGGGAGATCATCTGGGAACACATTCGGATACTCGGACACAATTGAGATATTATCAAGATTTGGCTTAGGCGTCGAAGTCTGCCCTAGAGTGACAAACAGCTTTGTCCCAGACTGAACTGCCTTGATCCCCCTGAGGGGTAGACGTCTACATCTTACTCGACCCCTTTCACGCACCCAAATGCCATCTCACGACTAGTTCCCAACTGACCTCCAATAAATTACAACCAATGCATACTTGCTGCTCCGAGATCCAGTCCATACCAAAGACCACGTCCAACCCCCTAACGGTAGCAACATCACTCGTAAGTCAAACTCTTGACTCCCAACCCAAATCTAAATGCACCAGATTCTATCTGCGCGCATTGAGCACTAATAGTCAACAACATATCCATTATGTCTTTTGACATTGGAAGAGGTACTCTGACACGCAATACAATTCCTTTGGGCAAACAGGAATGTGAAGCCCCCTAAACTAATGGTGCTCTCGCCAAATAAACAAAAGTCGGGACAAATCTCAACACAAATAGTTCTAAACTAACATGCACAAGGGCGACATGTATTTGCAGTTAATTACTATAACTTTAAACCGTACCTGTCACCACGACAGCGAGTCCTGGCCTCCTACTAGCCCAGGTTGTACACTTCAGACTTCCTCTCGGACTTTGCACGTCCGCTCCAACAGTCTCGGGCAAAATGTCCTAGCTTCGCACAGTTAAAACATGTAACTGCCTTCCTCCCAATGGTTTCTGCAGTCTTAGCTTTCTTTATCTTCTGTGCGCTATTACGACAATCTCGGGCAAAGTGCCCTTTCTTGCCACAAGTATGACAGTTGTAAGTAACCATGCCAGTCGATGATCTTACCCTCTTTTTCAACGTTCTGCGAGATGCAGCCCTCATAGGACTTGCAGAGTTCGACACCCTACTAACTGGCATCTGGTGAATTTTCCCCATATCTACTTCTAAAGATCTAGCCGACTCCACCAAGGCTCGGAATCCTAATAGTTTTGGTCCTAGCAGTAGAATTCGCAGTTTGTCACGCAGACCATTATAGAATCTATCAACTGACTGCTCGTTCTCCAACCCAAAGCATGGGTAGCGGCTTATCAAAAGAAACGCCTGTAAATACTCATCAACCGAGTGCATACCCTGCACTAAGCACATGTTCAACGGCTGACCTGATGGCCTTCTAAATGTCACCTGATCCAATACACCACCCGGCATTGAAGTCATCTCAGGGACAAAGGGTTGCATATTGCTTACTTGCTGTGCACTAGTCACAGCGAGCACCACTTCAACGATCCTTCTTATGGTTTCAAATGAAGGAGGGGTCTCAAGCTCGCCACTTGGTGCACTAAAATCCTCAGAAACCAGATGTTCTGTCAGCTCTGCGCCACTCCTGGTCATCTATAGTCGTACAAAACACCAATAAGTGACCAAACAAAATTACAAAAAGCAATTATAGTAATGCGCATGTTTCTCAAACACGAGAATTTTTCATTCCTAAGTGGACATTCATGGGTTCTTTTTAATGTTATAACAATGACGTACACATGTGCTCACCACCCCTTAAAAGAATTCGCCCACGAATTCAGTTAAGCCTGACCGTAACCTGGATCTGATACCAAATTGTAACACTCACATCCGTCACATGGCATATAACAGAAGGTCCAGTTGTAACCCGACGTCATATACCACAGACAGTCGGAAGGGTTACATAAGAATATTCAAACATTCCAATTAAGACTACTTATCTTACACAGAGCATTCTAGCAGAAGCTTTTAAAAGTAGAAAGAACCCAAACTTGAATCCAAATAACATGAATGTCCACAATCACTATCACTGGAATGAAATAATAATACACTGAAAGAAACTTGGCCTTATGGCCTTACAGAGATTCACTTAATTAAATAATGTTTTCCATACATCGGCTCGCAGGCCGGCCACACATGACAAAAGTAAAGTACAACTATTCTCTTTGGGCTTCTAGGGCCAGCACAGCAACGTGGGCTCCAGCCCGCTATTTGATACTCGGCTCTACAGCACATGCAAGCACATTCCACCGCACGGTGACAAACAAAGCAACGGTCAGCCAAAAGCCGACCAAATTATAATGACCTCGCCCCTTACTCGGGACGGCGGTGCTCTTTTCCTGCATATCATTAGTCTAGTAGAACCATAAAGCGCAATTATACTACGCCACAGGTGTAGGCTCGCACGGCCAAACACCCCGTGCACTCAGGGCACATTAATGGTGAATCCTGACACTTCAGCATCTTCACCACCATCCCAAAGATGGCAACCACGTGAGCATTTAGCCTTTCTGACCACTGTCTAAGGCTCCCGACTATGCCAATGGCCAGTCTCCTTTTCGGTCTCTCGCACCGAACCACATAGCCTAGGTCCAATTCCACTTGCCCGTTGCTCACACCACGTAGTCACATTAAGACGTACGCATGAGCCAAGCTTCTCTCGGATCCCAAAACTTTTCCAAACAATCACATAACCCAGTTATGTTCAAGGCCGATTCCCTGACCGCCAAGTTAACAGAACACGTTTCCTCTCAGTTTTCCGGGTGCTCCTTGGAGTTAATCCCCAAGGATCCCTGTTGCAATCTACCGCGTAGAAACCCAAAAAAACCCAAAGCACAGAGTCTTCTCTAGCAAAACATATCAAATGCAACATCACCGATCCAGACAATACACGTCCGGGTAGGCTTCACACATAATGTCTATGCCCGTACTTCGATTCCGGACTCTATATGCAACATAAGGGGGACTATTCACATCAACCCCAAGGAACACCACGCAATCTCCGCACACTCGCGGGAGCGGGTTTCCCTATGCAAAAAGCAAGAGAGCTTCACATACTCAAGTAGAGAATCGTTACCCTTGTAGTCCGCTTTTGCGCCATGGAAAAACTACACGGATAGAAGTCTTCGCAATGGAATTTCTTCCACGGATCCGCTCTCGGTTCTCCTAACGGTGCTTTGATGCTCCGCCGGCGGTTTGAATCCTCCTCCTTCTTCCTCCTCTTTCTATCTTCTTGGAAAGAGAATGGCTTGGAGAAAATGAAGAGTTAACTCCCCCATTCCCGGCCTTAACAGAGCAGGAAACCATCTGAGCCATTGGATCTCAATTAAAGAAAATGAACGGCTCAGATCTGCACAAAATTCCCCAGAGCTGGGCCGAACACGGCCTCGCACACGGCTGTGTTACAGGCTGTGTGCCTTGATCGAGACACGATCGTCGAACGAAGAAAAGACACACTGGCAAAGACACACCCGTGTCTCACCTGACACGCCCGTGTCGGGTCCTCGACACGCCCGTGACCTGGGGCGTGTCACTTATAACCACCACGGCAACAGACACGACACAACTGAACACGGGTAGGGACACGTGTACGAACACGCTTGTATCACTCGACAATCGTCGATCGTCGAACACAGAGGGTCACTCGATAATCGTCAAGCGTCGTTCGACGATCGTCGAACGCAGGGGGACACGCCCTCCCGACACGCCCGTGTCGCCTGGCATGTTCCTCCCGAACACTTTTCATCTAACTCAATCGGCTTTCGGGAACACGGGTACAGACACGGGTGGGCACACGCCCGTGTCACACGACACGCCCGTGTCATTCAGATGTGTTTCTAGCCGTGTCCTTCTCAGGATGGAAACGGCCAAAATACCAGCCAGACACGGCCTTGGACACGCTCGTGTCCTAGGTCGTGTACCCCTATACCGGCACCAAAAATCCCTTTTTACGCGACCAACTCAAATACAATTTTCGGGGCGTTACAACAACACCCCTAGAGCTTATACATTCCAATATATGTGACTTTAAAAGTTTTGTCACTCGAGCAGGAAGGAAGTATATGATCACATTTATAGATGATTGCTCAAGGTTCTGTCACATTTAGCTTCTTAAAACTAAAGATGAAGCGTTTGCAAAGTTCTGTCTTTTCAAAACTAGGGTCGAAAACCAACTAGTCATGAAGATAAAGATGTATAGAATTGATAGAGGAGGAGAATACGTATCTAGTGAGTTCAGATGTTTCCTTGCCTCTCAAGCCATCATAGCAGAAACCACTGCTCCTTACTCACACCTATCGAATGGTATATTCGAGAGAAAGAATAGAATGTTAACAGAGATGTTGAATTTCATGCTCCTAACTACTAGCATGCTTACTTCCTATTGGGAAGAAGCAGTTTTAACTGCAAACAATATTCTAAACAAAGTCCCTCATGCTAAATTAGAGGTTATACCAAACAAACTTTGGTTTAAGAGACCCTCGTCTATAACTATACTTAAGACCTGGGGCTGCATAGCATATGTCAGGGTCTCTGACCCTAAACGGTCTAAACATGGACCTAGGACAAACACGTGTATCTACTTAGGTTATGATGAAGATACTATTGCAGATAGATTCTTAGACTTGTCTAATAATATAATTGTTAAATCTATGGATGTTGTGTTCCTTGAGGATAAGTTCCTTAAGGATAAGAACCTGATAATCCCAAGTATGCAAGCAACTATTACTGAGGAAGAACCTGAATAAGTACCGAGCACCTCTTATTCAGTCCCGGTAGACAATAATGTCCTAGTGTCTAGAAGGACTTTGGTAAGAGAGCGAACTCCCAGAACCTTTGGTAGTGACTTTGTCACTTACCATGTTGAGGCTGATCCATCCACCTATAAGGACACGATGAGATCAAAGGATTCGCTACTCTAAAAAGAAGTCATTGATGAAGAGATGAAATCTTTGCTTCAGAACAACACCTGGACGTTGGTTGGTAAGCTAAAAGGGTCTAAAACTATTGGGTGTAAGTGGGTTCTAAAAAAGAAGCCCAATCCTGATGGTAGCGTAGCTAAGTATAAAGCACACCTGGTGACTAAAGGTTTCACACAAGTTAGTGGGGTGAATTACTTTGATGTATATTCACCAGTGTGTCACTTAGCAACCATTATGATACTATTTATTATTGTGTCTATTGAGAACTTTATTGTTCAACAAATGGATGTTAAGACTGCGTTCTTGAACGGAGATCTGACCAAAGAAATATACATGAGCTAACCTGAAGTTTTCATAGTAGACGGTCACGAAAGTAAGGTTTGTAAGTTAATCAAGTTGCTATATGGACTAAAACAAGCACCAAAATTATGACATGAGAAGTTTGACTATAATGTAAGGAACATGAGATTCATGTCGAGTCTCTCGGACAAATGTCTTTACATACGTAATAGATTGAATAAAGTCGCTATAATATGTTGAAATTTGTGAAGTGGAAGTGGGTGACGGGACAGGTCGCGCGGCCTGTGGCGGACAGACTTGGCGGACTGGGCGGACTGGGCGGACTGCGTTATACAACCTGGTGAAAAGTCTAGTGGAAGCCAGCTGTGTTCTGAGCGGGTTGTTGCATGGAGTCCGCGGTTTGGTGCGGCCTGGTATCTGCGGATAGAGAGGCTTGCGGACTGGTGCTTTGCTCAGTGGCCGCGGATGCAAGCTTGTGTTGTAAGGCGGGTTGGCTCATGTTCGCGGGTAGCTTGCGGACTGGCGTGTCCGCGGTTTGAGCTGTTGCGGACTGAGCCTAGAGCTTGGCTGAGGCCTTGTCAAGTTCTGGTGGCACAGCAGGTCTTGCTGTGGAGATCGGTTGGCGGACTGGTGTTTGGAGTCCGGGAGGAAGCTACTGCGTTGGACAAGTGCGAGGTGCTCGCGGACTGGTGTCGATCTGTGCTAGAGCGTTTGGCGGACGAGAACTTGTGTCCGCCATGCTCGCTTTGCTCCTTGATGGTTTTGGGCTTGGTCACACCTTGTGCCAAGTTCATGGTGTCCGCCGTTTCCGCCAAGTCCGCTGTGACCGGGCGGTCTGTTGCTAGCTGCCTTTGGTCGTGGACTTGTGGCGGATTGAGGTGTGGGTCTTGCGGACTGCCTCGGGTTGGGGCGGACAGCCATTGAAGGGGGTTGCTGTCCTGCAGTGGTTGGAGCTTTGCGGGCTGATGCCTTGTCCGCTTAGCTTAGGCGGACTGGAGCGGGTTCGTCAACGGTTGCTTTGCTCCTGGCGGTTTTCCTTGGTGACCGGCTAAGTCCTCGCGTACTCAGCGGACGGTCGGTTGTGTTCGCGCGGGCTGGGGTGGTGTCGCTATCTCTTGGGAGGTGATCACACTCCTCACCTGGCCTATAAATAGGACCCCCTGGCACATCTACAGTAACCAAGTAACGTCGCGCGGATAACTTCAAGGAGCCAGGAGCTTGGCTTTGACTTCGGTCAGTGCTTGGAAGTGTGCGGTTTCTGCGGACTCAGCAGGAGGTCGCTCTGCGGCTTGTCAGTTCTGTTTCAACTTTGCCAGCTTCAATAACCTGTCCGCCGGCTTCAGGCGGGTAGGGGTGTTCCTCAGTTCGGGTTCAGCAGGAGGCGAATAACGGTGTGTCCGCGCGGCCTCGCGGCTTCGGCGGACTCCGTGGTATTCGGCGGATTGCAGCTTAGCTCGGGCGGCTTCGGCGACCTCGGCGGTCTCGGCGGACTCCGGGTTCTGTCCGCCCGGCTTGTTTTTGGTGCTTTCTGTTTTTCAGCTGTTATACTAGCGAAATCATGTTTCGCTATGTATGCCTCGCATTGTAAAGAAGTGAATGTATTAAAGACCTGCTTGTGCTTCCATTGTTTGTTGTGCATAGACCTCTAGTCCTCGGGTTCCGCTGGTTCAGCGTGCGAACTGGGTAGTTCCGAAGATATTAATTTGGCGTTTGGGCTATCTTGCTGACCACGTTGAGAAAATTTTAACATGGTATCAGAGGCAGGTTTCTGAGGTTCAGTTGCGTGAGCGGAGGTCAACCAGCGTTGTTACTCAGTGACTGAGTGGTGATCAACCTGTGTTGTTGCTCGGAGCTGCTGAAGGGTGCCAACAGGTGTTGCAATGGAAGGAAGCTTTGCAAGGGGTCTAGGCATTGAACTCTTAACGCCGACTAACTTTAAAACGTGGAAGTCGTGCATGAAGAGTTATCTTCTTGGCGAGGAGCTGTGGGATGTCGTCGGTGGTGACGACAGACAGGAAGTTACTGCTGCGTTTGGTACTGCTGAGCAGGTGAGGCTCTGGAGAAGAACTAATGCTAAGGCAGAGTTCGTTCTGAAGAGAGCTGTTTCTCCGGAACTGTTTGATCACATCGTTGGATGTGAGTCTGCTGCTGATATTTGGACAACCATTGATGAGTTGTTCAATAGGAAGAATGTGGCGCTGCTTCAGTTCCTGGAGAATGAGTTGGCCAGGGCAACTCAGGGAGACCTTTCCATCTCCAAATACTTCTTAAAGATGAAGAGCTTGTGTGCTGAGCTGTCGGCACTGGATCCTGATGAGCCTATCTCTGAGGCAAAGATGAAAAGGCACATTTTCCGCGGCTTGCGGAAGGAGTATGTGGCCTTTGTCACATCTGTTCAAGGGTGGGCTACACAGCCGTCGCTGCTGGAGCTGGAGAATCTGCTTGCCTCGCAGGAGAGCTTAGCAAGGCAAATGGCTGGAGTGAACCTGAATCAGGAAGGCAGCGAAGCTCTCTTCTCAGGCAAGAAGAAGGGATGGGAAGGGAAGAAGAAGAAGAAGCAGGTGCAGGCCGCTGGTGAGAAGGAGACTTCAACTTCGTATCCGCCGGAGAGGAGCAATGCTCCTAAGGACTGGAAGAAGAATCTGAAGTGCTACCGGTGTCATCAGCGAGGGCACTTCAAGCGGGACTGCAAGGTCAAACTGCAGCCTGGGCATGCTGCGGGAAAGGAGGAAGCTTGCTCGCGAAGTGAAGAAGCAGAATGGGGAGGAGCTTTCATGACGGGCACTTGTGTCCGGGCCTTATCTGCTGAGGACTTCAACAGCGAGTGGATCGTCGACTCCGGGTGTGGTCATCACCTCACCGGAGACAAGTCGAAGTTCACCTCCATGCAGGCTTACTCAGGTAATGAAGCTATTATCACTGCTGATAATACTGTTTATGCAGTAGAGAAGGAGGGGGTCGTGTCTTTGGGTAGTGATCAGGGGCCACTCACGTTAAGGAGTGTGTATCACGTACCGGGCATGAAGAAGAACCTCTTCTCGGTGACCAACGCGGTGGACGCTGGGTATCACGTTCTGTTTGGGCCAACAGACGTGAGGTTCCTTCGCAACGTATCAGCGGTGAAGGCTGATGTTGCTCATGTTGGGAGGAGGGTGAAGAACTTGTTTGTTCTTTCCACCAGTGCCTATGTTGATAGGATGAGGGCCAATGATAGTGCTGCTATCTGGCATGAGAGGCTGGGGCATGTTGGCATGGACAAGCTGAAGGCTATGGCTAGTAGAAGTCTGGTGAGGGGATTGCCGATGTTGTCCTCCTTTGGTGATGGGCATGTTTGTGCGGGCTGTCAATATGGTAAGGCACATCGCCTTCCATTTGATAAATCACAAACAAGGAGCAAGATGCCATTGGAGTGTATTCATGGCGACCTGATGGGACCGACGGTCACTGCCAGCCTTGGTGGAAGCAAATACATGCTTGTCTTGGTTGATGACTACTCAAGGTATACTTGGGTGTACTTCTTAAAGGAGAAGTCGGAAGCCTTCCGTTTGTTCGTGGAGTTTAAGGAGTTGGTAGAAGGTCGGCTTGGCTTGCGGGTTAAGAAGCTTAGAACTGATAACGGGGGTGAATTTGTTTCCTCCGAGTTTTCTAACTTCTGCAGGAAGCACGGGATCCAACGGGAGCTTACTTGTGCTCACACTCCACAACAAAATGGGGTAGCGGAGCGGAAGATCCGTCATCTGACGGAGACCTGCAAATGCTGGCTTCATGCGAAAGATATCCCAAGGTCCTTTTGGGCGGAGGGAATGTCTTGTGCTGCTTATGTTATCAACCGGATGCCACTCAGCCCTATCAACATGAAGACTCCTATTGAGCTGTTGCTGAAGGAGAAGCCGAGTGTAGGACACCTTAGGGTGTTCGGTTCAACTTGCTATGTGCATGTCCCGGATTCTACACGGACAAAGCTGGATGCGAAGGCAAGGAAACTTGTCTTTGTTGGCTACGATGAGCGGAAGAAGGGATGGAAATGCATGGATCCTGTGACGAAGAAGTTCATGGTTTCAAGAGACGTTGTCTTTGACGAGATGACGTCATATGGAGGTGGCTCGGTGGAGCTAACCGGAAGTAGCAAGGTTGAGGAAGCACCGGTGGTGGCGGCTGAAGGCTTGGAAGAGGAGCTTGTTGTTTCACCAGCAGCTCCTGTTGCTTCGAACTCCGAGGCTGAGCCTTCTGGCTCAGGAAGCAGGGGGAGCACTGCTCAATGCTTGCCCCAGGTAGGAGTGGAGCCTGAAGAAGCAACGGAAGCCGTGAGCAAGGAGCCGTGTCTTCGGAGATCGAAGAGGGTGATTAAGCCACCGGCTCGGTATTGTTATGGGAATGCAGTGAGCTTTGTCTCCTGCTTCTTTGCAGGTCCTCTGGATGAGCGAGAGCCTGCAAACTTCAACGAGGCCACTGGAGTGAAGGAGTGGGAAGGTGCCATGAAGGAAGAGATTGATGCTCTGAAGAAGAATGAAACCTGGGATCTTGTGCCCAAGGTTGATGGCATTACTCCGGTCACTTGCAAGTGGGTGTATAAGTTGAAGAAGAAGGCTGATGGGAGCATTGATCGGTTCAAGGCTCGCCTGGTCGCTAGAGGATTCTCACAGCAGTATGGAGAAGACTATGAGGAGACATTCAGTCCAGTTGCGAAGATGACTTCTGTAAGAGTGGTGATCGCCTTGGCTGCTAGCAAGGGATGGAGGTTGTGGCAACTCGATGTGAAGAATGCTTTTCTTTACGGAGAGATTGACAAGGACATCTTCATGGATCAGCCGCTTGGTTTTGTCTCTGAAAAGCATCCGGACTATGTCTGCAAACTCAGGAAGGCTCTCTACGGGTTGAAGCAAGCTCCTAGAGCGTGGTATGGGAAGATTGCAGAGTACCTGCAATTCTGTGGATACTTTGCTTCTAACTCGGATTCTAGCTTGTTTGTCAAGAAGAAGGGAGAGCTAAGAGTCTTGGTCCTACTGTATGTGGATGACATGATCATCACAGGGAATTCGGAGGAGGAAGTAGCAAGGCTCAGAGCTGAGCTTGCTATACGCTTCGAGATGAAGGACTTGGGAGAGTTGCATCACTTTCTCGGTCTGGAAGTGGAGAGGAAGCAGTGCGGGATTCTCATTAGCCAAAGGGGATATGCTGATCGTATTGTGAAGCGGTTCGGCATGGGCGAAGGGAAGAAGTGCTCTACTCCACTAGAACCTGGGCTAAAGCTTCGACGAGATGAGGGAAGGGTTCTTCATGATCCCTTGGTGTTCAGGGCTCTTGTTGGGAGCTTAATCTATCTGACGATTGCAAGGCCGGATATAGCTTATGTTGTTGGCCGAGTAAGTCGGTATATGGCTGAACCAAGGCAATCTCATCTAGTGGCGGCAAAAGGGATTCTGAAGTATGTCAAGGTGACTTCTGAGATGGGACTCCTCTATGGAAGGGACGCGGAGTTTGCGTTGCTCGGGTACACGGATGCTGACTATGGCGGTGATTCGGATGATCGGAGGTATACTTCAGGTTATGTGTTCACTTGCGGTTCAGCTAGCATCTCGTGGTGTAGCAAGAAGCAAGACTCGATGTCAGTTTCAACCACGGAGGCGGAGTATAAGGCTTCGGCCTTGGCTGCTCGGGAAGCCGTTTGGTTGAGGAGGCTCATAGAGGATGTCCATGAAGAAGTGCAAGGGCCTACTTTACTCCGGGGTGACAATGAGAGTGCTCTCAAGCTGGTTAACAATCCAGTGTGTCACGCCAGGACCAAGCACATAGAGATTGATCACCATTTCATCAGGGAAAAGGTGTTGGAAGGATCTCTGCTGGTCGGGCATGTTCGGAGTGAAGATAATCTTGCTGACATCTTCACGAAGCCACTATCGAAGGGGCCCTTTGAACGCTTGTGCAGCTTGCTGGGCTTGGTCACCACTTCTCACTTCAAGGGGGAGTGTTGAAATTTGTGAAGTGGAAGTGGGTGACGGGACAGGCCGCGCGGCCTGTGGCGGACAGACTTGGCGGACTGGGCGGACTGGGCGGACTGCGTTATGCGGCGTGGTGAAAAGTCTAGTGGAAGCCAGCTGTGTTCTGAGCGGGTTGTTGCATGGAGTCCGCGGTTTGGTGCGGCCTGGTATCTGCGGATAGAGAGGCTTGCGGACTGGTGCTTTGCTTAGTGGCCGCGGATGCAAGCTTGTGATGTAAGGCGGGTTGGCTCATGTTCGCGGGTAGCTTGCGGACTGGCGTGTCCGCGGTTTGAGCTGTTGTGGACTGAGCCTAGAGCTTGGCTGAGGCCTTGTCAAGTTCTGGTGGCACAGCAGGTCTTGCTGTGGAGACCGGTTGGCGGACTGGTGTTTGGAGTCCGGGAGGAAGCTACTGCGTTGGACAAGTGCGAGGTGCTCGCGGACTGGTGTCGATCTGTGCTAGAGCGTTTGGCGGACGAGAACTTGTGTCCGCCATGCTCGCTTTGCTCCTTGATGGTTTTGGGCTTGGTCACACCTTGTGCCAAGTTCATGGTGTCCGCCGTTTCCGCCAAGTCCGCTGTGACCGGGCGGTCTGTTGCTAGCTGCCTTTGGCCGTGGACTTGTGGCGGATTGAGGTGTGGGTCTTGCGGACTGCCTCGGGTTAGGGCGGACAGCCATTGAAGGGGGTTGCTATCCTGCAGTGGTTGGAGCTTTGCGGGCTGATGCCTTGTCCTCTTAGCTTAGGCGGACTGGAGCGGGTTCGTCAACGGTTGCTTTGCTCCTGGCGGTTTTCCTTGGTGATCGGCTAAGTCCTCGCGGACTCAGCGGACGGTCGGTTGTGTTCGCGCGGGCTGGGGTGGTGTCGCTATCTCTTGGGCGGTGACCACACTCCTCACCTGGCCTATAAATAGGACCCCCCTGGCACATCTACAGTAACCAAGTAACGTCGTGCGGATAACTTCAAGGAGCCAGGAGCTTGGCTTTGACTTCGGTCAGTGCTTGGAAGTGTGCGGTTTCTGCGGACTCAGCAGGAGGTCGCTCTGCGGCTTGTCAGTTCTGTTTCAACTTTGCCAGCTTCAATAACCTGTCCGTCGGCTTCAGGCGGGTAGGGGTGTTCCTCAGTTCGGGTTCCGCAGGAGGCGAATAACGGTGTGTCCGCGCGGCCTCGCGGCTTCGGCGGACTCCATGGTATTCGGCGGATTGCAGCTTAGCTCGGGCGGCTTCGGCGACCTCGGCGACCTCGGCGGTCTCGGCGGACTCCGGGTTCTGTCCGCCCGGCTTGTTTTTGGTGCTTTCTGTTTTTCAGCTGTTATACTAGCGAAATCATGTCTCGCTATGTATGCTTCGCATTGTAAAGAAGTGAATGTATTAAAGACCTGCTTGTGCTTCCATTGTTTGTTGTGCATAGACCTCTAGTCCTCGGGTTCCGCTGGTTCAGCGTGCGAACTGGGTAGTTCCGAAGATATTAATTTGGCGTTTGGGCTATCTTGCTGACCACGTTGAGAAAATTTAACATAATATGCTTGTATGTGGATGATATGCTGATTCTTGGTTCTGATCAATCCGTAGTAGATGACGTTAAGTCAATACTAAGGAAATACTTTAACATTAAAGACCTAAGTGTAGCAGACATTATACTAGACATGCAAGTGAGCTTTGGAAAAAATGACATTTCCCTAAATCAAAGTCACTACATAAAGTCCATGTTGGATACGTGGGGATACAGTGAACATAGAGTAGTGGAGACACCTTATGATTACAATAATCGCTTGAAGCCCAATGATGGAGCGGCGATTAGACAGTTAGATTATGCTAAACTGATTGGTAGTCTCATGTATGTTATGGTCTGTACAAGACCTGACATAGCCTTAACGGCCGGCATGTTAAGCAGATTCACTAGTAACCCTAGTCAATACCATTGGTATGCCCTCGATAGGCTTATGTGATACCAAAAGCACACTCAAAAGTATGTTTTATGTTACCATGGTCATCCTCTAGTTTTGGAAGGATATTCTGATGCATCATGATGCTCAGAAATCAACGATAGCAAGTCCACTAGTGGGTTTATATTCACACTAGGAGGAGTAGTTGTAGCATGGAAGTCCAAGAGGCAATCATGTATTGCACTATCTTCTATGGAATCTGAACTCTACAATCTAGCTTCGGCGTGAGAAGAAGTAGAGTGGATCAGAGATTTGGTGATGCACATTCCACTATCGAGATTGTGAATGTTGCTCGAAGCATCCGAGTGGTGATCAAAGTGGAATCACCTACCTGTTGCCCCTAGGTGGGTATAAATAGGCAAACCCAAGGAGTTTCTACCGGTATTGGATTTTCGTGTATCTGACACGACCTGTTATGCCTCTGAACCGTTAATTGTCCAAATATACACTAACAATTTTGATTCGTGCCGGTCCAAGTACAAGGGAGCACAATCGGACCAGAAGCACGCAGAGAACTGCAAGTACCCTAGAAGACTAGGAGAACGCGCCAAGCCCACACCCGAGCATGCATGACCACGCCCTACACGGCCAGCGCGCGTGCGCGGCCTGCGTGGACTCAGCGCGCATGGCCGCGGCCCACGTGAACGCCCCTCGCGTGGGCACGCCTGGGCCGCTCGAACTGCCCTCGGGAAAGGGGGCACTCTCGTCATTTCGGTAAAATTGGTAATTCGTTGATTGAAATGTAGCGACGTCATTCGTCAACGCAAATCGCTCTTCAGCGCAATTACCATCGTGATCCTCTAGAAAACTATAAATAATTCTTAGTCATTCATTTCAAGTCAAGCAACTCTAGAGACAAGAAAGAGTTATGAGATTTTTCGGCGAGATCGTAGATTTAGGCTGATTCTCTGCTCAGAAATTCCGTTTGCTCCCCTCCTTGTGCTACGGTTTTCTTACGCCTTAACTGACGTCAATCTCCTACTCGAGAGCACTCCCGTCTAGGCTCCTCATCAATGAGAGTGCTCCCTCCGTATGCTTCGTGGATTTGAAAGATTTTGCATCTGGAACGCTTCCACCGAGGTTCTGTGGGTTCAACGCCGATGCGCTTCCATCAAAGCTCCGATAACATAGTCGTTTCCTACTCGTCGCATTTCATTCTCTACACTTGTAACGAAGTAGCGGTCTGTCGCCCTCTGAGATCAAACTCCAACATTTGTAAGCATATGAGATCTAGTGGAATTTCGCTCGTCATAAATCCAGTCACGTGGTTTTTCACCCTTTGCGGATTTTCAACGTCAAAAAGCTTTCTTGTCATTTGCTGCGGTTTTCTTTAACTGTTTGCACCCCCGATTCAACTCCGAGCTAAGGCTGTCCGATTATCCGAACCGGGAAAAAATCCGGGCGATCCACAACAAAACCTTTTAAAAATAATTTACAATCCAATTTACCAATTAAATAAATATTTTAAAAACAATATCCTACGATTCCTACCTGACATTGTTCTTTGTTACAATCCAGCTAGACGTCACGTTTTTCCTGGTTTTTGCTGGCCGTCCGATAGCATATTGGACAGACGTGATTGCACTCGCACGATTCTCATGTAGGCTATCTCGATGTAAAAATCGCTCCGCCAAACCTAGCCTCAACTCAATTAAGTACATCCCTAAACTCGGAGACCTCTATATATATTTGCCGAACATGTACAGATCCGGTCGGCCCGAGCGAATCTGAGCTCATGGTTGACTTAATATCCAGCAGGTTGACTTTAATTTCAATGATGTCACCGCCAGTAAATGCCTGCCTCCACGATGGGAAAAGTCGTTGGCCCGGTCCACAAGCTTATGGCCGGCCGGAGAAGAAGAATAGTGCATGTAATTTCCATTAAGCGTTGACTTTAATTTCCATTAAGCGCTCGCGTCCGCTCTTGTGCGCGAACACATGATCGCATGAATTCGGATCCTGGTATGAACAAATTCAGGGTGAAGTTTGGGGTTCTAGAACTCCTTTTTTTTTTAGATTTAGGATTATTTTTTACTTTGCATTTTTTTGTCCTTTAGGCTGCATTTCACGCGACTTATCACAGTTTATTTGTTCCGATAAGGCTGCACAAAAAATGTCATTGTCATATCAAAATCTTATGTCCCAAACTATTTTATTTTTTTGATAACGGTAGTAACATTTGTTAAACCAAACATACAAAGACGATTTTGTCCAACCTCACCGCTGCAAATAAGTTACGATAAGCAGCGCCAAACGCAGCCTTAATGACTAAATTCTTCTAGCCACAGGATTGATGAAGTTCGGGGATTCTCGAGCGTTTTGATCCGTGAGTGAAGTTTTCGGTGAGCTCCAGAGGATCCGATCGCATGCGCTTAAGTGCGTCCCAGCAGGCAATGAAAGCCTGGCAGGTGGGCTACTATTCACTACACTGGATCACTGTAGCTAATATCTGACCTAGCTGGAGGTCGGCTACAGGAAAGGCCACATGATGGAATAATAGTGGTCGCGTGGGGACAGGAGGACAGGACAATGCTGTGCTGCCTGCTGAGGACAAACTGCAAAGCTTAATTTCTGGTATCACAAAGTGTTATTAAGCTAGCATTCAATTTTATCAGAAGCTGCTGCCTCTAGCGCCACCCGTTGATCAGATCAGATCAGATCATTCAATACGTACTGATCACTTGAGAGGATGACACGCTCAATATATACAGACCGAACTAATTAATTGGCATCATGATCGCCCAATAACAGTGGCGGAGGAAAAAGATGATCGATGGAGGTTGGGATGAAGATGACTGACGTTAATTGCGTCTGTTATGCCTGTGCATATAGACGGCTTGGTTAATTTTGAGTGGCGGCTAGGTGTGAGGACTGAGGAGAGAAAACCGAAAACCGGCAAAATCGATCAACTCGATCGAACCGTACCGAATTTGAAACTGACCCGATTGGTTCGGCGCGTCGACTTGATCTGGCTCTTGTGAAAACCGAGTTCATATCAATATTGAAAGGGGTAACAATCCTTCAGACAAGGTTTATTCAACATTGAAAAATGAATACATAGTCTTCAACCCCCTCCAATTTTCTTAACCATTACCATATTGGAGACACGACATGGATACTGGATCTACGAAACAAAACTGACCTCCAACAGCTTCTTCACTGCCTCCCGGATCTTTTCGGCTAGCACGACAGTGATTTTCCACTGCTTTTGACGGACATGGGAAACTTTGGGATCCAAGATGAGGCGATGTCAGACAACCTCTACATCGATTCCTGGAATTTCCGCGGAGCTCCAAGTAAAAATGTCCACATTCTCTTGCAAACATGCAGCCATCTACATCTTCCCCTCCAGCGTCCTCCATCAGCAGTCCGGGCTCTCCGCGTCCTCCATCCAGCTGATGGTGTTGAATTTTCTCAAAGCGGTCAGAAAGGTAGCATAAAGCCAAATTAATATTCTCAGAACTATCCAGTTCACACTTTGATCATGCGGAAGCCCAAGTAGCAAGTTTAACATCAACCACAAATGAAAAAACAATCAGGTCTTATATTCATTCACACTTCTTTACAAGGCGAGGTATACGTATCGAGACATGATTTCGCTAGTACACAAGCTACAAACAGAAAGAACAAAACAAGTCGGGCGGACACCACTGGAGACCGCCAAGACCGCCTCGTCCGCCAAGGTCGCCCAAGCCTCCCGAGCTGCAACTGCTACAAGCCGAATAGCACACAGAGTCCGCCGAGACCGCGAGGTCAAGCGGACACACCGTTATTCACTGCCTGCTGAAGAACAGAGGAACAGACCACCTACCCGCCTGAGACCGGCGGACAGGTTATTGGAACTTGATCAAGCTGAAGCAGAAAACTGACAAGCCGCAGAAGCGACCAGCTGAGACCGCAGAGACCGCACACTTTAATGCCCAACTCCTGGCTCCTTGAAGCTAGCCGCGCGGCCTGCACACATCAAACTGTCAGCACTACTCAACCTACGCGGACAGAAAACCGCAGACTGCAATACTTGCCCAAGCCCAACTTACTGTTCACTCTGTTACTGTATACGTGTCGGGGGTGTTCTATTTATAGGCGAGGTGAGGAGTTTGATCACCACCCTAGTGGATAGAATCACCACCCCAGCCCGCGCACTAGCAAAACCTCCGTCCGCTGAGTCCGCAAAGACGCCAGTTACCAAGAAAACCGCCAGAAGAAAGGCACCGAAGTTCACTACTGGGCGGTCTTGCATCAGACCGCCCACACTATGTAGACATGATACTGTCCGCACAGTCTGCCCACATCAACACATGGACAACCACAATTCCTTCAGTGATAGTCCGCACACAATCGAGGCAGTCCGCATAGCACAAGACCAGAGCCTCCATCTGCCACAAGTGTACGATTAAAGGCATGGTTAAGCAACAGGCCTCCCGGTCAACATCAGACTTGGCGGATACAGCGAACACACTGGACTTGTCACAGAATGTGATCAAGTCAAGTAAATCACCAAAGGCCTAGTGCGAGCCCGACGGACAAGGATCAGTCCGCCAACCAACCAAAGCAGATCGCCAACACTCTAGTGTTAAGGCAGAGTCCGCAAGCAATCCTCGCGCAGCTGCCCAAACAAGCAGCCAACTGCCAGACTCTGACACCAGTCCGCACAGTCTTCCACAGCAGTTAACACCTACTGAACCACCAGAGCTCGACAAGGGCCACAACCAAACTCCAAGGCCAGTCCGCTACAACGGACACTACGAACACATCAGTCTGCAAGCCTCCTGCGGATAGAGCACCCAATCCGTCGGTTAACACAAGCTTGCAACACACAAGCCCGCTAAACAGAGCACTGACTTCATCCCGCAAACCACAGCCCGCTCAGTCTGTTTCGCTAGAAGCCCGAAACCCTAGGTCATAGACCAACCAGGCCGCACAACAGACCGAACAAGGCGCATATTAGGCCGTATAGGCCGCTCCTCAAAAGCCAAGCCACCAACCAGGCCGCAGTCAACAGTCCTCCCAGGCCGCGGACTCAGTCCGCACAGGCCGCCCAGACCACCCGGCCTGCCCATCACCCACTTCCACTTCACAAATTTCAACAGTCCCCCTTGAAGTGAGAAGTGGTGAACAAGCCCAGCAAGCTACGTAACCGCTGAAAAGGCCCCTTCGACAGCGGCTTCGTGAAGATGTCAGCAAGATTATCTTCACTCCGAACATGCCCGACCAGAAGAGATCCCTCCAACACCCTCTCCCTTATGAAGTGGTGCGCGATCTCAATATGTCTTGTCCTTGCGTGACACACTGGATTGTTTACCAGTTTGAGAGCACTCTCATTGTCACCCCGGAGTAAAGTAGGTCCTTGCACTTCTTCATGAACATCCTCTACAAGCCTATGCAACCAGATGGCTTCCCGAGCAGCCAAGGCCGAAGCCTTATACTCAGCTTCCGTAGTAGACATGGATACACAATCCTGCTTCTTGCTACACCACGAAATACCAGCTGAACCACAAGTGAAACATAACCCGAAGTTGATATCTGATCATCCGAGTCACCACCATAGTAAGCGTCCGTGTATCCAAGCAAAGCAAAGTCCGCATCCCTACTATAGAGGAGTCCCATATCAGAAGTTGACTTGACATACTTCAAGATGTGATTTGTCGCTACCAGATGAGACTTCCTTGGTTCAGCCATAAACTGACTTACTCGGCCAACAGCATAAGCAATATCTGGCCTAGTAATCGTCATGTAGATCAAACTCCCTACAAGAGCACTAAACACTAAGGGATCAGGAAGAATCCTTCCTTCATCTTGTTGAAGCTTCATCCCACATTCCAGTGGAGTAGAGCAACTCTTTCATTCACCCATGTTGAATCAACTTACAATGCGATCCGCATATCCCTTCTAGCAAATGAGAATTTCACACTCCTTCCTCTCCACTTCAAAACCGAGAAATTGATGAAGCTCTCCCAAGTCTTTCATCTTGAAGCGTATAGCAAGCTCAGCCCTGAGCCTTGCTACTTCCGCCTCCGAATTTCCTGTGATGATCATATCATCCACATATAGCAGGATCAAGACTTGAAGCTCCCCCTTCTCCTTGACGAATAAGCTAGAATCCGAGTTGGAAGCAAGATAACTGCAGAATTATAAATACTCTGCTATCTTTCCATACCAAGCTCTAGGAGCTTGCTTCAACACATAGAGAGCCTTTCTGAGCTTGCAGGCATAGTCTGAATGATCTTCAGAAACAAATCCAAGTAGATGATCTATGAAGATGTCCTTGTCAATCTCTCCGTAAAGAAAAACATTCTTCACATCAAGCTGCCACTGTTGAAACCGGAAAATCGGTCTCATGTGGAGTTCGACCCTTAGGGAAGGGGTGACCGCGCACCTACTACCCTCAAGCGAACAATCTAGGCACAAGACTAGGAACACAAGGGACAGACCCAAGGTCTCAGCGTGGAGGACCCGCCGCATACCCGGAAGACTAACTAACTCTTCCCCTCCCAAGCCAAGGGCTAAGCTAAGGCACCTTCGGAGGGATCTCTTGGCTGACCGGAACATCTAAGGAGGATCTCCAGATCCACTCCCAAACTAGAGGTGCCACCTCGGGTCTAAGTAAAATGTTCCCCGCCCGCCTTACTATTGGCGCAAAACCGCCCAGCTGCCCTACTCTACGCAGCCCCAATTGGGCCGCCAATAGCGGAACTCCGCTACTCTGAAAGGATGGCAACGGGCCATCAGGGGGGCTTCCCGGCATCTGTTCCTCGGGGCCTACACGGGGGGAGTTGTTCACGAACACGCCGCTCGCCCAAGACAGGAGTAAACTACATTCTCAGAGCATCACAGATATAAAAGAATATTACAGGAATATAAATTTCATACTCGGCACGCAGGCCGGAAATATAAACAAAAAGGCCTTCGAGGGCCAGCACAAGCTTGGGCTTAAGCCCGCTACTCCCCGCCTGGTACTGCAACACCTGTACGCCAACGTCTCGACGAGCGGCGGCCAAATAGCCATCGGTCGGCTAATATAAGCGGACCAAACATATTGCACACACCCCCTTTTTAGGGCTCGTGGCGCGCATTCCATGCAAGCGGCTAAATAAACAACTTCCTCGGAGTCTTCTCCGGGAACCCCAGAACATCACCAATCTGGCTCACACGTTCGGATGGGCTTCACACAGCATGCCTAAACCCGTACTCACGCTTCCGGGTACTAATGCAATTAACTGCGGGGATGTACGCGTCAATCCGTTGGGGAGCTCCCTTCCCCCCACCCGTTGGTGGAGGGGGGCTTCCGTGCAAATATGTAAACTGAAGGCTTCACCTGCCCAAGTTGAAACATCGTTACCCTTGTCGTGTGCTTGGCGGCGGGGGCGGGAGAGGAGCTCCGGGTCGATTCTGCTACGTGCGGCCGCGTCTGTGGTCGATTTCCACTCCAGGCCGAGCCTCGCTCCAGGCCGAGCCTCGCTCCTGGCCGAGCCTCGCTCCTGGCCGAGTCTCGCTCCAGGCCGAGCCTCGCTCCAGGCCGAGCCTCGCTCCAGGCCGAGCCTTGCTCCAGGCCGGGAGAAAGAGAGGATCGGCCGGGGTGGGGTTGCTTCAGGCCGGGAAAAAGTGGGAGAGGGGCGGCCGGGCTGCTGCCTCGCCGGCGACGGGAGAGAGAGGGGGCGGGCGGCCCCTTGCCGGCCAAAAGCATTGACATCGTGGCCGCCGGAGATGAGATCGGCGACGTCCTTCTTCAGGTATCTGACCATCGCCTGATTCTTTTTCTGGATCGTCTCCAGCCTGCACCTGATGCATTTCACGGACTGCTTGCATTTGTTGGAGAACTTGCCGCTGATGAGAATTCCGAGCATCTTCTATATCCCTCTTATCTAGATCTAGCTCTCCTTTATAAATGGAGTAAATAAAAGTGGTGGTGTCGAATGGAGATCTGCCAGCTCTAGATCGCCATTAAAGGAAGCTTGATGGCTCAGAGGAAGCGTTTGATACACGCAGCAACGGTTGCCGAGCTGCTTAATAAATGGGAGATTCTAAAAGGGGCACCTGCGCACTGAGGGAGAGAGAGGGGGCGGGCGGCTGCTGTAGACGGCCGGAGAGATGGAGGTGTGGCGGCGCCGGGCTGCTCCAGGCCGAACCCTAGTCCGGGAGAGAAAGAAATAAAGATCTGCTGTTTTTTCTCCCCTTGTCCGCCGCCCCGTGCCCCTTTTTCCAATCTCCATTTCTCCTTTTTCTCTTCTCTGTGCTGTCCTTCTTCTCTCTCCCGCTGCCCCCCGCCTGCCCCTATCCCCCTTTGCCTTTTTTCTTTTTTATTTTATCTCTGCCCGTACTCTCCCTGCTCCTCCTTTCTCATTCATCCACCACACCTCCCCATAAAATATGATATCCATCTCTATATAATATCTATAATATTATATATATATAATATATATATAATATAAAATATATATTATAATACAAACATATATATTATATGTTAAGAGTCAATGCTCATAAAACCTTCGCACGCACGCACGAGAACCCGCACGCCTCCGAACGAGGACGCATCAAACTCGTCGCCCACAACGCGCCTCTAGGCCGACATTTGGGGAGGGTCCCACTCGCCCGGCTACGGGGTTGTACACAATCCCCGCTCTTTTCGAGCTTGGCACAAGCTCGGAAAGAATCATCCAACCCAACGTATCCGGCGAGTGGGAGCCGACCCAAAAAAAAAGTTTGAGAGAAACTGAAATCTGCGCTTGGAGCATCGATCTCTCCACGACCTTTCTGATCTTTTGAATCGCTCAATACCCTTTGGCTCACTACGTTCGAATTGCCCTTATACCATTACTTACAACAAGTACATTATTTCTCGCCATATCGTGAAACAACAAAGCCGTATATCTTGTATCTCATTGTGCACGCGGAGCTAATCCTTTCCCCCCAGGTGTGCCTACAGCCCTGCAAGCTAATGAGAGCCTGACAGCGAGTCTACCCGGGGCCGAGCAGCACTCGGGGTCCCTTACCCCCCAGGTGTGCCTTTAGCCCCGCCAGCTAGTGGGAGCCTGACAGCGAGTCTACCCGGGGCCGAGCATCACTCGGGGTCCTGCAAAATATCCAAACTCCAAACTCTCTCCCTTACCCCCCAGGTGTGCCTACAGCCCTGCCAGCTAATGAGAGCCTGACAGCGAGTCTACCCAGGGTCCACTACTACCGCCATCGAGTGACTTCCAGCCCTGCCAGCTAGGTGAGGGTCTGACAGCGGGATCTGCTCGAGGCCCACGGATGACACCGAGTGACTTCCGGCCCTGCCAGCTAGGTGAGAGCCTGGCAGCGGGATCTGCTCGGGGTCCAAAACTACCGCCATCGAGTGACTTCCGACCCTGCCAGCTAGGTGAGAGCCTGACAGTGGGATCTACTCGAGGCCCACGGATGACACCGAGTGACTTCCGGCCCTGCCAGCTAGGTGAGAGCCTGGCAGCGGGATCTGCTCGGGGTACAAAACTACCGTCATCGAGTGACTTCCGGCCCTGCCAGCTAGGTGAGAGCCTGACAGCGGGATCTGCTCGAGGCCCACGGATGACACCGAGTGACTTCCGGCCCTGCCAGCTAGGTGAGAGCCTGGCAGCGGGATCTGCTCGGAGTCCAAAACTACCGCCATCGAGTGACTTACGGCCCTGCCAGCTAGGTGAGAGCCTGACAACGGGATCTGCTCGAGGCCCACGGATGACACCGAGTGACTTCCGGCCCTGCCAGCTAGGTGAGAGCCTGGCAGCGGGATCTGCTCGGGGTCCAAAACTACCGCCATCGAGTGACTTCCGGCCCTGCCAGCTAGGTGAGAGCCTGACAGCGGGATCTGCTCGAGGCCCACGGATGACACCGAGTGACTTCCGGCCCTGCCAGCTAGGTGAGAGCCTGGCAGCGGGATCTGCTCGGGGTCCAAAACTACCGTCATCGAGTGACTTCCGGCCCTGCCAGCTAGGTGAGAGCCTGACAGCGGGATTTGCTCGAGGCCCACGGATGACACCGAGTGACTTCCGGCCCTGCCAGCTAGGTGAGAGCCTGGCAGCGGGATCTGCTCGGGGTCCAAAACTACCGCCATCGAGTGACTTCCGGCCCTGCCAGCTAGGTGAGAGCCTGACAGCGGGATCTGCTCGAGGCCCACGGATGACACCGAGTGACTTCCGGCCCTGCCAGCTAGGTGAGAGCCTGGCAGCGGGATCTGCTCGGGGTCCACAACTACTCGACTTGACTTTGCTCGAGATGGAGACATCTTATTTACTTAAGAGGTGCTGGAGAGTTAATTGCACCAATGCTTTTAAAAATGGAGGACGCATTCTATACATAAGAAAGACGATCTGGAAGTCGTCAAACCGGGAAGCTGGCGTCCGTGTATGTTCCTAATAATTCCTCCAATCGGAAGAGAGATGCAATCGGGGAGACATAGGCCGACGTGCAAGGGGGGACCTGATCTCGGCCGTCAGTGCAGAGACTCGGTCTTACAATAGCGCTTAGAGTCCCGAGGCATCGTCCCATCATCCGAACTGGGCTATTTAGAAGGAACAGGTTGGACGTTTCGTATCCTGATCTAATGACAAAGATCACTTTTCGCCATGTCACTTGCGATTGCTTGGAGAGATCGGCCCTTTATCAAATCTGGGAGGTTAGCGTCTAGGCTAGTTCCTGATAATTCCTCTAGTCGGAGGAGAGGTGCGATCGGGAGGACATAGGCCGGCGTGCAAGGGGGGAGCTGATCTCGGTCATCAGTGCAGAGGCTCGGTCTTACAATAGCGCTTAAAGTCCCGCGGCACTGTCCCATCGTCCGAACTAGGCTATTTAAAAGGAACGGGTTGGACGCTTGGCTTCCGGAGTCGATCGCGAGGCTAACCCTTGAAGCCCTCAGAAGCTCGAGGCAAATTGGTAACAAAGAGAAAACTTGACCGCTACTGAATTACAAGGAAGAGATAACATATTACCGCTAGGGAGGGAACCCTTTCAGGTCACCCCGGCTTCTAATACCTCTCAGCTGCTCTCTTACTCGATCTTGAAGATAATAACCTCCAGGTTTCTCGTTGATGTAACAAGTGGGGATACACGGGTTTTCACAGATAGAAGTGCTTCAAACAGGTGCAAATCCTACTTCGAATACTATGGGATTCGAACTACAGCTATGGGAGGGGACAACTCTGAGTATGAGGACCTTACACACAAAGCATCAACGCATGACCCTGGTTGTCACCTGGTTCCACTTCTATAGCCATGATGTTCGCCTGAGTTCTTCTGTGCTGGTCACTCTCCACGCTCACCGCACCAAAATGTTGAAACCGGAAAATCGGTCTCATGTGGAGTTCGACCCTTAGGGAAGGGGTGACCGCGCACCTACTACCCTCAAGCAAACGATCTAGGCACAAGACTAGGAACACAAGGGACAGACCCAAGGTCTCAGCGTGGAGGACCCGCCGCATACCCGGAAGACTAACTAACTCTTCCCCTCCCAAGCCAAGGGCTGAGCTAAGGCACCTTCGGAGGGCTCTCTTGGCCGACCGGAACATCTAAGGAGGATCTCCAGATCCACTCCCAAACTAGAGGTGCCACCTCGGGTCTAAGTAAAATGTTCCCCGCCCGCCTTACTATTGGCGCAAAACCGCCCAGCAGCCCTACTCTACGCAGCCCAATTGGGCCGCCAATAGCGGAACTCCGCTACTCTGAAAGGATGGCAACGGGCCATCAGGGGGGCTTCCCGGCATCTGTTCCTCGGGGCCCACACGGGGGGAGTTGTTCACGAACACGCCGCTCGCCCAAGACAGGAGTAAACTACATTCTCAGAGCATCACAGATATAAAAGAATATTACAGGAATATAAATTCCATACTCGGCACGCAGGCCGGAAATATAAACAAAAAGGCCTTCGAGGGCCAGCACAAGCTTGGGCTTAAGCCCGCTACTCCCCGCCTGGTACTGCAACACCTGTACGCCAACGTCTCGACGAGCGGCGGCCAACTAGCCATCGGTCGGCTAATATAAGCGGACCAAACATATTGCGCACACCCCCTTTTTGGGGCTCGTGGCGCGCATTCCCTGCAAGCGGCTAAATAAACAACTTCCTCGGAGTCTTCTCCGGGAACCCCAGAATATCACCAATCCGGCTCACACGTCCGGATAGGCTTCACACAGCATGCCTAAACCCGTACTCACGCTTCCGGGTACTAATGCAATTAACTGCGGGGACGTACGCGTCAACCCATCGGGGAGCTCCCTTCCCCCCACCCATTAGTGGAGGGGGGCTTCCGTGCAAATATGTAAACTGAAGGCTTCACCTGCCCAAGTTGAAACATCGTTACCCTTGTCGCGTGCTTGGCGGCGGGGGCGGGAGAGGAGCTCCGGGTCGATTCTGCTACGTGCGGCCGCGTCTGTGGTCGATTTCCACTCCAGGCCGAGCCTCGCTCCAGGCCGAGCCTCGCTCCTGGCCGAGCCTCGCTCCAGGTCGAGCCTCGCTCTAGGCTGAGCCTCGCTCCAGGCCGAGCCTCGCTCCAGGCCGAGCCTCGCTATAGGCCGAGCCTCGCTCCAGGCCGGGAGAAAGAGAGGATCGGCCGGGGTGGGTTGCTTCAGGTCGGGAAAAGAGGGAGAGGGGCGGCCGGGCTGCTGCCTCGCCGGCGACGGGAGAGAGAGGGGGCGGGCGGCCCCTTGCCGGCCAAAAGCATTGACATCGTGGCCGCCGGAGATGAGATCGGCAACGTCCTTCTTCAGGTATCTGACCATCGCCTGCTTCTTTTTCCGGATCGTCTCCAGCCTGCATCTGATGCATTTCACGGACTGCTTGCATTTGTTGGAGAACTTGCCGCTGATGAGAATTCCGAGCATCTTCTATATCCCTCTTCTCTAGATCTAGCTCTCCTTTATAAATGGAGTAAAAAAAAGTGGTGGTGTCGAATGGAGATCTGCCAGCTCGAGATCACTATTAAAGGAAGCTTGATGGCTCAGAGGAAGCGTTTGATACACGCAGCAACGGTTGCCGAGCTGCTTAATAAATGGGAGATTCTAAAAGGGGCACCTGCGCACTGAGGGAGAGAGAGGGGGCGGGCGGCTGCTGTAGACGGCCGGAGAGATGGAGGTGTGGCGGCGCCGGGCTGCTCCAGGCCGAACCCTAGTCCGGGAGAGAAAGAAATAAAGATCTGCTGTTTTTTCTCCCCTTGTCCCGCCGCCCCCGTGCCCTTTTTTCCAATCTCCATTTCTCTTTTTTCTCTTTCTCTGTGCTGTCCTTCTCCTCTCCCGCTCCCCCCCCCCCGCCTGCCCCTATCCCCCTTTGCCTTTTTCTTTTTTATTTTATCTCTGCCCGTACTCTCCCTGCTCTCCTTTCTCATTCATCCACCACACCTCCCCATAAAATATGATATCCATCTCTATATAATATCTATAATATTATATATATATATATATATATATATATATATATATATATATATATATATATATATATATATAATATAAAAATATATATTATAATACAAACATATATATTATATGTTAAAAGTCAATGCTCATAAAACCTTCGCACGCACGCACGACAACCCGCACGCCTCCGAACGAGGACGCATCAAACTCGTCGCCCACAACGCGCTTATAGGCCGACATTTGGGGAGGGTCTCACTCGCCCGGCTACGGGGTTGTACAGCCACATCCTCCATCTCTTGCTAGCAGCCAAGGCGATCACCACTCTAACTGAAATCATCTTTGCAACCGGACAAAAAATCTCCTCATAGTCTTCTACATACTGCTGTGAGAATCCTCGAGCAACCATGCGAGCTTTGAATCTATCAATACTCCCATCAGCCTTCTTCTTCAACTTATATACCCACTTGCAAGTCACTGGAGTAATGTCATCAACCGTGGGCACAAGGTCCCAGGTTTCATTTTTCTTGAGAGCAGCAATCTCTTCCTTCATGGCATCATCTCACTCCTTGACTCCAGTGGCCTCATTGAAGTTTGCAGGCTCTCGCTCATCCAGAGGACCTGCAAAGAAGCAAGAGACAAAACTCACTGCATTCCCATCACAGTACCGAGCATGTGGCTTAATAACCCTCTTCGATCTCCGAAGAGTTTGCTCCTAGCTTACTACCTTCGTTGCTCCTTCAAGCTCAGCACCACATTCAGGCAAACTTTGAGCAATGCTTCCCCTGCTTTCTGAGCCAGAAGCCTCAGCACCAGAATTTGAAGCAGAAGGAGCTGATGGTGAAATAGCAGGCTCTTCTTCCAGGCCTTCAGCAGTCACCTTCTGCTCTTCATCAACCTTGCTTCTGGTTAGCTCACCCGAACCTCCTCCATACGACGTCAGTTCGTCAAAGACGACATCTCTTGATACAACAAACTTCCTTGTCGCAGGGTCCATGCATTTCCATCCCTTCTTCCGCTCATCGTAGCCAACAAAGATAAGCTTCCTTGCCTTTGCATCAAGCTTGGTCCTTGAAGCATCCTAGACATGCACGTAGCAAGTTGATCCAAACACCCAGAGGTGTTCCACACTAGGCTTCTCCTTCAGCAACAGCTCAAAAGGAGTCTTCATGTTGTTCGGGCTAAGCAGCATCCGATTGATGACGTAAGAAGCACAAGACATCCCCTCCGCCCAAAAAGACCTTAGAATGTCTTTCGCATGAAGCTAGCATTTGCAAGTCTCTGTCAGATGACGGATCTTCCGCTCCGCTACTCCATTTTGTTATGGAGTGTGAGCACAAGTGAGCTCTCGTTGGATCCCGTGCTTCCTGCAGAAGTTAGAAAACTCGGAGGAGATAAACTCACCACCGTTGTTTGTTCTAAGCTTCTTGATCCGCAAGCCAAGACGGCCCTCCACCAACTCCTTGAACTCCACAAACAACCGAAAAGCTTCAGACTTCTCCTTCAAGAAATATACCCAAGTGTATCTTGAGTAGTCATCAATCAGCACAAGCATGTATCTGCTCCCGCTAAGGCTTGCAGTGACGGTTGGTCCCATCAGGTCTCCATGGATGCACTCCAATGGTATCTTGCTCCTCGTTTGTGATTTATCAAACGGAAGGCGATGAGCCTTGCCGTACTGACATCCCGCGCAAACGTGACCGTCGCCAAGAGAAGATAGCTTAGGCAAGCCTCTTACAAGGCTTTTGTTAGCCATAGACTTCAGCTTATCCATTCCTACATGCTCCAGATTTCATGCCAAATAGTAGCGCTATCGTTTGCTCTCATCCGATCAACATAAGAGTTAGTTGCAAGAACAAACAAGTTCTTCACTCTCCTCCTAACATGAGCAACATCAGCCTTAACCGACGATATGTTGCGAAGGAGCTTCACTTCTGTTGCCCCAAACAGAACGTGATAACTCGCGTCGACCATATTGGTCACAGAGAAGAGGTTCTTCTTCATGGCCGGTACGTGATACACACTCCTTAACGTGAGTGGCCCCTTATCACTACCCAAGGACACAACCCCCTCCTTCTCTACTGCATAAACAGTATTATCAGCAGTTATAATAGCTTCATTACCTGAGTAGGCTTTCAGAGAAGATAACTTCGACTTGTCTCCGGTGAGGTGATGACCACACCCGGAGTCCACGATCCAATCATCGTTGAAGTCGAAAACGGACAAGGCACGGACACAAGTGCCCGTCATGAAAGCTCTGCCCCATTCAGCTTCCTCACTCTTAGAGCAAGCTTCCTCCTTGCCAGCAACATGCCCATGTTGCAGTTTGACCTTGCAGTCACGCTTGAAGTGTCCCCGTTGATGACACATGTAGTACTTCAGATTCTTCTTCCAATCCTTCTTAGGAGCAGCGCTTCTCTCTGACTGGTGAAAAGTTGAAGGTTCATTTTCAGCAGCGGTTTTCTTCTTTTTCCCTTCCCATCCCTTCTTCCTCTTGCCCGTGAAGAGTGCTTCACTGCTCTCCTCAGAGACAGTAACTCCAGCCATCTGTCTTGCCAAACTTTCCTGTGAAGCAAGCAGATTCTCAAGCTCCAGCAAAGATGGTTGAGTAGCCCAGCCTTGAACTGATGTCACAAAAGCAACATACTCCTTCCGCAAGCCGCAGATTATGTGCCTTTTTAACTTGGCCTCAGAGATAGGCTCATCAAGATCAAGCGCTGATATCTCTGCACACAGACTCTTCATCTTCAAGAAGTATTTAGAGATAGTTAGGTCTCTTGAGTTGTTCTGGCCAACTCATTCTCCAAGAATTGTAGCCTTGCTACATTCTTCCTATTGAACAACTCATCAATGGTTGTCCAAATATCAGCAGCTGATTCACATCCAATGATGTGATCAAACAACTCCGTGAAACAGCTCTCTTGAGAACAAACTCCGCCTTTGCACTTGTCTTTCTCTAGAGCCTCACCTGCTCAGTAGTACCAAACGCAGCAGTCACTTCCTTTCTGTTGTCACCACCGACGACCTCCCATAGCTCCTCACAAAGAAGGTAACTCTTCATGCACGACTTCCACTTCTTGAAGTTAGCCGGTGTTAAGAGTTCAATGTCAAGACCTCTTGCATAACTCTCTTCCATTACAACAACTGTTGGTTAAGCAAACTTCTAGAAGCACAGAGAACTAACACAGGTTGATCACCACTCAAGCACAGAGCAACAACACTGGTTGAACACCGCTCAAGCAACTGAACCTCCCTTTGATATCAAGTTGAATTCTCTCAAAGCGGTCAACATGGTAGCCTAAAGCCAAATTAATATTCTCAGAACTACCCAGTTCACACTTTGATCATGCGGAAACCCAAGGATCAAGTTTAACACCAGCCACAAATGGAAGAACAAGCAGGTCTTATATTCATTCACACTTCTTTACAAAGCGAGGTATACGTAGCGAGACATGATTTCGCTAGTACACAAGCTACAAACAGAAAGAACAAAACAAGTCGGGCGGACAGCACTGGATACCGCCGAGATCGCCTCGTCCGCCAAGGTCTCCCAAGCCGCCCAAGCTGCAACTACTATAAGCCGAATAACACACGGAGTCCGGTGAGACCGCGAGGTCAAGCGGACACACCGTTATTCGCTGCCTGCTGAAGAACAGAGGAACAGAATGCCTACCCGCCTGAGACCGGCGGACAGGTTATTGGAACTTGATCAAGCTGAAGCAGAAAACTGACAAGCTGCAGAAGCGACCAGCTGAGACCGCAGAGACTGCACACTTCAATGCCCAACTCCCGGCTTCTTGAAGCTAGCCGTGCGACCTGCACACAGCAAACCGTCAGCACTACTCAACCTGCGCGGACAGAAAACCGCAGACCGCAACACTTGCCCAAGCCCAACTTAATGTTCACTCTGTTACTGTAGACGTGCCGGCGGGGTTCTATTTATAGATGAGGTGAGGAGTGTGGTCACCACCCTAGTGGATAGAATCACTACCCCAGCCTGCGCACTAGCAAAACTGTTGGGTACATTGGTCAAATGTACCTGATTTGAAGAAGCCTCACCTAACTCAATGATATGCATCATAATGTATTTGATGTTTGTTTGAGTTACTTGTGCAGGCTAGGTATTCACTGGACTGAAGCCAAAAGTTTCTAAGTCCATGTGTCGACACCCAGAGGGAAAGTGTCGACACTTGAGAAAGCGTGTGTCGACACCCAGACAAGCAGTGTCGACACTTGGAGTAAGTGTGTCGACACCTGGGATGAAGAGTCGACACCAGACAGAAAGTGTCGACACAAGGAGGTGTGTCGACACTCAGTGTAGAAGAATGCAGAAAAGCTGTGTCGACACTTAGCAGAAGTGTCGACACCTAGAAGAGCTGAGTCTACACCGGAAAGTGTCGACACTTGGAGCTGTGTCGACACTCAGCAAAAGTCTGCAGAGTGTAAGTACAAGTGTCGACACTCAACACAATGTGTCGACACTATGCTGAAGAGTCAGTATTTGAAGAAAGTGTCGACACTCAGCACAATGTGTCGACACACAACCAGAAGAGTCAACACTTGAAGAAAGTGTCGACACTCAGCACAATGTGTCGACACTTAGTTGAAGACTCTACACTTGAAGAAAGTGTCGACACAAGGAGCTGTGTCGACACTTAGCAAAGAACAGAAAAGTTACAAAATATTCTAAGTACAAGTGTCGACACTAAGGGAATGTGTCGACACTCAGCTGAAGAAACAAGATTGAAGACTTGTGTCGACATCAAGAAGCAGTGTCGACACTTGACAGTTTCAACACATGAAGATGTGTCGACACAAAGGAGATGTGTCGACACTTAGAAGAATTAAAGAATGAAGAACAAGTACTTGTGTCGACACTCAATTTCAGTGTCGACACATGCAGAAGAATCTGTGTCGAGACATACAAGGAATTGTGTCGACACCTTGTAGACTTGTGTCGACACTTACACAACATGTGTCGACACTTGGTCTATAAGTGTCGACACTTAAGAACAGAAAGTCTCGACACTATCTGACAGTTAGAGAATTTCAAGAAGTGACTGGTTGACATGACAGCTGCCGATCCAGCCGGTCTACATCAACTGTCAGAGAATTCAGAAGTCTGTTATGAACCGGACCAGCCGGTTACCATACAGGAAGCCTATAAATAGGCACCCATAGTTTACAGAAACTGATTGATTGAGATTGATCTTTATTATTACAAGTTATGAGAATAATTGAAGTGGTTGATCAGATTAATTCAAGAAGTGATACACAGAGGATCAACACAAGAAGATCTGGCAGTCCAACTGCAGATCTAAGAAGTTGGAGAGAGAGAGCTCCAATCAAGAATTCAGTCTTTGGAACTAAGGCTGAGAAGAAGGATTCAGAATCATCTGGATCTCAAGAAGCAGAGGTCAAGGAACAACTGCAGAAGATTCAGACTAATTCAGTTCTAACTCAAGAAGCTTTGAAGGAAGCTAAGTCAGTTTGGATCTAGCTGAGTTCTTCCAAGAACTCTTCAAGAAACTCTCAACTCCTCTCTTATTTTCTGAGTTGTAGAGTTAGCAATTGTATTTCTATTTTTACTTGTAGGATCCATTGGATCTGAGAGAACTGTAAGCCTATATTATAAAGGCTGAGGGTAGGGCTTGGTTGCCTGAGTGTAGGAGTTGAAGAACTCTGAGTGTAGGCCTTAATTGGCTGAGTGTAGGCCTGGGTGGCTGAGTGTAGGCCTTGGTGGCTGAGTGTAAGGCTTTGGGCCTGAGGTGTAGGAACCTTGTTGGGTTCTGAGATAGTGGAGAAGGTTGGCCGAATCTAGTACTCTGCTAGATAGGCGAAGGGGGAAAGTGGATGTACCCAAAGATTGGGGAACCACTATAAATTAGTGTGTCTGCTGTGTTGTGCTGTGCTGTGGATTAACTGTTTATATTCTGTAATTGCTGTTAGCTGTAGAATTCTGTGCAAAAGCTGTTGTGCTGCCAACAAAGTTTTAAAAAGGTTTAGGTCACCTATTCACCCCCCCCCCCCTCTAGGTGTTTAGGTACCATATCTTTCAAGTGGTATCAGAGGGAGGCTCCTCAAAAAGGACTAACTGTCTGAGGAGATCCAGTTTGGCAGATTCAGTATAAGTCAGGAAACAGTTTCAAGAAAATCAAGAACATGGGTTCTTCAGAGAATCACAAGGAATTGGGTTCAATGAAACTGCCCATATGCAGAAAAGAGATTTTTGGAATCTGGAAAGAAAGGGTAAGGCTGTTCATGGAAGCCTCTGACCCTAGGATCTACATCACAGTCAAAGAGGGGCCATATGTGCCCATGAAGATCTCAGTATTGGATGCAAATCAGAGGACTCCAAAGGATTTCTCTGAGATGACCAAGGATGAAATTGTCCTAGCCACTATGGACAAGAGGGCACAAAACATAATAGTAAGTGTCATTGATGATGCAACTTTTCAGAACCTAATTCACTGTAAAACAGCAAAAGAAATGTGGGATACCCTCATTGTCTACATGGAAGGTTCTGAAGAAGTTAGGCAAGATAGGAAGTCCTTGCTTAATCAAGAGTATGAGAGCTTTAGGCAAGGAAGAGGAGATAGCATCACTGAATGCTACAAAAAGTTCTATAGAATTGTTAATGAACTCATGTCCTATGGAAGAGAGTTCACTAACTATGAATTGAATGATAAGTTCTTAAGGTCCCTAACCAAAGATTGGGACACCAAGATCTGTGCCATCAGAGAAATGGCAAAGTTGGAGAAATTCCTCCTCCCACACTGTTTGGCAAGTTGTTATCTTATGAGATGCAGCTGTCAGTGAGAAAAGAGGAGGAAAATCAACAAGGACTGAGCACAGGGAAAGGACTGTTGCCTTCAAGTCAGAAGTACCTAGAAAGGGCAGGACTAAGTCATCAACTCCTCCTCCAGAGGTAGTTGAATCAGAATCAGATGAGTCTATTAGCACAAAGTCTACAAGCAGTGAAAGTGATGAAGACTTTGCTGCATTTACCAGACATTTTCAGAAATTCCTGAAGAAGAAACAGTGGAAGTCCAGACCTTCATTTTCCAAAGGGAAAGAAGTTCAGTATCAGGAGAAGAAGCCTTCAAAGAAGGACAAGAAAAGGACAAAGACTAGCAAGGCAACTGGGTCTAAGATAGTGTGTTACTGCTGCAATAGACAGGGTCATGTAATTGCAGATTGTCCTGAGAGAAGAAAAGAATCCAGTGACAAAAAGAAGACTCACTTCAAAGGAAAGAAGGAGAAGTCCTTTGTTGCAAAGAATGAGAAGACTCTTTCAGACATTTCTTCTTCAGACACTGAGACAGATGCTGAAGCCTACATAGGGCTATTTGCTGAAGAAGAAGAAGAGTTTATGCAGATCATGGAATCAATCTATGAACAAGAAGAGTGTCAGTGCCAAGGACTGATGGCATTGACTGAAAGCACCAAAATCCTGGAGCAGCCAGGACCTAGTCAGGTACAAAGTCCAACTCAAAGTTCAGATTCCAGTTCTAGTTCAGAGTCAGATTCATCTTCATCAAGTGATGGAAGTGTTTCTGAATCTGAGGGAGATATTCATCAGCTCTTAGATGAATATCAAGTACTGTTGCAAGCCTATAAGAAAAGCAAGATCCTAGCCAAAAGTCAGGCAAAGGAGATTGCTGATCTCAAGGCAGCTGCAACAGATTTTGAGAAGCAGTATGATCAAAAACTGAATGAAGTAGCCAGGCTGAAACACATTACTGTGATTCAGATGGGTACTATTACATTTAAGAATGATCAAATTAAGAGACTGGAGATCAATCTCCAGAAGGAAAAAGACTTGCTGCCAAGTTTTCAAAACCTAAATCAGTGCTACCCTTGATTGATGAATTTGTTCATCAAAAGGAAAAACTGGACTGGGTTTTGTTAAACCTGCAGGACTATCAGTCAGCTTCCAAGTCCAAGGGCAAAGCCCCAACATTCAATAAGCCTGCTGTAGTCAAGACAGCCAAGTCTGTACCTAAGCAAAGGTACAACAAGTTTGAATGCTGGTGCTGTGGCAAAGTTGGCCACTTTGCCTTGGACTGTTGGCACAATGCAGTGCCATTGAGTAGCAAGTTACCTGGTGGAAAGCCAGTAGGTAGTATGTCAAGTTGCAAACTAACAATCACCAAGGACCCAAGTTTACTTTGGGTTCTAAGGTTCATTAATTTGTTTTGCAGGTGAATCCAAGTGGCCATACCCCTACATGGTACTTGGATAGTGGATGTTCCAGACACATGACTGGAACTAGGGGACTACTGAAGGACTACATCCCAATCAAAAATGGTCCTAAAGTGACCTTTGGTGGTTCTGAAAAAGGAATCATCAAAGGGTTTGGTAACATTTCTTCTAACCTTGTTACCATTACTCAAGTGGCTTATGTTAAAGGGTTGAAACACAACCTCATTAGTATAAGTCAGTTAAGTGATGTAGGGTATGACATCTCATTTGTTAAAAATGGTTGTCATATCAAGAGGTCAAGTGATCAAGAGATCATTTTGACAGGCTATAGGAAGAGGAATGTCTATTGTCTAGACATTATGGTTGAGAACAATAGTTCTCCAGTTTGTCTTGTAGCTGATGAGACAGTCTCTCAATGTGTCAAATGGCACAAGAGGCTTGCCCATCTTAATTACAAGACTATTAGCAAACTCTTTAGCAAAGAGTTAGTGAGGAATGGTCCTCAAGTTAAGTGTGTCAAAGATGGCATTTGCTCAGCTTGTCAAAAGGGCAAGCAGACTAAATCCACCTTTAGAAGCTTAGACAACAAAGATGCTGTGAGGTGTTTATACCTCTTGCATATGGATCTATTTGGTCCAATGCCAGTTCACAGCTTAGGTAGGAAGGTCTACACCTTTGTAGTTGTTGATGACTACTCAAGGTTTTCCTGGGTGTTCTTCTTAAAGCAGAAATCTGAAACACCTAGTGTCTTCTATAGTTTTGTTAAGCAAATTCAGAATGAATTGAACTGTACAGTGGTCAAAATTAGAAGTGACCATGGTACTGAGTTTCAGTCTGAAAGCATGACAAAGCTGTGTGAAGATTATGGGATATTTCAAGAATTCTCTTCACCTAGAACACCTCAGCAAAATGGCATTGCTGAAAGGAAAAATAGGACCTTGATAGAGGCTGGTAGAACCCTATTAAGTGATTCATCACTGCCAGAATATTTCTGGGCTGAAGCAGTTAACACTGCATGCCATGTGATAAATAGGGCTACCATCACTAAAAGGTTAAACAAGACCCCCTATGAAGTTGTGAAAGGCAGGAAACCAAACCTATCCTACTTCAGGATTTTTGGTTGTAAATGCTTCATACTTAACAATGGGAAGTCTTACTTAACTAAGTTTGCTGCCAAGTCCCAAGAGGGAGTGTTTGTTGGGTACAGCAATAATAGTAAGGCTTATAGAGTCTACAACTTGACTACACAAGTTGTAGAGGAGTCTGTGCATGTAGTTTTTGATGAGACACAACTAATTAACAATGAGTTGTCTAGTAGTGTGTGCAGCCCCACAGGTCTTACTAAGAAGATGGACAAGCTAACCATAGAAGATGTACCTGCTGCAAGACAGCAAGTAGAAGAAGATGGCTTATGTCCAGGGGGAGAACTACATGTACAAGGAGCTGAAGAAGTACAAGGAACTCAGCTTGATGAAGATGCTGAAGAAGTACAACAAGAAGTAAGGATGCCTCCAGCCAACAGGCATCTAAGGGATCATCCAGTAGAGCTGATTATTGGAGATCCAAGACAAGGTGTTCAGACAAGGAGCAGAAATCAGAATGCTGTAGTATATTCAAGTTTTCTGTCTCAAATAGAACCAAAGAAATTTGAAGAAGCTATACAAGATCCACAGTGGACTGAAGCAATGCAGGAAGAGCTCAATCAGTTCAAAAGGTGCAAGGTTTGGGACCTGGTTCCTAAACCTAAAGATCACAATGTGATAGGAACAAAGTGGATCTACAGGAATAAGTTAGATGAACAAGGAGTCATCATTAAGAATAAAGCAAGATTGGTTGCTAAAGGATATAGGCAAGAAGAAGGTATTGATTTTGATCAAACCTTTGCTCCAGTAGCCAGACTGGAAGCCATAAGGATGTTCTTGGCCTATGCAACTTATCAAGGATTCAAGGTATACCAAATGGATGTGAAGTCAGCATTCCTAAATGGTAATTTGAAAGAAGAAGTCTATGTGGAGCAGCCTGCAGGTTTTGTTGATCCAACTCTACCTCATTATGTCTATAGACTTAGGAAAGCATTGTATGGGTTAAAACAAGCACCTAGAGCTTGGTATGAAACCCTATCTAGTTTCCTCATTGAGAACAAGTTCTCAAGGGGGAAAATAGATAAGACTCTATTCCTTAGGGAATCTAGAGGCAAAGTCATACTTGTCCAAATATATGTAGATGACATTATATTTGGGTCTACTGAAAGTAGCCTTTGCAAAAAGTTTGCAAAGCTTATGCAAAGTCAATTTGAGATGAGTAGTATGGGAGAACTGAAGTTTTTCTTGGGTCTCCAAGTTAAACAGACTGAAAGTGGTCTATCCATATGTCAGTCTAAGTTCACCCTAGAACTCATAAGGAAGTATGGTATGGATTCATCCAGTACCATGAAGACTCCTATGGGGTCAAGTATGTCTCTAAGCAAGGATGATGCAGGGAAACCTGTAGATGAAACCTTGTATAGAGGGATAGTTGGCTCCCTACTATACTTGACTGCAAGTAGGCCTGACATTATGTATGCTACATGTGTTTGTGCCAGGTATCAAGCCTGCCCCAAAGAGTCTCACTTGACTGCAGTCAAGAGAATCTTGAGATATCTAAAGGGCACTCCTTATCTAGGCCTCTGGTACCCTAGGAATGGAGATTTTGATCTAACAGGCTATTCAGATGCAGACTTTGCAGGATGCAAAGAAGATAGAAAGAGCACTACTGGATCCTGTCAATTCCTAGGTGGAAGACTCATTTCATGGAGTAGTAAGAAGCAAACCAGTGTGGCTATTTCCACAGCTGAGTCAGAATATGTAGCTGCAGGAAGTTGCTGTGCTCAACTTCTGTGGATTCAACATCAGCTAGAAGACTATGGATTTCAGGTAAGTAGAACTCCACTTTACTGTGATTCTACAAGTGCTATTTCAATAGCTAACAATCCTGTATCACATAGTAGAACTAAACATATTGAGATTAAATATCACTTTCTTAGGGAGCATGTAGAAAGAAATGATATTGCACTTGAATATGTTAAAACTGATAATCAGATAGCTGATATGTTTACTAAGCCCTTAGAAGAAGCTAAGTTCAATAGGTTCAAAATTGAACTAGGTATGATAAACTTAGACTAAGTTTACAGAACTAAAAATTGGCTAAGTAAAAAGGTGTCGACACATAGACAAGTCTATGTCGACACAGAATAGTAAGTGTCGACACTTCAGGAAAATGGTGTCGACACATCTAGGAAGTTGGTGTCGACACTTCAGAATGTTAGTGTCGACACATGTCGAGTAGGTGTCGACACATTCAATAAGGTGTCGACACTTAAGTTTTACTCAGAATTTTTTAAGTAAAGTCTCGACTACATGTCGAGTAGTGTGGTGTCGACACTTAATCAAGTGTCGACACATAAAATCTGTTGACTAAACTTGTGTCGACACATGAGTGTCGAGACATTATAAGCCAGTGTCGACACAACTTTAGAAATTCATCCCGCCTGTTCGTCTTCAAACAAGAAAGGTATAAATAGGGTTCTGTTTGTGTTTGTCGACACGCTTTCAGAGTTTCGAGACCAAAACTACTGTGTCGACATTTCTCTTCTCTAAAGACTAATTCTCCAAACCCTAATGGCTCCCAAGCTGGAAGAGAACGTTAACGAAGGCTATGAACTGGTGCGTGGCGCATTCGACGACGGTGATCAAGAAATTAAATCGGTGGTAACCCTAGTCACCGATTCAGGATTGGAGTTCTTAGTTTCAGAACCAACCAAAATTTGGAAGAAGGAAGTAATTGAATTCCTTACTGGAGCTTCAGTAGATGACTCTGGTTACAGAATCAAATCAAGGGTGCATGGCACCAAGGTCAAGATTTCACCCAAGTCTCTGAGAAAGGTACTTCAGCTACCTAAAGTTCAGGAAGAAGAAGAAGTGACAACATCTAAGACCAAAGAAGCACTTGCCTGGTGTGGTCTAGATTCTAAGATGAAAATAGGTTCTGTCTTCAACAGGAGAGGAATGAATACCCAAGGAAAATTTCTGTCAGAAATTGTGGGTAAAGTACTGCTCAACAAGACTGGAGGGCATGACAGGGTGTCAGCCTCCATGTTCAGTGTTATGACTAGAATCATCTTCAATCTCAAAACAGACTGGTATATGGTTGTATATGAGAAAGTAAAGGAAAGTCTGAAGAAGCCCAATCTGGGCAGGATACTTAGTCTCTACCTGGCTGGTACAATACCAGAGGTAATGAGTAATGCTGCTGCAACTAAAATAAATCACATGAGAAGGATGGACCAAAGGATATTTTCCAGGTGGGAAAGAGTACTATCTCAGGAAGTTCCTACCCCAGAGAAGCAAATTTCCAAGAAAGATTCCCCACCAAAGAAGAAGAGGAAGATAGTTGTTGTGACTCAGGAGTCCTCCAGCAGTTCAGGCAGTGAAGAACATATTGTTTTCACTCCTGATAGTCATGAGGATGAGGCTGCAGAGAAGTCACCTGCTCCTCAAGAGCCAACTGAAATCCAGGGGGAGCCTCCAGCTGTAGAACATCCCTCTACATTGGAGATTGAGCAAGCTACTCTCATTATCCAAGAGGTACTTTCTGACCTCAAAACTTTAGATTTTTCTGTAATAGATTCTGATTTGTCTGATGTCCATCAGCAACCTCAGCAAGCAACTCAAGAACCAGATGTTGTTCTCCAGGATACATCTGCTGTTGTGCCACAAGTTCCTGATACAGTAGTTGATGAAACCAGTACATCTCCTGCACAGTCACCTCCAGAATACACAATGGAAGACCTCTTTCTGAATCTAGATCAAGAGGATTTTGACATGGACAAGACTGCTGCTGATGAAGAGAAGGGTGCTGCTGTTGAGGGGGAGAATCTGGAAGTTCAGGAAGAGCCTATTAGGCAGGATACTGAGAAGGCACTAGATGTGCAAGCTGAACAACCATCCAGCCCTAAGGATAGGGTGACTATAGCAAGTACTTCAGAGTCTGAGGATGATGAAGCTGAGCAAGCTAAGAAGAAGCAGTTCTTTGTATTCAAAAGAAGGAGCCAGAGCTATAAGAAGGCTCTACATACTGTTGCTCAACACTCTCTAGTCCAACAAGCTCCTTCAACTGATTACAGTGGCTTAATGGTGGCAATGAAAGTTAAACTGGATGAGCACAGGAGGGCAATAGAAAAGTATATTGATGAAGGCCACAAGTCTTTACAGTTTGATTTAGCTCAAGATATCAAGTCAATCAGGTTTGAGATGAACCTGAATAAGAAAGAAATGAATGAATGCTTCCACAAAGGTGGAAATGCAGTGGTATTCCTGGCTAAACATCAAGAACAAATTAAGACTCAAGTGGATGATATAGCACTAAAGCAAGGCTATGTGCTGGAAAATCAATTGAGGATGAATGATAATTTAACTGCATCCCACAATGCCATAGTCACTGAACTAAAGCATAAGACTGATGAACCTTCAACATCCTCTGTTGTTGCCAAGGCTGAATTTGATAAAGTATTTCAGGAAGAAATTGCTGCTGTCAAGACTGCAATTAAAGATTCACAGAAGGTCATTTCTGAACAGCTTACCAAGCTTAGACCTTATTTTAAGGAAGGAATCAGGTACTTGGACAGTCAGATTAGATTCCAAAAGGATGATGTCAGAGATCATGTAGAACAAGAAGTCATAAAGGGGGAGAGGGTGTTAGTCAAAGCTAGCTCTGACCATGCCAAATGGATTTCTAACTCCATCAGAGCTACACTGGGCTATCCTCCCCTGTGTGATGATGACAATGTAGCTGAATCTGGTATTCAAAGTGCATATCTTGGAGGTGAGCAACAGGAAGTGGCTCAGGTGATCTATCCACCTCCAGATTTTGACATGGTTCATGCAGAAGTCAGCACCATGTATAGTCCAACTGCTGGTATGCCTAATATTGTTTTGGAAAAGGTTGTTCAACCTATTACAGCAGCTATGCAAGAGGCTATGGACAAAGAAGAAGAGACTAGGCTATCAAAGAAGAAGTTCAGGGAACTGGCTGAGCAAAAACCAGATTTTGAACAGTGGAGCCCTACTTCTAGGAATATCATTCTCACAGCCTGGAAAGCAGCCAAGGACAATGCACATGAGAGGAAACAAATGGTTCTCAGAAGCAGATGGAGGAAGCATGAGATCAGGCAGGAAGCCATTGTCCAACATAGAAGGAAGGCTAAGTTAGGAAAGCTACCTCCTACAGCTGTGGAGCCTAGCAAGTACTTTCCTAAGCCCTATCATTACTTTGAGAGGCAAAAGATCAAGGCTGAAGAACAGAAGAAGAAGGACTCCAAAGGGAAGAAGACTGCTGATGCTGAGCCTGCTGCTGCTGCTGCTGTAAAGGCCAAAGTTCAAGCTGGGAAAGGCATAGTCATAAAAGAACCAGAGCAGAATTAGACTAAGATAAACTGAAAGAATGTTGTAATCTGTTACATCTAAACACTTTTGTAAATCATTGACAATGTATTAAACACAATGTTTGAACAATGTTTGATAAATATATTTCATGTTTGTTCAGTAGAATGTGTCTAATTCTTGTTTGTTCTGTAATGCAGAATGAGTATACATGTGTGCTTTATTACATGTTTAAGTATACCCTGTTGACATATACCTGCTTTACATCATTCTCTAATTTTTAAATTATGAGTGATGTGTATCATTGACTAAGGGTTATGACTTCTCCAAATAGGGGGAGATTGTTGGGTACATTGGTCAAATGTACCTGATTTGAAGAAGCCTCACCTAACTCAATGATATGCATCATAATGTATTTGATGTTTGTTTGAGTTACTTGTGCAGGCTAGGTATTCACTGGACTGAAGCCAAAAGTTTCTAAGTCCATGTGTCGACACCCAGAGGGAAAGTGTCGACACTTGAGAAAGCTTGTGTCGACACCCAGACAAGCAGTGTCGACACTTGGAGTAAGTGTGTCGACACCTGGGATGAAGAGTTGACACCAGACAGAAAGTGTCGACACAAGGAGGTGTGTCGACACTCAGTGTAGAAGAATGCAGAAAAGCTGTGTCGACACTTAGCAGAAGTGTCGACACCTAGAAGAGCTGAGTCTACACCGGAAAGTGTCGACACTTGGAGCTGTGTCGACACTCAGCAAAAGTCTGCAGAGTCTAAGTACAAGTGTCGACACTCAACACAATGTGTCGACACTATGCTGAAGAGTCAGTATTTGAAGAAAGTGTCGACACTCAGCACAATGTGTCGACACACAACCAGAAGAGTCAACACTTGAAGAAAGTGTCGACACTCAGCACAATGTGTCGACACTTAGTTGAAGACTCTACACTTGAAGAAAGTGTCGACACAAGGAGCTGTGTCGACACTTAGCAAAGAACAGAAAAGTTACAAAATATTCTAAGTACAAGTGTCGACACTAAGGGAATGTGTCGACACTCAGCTGAAGAAACAAGATTGAAGACTTGTGTCGACATCAAGAAGCAGTGTCGACACTTGACAGTTTCAACACATGAAGATGTGTCGACACAAAGGAGATGTGTCGACACTTAGTAGAATTAAAGAATGAAGAACAAGTACTTGTGTCGACACTCAATTTCAGTGTCGACACATGCAGAAGAATCTGTGTCGAGACATACAAGGAATTGTGTCGACACCTTGTAGACTTGTGTCGACACTTACACAACATGTGTCGACACTTGGTCTATAAGTGTCGACACTTAAGTACAGAAAGTCTCGACACTATCTGACAGTTAGAGAATTTCAAGAAGTGACTGGTTGACATGACAACTGCCGATCCAGCCGGTCTACATTAACTGTCAGAGAATTCAGAAGTCTGTTATGAACCGGACCAGCCGGTTACCATACAGGAAGCCTATAAATAGGCACCCATAGTTTACAGAAACTGATTGATTGAGATTGATCTTTATTATTACAAGTTGTGAGAATAATTGAAGTGGTTGATCAGATTAATTCAAGAAGTGATACACAGAGGATCAACACAAGAAGATCTGGCAGTCCAACTGCAGATCTAAGAAGTTGGAGAGAGAGAGCTCCAATCAAGAATTCAGTCTTTGGAACTAAGGCTGAGAAGAAGGATTCAGAATCATCTGGATCACAAGAAGCAGAGGTCAAGGAACAACTGCAGAAGATTCAGACTAATTCAGTTCTAACTCAAGAAGCTTTGAAGGAAGCTAAGTCAGTTTGGATCTAGCTGAGTTCTTCCAAGAACTCTTCAAGAAACTCTCAACTCCTCTCTTATTTCTGAGTTGTAGAGTTAGCAATTGTATTTCTATTTTTACTTATAGGATCCATTGGATCTGAGAGAACTGTAAGCCTATATTATAAAGGCTGAGGGTAGGGCTTGGTTGCCTGAGTGTAGGAGTTGAAGAACTCTGAGTGTAGGCCTTAATTGGCTGAGTGTAGGCCTGGGTGGCTGAGTGTAGGCCTTGGTGGCTGAGTGTAAGGCTTTGGGCCTGAGGTGTAGGAACCTTGTTGGGTTCTGAGATAGTGGAGAAGGTTGGCCGAATCTAGTACTCTGCTAGATAGGCGAAGGGGGAAAGTGGATGTACCCAAAGATTGGGGAACCACTATAAATTAGTGTGTCTGCTGTGTTGTGCTGTGCTGTGGATTAACTGTTTATATTCTGTAATTGTTGTTAGCTGTAGAATTCTGTGCAAAAGCTGTTGTGCTGCCAACAAAGTTTTAAAAAGGTTTAGGTCACCTATTCACCCCCCCTCTAGGTGTTTAGGTACCATATCTTTCAAAAACCTCCATCCACTGAGTCCGCAAAGACTTAGTCGGTTACTAAGAAAACTGCCAGAAGAAAGGCACCGAAATTCACTATTGGGCAATCTTGTGTTGGGTATTGTATCCACAATATACCTGATTTGAAGAAGCCCCTGGACAAGCTAAGGTCAATAGACTATGTATTTGATAAACTCTTTCAAGTTGTGCTTGCAGTTCCTCCACGCTAAGTGCACACCAATGTCAGGGTGCAGTAGGTCAATATACAGGGTCTGCACGACGTAATCCCTCGTTGAGCAGATCAGTGTGTTGGCCTACGTGTACTCTCTCTATTGGAGTGCACTTACTTTCAAGTACAGGGCCATTCATATGCAAGAGAAGATAAGGAGCATGGATGGATCAAGGAGCAGCTCCTGGGTGGAAGACGAAAATTCGTCTAAGGAAAATTCGACGAGAATCACCAAGTGATTCTCGCCGATTCGGCGAGAATCACTAGTGATTCTCGCCGAATCGACGAGAATCATTAGTGATTCTCGCCGACTCCTTCTGGCTACCTCAAAACGGTGCCAAGTAAGATTCGGCGAGAATCACTAGTGATTCTCGCTGAACCAGTGGCTAAGCAGCTCATGTATACAAAGTGAAATTCGTTGAGAATCAATAAGTGATTCGGCGAGAATCACTAACGATTCTCGACGAATCGTCGAGAATCACTTGGTGATTCTCGCCGATTCGTCGAGAATCGCCTGCGATTCTCGCCGATTTTCACTTAGCGTTTTCTTTGGAATTTCCTGAACCGGATTCTGCCGCTGTTAAGATTCTGGACCGGGACTTAGGGATTCAGCTTGTGGGTCCCACAACGGTGATTTTGGAAAGCATCTACAGTATTTATATACAGGTATTTTGAACGGAATACCTACTCAGAAAGAAGCCGAGCGAGTGCAAACCCTAAAATCGCGAAATCTCTCCGCCGCCTCCGTCGCCGCTCGCGCTCGCCCGTCGCCGCTGCTGATCGCCTTTCTTCCCGATCTCCGGCGACAGAAGCTTAGCAAAGCTTGAGTCTCACGTGTCTATCCAGAGATCCCTTGTCTCTCGATTTGTTGACCGGGAAAAACTCCCCCGTTCGAATCGATCGAGACGACCGATCCTAGAGTGACCGTTGGTAGACCTAGTTTGCTTCGCTATGAAGATTGGATCTCTATTTTCAGCAGCCGCTCATCCTCGTAGCCGCCGATCCCGAAGCTAGCCGCCGCTCGTGTTGCTGCCGCCGGTTCCGGGGAGATCCTCTCCAAGAGAGACCAAGGTTGTAGACTTTTCGTTGACTTCACGAACACGTCGTCGAACGAAGAGGAACACCGTAGTCTCCAAACGAAGTTTGTATCTCGTGTACATTCTATATTTACTTTTGTTGTAAAGGAACGATTGTTCCGTGTGGTAAGGGTTGGGTGCAACCCGTTTTGTGGGAGTGTTGACTCTCACGTGTGGAATGGCTCCTTCCGTTAGTGCAGGGATTGGATTTCAATCCCGTTGGAGAAGTGACCGAGTCGTCCCTTGTTGGGGAGATAGGTCGAAGGGGGAAAGTGGATGTACCCAAGTCGGGGAATCACTATAAATTTCCTGTGTATTCTGTGTGCTGTGTTTTTTATTTTTATTGTGCAGGTACATTCGTAAATTCCGCAAAAGCGCTACTCGTCACCTATTCCCCCCCCCCCACCATAGGTGCACATAGTTGACACTAGGTGGACTTTCAAGTGGTATCAGAGGGAGGTTACTCAACAAAAAGGTTAACACCTTGAGTTGAATCCTGCCACTAGTGTCAACGAGGAGACATACATCTACTATGGACGGGCTCAAGTACTCCGGCAAGATCCCAGTGTGCAACAGGCTCAACTTTCCTATCTGGAAGGAAAGGATCAGGTCTACATGGAAGGAAGGGTGGATCCTCGACTTTTCATGATCGTGCTGGAGGACCTTATGTCCCCACAAGGCCTCCACCATTAATCCCACCAAGAAAGTGCCGAAGACACTTTCTGAAATGGACAAGGACGAGATGGTGCTAGTGGGCCTTGACATGAAGGCAAGAAACATCCTGGTCAGCGCAGTTGATGACTCTATGATGCAGAACTTCAGCAACTGCAGGACAGCACAGGAGATCTGGCAGTGCCTGATCATCCTAATGGAGGGCACAGATGAAGTGAGGGATGATCGGAGATCCCTCCTGAACCAGAAGTATGAGGCCTTCAGACAAGGTCCTAAGGAAGAGATCAGAGTCACCTACGAGAACTTCCTAAAGATTGTCAACGCCCTCAAGGGCTACGGAAGAGTGTTCACTAATGGTGAACTCAATGACAAATTCCTTAGGTCCCTTACTAAGGAATGGGATACAAAGATCTGCGCCATCAGAGAGTTTGGCAGACTTGCTGAAACTGATCCACAGATTCTGTTTGGAAAGCTGATGTCCTATGAGCTTCAGCTGAACACCAGAAAAGCGGAAGAAGAAGCTAAGAAGGCGGTTGCCAAAGAAAAGACGGTGGCTCTAAAAGCCAGTCACTCCAGAAAAAGCAAGGGTACGATGTCGTACCGTGCCAGGAAAAAGGATGAGGAGGAGGACTCCGAGCCATGCTCCTCCAGCTCAGAGCTGTCGGAGGAGGATTTCTCCCTCATCACTCGAGAGTTCAAGAAGTTCCTCAAGATGAGGAATCAAAGAAAGAGAGACGGCTCCTCCTCCAGACATCAGAAGAAAAACTACTCTTCTGACAGGTATGCATCTAGACCGAACAAACATCGCTCCTCTGACATTATCTGCTTTGGATGCAACAAGCCAGGACACGTCGTGGCCGACTGCTATCAAGGTAAGAGGGAAAAAGGGAAAGAAGAGGAGCACAAGTCCTCTAGAGACAAGAAGGAGCGAAGCTACATCGCCAAACGGCCACAGACACTGAGTGAGTCTGACTCCTCAGACTCAAGTGATGATGAGGAAGCCTACTTCGGCTGGTGGGTCGCTCGGACTCAGAAGAGGAATTCCCCCCATTTACTGGGAAGGTAAAAGCTCACACACCTCTCTCTGACTCTGACTCTGATCCTGAGTCTCAGGACGATGAACCTGAGGATAGCCTTTCGGCCCGCGAAGCTGAGCTCCTCGAGAAGTATGAGCTTCTGCTCAACACCTTCGAGGAGTGCCGAAAGAGACTGAAGGCTGAGAAAAAGGAAGTAAATTCCTTAAGGGCGAGTGTGTTTCCCTAAGGGAAGAGGTCACCAGCTTGATTTCTCTCCGACAGGAACACCTCGACCTGACTTCAAAGCACTCAGAGTCTCTTAAGCTCCTTGATCTTAAGCAGGAGGAAGTCGACAGGTTGGAAGAACAACTTGCGGCAGAAAGGAAGATCGTCAAGAGCTTCTCTATGCCAAAAACTGTTCTTCCAGTTGTTGATACCTTCTCTGCTCAGGCCAAAGGAGGTGGCTTGGGGAATGTAGGGGTATCTGGTTCCTCTTCCAGGAGAAATAGGAATCAGAGGAAGAATAAGGCCGCCAAGAAGGCCTCTGCTGATGAAAAGGGCAAGGCTCCTCTTAGTCCTGTTGCGTTCAGGAAGCCCAGCTTTCCTTGCAGCCAACATGACTTTGAGTCAACTTTTGGGCATCATTTCCGGCCCTCGGTTGCAAAGCCAAAGAGCCGGTATGACGGTTGGAACTTTCCCCGGAACTTCGGTGAGAGTGCCTTCAAGGCACCTTATGAGGAAATCCACATGGGAAATTATGGTCCGTTCTCTAGCGGCCATAATGGAAAGCAGGCACCAAAAGTCAAGCCTGTTATACAGAAGGTGACGAAGTCATGTGACTGCCGTCACCATGAGGCCTCCACCTCCAGATCCAAGGCCCCAGTTGTACCTGCCGTTCCCAGGGTAAGGCAGGAGCCTAGGAAGAGATACAACAGGTTCGACTGTTGGTGCTGTGGCAAAGTCGGTCACTTTGCCGTGGATTGTTGGTTTAATCCAAGGTACTACGAGACTCCCCATGTTAGCAATGTGAGGCCGACCACTCGTAGGGTTAACCATCTGAGGGGGAGTGTGCTAACCAAGAATCTAGGACCCAAGTTCGATTGGGTTCCTAAGGCAAATTAATTTTATTTTGCAGGAATGTCCAAAGGCCACCAAAACGCCGATCTGGTATTTGGACAGTGGATGCTCCCGGCATATGACTGGGACAAGAAGCCTGCTGCGTGATTACACTCCAGTCGAGAATGGACCCAAAGTCATCTTCGGAGGGTCAGATCGAGGAGTCACCAGAGGTTATGGTACAATTTCCAACGGTATAATATCTATCACCAACGTGGCTTATGTTGAAGGGTTAAACCATAACCTGATCATCGTAAGTCAGTTATGTGACAAAGGTTATGACGTTAAGTTCTGCAAGGATAAATGTCTGATAATTTCACGTACCTCTTCTGAGACGGTATTATCAGGCATTAGGAGCAGAAATATCTTCTGCTTAGATTTTCTCAGTATAGATTCATCCACCCCCGTATGCCTTGTGGCAACAGACAGTGCATCTCTTTGTGATCAATGGCACAAGAGATTGGCACATATTAATTTCAAGACAATTAGTATGCTATTTTCTAAGAACTTAGTTAGGGATGCCCCAGTATCAAGTGCATCAAAGATAGCCCCTGTCCTGCATGCCAGATGGGCAAACAGACTCGGGCTACCTTTAAGAGCATCGCAGACAAAGACTCCTCCCGATGTCTTTACCTTTACATTTGGACTTGTTTGGTCCAATGCAAGTTCATAGCTTGGGAGGCAAGTCCTATACGCTAGTGATAGTTGATGATCACCTCGGTTTACATGGGTGTTCTTTTTGAAACGAAAGTCAGATACTTTTGACATCTTCACCAGGTTTGTCAAGCAGGTTCAGAACGAATTTAACTACTCAGTGGTCAAAATCAGAAGTGACCATGGAACAGAATTCGAGTCTGGTGCCATGACAGAATTTTGTGAAGAACAAGGTATCTTTCATGAGTTTTCCTCCCCGCGCACTCCCTCAGCAAAATGGAGTTGTGGAGAGGAGAAATAGAACTCTCATTGAAGCCTGCACGAAATGTTGAAAGACGCCTCTCTCCCGGAATACTTTGGGCAGAGGCTGTCAATACAGCTTGTCATGTACAAAACCGAGCATTGATCAACAAGCATCATCGTAAGACACCTTACGAACTACTGAAAGGCAGGAAACCAACCATGTCCTACTTGAGGATTTTTGGTTGCAGATGCTATGTACTGAATAATGGGAAGTACCCGCGTACTAAGTTCGGTGAAAAGTGCTTCAAAGGCATATTCATGGGCTATAGTGCCCACAGTCGGGCATATAGGGTCTTCAATAAGAAAACCCTAGTGGTAGAAGAATCAATAAATGTTGTATTTGATGAAGGAAGTTTGCTTAACAACAACTCTTCCAGTAGTACTCTTGAAGATGCAGGTGCACGACTGGAACAGCTGAGTCTGGATGAGACCGCTAAAGATAACGCTCCTAAGTACGTCAAAGTCTCCACCTCCACGTCATCTGAAGATGTTGAAGATCAAGATGGAACAAATCTCTTAGAAGAAAGAGAAGCCCAAGAAGTAGTTGAAGCACCAGACGCCAGACTTCTAGAGCTCCGGAACGTGAGGGATCATCCTAGAGATCAGATCATCGGGGATCCTCGTGTCGGCGTCAGAACTCGAAGAGGTACAATTAACGAAGTATTGCATCTTAGCTTCTTGTCACAGGTAGAGCCAAAGAAGTTCGACGAGGCGAACAAGGATGCGGCATGGATTCTGGCCATGCAAGAGGAACTACATCAATTCGAACGGTACAATGTTTGGACGTTGGTTCCCAGACCATACAAGCAGAATGTGATTGGCACGAAGTGGATCTTCAGAAACAAGCTGGATGAACATGGTGTCATCGTAAAGAACAAGGCCAGGCTGGTGGCTCAAGGTTACAGACAGGAGGAAGGGATTGACTTCGACCAGACCTTCGCACCAGTAGCAAGGCTCGAGGCAATCAGGTTGTTCCTGGCGTATGCTTCACACAAAGGATTCACAGTCTATCAAATGGATGTGAAATCGGCATTCCTGACGGAGACCTGAAAGAGGAAGTATACGTCGCTCAACCCCCAGGTTTTGTCGACCTACTTATCCCAATCATGTTTATTTTCTTAATAAGGCCTTATATGGGTTGAAACAAGCTCCACGAGCTAGGTATGAGACTTTATCTAGTTTTCTTCTTGAGAACAAGTTCTCCAGAGGTAAAATAGATAAAACATTGTTTCTTAGGGAAGTCAAAGGCAAGATTTTGCTGGTGCAAATCTATGTCGATGACATAATATTTGGCTCAACGGACAACAATGTTTGCAAAAAGTTTTCTAAACTTATGCAAGGAAAGTTTGAAATGAGCAGTATGGGAGAGCTCAAGTATTTCTTAGGACTTCAAGTGAAATAGTCTGAGGATGGAATCTTCATCTCTCAGACGAATTTCACAAATGAACTCCTAAGAAATTCGGTATGGAGAGTGCAACCTCTATGAGGACTCCAATGGGATCCACCATGTCTCTGAATAAGGATGAGAAAGGTAAACCTTTCGATGAAACCAAATACAGAAGCATCATTGGATCCTTGCTCTACCTTACTGTCAGTAGACCGATATTATGTTCTCCACATGTGTCTGTGCCAGATATCAGGTGAACACTAAGGAATCTCACTATGTCGCTGCAAAGCGAATTCTAAGATACCTTAAAGGTACTCCTAATCTTGGCTTGTGGTACCCGAGAACCAATGATGTCGAGCTAATAGACTTTTCAGATGCTGATTTTGCAGGGAGCAGGGATGACAGGAAAAGCACTTCCGGACGTGTCAATTCCTCGAAGAAGGCTCTATGGAACAGCAAGAAGCAGAACTGTGTGGCTACCTCCACAGCAGAATCTGAGTACATCTCAGCAGGCAGCTGTTGCGCACAACTCCTATGGATCAGAAACCAGTTAGCCGACTACAACCTTCAGTTCAAGGAATTCCAATGTACTGCGACTCCTCCAGTGCAATTGCCATTGCCAACAATCCTGTCTCGCACAGCAGAACGAAGCATATTGAAGTGCGCTACCACTTCATTCGGGAGCACGTGGAAACAAGGACATCTCTCTCTGTTATGTCCCCACGGACAAGCAGATTGCTGATATATTCACAAAGCCCTTAGACGAGGCCAAGTTCAATCTTTTCAAGACTGAATTGGGGATGCTCAATTATGAAGAATGAAGACTACAGAAGCTCCAGACTCGTGCATGATCTGAGGGGGAGCAGGGAACTCCAGCGTGAGTACAGTGCAAGAACTGAGGGGGAGCTAAGGGCCAAACGCTACAGACCCCGATTTGTAGAAGCCGAAAAGGGGGAGATTACCCTCTCGGGGCCAAGGCTAAGGTGGCTCCAAGCTTGCTCCCAAGAATTTGTATTGGTAAGGGATGACTCAACTCAATGTTAAGTTTATGTCTTTCATTTCCATTTGCTCTATTCACCTTAGCTTGTAGGGTTTAGGCTTCTTCAAATAGGGGGAGATTATTGGGTATTGTATCCACAATGTACCTGATTTGAAGAAGCCCCTGAACAAGCTAAGGTTAATAGACTATGTATTTGATAAACTCTTTCAAGTTGTGCTTGCAGTTCCTCCACGCTAAGTGCACACCAATGTCAGGGTGCAGTAGGTCAATATACACGGGTCTGCACGACGTAATCCCTCGTTGAGCAGATCATTGTGTTGGCCTACGTGTACTCTCTCTATTGGAGTGCACTTACTTTCAAGTATAGGGCCGTTCATATGCAAGAGAAGACAAGGAGCATGATGGATCAAGGAGCAGCTCCTGGGTGGAAGACGAAAATTCGTCTAAGAAATTCGACGAGAATCACCAAGTGATTCTCGCCGACTCCTTCTGGCTACCTCAAAACGGTGCCAAGTAAGATTCGGCGAAATCACTAGTGATTCTCGCCGAACCAGTGGCTAAGCAGCTCATGTATACAAAGTGAAATTCGTTGAGAATCAAATAAGTGATTCGGCGAGAATCACTACGATTCTCGACGAATCGTCGAGAATCACTTGGTGATTCTCGCCGATTCGTCGAGAATCGCCTGCGATTCTCGCCGATTTTCACTTAGCGTTTCTCTGGAATTTCCTGAACCGGATTCTGCCGCTGTTAAGATTCTGGACCGGACTTAGGGATTCAGCTTGTGGGTCCCACAACGGTCATTTTGGAAAGCATCTACAGTATTTATATACAGGTATTTTGAACGGAATACCTACTCAGAAAGACCGAGCGAGTGCAAACCCTAAAATCGTGAAATCTCTCCGCCGCCTCCGTCGCCGCTCGCGCTCGCCCATCGCCGCTGCTGATCGCCTTTCTTCCCGATCTCCGGCGACAGAAGCTTAGCAAAGCTTGAGTCTCACGTGTCTATCCAGAGATCCCTTGTCTCTCGATTTGTTGACCGGAAAAACTCCCCCGTCCGAATCGATCGAGACGACCGATCCTAGAGTGACCGTTGGTAGACCTAGTTTGCTTCGCTACGAAGATTGATCTCTATTTGCATCTAGCCGCCGGGAGACCGCCGATCCCTAAGCTATGGCTGGTCTTCCGCCGGATGGGGAGATTCTC
>CM077153.1:239166817-239258970 GCA_039583875.1 Platanthera guangdongensis
AGGGTGCTTGCGCGGGGCAAGATGGTCCTCCAAAATTTATTTTATAGTTAGGAACATTTTCCCACAATCGCCACCAAACTGGTGTGAGTCGTCAGATTTTCCTCCGGTCTGAAGAATTGGACCGCCTTTAATACAAGTCGGGTTGGGCGCACATACAGTTAAATGATAATCAAGCAACAATGACAAGAGACATCTTTTCAATGTGAAAAACTCGAGAAGGGTGAAAAATCACGTGATCAGATTTGTGTCGCGCCAAAATCCACTATTCTCCATTTATTTACAAGTATTTGAGTCCCTCGAAGGGTGATATACCCCCTCTCCATTACATGCTTTAAGTGGAGAAAATTTGGAAAAGTTGGTAAGTCCACGAATATGAAATGTCCATGAAAGCGTCTAGAGGAGCATTCCCGAATGACTTCTCCTGGGATCACTGAAGCATCCAAGTGAACATTGAGTGTTGAGCCGACTAGAAAGGGAGTAGAGCAAATTCCGAGTGAAGGAATGATCTAAGTTCCACTTTTCCATCGAAAAACCTTAGAGTTATCTCTAACCTATCAAGTTGTTTGTCTTCAAATAAAGGTCTAAGAGCCTTAATATAACTTTCTTGAAGGGACACATCGGTAATTGCGTCCAACTGAATCTATAGTTAATGAATAACGTTACTTTGTTTTGGTTGCCTAGAGCACCAAGTTTCCCAAAATGATGAACGCACCCCCCGGGCTGTCCGTGGCCCGGGTAGGTTGCTCGGTGATGGCGGTGGCTGGAGGCGACAAAGACAGTGGCCGCCGCCGGCGGGCGCGCACACGCCCATGCATGGGGCACGCGCGGGCGCATGAGGCTTGTGTGTAAGGTATGCACGCACAGGGGACGGCGCACATGCCAGTAGGCCGCGCGCGCACGTGGCCGCGCACGTTGCCTGGTCGTGCGGGCGCTAATTGGGTGCGTGCGCGGTGCCCTTGTGTGCTTCAGCTCATCCCCTTTTCGGGGTGACATTGGACCCTCCGAGCGGGCGCAACTTGCTCAGTCGGTTTGTATTGCCTGAGTGTTTCGGTCAAAGTTGTACCGATTTGGCTTGACAATCCTTAGGGGAAAAGTCTTATAATATCCCAATAAAATTTTGCGCAGAGGTAGATTACCTTTTCCCTAAATCTCTCTCTCTCTTCTCCACCTCCTCCTCCTCCTCCTCCTCCTCCTCCTCCTCCTCCTCCTCCTCCTCCCCCTCCCACTCCCACATGCAATTATTCTCTTTGCGGAATTATTTTTTTGGATATTTACACAGAATTACTACTTTTGCCTCTATTGAAGATTTGTGCAGCAAATTACAAAGAGTTTATCCAAGAGAACGAAAATCTCTCTTGTAGATCTAACAACACACTACCGATAATTAAATTTAGTCCATTTCATTTTGATTTTGACCTTTTTAACAATCTCTTCTCAAACATTAAAAAACCATTGAATTATGAATTAATCTCCCACTACGTATATTCACATGGCCAAGTCAAACCTCATACAAACAAGATATATTAGGCAAATTACACCGAGTTCTTCTACATATCCTCTTGATCGCTATTTTGCTCGAGTATTTCTATATTTAACAACACAACATTAATGAAGGATTAAGTTCAGTGGGTAGAGGGAGAGATCATAAGCACAAGGCCGGGGTATACGTCGTCGGGGTCATGTATATGATGATTCCGCTCGACGATGAAGGGGTCGCCACACTTGTCGCTGATGGTGTGCAGCGTCTCCCCCTCGCCCACCACATATATCTCCTCGCACGGTGGCCAGCGCCCGCCGAGCCTACCTCCCCTCATCATCTTCGCATCCGCTCCAGCGTCCACCGCCACCGTCCCCTCGCGCAACGCGTTCACGAGCACGAGGGCGACGAGGAACAAAGCAAGGTAGCACGTCGCGGTCTCGCCGGCCGGTGTTGCTGGGGATAAAGATAGTTGCTTGCTGCGCCGGGGAGATGCCATAAGCCGTGTTAATTGATTTATGGTTGGGTAAGAAATGGTTGGGTGGTGATTTATATATATATATATATATATATATATATATATATATTTGTATTATTGAGATAAGGGGAAAGGGAAGGGGGAGTGGGAGAATGATGGTGGTGAGAGTCAGCAGTTGCGTCAAAAATTGATATTGGTGTTTGGGCGATGGTGAACGTCGCAGTTGGGATTTGTCTTCGAGTAGGAAGTCGCCGGGATGTCATGTTGGGTATAATATTTGTAGCGGTTGGGTTGTAGTGGGGGATGACTTTCGGAGCGAATTTGAATGCGTGGCAGGGAATTGGGTGGTTAACGTGGAATGTGATGGGAGAGTTTAACTTTGCCAAACGTCATAAATACATATATATATTCGCAATCCTTAGCCGGCCTACGATGCACGATAAGCTGATGAGTAATAAAAAATATATTACATTATATTAAAAAAATTTTGTTAACATTATTTAAACTTGTCAATGAGGTTAGCTTGAGCCCATTTGGATAAAGTTGAAGTCCCATAACAACAAGTTTATGAGCTCTATTCTTTTTTACTTATTTAATAGTTTTTAAGTAGATTGATTGTTATCTAATAATGTAGTTATTGACGTAATCATTACAAAAAAATTATTTTCCATATTTTTTTCTTGCTTGTAAATCAAAATCTTCCGAAAACAGTTGTTGACATCAAAGCTCCGATGGGGATGGTGGTGGCGGTCTTAAACATGGAGGTTAAATTATTATTCGTAAACATCCACCTTTATGTTCATACGGTGATATTTATTAGGTGATGCTCAACGAATGATGATTTAACTCATGCATTTACAACCGCCACTAATCTGCCAAATGGAGCCCAAGAGTGTGTTGGAGTAATAGTTCTGAGAAGTATGAGAAGGTTATTACTTCCCCGATTTTATAACTTCACAACTTATTTCTCAAATATTCAATTGGGTCCATTTCTAATTTTGGAAATGGACAAGGGTTGTGTTAGTCTTACATAGGCTATTCGTTGTAGTAGGAAGCCCGAGACGATGGGGGTGACGTGGGCGGGTAGACTCAGGTTAATATCACGGGGTGGGCGGACCGCTTCGTGTTTGTGAAGATGATGGGGTAAGCAAAAATAGAGCATCTCCTCCTCCTTCACCAACTGTTTTCATGCACTCTGCTCATCCGGAGGTCTCATTCCAGGACCAAATTGCAACAAAGAGGCTCTCATTCCAACTGTTGATTAAGAATGGTGTCGACGCTGTAACAACCCCATCCGTTCATATGATATATCCTAGAAGGTCCGGCCGGAGCCCCACAACATATATCACAAAACAGGCGGTGAAGGTACGAGATGATATCAGAGTAGCGCAGCGCACCTCTAGCGGAAGCCTATACTAACATTTGAACTCCACCCGTGAATGTCCAACATATAAAACATCATGGTTTATAGCATTTAGGAATGTCTTACAACAGTACACAAGTTGGCCTTATGGCCTTACAAGTCTTTCAAACAGTGGCCCCAACATTGGCGCGCAGGCCGGCCATAATAAAAGAAAACATAACAAGCATTTCCAAATAGCCTTCGAGGGCTATCAGTAGAAGCAGCAACAGCAGCAGGGACATCACCTTTATGCGTCCCGCTTGGCTCTCCCGCACCTGTACAGGGACAATCCACCCAACGGTGGCAAACAAAAGCAACGGTCAGCGTTCAGCTGACCAAATTATAATGACCCTACCCCTTATCTCGGGGCAACGGTAATCTTCCCTGCAGGCATATCATATCACAAGTATGGAAATATATCTCATGTACTGTGCTTTCACGCACACATGCCATCACAACCGTTTGCCACCCGGCCCAACGGTCCGTGCACTCAGGGCACATTCTTGGTATTCTGGCAAAGCACTTGCCCACCACCGTATCAGGGTCACAACCCAACGGTCATTCTCTTGAGCATTTACTCCATGGCGTGCAGCCGGAGTTCTAGTCTTACTACACCGGGATAGCCCGTAGCCCATTTTTCATGGCGCGCAGGCTCTAAGACTCATGCTACCTGCCTCCAACAGACTGCACCTTTTGGTCTCACATCGGACGAACATAGCGCAGGTCGGATCCTCCACCCCCATTGCTCAAATCGTCTTGCCTTCACCGAGTACGGCGTACTCGCGGCTTAATCAAAGGCGCGGGTCAGTCTCACCAATCTTGTTCTTGGCATTCAGCCTTGGTATTTCTCTACACCCATTCATCTCACAATATCAGCGGGTCTTTCCTGGGCACCCCAGTACTTCCTGTTACTCGCTTCACAGGTACAACACCGCAATATCACAAATATCAGGGGTCTTTCCTGGGCACGCCAGTACTTCCTGTTACTCTCTTCACAGGTGGACACCCCACGACATCAAGCATCACAAAGGGCCTTTCCTGGTCACACCAGTACTTCTTGTGACTCATTCACAGGTACGACCCAATAACACAAGCATAACACGGATATTTTCCTGGACTACCACTCCAGTACTTCCTGCTACTCCTCTTCACAGGCATAACCCGTTGACTCCTTAAACTATACGTTTATCACGAAGTCTTCTCCGGTTCGTATGCAACATCACCAATCCAGACCAACCTGTCCAGATGGGCTTCACACAGCATGCCTATTCCGTACTCCATTTCCAGATCTATATGCCAACAAAAGGGGATTTCATGCATCCACCCAAAGACTCCCAAAATCAGCCACCTCTTGGTGGGGGAATCACAAACATATGCCAAAAGGAAGCCTTCACATGGCTAGGAAGAAAAGTCGTTACCCTTGAAGACCTCTTTGGTGCCATGATCTCTAAGCTGGCTTGAACGACTCACAAGAGCTTTTCCTCCGCAACGCCGGCTTTGGATCTCTCATCGGTAAACCGCAGCACCACCGGTGACCAGCCCCTTGCTTCCTCCTCCTTCTTCCTCTCCCTTTCTCTCACTAGTAATGAAGAAAGAGAAGACCAAATGAGAAATGAGAATTCTCTTCTCATTCACGGCCTTAAGGAAACAGGGAGGCAGTTCAGCCATTGGATCCCAGCTGAAAGAACTGACGGCCACGATTTTGCCAGAAAAGTTAATTTTTGCCTGACACGGCCTGTGACACGCCCGTGTCCCAAGCCGTGTGCCTCAAGCGGTGGTCAACCGACTTATCCAAACCAGTGACATGTCCATGGGACACGCCCGTGTCATGGGCCGTGTCACCCAACACGCCTTCAGACACGCCCGTGTCTGTGGTCGTGTTCATTAGGCGAAAATAATCCCAAAATCGCCCGAGACTCACACGGCCTGTGACACGCCCGTGTCCCAGGTCGTGTGCCCATACACGACACTTCGACACGCCCCAACTCAAAGTCGTCGAGCTGAGTTCGTCGAACCAAAGTGACACGCCCTGTGACACGCCCGTGTCACAGGCCGTGTTCACCCACATCTCGACACTCGACGACCACATCTCGACACTCGACGATCGTCGAGCAAAATTCATCGAGCACACGACACGGCCTTGGACACGCCCGTGTCCTTAGCCGTGTGCCTTCTCTCGACACATCGTAGAGCGAAAAACGCGTCGACTCCCAGGCCGATCGTCGACACGGCTCGACACGTCCTGAGACATGCCCGTCTCTCAGGCCGTGTTTGCTGTTCGACGATCGTCGACTCCAAAATTCGTCGACCTCGCGGCCTAATCGTCGACTCCAGCCTGACACACCCTGGGACACGCCCGTGTCCCAGGCCGTGTCACCCGAAAATTGGCCTGCTGAAAATCGGGCTGTTACAAACCTCCCCTCCTACAAAAATTTCGTCCTCGAAATTAAGACACAGGAAGGCAACCAGCAATCAACAACCAAAACGTTATAACATGAAAAATTTATATGTTACAACACAATTCTCTCTACGGATTACAGAAATAGCATGGGAAACTCTTCTCGCATGGTTTGCTCTCGCTCCCATGTAAGTTCTTCACGCAGTTCAGTTGTAACCGGACTTCCATGTGTGACCGTCTTGTTCCGCAACAGTTTCTCGGCTCGATCCTCGATCTGAATGGATCTCTCGTGTTAGCCCCCCACCTACACCATCATCCCGATCATCCGTCGATCATTGGGCTGGATCTTTCGCCGAAGCACCGAGATGTGAAATACATCATGTAATCCACCCAAGTCTGTCGACAGCGCTAGCCGATAAGCCGCTTCTCCGACGCGCTCCACCACTTCAAATGGACCCAAATATCTTGGACTCAACTTTTTAAAGCGTCGAATCCTGGAGACACCTTTGAAGGGCTTGATCTTCAGTAGTAGACCCAATCGCCAACCGCAAATTTCACGTTCCGGTGCGTTGTAGTACTTAGCTTGTCTTGAGCAATCAATAAGTAGCTTCTCTCGAATAATCCGTAGGTTGAGTTTTGGTTGATTTGCTTCAACGTCATTTGGTTTATAAATTCGAGCTTCCCCCTTCTACCCAAGCCAAGGGAGTACGACACTTCCTTCCATAGAGCGCTTTATATGGTGCTATCCCAATGCTCGGCTGGTAGCTGTTATTATATGCAAACTCCACCATATAGAGATGATCTTCCCATCTCTTGCCTAAGTCAAGGGCGCACATTCGGAGCATGTCCTCCATCGTTCTGTTGGTACGTTCAGTTTGGCCATCCGTTTGGGGATGAAAGGTCGTACTAAAAGTCAACTTCGTGCCCAATAGTCGGTGAACTAGCCTCCAATCATTTGACGTGAATCGCCCATCTCGATCACTTACGATGCTCCGAGGAACACCGTGAAGCCGCACAATCTGGTCAACATACAATTTTGCGAAACTTTCAACTGAATCATCCCGCCTGTTCGGGAGAAAATGTGCCACTTTAGTTAGTCGGTCAACAATCACCCAAATGGAATCATTTCCTCGCTGCGATCTCGGCAACCTATGCACAAAATCCATGGAAATATCATCAAATTTCCATTCTGGGATCGGCAGCGACTTCAAATAACCGCCCGGCTTTTGGCATTCCACCTTCACCATTGCACATGTTCGGCATTTGGCCACATAGAGGGCAACAACTCTCTTGAACCCTGGCCACCAGAATAGCTTTCTCATATCGTTGAACATCTTTGTGCTCCCGGGGTGAATGAAATACTTTGTATAATGCGCTTCATATAGCAGTTCTTCCCTCAATTTCCCCACATTTGGGATGCACAAACGGCCCTCTTTTTGCACAAGACCGTCATTCCAGGTAAATTTGCCTTCTGTCCCCTCATGAACATAGCGTAAGAGATCTTCATCGAACTCCGTTGCCCGTCGAACTCGGTCCGCAAGGTCACATTGCACCTCCGTCCAGTTCAGACATGCATTGGCAGTGACATTTTTGTCAACACAATATATCTCTAACGCTTCTAGCTCCTGGATAAGAAGTTCATCATGCCTTTGTAACCAATTCGCTCTAGCCGGAACCCTCCGACTCAAGGCATCCACGACAACATTCCCCTTTCCGGGTGTATAGTGAATCTCAAAAGTGTAGTCCCCAAGGAACTCCAACCTCCTTCGTTGTCGCATGTTCAAGTCTTTCTGCTCCAATAGGTACTTTAGGCTCTTGTGATCTGTATAGATCTCCACGTTCACTCCATACAGGTAGTGTCGCCACAACTTGAGTGCAAAAATCACCGCCGCTAACTCCACGTCATGGACGGGATAATTTCGCTCGTGCACTTTCAGCTGGCGTGAGCCATAAGCAATTACCTTTCCATGTTGCAGAAGAACGCAGCCTAAGCCGCTCCCTGAGGCATCACTATAAATCACAAATCCTTCGGTCCCACTTGGAGAAGATAACACCGGAGCTGTGGTCAACCGAACCTTCAGCTCTTCAAAAGCTCGTGCGCACTCTGGTGTCCAAACGAACTTCTGATCTTTTCGCGTCAACGTGGTTAGCGGCAAAGCAATCCGCGAGAAATTTTCAACAAATCTTCTATAGTAGCCCGAAAGTCCAAGGAAACTCCTGACCTCGGCCACGGAAGACAACATTGGCCACTCTTATATGGCCCTTATCTTCGCTGGATCCACTGTAATGCCCGCTCCACTCACCACATGGCAAAGAAAAGCCACCGACGATAGCCAAAACTCGCACTTCGAGAACTTGGCATAGAGCTGATTTTGCCTCAACGTATTCAACACCAACCGCAAGTGAGTGTCATGCTCAGCTTTTGACTTCGAGTACACCAGGATGTCATCAATGAAGACGATCACAAATAGATCTAGGAACTCTCGGAATGTGCGGTGCATCAAATCCATAAACACCGAGGGCGCATTGCACAGTCCAAATGGCATGACTGTGAACTCATAGTGCCCGTAACGCATTCCAAATGCGGTTTTGGGAATGTCACCTTCCCTAATTCTCAACTGGTAATAACCAGACTTAAGGTCCAACTTCGAATAGACGGTCGAGCCCACCAGCTGATTGAATAACTCATCAATCCAGGGTATCAGATATTTATTCTTCTCGGTCAGCTTATTCACTTCACGGTAGTCGATACATAACCGCAACCCACCATCTTTCTTCTTCACAAAAAGCACATGCGCGCTCCAAGGTGACATGCTTGGGCGTATATAACCTTGCTCCATCAATTCTTGTAATTGGACCTTCAACTCTGCCATCTCTTTTGGCGCGACGCGATATGGCGAGCGGGCCACAGGTTTCGCACCTGGCACCAACTCGATCGTGAAGTCAATATCCCGCTGGGGTGGTAGCCCAGGGAGATCCGTGGGAAACACATCTGTAAATTCCGCCACAATCAGAACCTCGCACACACTGGCCTTAGGCCCAACAGCCTGAATCAGTGCGAAGTAACACTCCGCACCTTTCCGAACAGCCTTGACTACCTGGAGTGCACACATCAACGTCACGCCCACGCCTCGCATACCCGCGAACTTTGTCTCCTGTTCGGTATTCTGGCCCAACGTGATCTCTTTGGACTGGTAATCAATCATGGCATGCCGCTCCGCAAGCCATTCCATCCCAAAAATCACGTCGAATTCCGATATTGGCAAAACAGATGCAGTTAAACGGAAATCCTGACTACCTATCTGGACCGCCACATCACAAGCTTGATCCGCAAGCATCCAACAACCATTCAGCAACACCACTCTGATGCTATCTGTCTTTGCACGACTAGGTATCCCAAGCCGCGCTATAAACTCGCTAGACAGAAAAGAATGTGACGCACCCGTATCAATTAGTGCTCGCGCCAGCGTGTCCCGAATCATCACAAAGCCTGTGACAATCATGTCACACACACAAACCACAAACATATATGCACTAAGCAAAGCATACAAGTAATAGCATATGCAAAACTAAACTCATACCTATGACAACGTCACTCTGCTTGATGGCCTCCTGCAGGCCAAGATTGTAGACCCGGCGTTGCGCCTGAGAGGCAGAGGAATCCACCACCGCCTTTCCTTTTTCCGCATAAGACGCTCCCGCCTTCTTTTCACTCTATGGCGACATCCGACAATCTCGCGCAATATGCCCCATCCGTCCACAATTATAGCAGATACGAGTATACGGCTTTGAGGTAGCCCCCGACGTTGCTCCAGTTGCAACTGATGAAGGAGCTTATCCACTTGTCTTGGACTTCTTACCCCATTTATTCTTATAAAATGGTTTCCCAGATCGGTGCGCCTTCCACTCCGGTTGCGTCACAGCCAAAGCTCTCTTCCCCTGCACCCTCTTCATATCTTTTTCCAGCACGCTCGCAGTGTCAACCAACGCCTGGAAGCCTTGGTTCACAGAAATCGACACCAGGAACCTCAGCTCGTCCCTCAGTCCTTCATAGAACCGATTTGTCTTCCTTTGCTCATCCGCAAATATAGAACCCGCATACCGCCCTAAGCGAGTAAACTCATGCAGGTATGCGTCAACACTGCCATTACCTTGGGTCAGCCTTTGGAATTCATTTTCCATGGCGATCCGTTGCGCCGCAGGAAGATGCTTCGCTAGGAAGAGTCGGGAGAATTATTCCATTGATACTTGGGTTAAGGGACGACCCGCCAAGTGATGCAACTCCATCTCATCCCACCACAATCTAGCTTCTCCTTCAAGCAAGAAGGTAGCTAAGGTGACTTTCTGATGCTCCGCCGTTCCAATCGCCGTCATGACTCGCTTGACGCGCGATAACCAATCCTCAGCATGCGTCGGAGTTCCCTCTCCCGAAAACGTAGGCGGATGGAAACTCATAAACCGCGTTAACTGCTTCTCAGCCGCTCGAGGAGCCACATCCACGACAGGTGCAGGCCTTGCCGCCACCTGTTTCGGCCTCACAGCCGGTTGCTCCTGCCTCAGTGGCTGTCCTTGGATCATGGTAAATAAAGCCTCCGCAACTAAACGCACATGTTCCGCAGACGGTGGAGGTGTAGGCACCGCGGCTGGTGCCGTACTTTCATCAGAATGCTGGGGCTCAGACTGCCCAGCTCCACTCCGTGTCACCTAAAGGTGGACAAGACACACACATTAGCGGTCTTACACAAGCAAACAACACAAAATAGGAACATGCAAGTTCCTCAAACACACAAAGGTGCATTCCTATCATGGACATTCAGGAGTTCATTCGTAGAAATGTGGTTTGCACAAACACGTGCTCGCCATCCCACAAAAGAAGTCGACCACGACTTCGAGAGGGAAAGACCAAGATAACCGATACCAAAAATGTAACAACCCCATCTGTTCATATGATATATCCTAGAAGGTCCGGCCGGGGCCCCACAGCATATATCACAAAACAGGAGGTGAAGGTACGAGATGATATCAGAGTAGCGCAGTGCACCTCTAGCGGAAGCCTATACTAACATTTGAACTCCACCCATGAATGTCCAACATATAAAACACCATGGTTTATAGCATATAGGAATATCTTACAACAGTACAGAAGTTGGCCTTATGGCCTTACAAGGCTTTCAAACAGTGGCCACAACATTGGCGCGCAGGCCGGCCACAACATTGGCGCGCAGGCCGGCCACAATAAAAGAAAACATAATAAGTATTTCCAAATAGCCTTCGAGGGCTAGCAGTAGCAGCAGCAATAGCAGCAGGGACATCAACCTTTATGCGTCCTGCTTGGCTCTCCAGCACCTGTATAGGGACAATCCACCCAACGGTGGCAAACAAAAGCAACAGTCAGCGTTCAGTTGACCAAATTATAACGACCCCACCCCTTATCTCGGGGTAGCGGTAATCTTCCCTACATGCATATTATATCACAAGCATGGCAATATATCTCATGTACTGTGCTTTCACGCACACATGCCATCACAACTGTTTGCCACCCGCCCCAACGGTCCGTGCACTCAGGGCACATTCTTGGTGTTCTGGCAAAGCACTTGCCCACCACCGTATCAGGGTCACAACCCAACGGTCATTCTCTTGAGCATTTACTCCATGGCGTGTAGCCGGAGTTCTAGTCTTACTACAATGGGATGGCCCGTAGCCCCCCATTGTGTCATGGCGCGCAGGCCTAAGACTCTTGCTATGCGCTCCAACAGACCGCACCTTTTGGTCTCACGTCGGATGGACATAGCGCAGGTCGGATCCTCCACCCCCGTTGCTCAAATCGGCTTGCCATCACCGAGTACGGCGTACTCGCGGCTTAATCAAAGGCGCGGGTCGGTCTCACCAATCCTGTTCTTGGCATTCAGCCTGGGTATTTCTCTACACTCATTCATCTCACAATATCAGCGGGTCTTTCCTGGGCACCCCAGTACATCCTGTTACTCGCTTCACAGGTACAACACCGCAATATCATAAATGTCAGGGGTCTTTCCTGGGAACGCCAGTACTTCCTATTACTCTCTTCACAGGTGGACACCCTACGACATCAAGCATCACAAAGGGCCTTTCCTGGTCACACCAGTACTTCCTGTGACTCATTCACAGGTACGACCCAATAGCACAAGCATAACACAGATATTTTCCTGGACTACCACTCCAGTACTTCCTGCTACTCCTCTTCACAGGCATAACTCGTTGACTCCTTAAACTACATGTTTATCACGGAGTCTTCTCCGGTTCGTATGCAACATCACCAATCCAGACCAACCTATCCAGATGGGCTTCACACAGCATGCCTATTCCGTACTCCATTTCCGGATCTATATGCCAACAAAAGGGGATTTCATGCATCCACCCAAAGACTCCCAAAATCAGAAACCTCTTGGTGGGGGAATCACAAACATATGCCAAAAGGAAGCTTTCACATGGCTAGGAAGAAAGGTTGTTACCCTTGAAGCCCTCTTTGGTACCATGAACTCTAAGCTGGCTTGAACGACTCACAAGAGCGTTTCCTCCACAACGCCGGCTTCAGATCTCTCGTCGGTAAACTGCAGCACCACCGGTGACCAGCCCCTTGCCTCCTCCTCCTTCTTCCTCTCCCTTTCTCTCACTAGTAATGAAGAAAGAGAAGACCAAATGAGAAATGAGAATTCTCTTCTCATTCACGGCCTTAAGGAAACAGGGAGGCAGTTCAGCCATTGGATCCCAGCTGAAAGAACGGACGACCACGATTTTGCCAGAAAAGCTAATTTTTGCCTGACACGGCCTGTGACACGCCCATGTCCCAGGCCGTGTGCCTCAAGCGGTGGTCAACCGACTTATCCAAACCAGTGACACGACCATGGGACGCGCCCGTGTTATGGGCCGTGTCACCCAACACGCCGTCAGACACGCCCGTGTCTGTGGCCGTGTTCATCAGGCGAAAATAATCCCAAAATCGCCCGAGACTCACACGGCCTATGACACGCCCGTGTCCCAGGCCGTGTGCCCATACACGACACTTCGACACGCCCCAGGTCAAAGTCGTCGAGCTGAGTTCGTCGAACCAAAGGGACACGCCCTGTGACACGCCCGTGTCACAGGCCGTGTTCACCCACATCTCGACACTCGACGACCACATCTCGACACTCGATGATCGTAGAGCAAAATTCGTCGAGCACACGACACGGCCTTGGACACGCCCGTGTCCTTGGCCGTGTGCCTTCTCTCGACACATCATCGAGCGAAAAACATCGACTCCCAGGCCGATCGTCGACACGGGCTCGATACGCCCTGAGACACGCCCGTGTCTCAGGCCGTGTTTGCTGTTCGACGATCGTCGACTCCAAAATTCGTCGACCTCGCGGCCTAATCGTTGACTCCAGCCTGACACGCCCTGGGACACGCCCGTGTCCCAGGCCGTGTCACCCGAAAATTGTCCTGCTGAAAATCGGGCTGTTACAGACGCATCGTCGGAATCACAATAACATTGAGATTCCGTGTTATTTTTGTCGAATTTATATATAATTGAGTATTCAGTGTTTTTTCTTTAATTTTTTTTGTCATTAACAAATTAAATTTAAATTTTTATTGCTGAAATTGAAATGGATAAATTGAATAAGTGCGTATTAAATTAAGAGCAATGTTATAAGCAGTCCTAAAATAACTATTTGCAGTCTAATATCTTCAACCACACCCCAAAATTTGTTCAATAGACCCACTCTTATGGAACTCGAACTTCATGGACTGAGATGAAAGATGGCGACCAACGACATTGGTGAGGCTTCTATAGAGTAATGAAAATGTTCAAAAGATTTTTTTTACGTGGAAAATTCGGAAAGGGTGAAAAATCACGTGGCTGGAACTGTGTTGAGCCAAAATCCACTAGCTTCTTTGAGATTTACAGAGATTGATTTGATCTCGGAGGGCGACAAAGCGCTACTCTGTTACAAGTGCAAAAAATGAGGAAAAATGGCCAAGTCTTCGGAGCCTAGATGGAAGCGCTCCACTCTTGAGATGGTGTTGAACTCACGGAGCCTTGGTGGAAGCGTTCCGGCTAGGAAATTCTCTAAGTCCACGGAGCTTCTGGTGGAATCACTCTCGTTGATGTGGAGCCTGTATGGGAGCGCTCTTACGAAGGCGGTTGACGTCACTAAAGGCGTGAGGAAAACTTAGCACAAGGAGAAAAGTGGAGAGAATTCCAGAGCAGAGAATCTGCCTAAGTCCACGATCTCGCCGAAAAATCTCAGGGCTCTCTCTTGCATCTGGATTTACTTGACTTAAAATGAAGGTCTAACGGCCTATTTATAGTTTTCTGGAGGTTCACGGTTGTACAACCCATATTTGTCGAGGGTGGACCCCTCTAGAGCTAGGTCAGCAAGAGTCAAAGTCAATAAGTCAAGATAGAAGTCAGAGTCAACATGCAAAATAACAGAAAGTCTGAGCGAGTATTACGAGCTCCCTCACATACTCTCCAGATAGGCGACTAGGCTAGTTACTCGCCCAGCCTGAGCGAGCTCCTCCAAGAAGTCGTCTAGTCTCCAGGGGTGGGGCTAAAAATAATCCCCCCTCTTAGTTTTCCTATAAATAACACCCCAAGGGTATGAGGAGATAGACTTCAGAATCTCACAAAAGATCTTTGTTGGGTCCATTGATCACAATGTCCCAGATTTGAAGAATGCCCACAGGTCAATGGTATACTCATGATTGTATCTGATGTATGCCAAAGTTCATATTATGCAGGTTGTCTATTATTAATTGAATAGATAGGTTGTCAGGATCACAATGTTAGTTGGACTCAAGACATGATGCTGGAAAAGCATAAATCAGGCTAAGTCCAGAAGCATTGAGTGAACACACTTCACTCAATGCTAGAGGTCTAAAGGCATTGACATAAGTTCAAGCAGTCAATGCCTTAGTGTTGCTGAACTTAAATCTGGCTAAGTGCAGAAGTGTTGAGTGAAGGAAGTCCACTCAACGCATGCTTAAAAGGAAAGCTGACTAAGTAAGAAGCATTGAGTGGAGAGGGATCACTTAATGTCTCATCAAGAATTCTGCAGAGTCAAGAAGCGTTGAGGAAAGGAGCTTCACTGAATGCCTTCAACCAAAAGAATTTTACCAAGTAGAAAAGCATTGAGTGATGAATGCTCACTCAACGCCTTATCAGTTAAGATGACTAAGTAAGATGCATTGAGTGATGAAGGTTCATTCAACGCCTCAGAAAATAGATTTTCTACCATTTGTTTTTTTGCGTTGAGTCAATTGACTACACTCAACGCCTGTGCAGATTGATTAAAAATTGCTAAGTCTATAAACACTATGTCATGATGACATCATCCATAATTCAAATATTATGAGATTTGTGCGCTAGAATACAAATAGCATCGAATGCCTTCTATACAACAATTAAAGCTGAAGGTACTTTGCAGTTTCCTATTTTGGCTGGCCCATACAGAGAAAGAGTCGTTGGTCGAAGGGAAATAAAGAGGACTTTTACAAAGAAATTAAAAACAAGCTTTCTACACACGATAGTTATTTTCTCCATCAAGTTCGAAAATCCATTATACTGGAATTTTACAAAAAGTTCTCAAGAGCACAAAAATAAGTTGGCTGTTATAAGAGATCAAGAATTGAAATATCTAAGTCATCTACAGCAAAAAAAGAAATCATTTTTTTGTAAGAGGAGAAGAAGCAGAACATTCACAAGTTGTTGTTTATCTTCAAGGCCACTGCATACAACACTATTAGATCAACAACTTGAAGAAACAAAGCTCTGAAGTTGTCTTCTCAGCACAAGCAGAGATACTCTAAAGATCAATAATCTTGTGCTGTGAATAAGATATGACAGAGTTTTCTCTGTTCTAGAAGGAGGCTCAGAAAAATATTTCTCTGGAGTCAATCATCATCAAACCTTCACTCAATCTGTAGGATCATTAGTTGATATGAGTTATAAGCCTGTACTATAAAGGCTGAGTGTAGGAGCTGTGTCTCTGAGGTAGGATCTCTATATAGATATGAGGTATGAGATTTGATATCTCTGAGTGTAGGGCTGTCTTGCCTAAGTTTGGAGATTTGTTATCTCTGAGTGTGGGGCTGTCTTGCCTGAGTTAGGAGTTGTTATACTCTAAGGTGTAGGCGTGTTGAATGTTAATTAACTGAAGGTTAGCTAATCACCTAGAGGGGGGGGGGTGAATAGGTCTTTGAAGTTTTATTAGTCCTTTTGCTATTTTTCAAATTAAACTATCTAGAGCTTGTCCTTAGATCCTGCAATAAGAAAAGAAAACAAGCACACAGCAAACACACAAGGATTTATAGTGGTTCCCCAATTGGGTACATCCACTTTCCCTCCCACCTATCCTACTTACTTGTTGGACTCGGCACAACTCCTCCGCTATGCTCCTCCAAGCTTACACCTCAGGCCCTCAGCCTTACACACATGTTCACTTCAGAACCCAAACTCAGAACCACAAGGGTTCCTACCTCAGTGCACTTCAGAGCTCCTACAGCTCAGTGATCCACTGATCACCTACCTCAGCCTTATTTATAAGGCCCAAAACATCAAGCTCTTCAGCCCTACAGCTTCAGGCACACAATACTACTCTCATAGTGCTGCAGCACTACTACAACTCAGTACCCAACAAGTACCTACAGCTCAGCCTCCTCCAAGACCTACAACTCAGTGACACACTTGTCACCTACAGCTCAGTGACTCTTCAGTCACCTACCTCAGGCACATGGTCCTACACTCAAGCTGGGAGGACAGCCATGCCTCAGATCCACACTTGGATCCTACCTCAGAGTGCAACACTCACCAACCTCAGGCAGTTAAGCCCTACAACTTAGATCCGCACTTGGATCCTACTTCAGTGACTAATTAGTCACCTACGGCTCAGGCATAAAGTGACCTACACTCAGATTCAGATAAGCTGAATCCTACATGAAATTAATACAGAATGTTTTAAGAAAAATAAAATAACTGACTCAGAGATAAATCTTTGAGTCTTCTCTACTAGACTGAGAAGATTTCAGTCCAACCCACTTGCTGTTGAAGGAATGAGTCTTCTTCTACAATTAATTTCTTCATTGCTGCATAGGTGGACAGTTATTTATTGTTGAAGGCTCACTGCCCCTTCACACAACTAACTTCTTGCTGAATGGTTGAATCAACAACCTTGTTCTTCAAAGAACTGACTTGCTGAACGAGATTCAGCTATCTCCTTTTGCCTTTAGGGCTATCTCTGCTGGAGTTGAGCTTTCAAGCTTATTGGAGAAGAAGATGTCCATCCGCCTCTAGTTTTCCTTTGTAATTTTCTATGTTTTCTCCGTTGCCCTAATCCCTTTACTTTTTACTTTTTATATGTGCTGATTTGAATCAACGACACAATTGTATGTGGGCCCAACCAAGGATTGGTGAGTGACATCTCTATCAGAAAAGGACAAAGTAGCTTTCGACGCCACTCCAGCTTTCCCGCAACGGCTTTATGCAATTTCACTTTGATGACATCAGTGGTAATCACCTTCTGGACTTGGAAAATATTCTAGAATTTCATTAAGCGTTGAGTGATGTTAAGTCACTCAACACCATCTATCTTGTCTCTCAACGCTTCTGGACTTGTGAATTTTCTCTGGATTTATCTCAGCGGTTCTGTCTCAGCGGTTCCTTATTAATAGCTGAGACAAGCTTTTGTCTCAATGCTATCTTCTCAGCGGTCTCAGAGCCTTATTCTTAACTGTTGATACAACCTTCTAACTCAGCGCCTTCTTCTTAGCGGTGTCAGTGCTTTATTCTAAATTGCTAAGATAACCCGCTGTTTCAGCGTTTCCTTCTCAGCGGTCTCAACGCTTTCTTCTCAGTGGTCTCAGCGCTCTCAGCGCTTTTGCCTTAGTTAATTTTTCTGCCTTTAGCTGCGTTCGACAATCTTTGTGCTGAGCCCGACGAACTTTGATCTTCTCAGCGGTCTCAGCGCTTTTTGCCTTAGTCAATTTTTCCTGTCTTTAGCTCGACAAGTGTTGAGCTGAGCTCGATGATCTGTAAGCTGAGCTCGACGAACTGTAAGTTGTGCTCGACGAACTTCAAGCTGAGCTCGACGAACTTCGAATCTTGAGCTCTTGAGTTTATCCAAGGAATGTTGAGCTGAGCTCGACAAACTGCGAGCTGAGCTCGACTAATTGCGAGCTGAGCTTGACGAATTTTGAGTTAACTACCAAACTCATTCTTCTTCACCTGTCCAATCATGGACAACCTGCATGTAAGAACTAAGACACACATCAAATACATTATATGTGTATGTCATTGACCCGTTTGACTTCTTACAAATCTGGGATATTGGGATCAATAGACCCAATAATCTCCCCCTATTTGAAGAAGTCAAAACAATTAGTGCGTCTGTTTGTGACCAATGACACAAGAAATTAGCAAATATTAATTTCAATACAATAAATATGCAATTTTCTCACAACTTAGTGCATGATGCCCCCATCATTAAGTGCCCAAAAGAGAGTCCATGTTACTCATGCCAAATGGGTAAGCAGACAAGGCCTACCTTCAAGGGTATTGCTGAAAAAGATTCTTCAAGAAGTTTATACTTAGTTCATATAGACTTATTCGGTCCTATGACTATTCACAGTTTAAGAGGTAAGGTCTACACATTAGTAATTGTTGATGACTACTCGCGTTTTACTTGGGTATTCTTTCTGAAACACAAGTCAGACACATTCGACACATTCATAAACTTTGTCTGACAGATTCAGAATAAATTGAACTGCTAAGTGCTCAAAATCAGAAATGACTACGGAACAGAATTTGAGTTTGGTGCCATGACAGAATTGTGTAGAAGTTAAGGTATCTTTCATGAGTTTTCCTCCTTGCGTACTCCACAACAAAATGGAGTTGTTGGGAGAAGGAATAGAACCCTAATTGAAGCTTGTACAACAATGTTGAACGACACTTCACTTCCGAAGTACTTCTGGGCAGAAGCAGTCAGTACAGCTTGTCACATGCAAAACAAAGCACTTATCAACAAAAGCTATTGTAAGACCCCCTATGAGCTATTGAAGGGCAAAAAACCGATTGTGTCCTATTTTAAAATCTTTGGAAGTAAATGCTTCGTACTTAAAATTGGGAAGTATTACCGCACGAATTTTAATGAAAAATATTTTGAAGGTATTTTTGTAGAATATAGTAGCCATAGTAAGACATATATGATTTTCCATAAAAAACTCTGGTGGTAGAAGATTTAATCAATGTTATATTTAATGAGACAAGACTGCTCCAAAGCAGCTCGTCTAGTGTTATTGGTGCAGATGCAGGTACCAGGTTCAAGGGACTAAGATTGGATGAAGCTGTCAAGGAAGAAGCTCCAAGCTTGGTCAAGATCATCGATCCAGGCTTAGTGGATATAGAACCGCTAGAGGAAGAATTGCTTCAACCTCTAGAGGATGCACCAAATGCTATAGAACCTGCTAGTGGGAGAGCAAGAAATCTAGGGTTCAGACACCTAAGAGATCACCCAGTTCATAAAATAATTGGAGAGCCAGACGACGATGTTGGAACCATAAGAGGTACAACTAATGAGATTATGCATCTTAGTTTTTTGTCACAGGTTGAGCCGAAGAAATTTGAAGAGGCAAACAAGGATGCTTATTGGATCTTAGCAATGCAAGAGGAGCTCAATAGTTTGAACATTGTAAAGTCTGGGAGTTGGTACCTAGTCCCAAGGGACATAACATGATCGATACCAAGTTGATCTTCAGAAACAAGCTGGACTAAAATGGAGTCACTATCAAGAATAAAGCCAGGCTTATAGCTCAAGGATATAAACAAGAAGAACTGATCGACTTCGACCAGACCTTTACTCCAGTGGCTAGGCTCTAGGCGATCATGTTTTTCTTGCATATGCTGCCCTCAAAGGCTTCACTGTCTACCAAATGGATGTGAAGTCAATATTCCTAAATAGGAATCTGAAAGAGGAAGTATATGTAGAGTAAACTTCTGGTTTGTAAACTCAACTCACCCTGAACATATTTATTTTCTTAAGAAAGCTCTATACGGCTCAAAGACAAGATTCTGGTAGTGCAAATCTATGTCAACAATATTATTTTTGGCTCTACGGAAGACAACCTTTGCAAGAAGTTTTCCAAACTTATGCAAGGGAAGTTTGAAATGAGCAGTATGAGAGAGCTGAAGTATTTCTTAGGACTTTAGGTGAAATAATCTGAAGATGGAATTTTCATCTCTCAGACGAAGTTTATATTCTTAAGAAATTCAGAATGGAGAACGCAACCTCTATGAGTACTCCAACGGGTTCAACTATGTCTCTAGACAAGGATGAGAAAGGGAAATCTTTTGATGAAACCAAGCACAAAAGCATAATCAGATCCTTGCTCTACGTCACTGCTAGTAGACCAGATATAATGTTTTCAATATGCGTCTTCGCTAGATTTCAGGTGAACTCAAAAGAATCTCACTACATTACTGCGAAGCATATTTTAAGATATCTTAAGGGTACACCTAATATTGGCATATGGTACCCGAGAAATAATGATGTCGAGCTAATTGGTTTTTTAGATACCGATTTTGAAGGAAGCATGGATGACAGGAAAAGCACTTCCGGGACGTGCCAATTCCTCGGAAGACGGCCTATTTCATGGAGCAGTAAGAAGCATATTTGTGCGACAACATCTATGGCTGAGTCAGAGTATATCCATGCGGGTAGTTGTTGCACACAGCTTCTATGGATCCAGAATAAACTTGAAGATTAAAACTTGAAGTTTAAAGAGATTCCAATATATTGTGACTCATCCAGCGCAATATCGATAGTGAATAATCCAGTCTCTCACAGATGGACAAAGCACATCAAGGTGCGATATCATTCATCCGGGAGCATGTGGAGAACAAGGATATAACCATCAACTATGTCCCGATGGATAAGCAGATCGCAGATATTTTTACGAAGCTGCTCTACAAGGCCAAGTTCTCTTTCTTCAAAGCGGAACTATGCATGCTGAAGATGGACTCATAAAGAAGGCCAAGTAAGCTGGAACTCCCTCAGGAAATGCTATACAAAGGAAGAAAATTGTCCTAAGGCAAATTCGTTGAGTATCGGAGCCCAAGTCACTGTTTATTGGATATTCATGCGATACTCACTGAATCTGACTCGACCTCCAGCGAAACTTGCCGAATTTCACTTAGGGCAAATTCTATATTTCTATATTCGATCCGAAGAGCCGCAAATTCCAAGTACGTGCCTTCTAGGTCAATTTTAAAAATTATATATATATATATATATATATATATATATATATATATATATATATATATATATATATATATATAATACAATTAAAGGGGGAAATCACACGTCACATTTCTTCAAAATTCAAGCCTTCTCACCGAAATATACTCGAGACCCTTTAGCTCCTACGAAATTGAACTCATTGTCCTCTAGTGAATCTAGCGTTCTGCACTCCGTCTACTTCGATTAGGTCTGTGGAAGCCTTCCAACCCTAGCCGATAATAAGGCAATACTTCTCCCGACGAATTCTTCCAGTGGTGTAATCCCGAGCCCCAGTTCTCGCCGATTCCGATAAGCTACGACAACACAGTAATCCAGATTACTGTTTTCTTAATTCTTCATGGCTCCTCGAAGCACTAGTGGATTGTTGGAAGGTGGATAATTGGTTCGCATAGTGTTTGCCTCAGCCTTTGATGACTTTCACAATGTTATCCTCACGTTGGAGACCGCTGGACTCTCCTATGTCCTAGAACTTCCGTGCAAGATTTTGGACAAGTAATTTCTCAAATTCTTCCATAATGCCAAGCTACGTTATGAAGATACAGTCATCAAGAGCAAGGTTCAAAAGACAAAAGTCAAATTGAAAGCGTCACTCCTCTCAAGGTACTTGCGGCTTCCTACTTGTGAAGAAGCCGAGAACCTAGATAGGATGACTTCAATAGAGCATTACTGTTTTGTGGACAGCCCTGAGGTACCAAAGTAGTTAAGAGCAAAGGAATGAACGAAGAAGGCTAGCTTCTATCAGACATCATGGGTAAAGTGCTGTTGTGCAAAACCAGTTCCTATGATTACCTTTCCACTAAGATGTTCAAGACCATGATAGTTGTCATCTGCAGAAAGAGAATTGATTGGGGTGCTCTGATGGAGGCCAACTCCGCATTTGCCTTCTCCACGCTTAATCGTATAATCGAAGTTGGCTAAGATAATTATGGAATGCCCCAAACTTATTATCTCTCAAATTTACCGTAGAGCCAACTCGGCAGCGGATTTTGTGGCGAATCAAGCTTGTTTTCAGATTTTGTTTGAGAAAGGGGAATGCCCCTGCCCCATGCCTTATCTTTCATTCTCTCTAAAGACTCTGAGACTATGTAATCTATTTTATTTATAAATATATATATATATAGGCTATGGCCAACTTCAAAGAAAGAGAATTGATTGGGGTGCTCTGCTGTTTGAGAAGATCAAGGATATCTTTTGCACTCCCAACTTTGTGTGGATTATCAACTTGTACCTAAATCAACTGGATGGTCAACAAATTCGATATGACCAGAGGTGTGCCTATCCATCACCTAAAGAAGATCGACTCAACTATGTTCTCACGGTGGGATAGGATGATCATCAGGCAAGGGGGAGCCCCAAACATGCATGTGAAGGAGATAGAATAAGTACCTGAGGACAGGATTCCTACTCCACACCCTAGTGAAATTCCTAAGAGTTCAAGTGCAGGAATCGAGGGGGAGACAATAGAACCACAAGTGTCTACTAGCATAGTTCCCTTGAGTGTGCTTCAAACTCCGTGATAGAAGCTCCAGATATAGTTATTCCAGTTCCAGAGCCAGAGAATCTGATGATAGAGGTTGCTGAGGATGAGGTTCCTACTCTAGCCGAGCAAGAGGCTGCTGATAGCCTTTATGATGTTACTGATACTGATGCTGTTGATGATGTTGCTGATGCTGATGATGTTGATGATGATTCTACTGCTGATAAACTGATAGTTGATGATTATGAAATTAAGAGTGCCGCTGATGAGACGATGATTGATTCTGATAAGTCAAAGTCTGCTACTGATGATGTTGTTGCTTCTGGTGAGCTCAGTGTAATGGAGAACTTGATAGTCCCTCTCCCAGAAATTATTCCTGCTCTTCTGAGGGGGAGGTGACTAAGCAGTTAATATCAGTTTCTACTGAGGTTTCTAGGCTCATGCGCAACCTAAAGAAGAGGATAGGCAAGATGCCAGATGCACCTCCTGCTGCTGTAGAGGTTGTGGTTCTTTCAGATGAGGAAGGAGATGTGGAGGGCCAGACACTTATTCATACTGCTGCTGAAGTCTGTGCTACAACTTCTAAAGCTCATTTATCTCCGATAGATGAGTATTCCAGTGAGGATATGCCGAACACTCCTATCCCTGAGATCCCAAGTTCCAGTGCTGATTCTTCAATTCTATAGAGCATAGAAGCTATGTTGTCCAAGAAGAAAGCATACTTTGATTCCTCCATGCAGAGAGTTTTGAAAAAGGTGAAAGAAACAAAAAAAGACTTGAACAACATCCTAGCTGAGGTTAAAGTCTGATTTGACAAGCTAGATGCCAAGTTAGACTCTTGGTTTACACAAGGTTGAAAGTAATTCTGTTGTCTACCTAAATCACTTAGAGGGGGGTGAATAGGTGAGTTGTGTGTCTTTTTGCGGAATAAAAAATTAGAGATCTATGCACACAATAATCTACCAAGCATTCACAGACGACAAGAGATTTATAGTGGTTCTCCAACCTTGGGTACATCCACTTTACCTCATCGATCAAGCAAAGTACTAGACTCGGCTACTCCACTATCTCGGATTGAAAACCAATCCTACGCCTCGGAACAAAGTTCCTACAATCTCGATCCACAACACGGATTTACACTCGGAAGATAAAAACTTCCTACAACTTCGAGATAAAAGCTCCTACACTCGGAGAGAAATCTCCTACAAGAATTAAATTGAGAATATATGAAAATACAAATAGTAATTTCTCAGATCTGAAAATCTCGGCCTATGTCTTCTTCCTTGATCTTTTCAGTTTTATCAGAATAAGTTGGAGAAGAAACTTGGCAAGATCTGGATCTGAAATTCCTTTGACTCACACATTCCGAGAGATGATGAGGAGTTGAAAAGCAATCTCGATCTGTAAGTCGACTTTGATCTAAATCTTCTTGAATCGAAAACCCTTGCCGATGTGAACAATGAAGGTTAGTGACTTCCATTTTTAGAAAGAGAAAATAGGATTCAGAAATTCCTAGAATAATACTTGACAACTGGTTAGGGTTAGTTGGTTTTGACTAGACCTTATATAAGATCTCCCTAATGGTCATAATTAGCATTAATAATATACACGTGGACCAATCACGTCAAGCCATTTGAAATTCCCGTCGATTCTGGACTTAGCACATTTCTGGAAAAATCTTACTGATTTACTCGAGTAAAAAGATTACCTACTCGAGTACTAATGTGATTACTCGAGATAATTGAGAGAGACTACTCGAGTAGAAGACTTTGAGAAAATTCAGAAAAGAATGAGTAATCACTCAAGTAGAAAAAGACTTACTCGAGTGCTAATATGATTACTTAAGACGTAGAGATGAACTACTTGAGTACTAGAAATAAACTACTCAAGAGGTAGAAGGATTACTTGAGTCAAAGACTTAGCGGATTTTTCTGAGAGAAGAATACGAGTTACTCGAGTACTGGAACTAGACTACTCGAGAGGAGATTAACTACCCGAGTATATGAATATTACTACTCAAGTATAGGACTTAGAAAAAAAATTCTGAGAGATAAAATCTTATCACTCGAGTATTAGAGCTGGACTACTCGAGTAGTAGATAGACTATTCGAGTACATGAACTTGACTACTCGAGTGGGGTAAAATAACATGAGAATCTATCTTCTATAACTTGAGACAAAAGACTTATCTACTAGAGTGGTTAACATGACCACTCGAGTAAATGACTTAGAAAATTTTCTGAGGGGAAAATCTGTTAACTCGAGAATAAGAGAGGGTCTACTCGAGTAATGGACTTGGCTACTCGAGAGCTATATTCAGACTACTCGAGAGCCATTTTCCTTGTAACACCCCAAAGTCCATTTGGATTTTAGGTGGGGTGACACGGCCTGGGACACGGGTTTCAGGTGGTCAGCTAAAGCTGACCGTTACTTTGTTTGCCGCTCTTTGGTGGATATGTGTTTGCAGATGCTGCTGCTTGAAATGAAATGAGTGGAATGGATGGACTATTGCTAAAGGCCCTTGAAGGCCATGCGAAGGAATGTGTTTGGATTTCATGTGTCGTCGGCCTGCGTGCCGATGTACGAAAATGTAATTGTGTGGATAGATAAACTTGTAAGGCCTTAAGGCCAGTGTGTGTGTTGTATATATTCCTGGTGTTGATATATAAATGTGGAGTTTATATAGAAGTGGACATTCTCTGAGCTGAGTTCTTTAACTTAAAAAATGCTGAGATAGAATGGATTGAGTTAAGGATGCGAATAGAATTTGATTGCCACACGTAATTCCACTGCTTGTCTGTGACATATGGCGTGGGGCCCCGGCCGGACACATCGTTATATGCCATGTGACGAATGGGGGTGTTACAAAGTGGTATCAGAGCCAAGTTGCGATTGTTTGGGAGGAGAGAACATAATTGAACTCACGAATGTCCACTAGGAATGTAGTTCATGCACGTAAAGTGCGTGAGTGTGTAGTCAATGTATAATTACCGTTATGAAATGGCTACTTAATGGTGTTTTGTATATTGATATGTGGCGAGGAATGGTGCTGGGCAGTCTGAGCCCTAGCGGTCCGATGAGAGTGCAGCACCCGTTGAAGCGCCTACGCCACCTTCGGCGGAGACTATACGGGTGGTGATGGAGACCGTACTTGCCGTGTTACAAGCACAACTGACTGGACAGGCAAGGCCTGCAGGAGTACCGTGACAGACTGGTGCAAGGCAAGAGCGTGTTACAGTTATGGTGGACGAGCAAGCCATGGGGGAGTCACTTCAACGGTTTATGGAGTTTCATCCACCTACGTTCGGTGGGGCGCTTTCCCCAATGCAGGCGGAAGATTGGCTCGCAAGAGTGAAGAGGATCCTGATGGCAATCCGGACGCCATAGGAGCAGAAAGTGACCCTAGCCACTTTTCTGTTGGAAGGAGATGCGAGATTATGGTGGGATGATATGGAGGTGCATCACTTGGTGGGTCGAGGATTAGCGGAGGTTTCAATGGATGAATTCTCCCGCTTGTTTCTCGCCAAGTATTTGCCGATGTCGCAATGGATTGCGATGGAGAATGATTTTCAATGTCTGGTGCAGGGTGATACGGATATTGATACGTACCTGCATGAGTTCACCAGATTGGGGCGATATGCGGGATCTACCTTCGAGGAGGAAGTTTGAAAGATGAATCACTTTTATGAGGGACTGCGGGATGAGTTGAGGTTGGTACTCCCGTGTTCGGTGAACCAAGGCTTCCAAGCATTGGTCGATACAGCCCGTGCACTAGAGAAGGATTTAAAGAGGGTACAAGAAAAGAAGAGACTGGCCGTGGAGAAGCCAGAATTTAAAATGCCACAGTCGGAGCAATCCGAGTCGAGAAGATGAGAGAAGAAACGGTTCAGGCCTGCTGAATCAACTCCGTCAACTGTTTCTTCGGGGGTGACTTATGAGCAAGGACGTGTTGATACACGTATCTGTTATAAGTGCGGAAAGCAAGGGCACATAGCAAGATTTTGTTGGAATGCCCCCTCAGGAAGTGAGCAAAAGATAGGTGCGTCGTATAAAGAAAAAGGTAAAACAGTGGCCGAATCATCTGCAGCCCGGACGCAACCTCGATTGCACAATTTGGAAGTACAAGACCCGCAAAGCTCAATTGGTGAAATTCAGCCTCGTGTGTTTAATTTGGCTCTTTCACGAGAAATGCAAAATCGAGAGGCTGAGTGGAAGTAAGGATAGTTACTTGTATCAGTTTGGGGATGTAAATAATGTTATATATGGTATATGTCACGTTATCTGTTGAAATGTTGAAATGTTGGTGCACACTTGTGATATGGACGTGATCGCTTGATTGTGATATAGCTCGATGATGTGTTTGTTTCTCGATCACTTGATAAATTTTGTTGCTGCATGTGCACAGATGGAAGTTCGGTATGTAGGTATGTGCTGTATGTTTGTTTAGTTTATGTGGTGCCTTGGGGGTGAGACAAGCCGCGACCTCTGAGCTCAAACCCGACTCGCCTCTTTGAGTGTTCGGTTTAGGGTGAGTGTGTGGCTGATTGGCGTGAGTCAAATTTCGAGGATGAAATTCTTTGAAGGAGGGGAGGATTGTAACACCCCAAAGTCCATTTGGGTTTCAGGTGGGGTGACACGGCCTGGGATACGGGTGTGTCCCAGGGGCGTGTCGTGCCTAGATTGAGGAGTTGGGTGTCTGGTCGACGAAATTGGGTCGATGGAAGGAACACGCCAGGTGACACGGGCGTGACCCAAATGACGCGGGCGTGTCCCTCTGGTCGACATAATGCACTCGATGATCGTCGAGTATTGTGTACATGGCGTGGGACATGGGCGTGTCCCAGGGCGTATTTGTGGGACACGGGTGTGTCCAGGTGCACACGGCCTGGGACACGGGCGTGTCCCAGGGCCGTGTGACTCTCGGGTAAGATTGAGATGGTGCTGAGTGAAGTAAATGGGTGGACAACACGGGCGTGTCCGGTATGACACGGGCGTGTAGGGTGTGACACGGGAGTGTCACACGGCCTTGTACTGGCTGGATTGAGTCGGTTGACTGCCGCTTAAGGGACACGGCCTGTGATACGGGCGTGTCACAGGGCGTGTCAGGCCGTATTCAGGCTTTTTTGGACAATTTTGAGCCGTTCGATTCCCTTATCCTGGATCCAAAGGCTGGGCTGGTTCTAGGTGGGTCAAGGCCGTGGAAATGGGGATTAAAACCCTCTTCTTCATCTTCTCCTTCTCCTTCTCATTCCAAGAGAGAGAGAAAGAGATAGGGAGAGCAAGGGAGGAAAGGAGGAGGAAAGCCCGCTGCTGGAGGAGCTGCAAAGTGTGGATTGAAGATCCGAGTTCGGATTCGTGGAGGCAAGGCTAAGACGGTGATTTCCATCCGGCTGATTCATGGCTCCGAAGCGATCTTCAAGGGTAACGATCTCCTTTTTGGACATCGAAGTCCTTTCTTTATGCATGTGCATGGAATCCTCCACCAAGAGGTGGATCTCGGAAGTGATTCCTTCGTTTAGTCTGCATCTAGAGCTGGAAGTGTGGAGTACGGCATAGGCATGCTGTGTGAAGCCCATCTGGACGGGTAGTCTGTATTGGTGATGTTCATGGGTAAACCGGAGAAGACTCCGTGGATTTGATGTATGAAAGAAATTATGCTGTGATTGTATGAATGTATGGATGTGATGATGGCTGTGAGGAGGCTTTGAGAAAGCTCCTGGTTATGAAGAGAGATCAATTGGTAGTACGCTGGGAAGCGAGTACCCGGCCGACTACACCACTAGGGTGGGTTGTTCTAGTTAGAAGGGATCGATTGGTGGCATGACCCGGGAAGCGAGCACCCGACTTGCTGCACCACAATGGTGGGTCGATCAGGAAATTGGTGAGGGGTCGATTGGTGGTATGCCTGGGGAGCAACGATAACCTAGCTTGCAACACCACATGTTGTGGGTCGATCTGCTCTGGTTATTTGTGAATGCTGAGAAGTTTTGCCTCTGAGTGGTATGGACGGGATGTCGCCAGCTTGCGAGACTGGTGGACTAAGCTTGAGTCGGCCAACCAACAAGTGAAGTACCTCGAATCGGCGGTGTACGACTGGGATGCCCGGTACGGCAAGAAGGTTCCCTGAGTGCACAGAGCGTCTGGTGGATACCGGCATTTGTGATGTGATTGTGATTGTTAGATTGAGAAAGAGAATAATAGATATGGTGTTTGATGATATGATGATGGCCATGCATACAGAAAAGGAACCACTGCCCCGGGTAGGGGGTAGGGTCGTTATAAGTGGTCAGCTAAAGCTGGCCGTCACTTTGTTTGCCGCTCTTTGGTGGATATGTGTTTGCAGATGCTGCTGCTTGAAATGAAATGAGCGGAATGGATGGACTGCTGCTAAAGGCCCTTGAAGGCCATGCGAAGGAATGTGTTTGGATTTCATGTGTGGACGGCCTGCGTGCCGATGTACGAAAATGTAATTGTGTGGAAAGAGAAACTTGTAATGCCTTAAGGCCAGTGTGTGTGTGTTGTATACATTCCTAGTGTTGATATATAAATGTGGAGTTTATATAGAAGTGGACATTCTCTGAGCTGAGTTCTTTAACTTAAAAAATGCTGCGCTAGAATGGATTGAGTTAAGGATGCGAATAGAATTTGATTGCCACACGTAATTCCACTGCTTGTTTGTGGCATATGGCGTGGGGCCCCGGCCGGACCCATCATTATATGCCATGTGACGAATGGGGGTGTTACATTCCTTACCCAAGTACAGATGGATTTACTCGAGTATTAAGTTAGTATTCAACTCGAGTATATAACCTACTACTCAAGTAAAAGACTTAGCAAAAATTTCTTCAATAGAATTTTCTATTCTTCAATAAACTCAGCAACACTTCTTTCTCCAATTAATTCTAGTGCTTGAAACATGAACTGTATTCCAATAGAGAGGTGATGTCCCACAGATAGACTCTTATGTGGGTGGTTGGTTCGATGAGTCGATCATCGCGGGCTTGTTGAAGGAGGCAAGTGCACCTATCGTAAGTAGTACTCGATATTCGGGGGAATACCGAGGTCGTATTGTTCTCGAGGTCGGGTTGATTATTCTTACTCCTCCAGGAGCACTATTATTTTACTGAAAGTACGGTTGAGATTTTAATTAACTAAAGACGGAAAATATAAAAGAGCGAAAAAATGATTTAGAAAAAATTCGATGAAGGGTTAACGATCAACACCGAATCGGATTAAGACTAAAATAACTTTTAATAATTATCGAACTTAGTTTTCAAATTAATAAAAGGCAACTTGGCCGTGGAGGTTCCACAGATATGAGCTCACCTAGCTATAGGGATATCGCTCATCTGAACGCTAAGACTATTCGACCGAACGTTAGTCCGACGAAGGATTCTTCTTAATGCCCGCTTTATGCTAAGAACCCCACTATTGTGTGGGGAACCCAATCCGGTAGAATTACGCTTGTCCTCTCTCGAGGGTATGCACGCAACTCTATTTACCCAGGGGTGATCTGTCCATATGCACAGCCTCTCGGCTAGCTAGTGTATGGATAACAGAAATGGGCCCACACATCGATGTGTGGTCCTACACGTCGTTAACCTGAGGTAAACCTTAAGTCCTAAAATTAAAGTGAAAAGGAAGAACTTTAATTATTTCAAATCATTTTAAATGTCTCCATGCTCTTCGATGCCGAGGCTAATAATGATTAGCCACGCATCGGTATGGGGATGGCTTTATAATTTGATGAGGCGCGAGTTCATAACTAATCGCTAAAGGGTTATAAGAAGAAGACATAAAAATAACAAACATTTAGAAAATTTGAAAAGTTAGCTAAAACGAGAACTCACGCATACTCTAAATTATAAATAAAACAGAAACTAAGTTACAAAAAAGGGAAAATTACAAGTCCTACTTAAACGAGTAGGTGGGAAATTGAGCGAGTCCTACTCAAACGAGTAGGCAAGAAATAAATGCAAGTACAAGTTCTACTCAAATGAGTAGACGGTAAATGACAAGTACTACTCGAATGAGTAGGCGGGAAATCAAAACACGTCATTTAACTCTTAATGAGTAGGCGAAAATACGTGCGCACACGCACACACTCTACACGAATTGAAAGAAAGCAATGAAACTATCTCCTACACACAACGCACTCTACATAATTGAAGAAAGCGATAAAATAAAGCATGAAAATTTAACTCCGACACTCACACACTCTACATAAATTAAAGAAAGCATTAAAATTATTCTCATACACTCACACACACAACATGAATGTTGAAATGACAAAATGAAAACCTAACTCCTACACTCACACACACAAATTAAAAGCAAAATGAAAATGAGCTAAAGATTGTAACGACTATTTTTTATGCTTAGATTTTACCAAAAACTTATAAAAAGAACAAATAAAAATAAAATGAGCCAAAAAGTTTTTCAAAACAAAGCAAAAACCAAAGTTCTTTAAAAATTAAAATTACAACTTGTTCATTCTTATGAGTCCATAAAAGTGATAAAAAAGTGAAAATAAAATTTAAAAGAACAAAAAGGTTTTACAATCCTAAAAAAAACTAAGTAAAAAAAATCGAAATCACTTTTAACATCTATTTTACAAAATCATAAGAATGAAGACATAAAACCTAAAGCATGAAGAAGTTAGAAATCAAAAATGAAACTATCCTAACACCATTTTTTGCAAGGAAAATAACTATAGCTTCTATCATAATAACAGAACAAAATAAGATGAAATAAAAACATCACTTACAAACTCACACACACATTTGATAAAGAGAAAAACAAGGAGATACATAGGGATAAAAAGAGAAAGAGATGAGCCACCCCATATGAATTTTTCATGCCATGTAAAGAGAGAAAATCTAACATTTTTTATTATCATAATCAAACTATTACAAAGCTAAAGCTAAAGCAAAAACAAACATGAAAGGAAGGGGGGGGAGAAATCTCTTTACATAGCAAAAGAATCCACGGATGCAGCCCACAAAACACACTAAAGTGGCTCAAAAAAGTGAACCCTTGGTTCTTATAGAAATGACCTATTTATAGAGAAAATTTCCTAAGAACACACCCTCCGACACGGGTGTGTCGGGTGGGCGTGTCACTACTGTTCAGGAGGTGATCATCGAATTTACGGGAAAGTTGACTTCGCGGCTGAACACGAGGATGTCTCGCCCCCTGTCACAGGCGTGACTCTGGGCGTGTCGGGGAGGTGGAACTGGGTGCGGGTTGCGTCAAAAGTCGTCGGCGGCGTCTTGTCGGCCAGGTGGAGGGGTCACACCCCCGGTCACGGGAGTGACTCTAGGCGTGTCGGCTTGGTCAATGAACGTCGAGCGAATTTCGTCGAGCTTGAGTATCACGGCCATGGTCAAGGGGCGTGTCCAATGACACGGGCGTGACCCCGAGCGTGTCAAACTTTTCTTATCAAATTCTTCTAATTCCACAGGAAATGAAGTGTCACGACCTGGTCACGGGCGTGACCCGTAGTACACGGGCGTGACAGGTCATTTTTTTGACTTTTTCCTGAAAAATTTCAGAAAAACAAAATTAAGCTAAGTTAGATAAATATTTACAAAAAGAAACATATTTGTAAATAAAAATAACAAAAAACTATGAATAAGAACTAAAACGATATAAATAAAGTACTAAAATATGCATATATTTACAACTCATCAAATACCCTCATACTTAAGCTTTTGCTATTTCAGAGCAAAAGTTTGAGGTGAACTTATAAGGAATAGAAAAAATTCTAAGTTTAGCTACCACTTAATTAATTATAAGAGAGATCTAAATAAACATACGTGGTGTAAGAGTTAAGTCCTAAAAATTATGTAGATGATTTAAATAGTGCAAGAGTTTTGGCAAAAAGACTTCTTGATGTAATCAAATAAAAAACAAAAATTGTAATGGTTAGATAAACAAAAATAGTTTCAAATTATATGAAATTTAGCTTATAGGAGTTTTACTGGAAATAATGCAATTTATAAATTATGCTCTCAAAAAGATTTTTGAATTAATTCTAGAATCGTGAAATTGGCTAAGGGGGTTGATGTTGGTTTATGAAGAGGGTTTAGATATTGAGGTGAGGTATTTTTTTTCTCGAACCTCCATTTTTTTTTAGATTATTAGGAAAATGAAATCTTATTTTCCTAATATCATTTTTTTTCAACTTCATAATAATAAAATTAACCCAATGTATATGTGTAGGAGTAATGAATTTTATCATCTTACTCCGTGACATATAATCTTTTTAAACTATTGTGTGCCTATGTTTACGGAACAAAATCTTATTCGCATTGACATAAGATTTTTTAAGAATAAAACTTTTATCATGCCAAGTAAGTTATGATAAGGGGAGAAAAAAACTAGATTTTTAATTAAAAATAATTTTGAGAGCAACCTTAATAAATTGTATGTTCTAATTTTTCAGAAAGCTAAAAGTAAACATAATTGAATTCTATAGTCATTATTTTCTAACATAAAACACATGCTCATATCAGTGAAAAATTAGAAGTAGTGCCTAAAACGAGTTCGCTATTTTTAACAAAGCATAATGAATTCTTTAAAACTTAACCCCGACTATTTAAATATTTCAATCAATAATTAACAAACGAATAGCAAACAAAGAATTAATAAAATTCACATATAAATAAACTCAAAACAAATTTTTTGGATAGCAAGAAAATTAAGAATGGTATATTTGATTTATTTATTTTAAAACATTTTTTTTGAATTTTTATAGTTTTATCAATTTTTTTGTATTTTTAATTTATTATCTTCTTTTTGAATTTTTGTGTTTATGTCTGTAATATATACATACTAAAGAAAAGAAAATGCGAAATTGTTTTTGAATTTTTAAGTTTTGAAATTTTTTTTGTAATTTTTAAGAAAATTTTCATTCTATTTACAAAAAGTGGGAGAAAAAGAGAAGTTATTTACAAGAATGAGAGAGAAAAGGAAGGGGGAGAGAGAGAAGATTATTTACAAAAGGAATATTTACAAAAAATATTTACAAAAATATTTAAAAAAATGAAACTAAATATCTTTTTTGAATTTTTGATTTATAATTTTTTTTGGAATTTTTGTAATAAAAAGAAAGGAAAAGAGAAAAAAATTTGGATTTTTCATTTTAAATTTTTTTGTTTGTTTTGTTGTTATATGTATATTTTTGTTTTTTTTAAAATGCAGAAAAGTAGAAGTGTTGAAAATGCAGAAAAGTAGAAGTGCAGAAAGTAAAGCACGAAAATACCCCGATACTTAAGTCCAACATTGTCCCCAATGTGGTAACGTAAGTATGCGGGACAAACATGAAATGCAATATGTACAAAGAAAATAAAGAGAGGGGGGGGGGTAGAAGCTTCCCTGAAACGCGTTCGGGGAGGACGATCAAAAACCCTGTATTGATTAGAAAAAGCAGCAAAGATAATAAGGAAAGAGCGAAAAAGATAAGCGAGGGGTGCCTCCCAGGAGCGCTTTGTTTATAGTCGTGTAGCTTGACTATATTGGCGGGTGTATAATGTGGAGGAAAGTTATGGTTTCGTTAAACCCGATCACTGGATCGCCCGCTATATAAGACTTTAACCGATGACTATTTACTTTAAACAAACCTTTTTCCGGGTGGGAGACGAGTACGGTCCCATATGGAAAAACCTTTTCAACTAGGAAGGGACCGGACCATCTAGATTTTTGTTTACCTGGAAAAAGCCTAAGACGTGAATTGTAAAGAAGGACAAGATCGCCCGGAGAAAATAATTTTGGGGACTTGATTTTTCGATCGTGATATAACTTAGAACGCTCCTTATAGAACTTATTGCTCTCGTAAGCGTTTGCACGCCATTCATAGAGCTTGTTTAGTTGTAGTTTCCTATTCTGAGCAGCTAAGTATGCGTCGAGGTTTAAGAGTTTTAAAGCCCAAAGGGCACGATGCTCTAGTTCTACGGGTAAATGGCATGCTTTGCCATAGACTAACCATAACGACGTACAACCAATTGCGATTTTGTATGCCGTCCGATATGCCCACAACGCATCGTCGAGTTTAACGGACCAATCTTTCCTACTTAGTGAAACAGTTTTTTTCTAATATTCACTTAATCTCTCGATTGACTACCTCTACTTGGCCACTAGTTTGCGGGTGGTAGGGGGTGGCAAGCTTGTGCGTGACTCCGTATTTAGCTAACGTCTTAGCCATAAGAGCATTACAGAAATGCGTTCCCCTATCACTAACAATTGCGCGAGGCGTGCCAAAGTGAGAAAATAATTTTTTAAGAAATGTAATGACGACTCGCGCATCGTTGGTGGGGAGAGCTTGCGCTTCCGCCCACCTTGATACGTAGTCGACCACCACTAAAATATACATATTTTTGAAAGAGGGAGGTAGAGGCCAACAAAATCTATGCCCCATAAATCGAAGACTTCGCATTCTAAAAACATGTTTTGGGGCATCTCGACGCAACGAGAGATGTTACTCGACCGCTGACAGCTATCGCATGCGCACACAAAAGTGTGCGAGTCTTTGAAGAGAGTGGGCCAAAAGTAGCCCGCCTCTAGCGCCTTCCGAGCGGTCCGGTTGGCTTGATAATGCCCACCGGCTGGACCCTCGTGGCAGTGCTTTAGACTTTGCAAGCACTCCACACCCGCAACACATCTTCGGACCGCTTGGTCCGCGCAGATATGAAAAAGAAATGGTTCCTCCCAAAAGAAATTTTTCATGTCAGAAAAGAATTTCTTCTTTTGATTACTTGAAATCTCTTTTGGAAGCACCCGCGCTACTACGTAATTTGCAAAATCTGCGAGCCAAGGCGAAGATGACGAAGAATTATGAATGGCTAGGAGGCGTTCCTTGGGGAATCTGTCATTTATTTCAGATTCGACGAGCGCTTCCACACCCGTATTTTCGAAACGGGAGAGGTGGTCTGCCGCTAGATTTTTCGCGCCCCTCTTATCTCGGATCTCCAAATCAAACTCTTGTAGGAGGAAAATCCATCGAAGAAGGCGTGGCTTCGCATCATTTTTAGCTAATAAATATTTAAGGGCGGAGTGATCGGTGAATATGATAACTTTAGAAAGCGTTATATACGAGTGAAACTTATCGAAAGCGAAAACGATGACTAAGAGTTTCTTTTCCGTCGTCGTGTAATTTACTTGTGCGGAAGTGAGCATCTTGCTAGCGTAATAAATTAGATGAAAATGTTTTGCTACGCGTTGGACAAGAATGGCACCTAAGGCAATATCAATAGCGTCGCACATAATTTCGAACGGAAGGGACCAATTAGGGGCCACTAAAATTGGTGAGCTGATAAGTTTTTGTTTTATTAAATTGAAGGCGGACTCGCATTCGCTACTAAAGATGAAACATGATTCCTTTTCCAAGAGGTGAGTTAGCGACTTTGTTATTTTTGAAAAGTCTTGAATAAATCGTCGGTAAAAGCCCGCATGGCCTAAGAAACTCCTAATAGATTTTACGTTTGTTGGTTGCAGAAGTTTTTCTATGATTTCTATCTTGGCCTTATCCACCTCCATCCCCTTAGACGAAATCATATGGCCGAGGACCAAACCTCCTCGTACCATAAAGTTGCATTTTTCCCAATTTAAAACAAGGCTTGTGTCCTCGCACCGTTGTAGGACACAATTTAGATTGTGAAGGCAATCGGGAAAAGAGCATCCGAAAATAGAAAAGTCATCCATAAAGACTTCCATAATGTCTTCTACTAGCTCGCCAAAGATCGCTAGCATACATCTTTGGAATGTAGCCGGCGCATTGCAGAGTCCAAATGGCATTCTTCGATATGCGAAGGTGCCAAACGGGCAAGTAAAAGTTGTTTTCTCTTGATCATCAGGGGAAATGGGGATTTGGAAAAACCCCGATAAACTATCAAGAAAACAATAATATGGATGACCGGATAAACGCTCTAAAATCTGGTCCAGAAACGGTAGTGGGAAATGGAACTTGCGGGTGGCATCATTAAGTTTTCTATAATCCGTAACAGTACGAGTTGGGACGAGCTCGTTATGCTCATTCGCCACTACGGTTAGACCGCCCTTCTTGGGCACGACATGCACGAGACTAACCCATGCACTGTCTGAAATAAGGTAGATAATCCCCGCATCTAATAACTTAATAATCTTGGCTTTAACGACGCCTTTCATATTTGGGTTAAGACGACGTTGCGGCTGAATCGTTTTGCCGCAATTATCGTTAAGAAATATCTTATGGGTGCAAAAGGAGTGGTTAATCTCCTTTAAGTCAGAGATTTGCCACGCAATTGCGTGGCGATGTTTAAGTAAAACTTCCAATAAATCGGAAGTCTCTGAATCATTGAAGACCGAAGAAATAATAACGGGAAGCGTATCGCCTTTTCCCCAAAAAACGTATTTGAGTGAATCATGTAAGGGTTTGAGGTCTAGGATGGGCGGATCTTCTAGGGAGGATTTAATTCCTATGTCTTTCTTACCAATTGGTTCGAAAGGCAAGTCTATAGAGGTATCATCATCGCATTTAAAATTTTCGAGCGCATAAATATCGTCGTTTAAAAATACGGACTCGAAAACGGGAGAAGAACGATCTCCAAAAAAGGTATCAAAGAATAGAAGAAATCGTCGCTCAATGACAAATTATCCATCGAGGGATTAATAGAGAAAGTAACTTGATCATCTCCTACCCGAAGGAGAAGACGACCATTAATAACATCTATTAGTGCGTAGGAGGTGGCGAGAAAAGGGCGACCGAATATTATTGGTACCTCGGCGTCCTCCTCGATGTCTAAGATGACGAATTCTACCGGAAAGGTAAACTTGTCTACTCGGACTAGGACGTCCTCCACTACCCCGATAGGGAACTTAACTGAGCAATCCGCTAATTGGATGCGCATATTCGTAGGACTAGGAGTACCCAAACCTAAATGTTGAAAAAGCGAGAACGACATCAGATTAATGCTAGCCCCTAAATCAGCTAAGGCGTACTTTCTAATATATTGCCAAAAAGGCACGAGATGGAAAACCGTCCCGGGTCATTTTATTTTGTGGGCAATTTATTAGTAAGGGCCGCCGAGCAGAGAGCGTTGAGAGATACATGCGGAATATTCTCTAATTTACGTTTATTAGAAAGTAATTCTTTTAAAAATTTCGCATACTTGGGCATTTGCGAGATAGCCTCGCAAAAAGGAACATTAATATGAATTTGTTTTAATAATAAAATAAATTTTCCATATTGCGCATCCTTACGCTCGTTATCTAACTTATGCGGATAAGGCAGGGCCTAGTTTAAAATATTTCTTTCATTTAAAATTGGTAAAGGCGGCGTAATCGAAGAAGGGGGAAGAGGGGTTGGTGGTGAAATATGTACCTGCAGATCGATCCGTTTTTGATCGATCACCTCCTTTCCGCTACAGAGGGTTATAACGTTGGCGTTCTCTCGCGGATTGGGCTCCGTGTTTCCCGGCAGTACCCCGAGCGCGTGCTCGGACATCATCCTCGCCAGTTGTCCAACCTGTTGTTCAAGGGTTTTTAGCGATCCGGTGATGTTCCAGATATTTGATTCGTTGGACGCTATATATTTAGAAAAATTCTCCTCCATCGGGGAGGGTTTTGGAAGAGGGGGAGGCGACAGAAATTCGGGCATATAAGAAATAGGGGGGCGCTGCGCATTGTTCGGGTTGCCCAACAAAAATTGGGGTGATTCCTCCAACACGGATTATAGTTATTACTATATGGGTTGTTGTTGGGGTTGAAGGAAGGACGACCCGAATTTCCTATGAAGTCCACAAACTCTTCAGCCATGCAGACATTAGGGGGAATAAAACATGGCGGAGTGGAGGAGGCAGCAGACATCTCCGCCACCTGCTTTGTTAACCTTTCAACTTGAAGGGTTAAGAGAGCAGTTGCATCCACTTCAAAAAGGCCGGTCGCCGGCTTTGGGACTCCCCGTGGGACGTTCCATTGGTAGTCGTTCATAGCCATTTCTTCGAATAAAGCCTGGGCGGCCTCGGGGCTTTTATTGTTTAATGTGCCCCCAGCAGTCGCGTCAATCATTTGACGCGTCTGAAAATTTAGGCCATCGTAAAAAATCTGTACCTGTAACCACGTTGGCAGCGCGTGGTGCGGGCACAGGCGGAGGAACTCCTTAAACCATTCCCAAGTCTCATAAAGAGACTCAGGATCGTTTTGCACAACTGAAGAAATGTCCGCCTGCAACTTTGCAGTTTTTGCGGGCGGAAAGTACTTCGTTAGGAACCGCTCTGTCAACTCAGCCCATGTGGTGATACATCCTCGCGGGAGGGAATTCAACCATGCCTTGGCTTTGGACTTTAGGAAAAAAGGAAATAGGCGCAAGCGAATGACATCATCAGTGACGCCATTAATCTTGAAGGTGTCGCATATTTCCAAAAAGTTGGACAAGTGGACATTCGGGTCCTCATCCGGCAGTCCATCGAACTGCACGGTGTTTTGGACCATTTGAATGATACTTGATTTTATTTCAAAATTATTATTCGCCACTGTAGGGCGAACAATACTAGATCCAGTATCGTCCAAATTCGGCCAGGCGTAATAAGACATTGTATGCTCAGCGGCCTCATTCGCATTAGGGTCGGCCATTACTGCGACAGAGGGTTCTCCGATAGATTCTTTGGGGGCTAAAGAAGGAATTCAGCATTGAGATCGAATACGCGCAAGGGAGCGTTCGATCTTAGGGTCGAAGTCAAAATCTTCAGACTCGGAGGGTTGTCCACGAGTCATACACCCTAAAAAAAAATTTAAACGAAAGAAACATTTTTTTGGGGTTTTTGTAGAAAATAAGTAAAAGTAATAGACTCTGGATTTCGAAATAACAACTAAAGATTCCCCGTAAACGGCGCCAAAAACATGATGGCCCGCGAACAGACTCTTATGTGGGTGGTTGGTTCGATGAGTCGACTGTCGCGAGCTTGCTGAAGGAGGCAAGTGCACCTATCGCAAGTAGTACTCGATATTCGAGGGAATACCGAGGTCGTATTGTTCTCGGGGTCGGGTTGATTATTCTTACACCTGCAGGAGGACTATTATTTTACTGAAAGTACGGTTGAGATTTTAATTAACTAAAGACGGAAAATATAAAAGAGTGAAAAAACGATTTAGAAAAAATTCGATGAAGGGTTAACGCTCGGAACCGAATCGGATTAAGACTAAAATAACTTTTAATAATTATTGAACTTAGTTTTCAAATTAATAAAAGACAACTTAGCCGTGGAGGTTCCACAGATATGAGCTCACCTAGCTATAGGGATATCGCTCACCTGAACGCTAAGACTATTCAACCGAATGTTAGTCCGACGAAGGATTCCTCTTAACGCCTGCTTTACGCTAAGAACCCCGCTATTGGGTGGGGAACCCAATCCGGTAGAATTACGCTTGTCCTCTCTCGAGGGTATGCACGCAACTCTATTTACCCAGGGGTGATCTGTCCATACGCACGACCTCTCGGCTAGCTAGCGTATGGATAACGAAAATTGGGCCCACACATCGATTTGTGGTCCTACGCGTCGTCAACCCAGGGTAAACCTTAAGTCCTAAAATTAAAGTGAAAATAAAGAACTTTAATTATTTCAAATCATTTTAAATGTCCCGATGCTCTTCGATGCCGAGGCTAATAACGATTAGCCACACATCGGTATGGGGACAACTTTATAATTTGATGAGGCGCGAGTTCGTAACTAATCGCTAAAGGGTTATAAGAAGAAGACATAAAAATAACAAACATTTAGAAAATTTGAAAAGTTAGCTAAAACGAGAATTCACGCACACTCCAAATTATAAATAAAACAGAAACTAAGTTACAAAAAAGGGAAAATTATAAGTCCTACTCAAACGAGTAGGCAGGAAATTGAGCGAGTCCTACTCAAACGAGTAGGCGGGAAATAAATGCAAGTATAAGTTCTACTCAAATGAGTAGACGATAAATGACAAGTCCTACTCGAATGAGTAGGCGGGAAATGAAAACACGTCATTTAACTCTTAACGAGTAGGCGGAAATAAGTGCGTACATGCACACACTCTACACGAATTGAAAGAAAGCAATGAAACTATCTCTAACACACAACGCACTCTACATAATTGAAGAAAGCGATAAAATAAAACATGAAAATAAAGCATGAAAATTTAACTCCTACAGTCACACACTCTACATAAATTAAAGAAAGCTTTAAAATTATTCTCATACACTCACATACACAACATGAAGGTTGAAATGACAAAATAAAAACCTAACTCCTACACTCACACACACAAATTAAAAGCAAAATGAAAATGAGCTAAAGATTGTAACAACTATTTTTTTATGCTTAGATTTTACCAAAAACTTATAAAAAAAACAAATAAAAATAAAATGAGCCAAAAAGTTTTTAAAAACAAAGCAAAAACCAAAGTTCTTTAAAAATTAAAATTACAACTTGTTCGTTCTTATGAGTTCATAAAAATGATAAAAAGGTGAAAATAAAATTTAAAAGAACAAAAGGTTTTACAATCCTAAAAAAAACTAAGTAAAAAAATCGAAATCACTTTTAACATCTCTTTTACAAAATCATAAGAATGAAGACATAGAACCTAAAGCATGAAGAGGTTAGAAATAAAAAATGAAACTATCCTAACACCATTTTTTGCAAGGAAAATAAGTATATCTTCTATCACAATAACAGAACAAAATAAGATGAAATAAAGACATCACTTACAAACTCACACACACGTTTGATAAAGAGAAAAACAAGGAGATACAAAGGGATAAAAAGAGAAAGAGATGAGCCACCCCATATGAATTTTTCATGCCATGTAAAAAGAGAAAATCTAATATTTTTTATTATCATAATCAAACTATTACAAAGCTAAAGCTAAAGCAAAAACAAACATGAAAGGAAGGGGGGACAAATCTCCTTACATAGCAATAGAATCCACGGATGCAGCCCACAAAACACACTAAAGTGTCTCAAAAAAGTGAACCCTTGGCTCTTACAGAAATGATCTATTTATAGAGAAAATTTCCTAAGAACACGCCCTCCGACACGGGCGTGTCGGGTGGGCGTGTCACTACTGTTCATGAGGTGATCGTTGAATTGACGGGAATGTTGACTTCGCGGTTGAACACGAGGATGTCACGCCCCCTGTCACGGGCGTGACTCTGGGCGTGTCGGGGAGGTGGAACTCGGCGCGTGTTGCATCAAAAGTCACCGGCGGCGTCTTGTCGGCCAGGTGGAGGGGTCACGCCCCCGGTCACGGGCGTGACTCTGGGCGTGTCGGCTTGGTCGACGATCGCCGAGCGAATTTCGTCGAGCTTGAGTGTCACAGCCATGGTCACGGTGCGTGTCCAATGATACGGGCGTGACCCCGGGCGTGTCAAACTTTTCTTATCAAATTCTTCTGATTCCATGGGAAATGAAGTGTCACGGCCTGGTCACGGGCGTGACCCATAGTACACGGGCGTGACAGGTCATTTTTTGACTTTTTCCTGAAAAATTTTAGAAAAACAAAATTAAGCTAAGTTAGGTAAATATTTACAAAAAGAAACATATTTATAAATAAAAATAAGTAATAACTGTGAATAAGAACTAAAACGATATAAATAAAGTACTAAAATATGCATATATTTACAACTCATCAAGAGGTGACATATGAGTCAACATCATGGATCACATAATGAGGGATTACATTGTTTGGTCCTGTGTTTGGTGACCCATTGTAGACTGACATTGGTCTACACTTGGAAATATACTCCTGAAAACACATAACTCAAACAAGACATCAAATACAACTTAATTCATCTTTGTTCAAGGATGACTTCACCAAATCTGGGTTATTATGGATACAATACCCAACAATCTCCCCATATTTGTAGAAGTCAGAACTTTTTATACTAAGGTGAATTATATAGACATATGAAGAACTAGATATGCAATAGAGAAAGCAGTGTAACAAGCATAAAGATTAAAATCAAAGAGTAGATGATCAAAATTAAGAATTATATAAATAAGATTGTCCAAAAAGTCATTTCTACACAGATCATATCCCCACTCTCATAACTTCTCTATGCTTAAACTTGATGTTGTTGTTTGTCCTTCTCTTGCAGTCTTCTCTGGTAACTGTAAGGCTTGGGATAGTACTTTGGAGGATTTGGAGGAGCAGTAGGGTTATTTCTTCCATACTCTTTGTCATATAGCCTTCTCTTTTTCATAGACTTCTCATATAAGTCCCATTCTTGGGAGCTATAATGATCATTCCTATTTTCATTGAAGTCCATGACAAGCTTGAGAGTATCCAGAATGAGTGACTTTGAAGTTGGGGACCAGATTTCTGCAAACTCTGGAGCTTTCCTCTTTTTTGTATCTAGAACTGGATTTGATCTGCTTGTAAAGGCTCCATTACCATATCTTCTCTTCTTTGGAATGTGAATCTCAAGAGGAGCATGAAGGAATATGTCTGCTGGGTCAGCATCCCAAACCTGAGCATAAGAGTCTGGAGGAGGACCTTCATAGCCTTCAGGTCAAGGAGAGAAGGTAGGCTGAGGAGCTGGAGCAATAGGGGCCATGGGATTCAGATGGTGTGGAATGATATTTGGATTAGTTGGGAACTCATGGAGTATCTGATTGTGCATCCAGACTTCTGTATCATAAGTATGGAACTTCACACTTTGAATCTGGCCTAGCACATCATTATGAATCTCTTTTAGCTTCTCTTCCCAGAGAGTCTGCTTGATTGCATCTGATTTGTCTAGATATTCTTTTACTAAACTCTCCCCTTTCTAACTTTTACAGTCAGAGTATTTATAGCATCTTCTTTGAATTTCCCTACCTCTTCACATACTTTGAAGGTGTGAGCTTGAGCATTCTTTTCCAACTGAATCTGATTATTGGCAAGAGTAACAACTTGATCCATGACATGACCAACACCAGTGATAGTGTGATCCAGAGCTTTACCACTTATCTGGAAGAGCTGTCTTAATTGATCTGTATTATGCTAAATCTCAGCAAAGCCTCTGCTCATCTCTTTCTCAAGAGCAGTGACTTTCTCAGTTACAGCTTTGAATGAATTATCAAAGTATTTTATTTGTTCTTGGAGCAGTTGTACAAACATACTCATAAGATCAGTGGCAGCAGGAGGAGCAGCAGTAGATGTAGAAGGAACTGGAGGAGGAGGAGCAAACCATTGGGCAATTTCTTCAATAACCATAGATCTCTCGGCTCTGGTAGTGTGAATAAGGGCATCCCCTTGTTCAGTGATGAAGGTGGGGATAGGGAAATCTAAGTTCTTCAAGGGAGCTTCAGCTGGTTCTGGAGAAGTTTCTTTGTCACCAGGAATCAAAATGGTCTCAACTTGCTCTTTGTCAGCAGCAGGAGAGTGGTGAATAGGTGATTCAAGAGATGGAACATGAGGTCTGGGAGGAGAATGAGTGGGAGATGTTACTGGAGTTTGTTGCTTTGATGCTTCAGTGGTTTGTTCTTTTTGAAGAGGAGGAAGAGGTTCTTAAGAAGTGAGTTCTTCAATCATCTCATTTATGGCTGCATCAGTGGAGAGAAGGGTTTCTTGGATCTGAGCATCTGTTGGAACTTCTTCAGGAGTGGATGGAGGGAGAGAAGTATCAGCTGGTGGAGTAGGTACTCTGTCTTCTGGAATAGAAGGAGCAGGCTCCCCCTTAACAAGTGCACTAGATGTGCTGACAACATGAGGTGGAGAGGGAGATGGGCTCCTGTCCTCTACAGATGGCTGATCATGGGCTATGACAGCCTGAGCATGATTCTGCAACTTTAATTCCCACCTCTAAATAGATGAGATGGAGACTTTCTTCATGTGATGAAGTATTGTACCTTTGGAAAAGTTGAACACCTCTGGATTGATCTCATGTAGTAGAAGGGAGATAATCCTTGCATAACTTGGAGCCTTGATGCTTTCTCTGATTTTGTCCCGAATTAACATACCAAATTGATATCTCTTCCTGCAGATAATTGCTTGCATGATGTCAAACATGCTGAGAGAAATACCTCTGATTGAGCTTGTCTTGCACAAAAAGAATCTTCCCAATGATGTTGACCAAGAGTTTTCCTTCTGGATTGAGTTCTGATCTTTTGATGGTGAGTACATCTAGAGAGACACCACAGAACATACATGTCCTCTCAGAATCCTCAAGACCTAGGTCATCTTCTTCATCAACCACTGACAGTCGAAGAAGAGTTGAAACAGAGATTTTGGAGAGCTTAATCTTGATACCCTTCACTTTGGACTTAAGGACTGTTCCATTTCTCTTGACCTTGATGTTTTTGAAGAACTCTTCGACCTCGGGAAACAAAATATTACATGGTTGTTGTAGAACAAACGTGAGGCCGACGGTGTCAAGGAGGATCAGAAGATTGCAGAAATCGTCTGATATGTCGGTAATCCCTGCGGTAACGAGCTCAGAGTCGATTCCAATCTTGGAGGAAGGTGCCATGATCTTGAGACTTGAGAAAACTCTGCTGTTGGGAAGAAGAAGGCGTGGTCTCTGTAGCTGTCGACGGAAGGAGAAGAGTCTTTCGGCTTACTTGAGTGAAGGGGTTTTGATTCATGTAGAGAAATGAATTCCAGACTTTTCTATTTATATAACCCTAATTTATGATGATTAATAAAGTAAATTAAGCTTAACATACCTTGGAAAGGGCGGCATAAGTCTCGGGTTGCGAATAAAGAAATTTGAATTGAAGTTGAGAAAGTGTCTTCTTGGTACTCGAGTGAATCAGAAGTACGCGAGTGAAATGATGATAGTACTTGAGTGAAGAAATGGAAGTACTCGAGTCATCTATCTTTATATGTCTCGAGTGGCAACTTAGTACTCGAGTAGGTTGCAGAGTACTCGAGTAGGTTTACTCGAGTGGCCAAAGAGGTACTTGAGTAGTTACTCACTTGAGTGATTTACTTTTTACTCGAGTGGCCTTGGTCTTACTCGAGTCATAAAGACAGAATTTTTAAAAATTCAGCTTTTGACATATTTCTTGAACTCTGAGCCTTTTTATGTGTCCAACTTCTCTAATCTTCTTTGTTGAGCATTCCAAGTTCTGTTTTGAAGAATGAGAACTTGGTCTTATCCAGTGGCTTCGTGAAAATATTTGCAATCTGCTTGTCTGTTTGGACATACTGTAGATCTATGTCCCCATGCTCCACATGCTCCCGGATGAAGTGGTACCACAGCTCTATGTGCTTTGTCTGGCTGTGCGAGACTGGGTTGTTGGCTATTGCAATTGCGCTAGAAGAGTTGCAAAACAATGGAATGTTTTGGAACTTCATATTGTAGTCTTCAAATTGGTTTTTTATCCATAACAACTATGCACAATAACTGCCTGCAGAGATATACTCTAACTCAGCTGTTGAGATTGCAACATAGTTCTGCTTCTTACTACTCCAGGAAATGAGCCTTCTTCCAAGGAATTGGCAAGTACCGGAAGTGCTTTTCCTGTCGTCTTTGCTACCTGCAAAATCTGCATCTGAAAAACTAATTAGCTCTCTATCATTACTTCTTGGGTACCATAAACCAAGATTTGGTGTACCTTTAAGGTATCTGAAGATCTTCTTTGCAGCAGCATAGTGAGATTCCTTAGAGTTCACTTGAAATCTAGCGCAAACACATATTGAGAACATTATGTCTGGTCTACTGGCAGTGAGGTAGAGTAAGGATCTATTTATGCTTCTGTACTTGGTTTCATCAAAAGGTTTCCCTTTCTTATCTTTGTCCAGAGACACAGTTGAACCCATTAGAGTCCTCATAGAGGTTGTGTTCTCCATTCCGAATTTATTAATTAGCTCTTTGGTGAACGTAGTCTGCGAGATGAAAATTCCATCTTTAGATTTTTTTACTTGAAGCCATAAGAAATACTTCAGCTCGCCCATACTGCTCATTTTAAACTTCCCTTGCATAAGTTTAGAAAACTTCTTTCAGAGGTTGTCGTCAGTAGAGCCAAAAATAATGTCGTCGACATAGATTTGCACTAGCAAAATCTTGCCTTTTATTTCCCTAAGAAATAATATCTTATCTATCTTTCCCCTTGTAAACTTGTTCTTAAGAAGAAACTAGACAGCGTCTCATACCAAGCTCAAGGAGCTTGTTTCAAACCATATAATGCTTTATGTAATAAATAAACATAATCGGGAAAGTTAGAATCAACTAAACCTAGAGGTTGTTCCACATACACATCTTCCTTTATGTCATCATTAAGGAAGGCAGACTTCACGTCCATCTGATAGACAGTGAAGCCCTTAAGAGCGGCATATGCTAGGAATAACCTAATTTCCTCCAGCCTTGCCACTGGAGCGTACGTCTGGACAAAGTCGATTCCTTCTTCTTGACGATATCCTTTGGCGACGAGCCTGGCCTTATTCTTTATGATCGTTCCATCCTCGCCCATCTTGTTCCTGTAGACCCACTTTATCCCAATGATATTCTTACCTTCAGGTCTTGGAATAAGTTTCCATACTTGGCAATGCTTGAACTGATTTAGTTATTCTTTCTTCGCCATTATCCAAGATGTGTCTGAGTTTGCTTCCTCAAACTTCTTTGGTTCAACCTGTGAGAGAAAACACAAATATAAATTCTCGTTAGTTGTACCTCTATGAGTTCTGACATCATCCCGAGGATCTCCTATGATTTGGTCCATTGGGTGATCCTTCAGATGTCTGAGCTCTAGAGTCCTTGCATCTGGAACTTCTTCTTCAATCACCGGAGTGACTTCATTAACTCGGACGATTTCTTCATCTTGATCATCAACCTCTCCAATAGGGGCTGGAGTGGTGATCCTGATGAACTTTTCACATTTATCTTCAGTCGGTTCTTCCAAGTTAAGTTCATTCAACTATGTTCCTGCATCTTCAATGAACATACTAGAAGTGTTGCCTTGCAACAAGCTCGTCTCATCAAATACAACATGTATTGATCCTTCTACAACCAGGGTTTTTCTATTAAATATTATATATGCCTTACTATGGCTACTATATCCTATAAAAATAACTTCAAAACTCTTTTCGCTAAACTTAGTAGTATGATACTTGCCATTGTTAAGCACAAAGCATTTACAACCAAAAATTCTAAAATATGAGACAATCAGTTTCCTGCCCTTTAGAAGTTCGTAAGGTATCTTATTATAGTTCTTATTTATGAGCGCTCGATTTTGCATGTAGCATGCAGTGTTGACGGCTTGGGTATCTTTCATGAGTTTTCTTCTCCTCGTACTCCTCAATAGAACGGAGTGGCTGAGAGAAGGAATAGAACACTCATAAATAAGAACTATAATAAGACACCTTACGAACTTCTAAAGGGCAGGAAACTGATTGTCTCATATTTTAGAATATTTTGTTGTAAATGCTTTGTGCTTAACAATGGCAAGTATCATACTACTAAGTTTAGCGAAAAGAGTTTTGAAGTTATTTTTATAGGATATAGTAGCCATAGTAAGGCATATATAATATTTAATAGAAAAACTCGGAGACAAAAGCTCCTACACTCGGAGAGAAATCTCCTACAAGAATTAAATTGAGAATATATGAAAATACAAACAGTAATTTCTCAGATCTGAAAATCTCGGCCTATGTCTTCTTCCTTGATCTTTTCGGCTTTATCAGAATAAGTTGGAGAAGAAACTTGACAGGATCTGGATCTGAAATTCCTTTGACTCACACGATTCGAGAGATGATGAGGAGTTGAAAAGCAATCTCGATCTGTAAGTCGACTTTGATCTGAATCTTCTCGAATCAAAAACCCTAGCCGATGTGCACGATGAAGGTCGGGGGCTTCCGTTTTTAGAAAGAGAAAATAGGATTCAGAAATTCTTAGAATAATACTTGACAGCTGGTTAGGGTTAGTCGGGTTTGACAAGACCTTATATAAGATCTCCCTAACGGTCATAATTAGCATTAATGACATACACGTGGACCAATCACATCAAGCCATTTGAAATTCCCGTTGATTCTTGACTTAGCACATTTCTGGAAAAATCTGACTGATTTACTCGAGTAAAAAGATTACCTACTCGAGTACTAATGTGATTACTCGAGAGAATTGAGATAGACTACTCGAGTAGAAGATTTTGAGAAAATTCTGAAAAGAATGAGTAATCACTCGAGTAGAAAAAGACTTACTCGAGTGCTAATATGATTACTTGAGATGTGGAGATGAACTACTCGAGTACTAGAAATAAACTACTCGAGAGGTAGAAGGATTACTCGAGTCAAAGACTTAGTATATTTTTCTGAGGAAAGAATACGGGTTACTCGAGTACTGGAACTGGACTACTCGAGAGGAGATTAACTACTCGAGTATATGAATATTACTACTCGAGTATAAGACTTAGAAAAAAATTCTGAGAGATAAAATCTTATCACTCGAGTATTAGAGCTAGACCACTCGAGTACTAGATAGACTACTCGAGTACATGAACTTGACTACTTGAGTGGGGTAAAACAACATGAGAATCTGTCTTCTGTAACTCGAGACAAAAGACTTATCTATTTGAGTGGTTAACATGACTACTCGAGTAAATGACTTGGAAACTTTTCTGAGAGGAAAATCTGTTAATTCGAGAATAAGAGAGGGTCTACTCGAGTAATGGAGTTGGCTACTTGAGAGCTATATTCAGACTACATGAGAGCCATTTCCCTAACTCGAGTACATATGGATTTACTCGAGTATTAACTAAGTATTCAACTCGAGTATATAACCTACTACTCAAGTAAAAGACTTAGCAAAGTTTTCTTCAACAGAATTTTCTCTTCTTCAATAAACTCAGCAACACTTCTTTATCCAATCAATCCTAGTGCTTGAAACATGAAATGTATCCCAATAGAGAGGCTACACATGAGTCAACACCATGGATCACACAATGAGGGATTACATTGTATGGTCCTGTGTTTGGTGACCCATTGTAGACTGACATTGGTCTACACTTGACAATATAGTCCTGAAAACTCATAACTCAAACAAGACATCAAATACAACTTAACTCATTTTAGTTCAAGGGTGACTTTACCAAATATGGGTTATTGTGGATACAATATCCAACAAAGGTGGAATGGGAGTTGATTATGTTATGAGTGGTTTAAAGAGCAATCAGGATGTTTTGAGCAATTTGGATACGAATGCCAAAACCATGATCGGTGCTCATAATAATTCAATGACACATTATGACAATAGCATGCAAGCTTATGCAAATTCTCTGGCTGATGAAGTCAGAAAGTGGGAGGAGACCTTGGAAGTTAAGGTGGCCGCTAAGGTAAATGAGCTTGAAGAAGCGATGTTAGCAAACTTTAAAGGAGTAAATGACTACAACTTTGACAACTTATCGTGGATTCACAAGGAGATCTTTGGTAGGCCAGTCCAGGAAGCTCAGGTACCTTTTGTGCCTGCTCGTGATGAGGTTCATCGTGCTAAGGATTACTCTCAATATTGGGTAGACACATAGGATGCTCCTACGGCTGAGGCTCCAAAAGTTCACCATGTTAAAGACATTCCATCTGCTCCTGTTTACAAGCAAAGAAGATATGGGGAGGGTCCGTCTGCACTAAGGTATAAGCCAGTTTGAGAAGAGCCAAACAGAGAGATGGAAGAGGTTTGGAGTCCTATATCCAGAGGAACTATCTTAGATACATTCTCCTTGGTTTACCTTGGTGGTGAAAAACATCAGCGCCACTACGATCAAAAAGAATGGAATAAGTATAAACTGGCTTGTATAAAGAGAAGGATACATTTCAGAAACAATCAGAATGCTGATCCGATGCCTCCTGCCCCTCCAAAGTACTTTCGAAAGCTAGGGGATTATTTTGACAGACAGAGGTTGAAGAGGCAGAGCAAGTAGAATAGTAGTCATATTTTATGTGTTTTATTTTGAGTGTTGTGGGTTGCCCCCCCACAAAATAATGAACACTTTAATATATATATATATATATATATATATATATATATATATATATATATATATATATATATATATATATATATGATTGACTGGGAATGAACTTTCTAATTTAATTTCATTTATCGTTTTCAAGTCGTAATACTTTATTATTATTTGTTATGTACAATTCACCTTAGCTTATAGGGTTCTGACTTCTTCAATTAGAGGGAGATTGCTGGTTATTGTATCCATAATAACCCAGATTTGAAGAAGGGCCCAATTAAGCTAAGATGAATTGTGAGTGTATTTGACGTTGCCTTTTGAGTTATGTACTTGCAGGTGTACATTGCAAAGTACACATCAATGTCAGGTTAAAGTTGGTCAGTAAACACATGACTATACAATATAATCCCTCATTGTATAGGCCAATGTGTTGACTTACATGAAATATATCTATTGGGGTGTACTTCCATCCCAAGTATAGGAGAAGGATCAAAGAAGGAACGAGGCTTGGAATTAGAAGGACAGGTATTAGCTTAAGTAAAATTCGTGGAGTATGGTTAGGAATCCTAGTCGAATTCGTTGAGTATACTCGTTGACACTCGTCGAATTCCTCGTATATCCCTTCCAATACTCGTCGAATTCATCACTTGTACTTAGGGAAAATTATCTGAGAATTGAAAAATCTGCCAAGTAAAATTTGCTGAGTATCATCTTGTATACTCGTCAAATTCGTCGAATGTATCTAACGATACTCGCTGAATTCGTCGAATATATTAGATGATACACGTTAAATTCGTCGAGTCCATTCGACGCTACTTCCCTGTATTTTTCTAAGTTTCATTCGTCGAATATTACTTATCTTGGCGTCGAGAGAGTTTAGTCATTCAGCATATACTCGATGAATTAGTCTAGTATACCAGCTGATACTCGACGAATTCATCAAGTATGATTCTCCACTTTGGCGTTGAGTGAATGGCTTGCCTGTGCTGATTTGTCTAAGTCTAATTAGTCATATATCAAGACACATTCAACAAGTATAGTAGTGATACTCGGCGATTCTCAACGAATTTGACTTAGGTCATTTTTTTCGAATATTTCAAAACTCTTGTTCGGGTTTCGGTCTACCTTGCATAGTACTTTCTAGGTTTCATTTTTTGGAAATTTTTTTATAACCGTTGGCAAGGACATCTCTATAAATACCTAAGGGATATTTCCTTTCCATCTATTCATGATTTTGCTCTCATTTCAAACCTAGAAGAACATTCCAAAATCGGAAAACCGTCCGTCCGCCTCCGAAGCACAGTGGTTTCACGATTCATTCGATCGGCTGCCGACGTACAGTGCACGATTCATCTTCTTCGACATACGTGACTGGATTGCTCTCTCTACAGATCTATACTCCTCCAGATCAAGGCGTTCGAAGATTCAAATCAAGATTCAAGATCTTCCAAGTCTATATATTTCGTGTTCTCCACCCAATTTCAAGATCCACTATTCTAGAAGAACGACATATTGAAGATCTCAATTCTTGTCTAAGTGATTGTAATATTCATTTAATTTTGTAGGAGATTTTTCTCAGAGTTGTAGATCCGGTTTGTGGACTGAGTAGTAGATCCAGTTTGTGGATCGAGTCGTAGATCCATTTGTGGATCGAGTGGTAGGAGAGGTTGTTCTTCGAGTGGTAGGAGCGCCGTCTCTGAGTTGTAGGATTTGAGGCTCCGAGGTGTAAGATTGCAGAAATCTGAGATTGGTGAAGTAGCCGAATCAAGCCCTTTGTGATAGATAGGTGAGGAGGGAAAGTGGACATACCCAACTCGGGGAACCACTATAAATCTCGATTTTTGTGTGCTTATTTTTAAGTAATTTTTATTCTGCGAAAAGACACAGACATCACCAATTCACCCCCCTCGAGGTGATTTAGGTAGACGGTAGACAATTTTAGTGGCCTTCAGAGCTGAAGCAACTAGGTGGAGCAGAGGAAAGATTCCTTCTCTACCAAGGAGAGCTACAAAGTTAGAGAACTCAGATCCCAGCTCCTCATGCAATGAACTGTCAGATGAAGAACTCACCTTGTTCTCCAAATAGTTCAATAAAATGTTAAGCAGGTGAAGGCAATGGAAGAACATGGGCTCTTCAAGCTCTACCTCAAGAAATCCTTACACCAACTTGGAGAAGTCCAAAAAAGACCCATATGGGGAAAGGTATGACACTAAGCATAAAAAACATAATAAGACTAATGTTGTTTTCTATTACTACAATAGGAGTGGACAAGTCATTGCAAACTGTGTAATCAAGAGGAAGGAGCATAAGAAGTCTGAAGACAAGAAGAATTACGAGGACAGGAAGGCTGAAAGAGCTTCTTGGCCAAGAATAAAATCAGCCTATAAGACAGTGATTCTGAGTCTTCAGAATTAGAGGAAGAAGAGGCCTACATTAGTCTCATTTCTATTGAAGAAGAGGCTAATCATCCAGCTGCCTCAACTGGCATAAGAGCTCCAATGTCCTCAGTTGAATGTGACTTTGAAGAGGATGATAAGTTCAGCCTTATGGCCTTAACTGAAGATGATCAGGACAATTCTATTCCTGATGAGGTACACTCTCTCCCTAACTCTCTGACTGTCTATGAGACTGGCCCAAACTCTAAGTCATCCAATTCCTCTAGTCAGGATGATAGATCAGAATCTGATGATGATGTCAATCAATTGATTGACAAGTGTGGTGTTATTATGGATGCTCTAAAACAGAGCAAGAGTCTTGTCAAGAGACAAGATGAGGAGATTGCTTCTCTTCAGTAAGTTTCTTCCCTACAGTCTGAGTCAACACCTTTGCTAGACAAGATAAGGAGAGAAGTCAGCCAGTTGAAGACAATCTCTGTTATCCAAATTGGAATCATTAGCCAGAAGAACGTGATCAACAAGGATCTTGAAGAGAAGCTCCTTAAGGAAAGGAAGCTTGTGGCTCAATTTTCTAAGCCCAAAATAGTTTTGCCACTGATTGACTCCTTTATCTCTCAAAAGGATAAGAGAGCTTTGTGGTTCAACTAGAATACTAGAGCTGCCCATTTCAAAGGGAAAGGAAAGGCTCCTGTTGTGCCTCAGATCACCTTTCAGATGGTAATCCTCCCTTCTAATAGGTATGACTAGGATAGTATGTATGGTCACTGGAAGAATGGAAACTCTTCTTGTAAGAATACAAGTGTATCTTACAATGACAGGAGAATGGGCATGGGATTAAGTGCACTAAAGGCTCCCTATGAGGAAATCCAAATGGCCATTATGGACCATTTATGTTTGGTACTCCAGCCCCCAGTCTAAAGGATGAGGTAGTGACCCATTCTCAAGTTCCTTCAGCAAAAACCTTGACTAAGGGTAAGTCAGTCAGTAAGCCTCACTTGGTTATTTCTGATACCATCAACACCATATCAACTGCAAAGAAAACATTTGTCAGTATAACTCAGCATAAACCAAGTACATCTACTAGCAGACTCACCTTCAGTCAAATTCTTGCTGAAAGAAATAAGAAGAAGGCTGCTGGTCTCCCCTTTGAATAGACAAAACTTGCTCCAAAGGCTGTTCAGAAGAGGAGATATAATATCCAAGAGTGTTTGTGCTATGGCAAAGTGAGTCAATTTTCCATATACTATTGACACAACCCAAGTATGCCAAGGGCAAAGGAGAGTCTTCCTCTCAGGGTTGCAACTGGTAGACATAGTTATTTTCAAGCTAACATGAACCAAGGACCCAAACCTTTTTGGATTTCTAAGGTAAATTAATTTGTGATTGCAGGGCGGTCCAAGTACCAATAAAATGCCAATATGGTACTTAGACAGTGGTTGTTCCAGACATATGACTGGAACAAGAGGCCATCTTAAGGAGTATACTCTAGTGAGGAATGGACCTAAAGTCATCTTTAGAGATTTAGACAGAGGAGTTACCAAGGGCTATGGTATGATCACCAATGACATAGTCTCCATTACAAAGATAACTTATGTGGACATATTGCAACACAATCTGATTAGCATAAGCCAATTATGTGATATTGGCTATGTCATTATCGTCCACAAGGAAGAGTGTTTGATCAAAAGGTCAAGTGACCAAGAGGTCATTTTGACAGTCACTAAGAGTGGAAACATTTAATGTTTAAATTTCTTATGTTTAAGTTCAGACTCACCAATGTGTCTTGTTGTAGATGAGAAAGTCACTTATTATTTGTAATGGCACAAGAATCTTGCTTACTTGAATTACAAGGCAATCAATAAGCTCTTTAATGAAGGGCTAGTCAAAAATGGACCCAATCTGAGATGCACCAAAGAGGGCATTTGATCTGCATGCCCAAAGGGAAAACAGATAAAGGTCTACTTTAAAAGCATTAGGGATAAGGATTCTGAGAGGTGTCTATACCTCTTGCATATGAACTAGTTTGGTCTTACGCCTGTTCATAATCTAGGTAGGAAAGTCTACACACTTGTGATAGTTGACGACTATTCCAGATTTGCTTGGGTTTTATTTCTTAAGAAAAAGTATGAAATCCTTGATATCTTTATGACCTTTGTTAGGCAAGTTCAGAATGAAAAGGACAGCTCCGTGGTCAAAATTAGAAGTGACCATGATACTGAATTTAAGTCTGAAGGCATGACAAATTTCTGTGGAGAGTAAGGTATTTTTCAAGAGTTTTCTTCTCCAAGAACACCCCAACAAAATGAGAATTCTGAGAGGAAGAATAGGATTCTCATAGAGGCTGGCAGGACATTACTTAGTGACACTTCTCTACTAGAATACTTCTAGGCTGAGGCAGTAAACACTGCTTTTCATGTACTGAATAAAGAATCCATCAACAAGTATCATAAGAAGACTCCCTATGAGATTATAAAAGGCAGAAAATCAAATCTTACCTATCTTAGGATCTTTGGAAGCAAGTGCTTTGTGCTCAATAATGGGAAGTCCTACTTGACTAAGTTTATTGCCAAATCCTATGAGGGAATTTTTGTTGGGTATACCAACTACGATAAAGCCTACAAAGTCTATAACTTGAAGAACCAAGTTGTAGAAGAGTTTGTCAATGTAGTGTTTGATGAGTCTTCTATGATTAATAATGAACTGCTTAGCCACTCTAGATCTGTAGGTGTAGAATTGAAGATGGACAAATTGACCATCTATAACACTCCTCCCTCTGTCCAAGAGGAAGATAATAGTGTATTCAGTCCTAAATATGGTCCAAATGCACATGACAAAGATGAAGACCAACAGGATCCATAAATTAAAGTTCAAGTTACTGAAGATAGAATTCCAGCAGCTGTCAAGCACTTAAGAGATTATCCTAGAGATCAAATTATAGGAGATGCAAGCCAAGGTGTTACAACATGGAGCAAAAACCTCAACCTTGCTATGTATTCAAGCTTTTTGTCTCAAGTTGAACCGAAGAAGTTTGAAGATGCCAACATAGATCCGTTTTGGATTATGGCTATGCAAGAAGAACTGAGCCAGTTCAAGATATGTAAGGTCTGGAAGATGGTTCTCAGACCACATGGACATAACATAATTGGAACCAAGTGGATTTTTAGGAATAAACTTGATGAGAATGATGTTATCATCAAAAATAAAGCTAGACTGTTTGCCAAGGGATATTGACAAGAGGAAGGTGTTGACTTTGATCAAACATTTGCACTAGTTGCTAGATTGGAGTCAATAAGACTATTCCTTGCATATGCTACACATAAAGGATTTAAGGTCTACCAAATGGATGTTAAGTCAGCTTTCCTAAATGGTGACCTAAAGGAGGAGGTCTGTTGGGTATTGTATCCACAATTACACTGATTTCAAGAAGTGTCCCTTGAACTAAGATGAATTGAGATTGTATTTAATTGCGTGTTTTTAGTAATGTGCATGCAAGACTTTATTGCTAAGTACAACCCAATGTCAGGTTATAGTGGGTCATGAAACAAAGGACTATACAATGTAATCTCTCATTGTGTAGGCCAATAAGTTAACCCATGTGTAATCTCTCTATTGTGGTGTACTTCTATTTTGAGTGCATTAGAAGATTTAAGGAAGGATGTGTTGCTGTATTGAGAAAGGACAGAATTTTCTCCAAGGAAAATTCATCGAGTATCGTAGAGTAGACTCATCAAATTTGTTGAGGTTATCTGTTGATACTCGTCGAATTCATCGGGTATACCTACTGAGACTCGTCGAATTCGTAGGAATTAACCCTGCAAATCTTTCCAGCTTCCTTGAGAATAAGGCAAGTAAAACACATCGTGTATCACTTTGCCTACTCAACAAATTCGTTGAAAGTATCTTTTGATACTCGTCAAATTCGTCAGGTATACTAGACAATATTCGTCAAATTCGTCGAGTCTCTTTAGGAAAGCACTGAGCTCTCAGTTAGATTTGTCTGGATTCGTCTAAGTGATTTTCGTTGAGATTCGAAGTAGTTAGACAAGTATACCCTTATATACTCGACGATACTCGACGAATAAGACTTAGGTTTTTTATTTCTATTTTCAAAATTCCGTCTCGACTCATCCCGACCGCCATGCACAGTAACTCGCAATTTCTCCGTATGGAATGGATTTCTAGCCATTAGAGAAGAGGAGTTATTATAAATACCTAGTGTGATTTTCGTTCAACCCTAATCGTGCTAATCGCCCAAATCGAGAAATTTCAGAAAACTCCCATTGTCATACGCGATCCCGAACTTCACGACTTTCGCTCGGCCGCCGACGATATTCTTCACGATTTGTTCTTCAACAAGTGGGTCAACAAGATCTATGACATCTGAAAGTCCAAGATCTCTTCAGATCTAGTTGATCTCTATTATCCAGATCAAGACTTCAAAGATTTCAAGTTCTCTATTTTCTTAAGGCTTTCAAGTTCTACTTTTTAGAGGAATGGAAGATTGAAGTTTTCAGATCTGAAGAAGATTAGTTTGTATAACTCTTTTTCTACTATTGTAGGAGGTCTTGCCTTTGAGTTGTATATCCTTGTTTATAGGATTGAGTTTGTAGGATAGGTTGTTCTCCGAGTGGTAGGAGAGTTGTCTTCGAGTTTGTAGGAGTTAAGGCTCCGAGTTGTAAGATTGTTTTCAATCTGAGATAAAGGTGAAGTTGTTGAATCTAGTCATTCGTGGTAGATAGGCGAGGCGGGACAATGGACCTACCAAACTTGGGGAACCACTATAAATTCTCTGTGTTTATGTATGCTTACTTATACTAATTTTTTATTCCTCTAAAAGACCCAGAACTCACCTTTTCACCCCCTCTAGGTTATTTAGGTTAACTACTAGACACTTTCAATTGGTATCAGAGGGGTGTTGTTTGATATAAGGTTAACACATTGAATAAGATCGTTGTCTAGTTATTAAGAGACACCGCTTTGTTGAAATGGACAGAAGCAAGGATATGTCTTCGATGAAGTTGCCAGTGTGCACTAAGGATCGAGAACTTCAGGGCGTTACGTTGACGCATAGTTGGTGGGTACTGCTATCGGAGCATGGCTTTTTCTCGTTGGTATCTGAGGTTTTGGTTAGGGAGAATTAGCTTGGTTAATTTCTCCTATGTTTTGATATTCCCTTGCGAGCCGGGGTTCGTTTTGGAACACGACAGAGGTTCTTTTGGATATTTAATGTTTTGACTTCATGGGGTGTTTACCCGAGTTTAGTTTGTCAGATTTTGATTTCAACTTCGCCTTTGGATTCGTAGCGTCGATATTTAACTACGGTGCGATTTTCGTAGAAATCCGAGTTAGTGCGAGTTTTGGTCTTCTGGACGTTTTAATTATAATAATAATATATTATATTATTTATCCCCTATAAATAGCCTTGCGATAAGACAAAAACCCTATTCATCATCTTTCTTAAAACCACCGGACTGTATTGCGGAAGACGAGAGTAGCGGACCTTGCGAAGCCTTCGATCGTTGATTATAGGAGCTCAAGTGCACGAAATCGTCGTCGAAGAGTAGATCTGTGTAGCTCTCACCAAGATCTACGTTTCTAGGGTGAATTTTTCTCATTTATTTTAATTTAAGAGATTAAGGTATACGGTTTTGATCTTCTCTCCTCTCGAAAAGTTTCAGGAATTGTTGTTTAGGTTCTCTTGCAACCAGATCCATGAAGACCAGTGGTCATTGATGAGTCCGATTTATATAGGGTTTTTCGGACTCATCTGGGCTAGTTTTCACGCACTTGCACTTCACTTTTAGTATGATATCGTTGATATTTCATTTATACAGTTTATCACACTAAGTGCATTGTTTTGGCCCATTAGTGTGAAATTGCGCATTCTGTTGTTGGGGGTAAGCACATGGTGCTCCCAGGGGCTCTTTCTAGTTGCTCTTATTGCATTTCTACATTGCTAGAGGGTCCTCTTTGGTTTTATTTGTTTGTATGCAAGTGGTGCATTTTCCCCAAGGCTGGAATACAGGTTTGAGGAAAATGCACGGTCGTGCGTTTTCTTAGCACACGATTCTTTGTGATTGTGCGTTTTGTTTGTGCAGGATAAACGTCGAGTGGAGCTCGACGAATTTCGTCGAGCTGAGCTCGACGATCTTCATGCACGATTAACACACATTATCTTCAAAACCATCCGCGAAGGAAATGCACGATTTTCCTGTATCTTTCTTGTTTGTTCTATTCTGTGGTTAATTGTGCAATTTGTTCGCGTACAGGCGGAAGCGCCCATGCATGAGTAAAACACACGGTTCCCCTGTATTGTCCTGAATTCCTACTCTCTGTCGCTACCTGTGCGATTTCCTTCATGCACGTGCGAAAGCGCCCGTGAGCGAGTAAAATGCACGGGTCAACGCATCTTCATCCGCAAGCTTGGCCTGGAAGTTAATAACGCAAGGTTAGCGCACGGTCGTGCGCCAAACCGTGCGTGCCTATTTTTCTAATCTGCTTCTATTTAAAGCGCAAATTTCTTCTTCCTAAGAGAGACTTTGGCCTGCAATTCCTCCCGCTGTTTTAGGGCAAATTTACACCGTTTTCCATCATTCTCCACCTTAGAGAGGCCTCCGGGCACGCTTTCAACGCCAAATCAAAGCCGGAGCTTCCACTCGGCCTCCTCCTTCATTCTTGAGCTTCAAGAAGAATTTGATCTAGCTTTCTCCATCAAGCTAGGAGAAGTTTTTGCCATACTCCAGCGGATCGTGACACAAAAAAAACGGGTCCATTGGGAGTTAGTGACAGCCTCCTCTACCCCGGACGCAGGTGAGGACCGAGCTAGGACGCGGATTGACAACCCGGTGATTCCTTCCGTGAATCCTCCGCGAGACTTCAGATTCGGTCGATTTCACACACTCTCTTCTTGTTTGTTGTTGATAGTATAGTTTGATCTCTTTGTATTTTATGAAGACTGCTTAATGTAATATATGCTTGTATATAATCATGTCTATGTGATTTTATATTTACGTTATTTGCTTGAGGTGAGCCATTTCCATCCGCCACCACATCCGTTCTGCCGCTCTAGTGATTGCGAGAGGTGTGCGTAGCGACGAGGTACTCTCGACCCTCATTCCGCCGTTCTCACAACCTCAACCGCAAGCCTACTCATCCATCCGCCCAGCGATTTGGTGCATAGCGGCCCGTGTAGTCTTCCATCCAGCCTGGCGAAGCATCGCATAACGACGTTGCATAGGAATAGTTTATTAGTGTTTTACTTTATTTTTTCGCAACAATCAAAACCCCTTCGTTAACTCTGACCTAAGGACTTCAATCTCAAGTGCTCCTCAAAATTAACTCCACCTTACTGTGTTCCTCGAGAGATCGATACTTGGGGACATTCGCCCATTTTATATTACTTGTGCGATTGGTACACTTGCTGTTCAACGCATCAAGTTTTTGACGCTGTTGCCGGGGAACACAGTCGTGTGAGTTTTTGGAGAGGGAGATAGGAGATAGTAACCCTTTCCCTTTATACATTGCATGTTTCTTCTTTGCTTTAGTTTTTAGAATTCGTTGCATATTTTTCTTTGTTCCTTTTCTAGTTTTAATTTTTCAGCAGCAGACATTTCTTTTCTTTTATCTGCTTGTGCGTAGTTAATTTTTTCTTTGAATATTTATATTGGTGAATTCTTTCTTGTTGCACCATGTTTTCTTCTATGAATATCCATTGCAGATAGTGTGGGGATTATAGGCATGTTAGTGATGAGTGCCCCACTAAAGATAGTGAGCATACTTCTCGTGGTTTAGTGTATGGAGCATCATACTCTTATGGTACTTCATACACCATACCCACCATTCTCTTCTACGACTTCACCATTTTATTATTCCTCTCCGGTCCCACCAAGACTGAGGAGTAATGGACAATGGTGTTTGTGTTGTTGGAGCACCGAGCACATGTTGTAAGATTGCATAGAATTGCAGCGCCAGTTGGAGGAGGAAGATGAACCGGGTATCCGACTCGTTCCACCCACCTCTAAATTGGTTGCCCCTTCTGATACTGATGATATATTCGCAGTACCACATTATTTATGGGGGACTAATGCGGATATACCCATCATACTTTCTGCTGATCGATGTGACGACATTGTTGTGTCGTCTCTCCCTATACATTCTTCCCCTCTTTTGGATTCACCCCCAGAGGAACCCACACATATTTTCTCTGATGTTGTTGTTCCTTCGCTTTCTTTGCATGAATTATCTATCCCCATTGTTAGTGAGTCGGTTGATGATGTTATGCCAGATAGTGATTCAGAGCTTGAGGGTACGCCAATGTGGGATGAGGACGTTATTCTCTCCAATGGAGAGTGTGACACCTTGGAATATGATGACGCACCGAGGTGGGATGATGAGGATGTTTTCACTTCCTTGTTGAATAAGGAGGTCCAAACAACCACCGAGGACCTCGAGCTCTTGGATTCCCCTTGCTATGACTCATATGACACCGACGGTGATCTATGCTTGGATCCTGCTGGGAGTGAGACCGGGACCACTCCCCCTATTTTTGATTATTTTAGTTTTTCACCTCCTTTATTTCTTGATCCCCTTTCTATATCTGAGCCTATGCGGGTTGAGTCTTCGCAGGTGCTTCAGGAGGAATTGGAGCTTCCAATTATTGCTCCATTTATTGCTCTCTCCTCCTGCCGTCTCCCTGTAGACGATACCTTGCTAGGCAAGGATTTATTATGTACTGAGATGAGAGAGGACCAGTGATCCTCCTCTTCTTACTCCCTATTTCCTCTACCTGTGTTGGGTATGTATTATTATTTAGGTAGAGAGGTAACTGCTTTATCACCATATCGGTACCCGTTACCGAAACGGATAATGGAACAGTTACCTGTGCATTTTTCTTTTCATAGGCCCATTAGCTGGAACCTTTTCCTTAGCCAAATAAGTCGTGCTGGGTGGACAATAACCCCAGTATTTATCTTATATTTTCTGCAATTTTATTTTTCATGTCTATATTAGTTTTAGTATTTCTTTGTATTTTGTCTATTTTTCTTTTGTTTTTGCGGAGCTCACCCCTGCAGGTATTCATGGCAAATCGTATTAGCGGGGTTGTGATTCTTCGTTTGGCGGACTTGCTTCTGTGTTTATTCACGTGTTTTCTGGTGTGCTTACTAGCTGAGCATTGGGTAACCTCTTCCCTTGTTTATATCTGATTTTAATTTCAATATCATATACTGTGTAGTTTAGTTTAAGCTTGGGGGAGAGCCAGTATTGTTACCTTTTGCACGCGCACATTTCAATTGCATACTGGAAGATTTTATGTTTATATTTTAATTAGTTCATCGCATCGCACACCACTGCACCCTCATGAGCGCGTGCTTAGCTGTTAGCATGCTGCGAGTTAAACTCATTTCTTTTGTATGATTTGGGAAAATTATTGTGCTGACATAGGATTGTGAGAGAGTAAAACGTTGACCTTGCTGTGCTCCTAGTCAAGTGCTCTCGTCTTATGTAGAAATTGGAGTAGATTTAATTTTTATGTATGCTTATAGTTTTATATTTTTCTAATTGCATAAATACTATTTATTCTACTCAAAAATTGGTGAATCCGGTGTGAATCCGACAGTAGCTTAGGGATGTGTGTAAACGACCGTTAGATTCTTATTGCTCGAGTCAGGAGGATGGATAGTCTTTCTCGTTGGCTAAGAACTTGCCCCAAGCTATTCTTGGAGCATGGGTATAGGCTAGTTCATTTGCATGAGTGTGATGTAGGACATCATTTTGGCCCAGTTGAGCTTTGTGTCATTCCTAACGTCTTGTCCTCGCTATCCACGTTGTGCTTACCCCTTCTTTTGATTCAGCTCCACCATTATTTTACTAAAGCCTCAAAGTCGCTCCTAGTCGCACAACCAAGTCGAGCTTTAGTGTTTTATATTTTCATTTTGGGGTGTTGATGTGGTGTTATTCCTTGTGAATATGTGGATGTGCTCTAAGTTTTTATTTGCTGAAATTGTTAAAATGGAAAGATGATTTAAAAAAAATAATTGTGAAAAAGAGAAGTGAGAAGAAAAGTATAATTGAAAATTCTTTTTGAGATGAGATTATATTTGGAGTAGGCGATGCACACACCCATATTTTAAAAATTAAGTCTGGGGTGTGCTGTCCCTGCATGTATTTTGGTTAGCGGATAGCCGCTTTTTTATGTTAGCTCATTTGGGTTAGGTGCGTAGCCTTCTTATTTATCTTTGTTTACCTCACCGAAACCCAAGCCCCATCTCTTCACCTAAAGTCCTGCTGATTCGTGTGTGAACCAAGCCAGTGTCATGGAGAGAGTGCGAACAGGCAAGCATATTGTGACGCCCCGAAACTCAAAAGAGCGACGGGAGGCGTTTTGGGCCAAATCTGGAATTTGGTAGGGGGAAAATGGCCTGGGACACGGGCGTGTCCCCGGGCGTGTCAGACTCGAGTCGACGATTTGGCCGCGAGGTCGACGAAATTTGGAGTCGACGATCGTCGAGCAGCGCACACGGCCTGAGACACGAGCGTGTCTCAGGGCGTGTCGAGCTCGTGTCGACAATCTGTCGGGGAAGTCGACGATTTTCGCTCGACGTTGTGTCGAGACACGGAACACGACCTAGGACACGGGCATGTCCAAGGCCATGTCGGATGGTCGACGAACTGTGCTAGGAGAAGTGTCGAGACATTGAACACGGCCTGGAGCCCAGGCGTGTTCTGGTTTGACACGGGCGTGTCAAATAGGACACAGGCGTGTCCAAGACCCGTGTGAGTCTCGGGTTATTTTCGGGGCTGTGTTGATGGGGGCACACGGCCAACCACATGGCCGTGTCAGTTTGAACACGGGCGTGTCAGTTTGAACACGGGCATGTCGGGACCCGTGTAATTTTCGTAACGCATTGATTTTTGACGGCGAATGAGGGACACGGCCCGGGACACGGGCGTGTCACAGGCCATGTTGGCCCAAGTTTTACTTTTTAGCTACGGATCATAGACATTCGTTTCCTTATTTTGGGATCCAATGGTTGGGGGTTATTCCTACTGGGATATACCCAGGATTGGGCCTTTGAAACCCTCATTTCACTTGAGTGGTTCTCTTTCTAAGTCTAGAGAGAGGGGAGAGCAAAGGAGGAAGAATAAGCCTAGATCTGGTCACCGACGGAGCTTCAGAGCTCCAAATCACGAACCGACTTCCGATCTACGGGGGCAAGGAGAGTGCGGTACTTTTCATCCGCTTACATTTCCATGGCACCATGGAAGAACACTAGGGTAATGATTCTCTACTTGAGCATGTGAAGCTCTACTTCTTTTGCATAGGGAAGCCCGCTATCGCAAGTTTGCGGTGAGTTTGAGGCGTTCCTTCGGGTAGACATGAATAGTACCCGTTGTGTACATGTAGAGTCCGTAATCGAGAATAGATATAGGCATGATGTATGAAGCCTACCCGGACAAGTTGGTCTGGATCGGTGATGTTGCATTGCATTAATGGCCGAAGAAGACTCCTTGCGAATGTTTGTTTTTTGGGTTTTCTACGAGGTAGATTGCAACAGGGAGCCTTGGGGATTAACTCCAAGGTGCACCCGAAAAACTGGGCGGATACGTGGTTCTGCCATCATGGTGGCTTGTGTGCCAACCTGAACATAACTGGGTTATGTGAAATGTGTAACGGAAACGGGACTCGGGAGAAGTTTGACCCGCACATATGACTTAAATTTTCGTTGCGATGTGAGCACGGGTTAGACGGAACCGTACCCGCTCTATGTCGTTCGGTGTGAGCCGTTGGCATAGATGAGGGTCTTCGGCAGTCTATGGCTTAAATTGACGTGACCCATGCCGGGAAGACAAAATGCTCATAGTTTGGCCGTCAAAGTGGCAGTGGTGAGACCAGGGTGTCTATGGCTTAAATTGACGTGACATTGACCGGTTCACCGAGAATTTGCCCTGAGTGCACGGGGCATGTGGACGTGCGTGCCAACGCCTGTGATGCAATGCATATATATACTGCTTGGTTATGCTAATAAACTGCTGGGAAGGAGCATCGTCGCCCCGAATTGGGGGCGGGATCGTTATAATTTGGTCAGCATTGCTGACCGTTGCTTTGGTTTGCCACCGTTGCGGTGGATTGTGCTTGCAGGTGCTGCGGAGCCGAGTGGTAAATAGCGTGCTAAAGCCCAAGTTGCTGAGCCGGCCCTCGAAGGCCTAATTTTGAGTGTTTTCTTTTATTCATATATGGCCGGCCTGCGTGCCGAAGTTTGAAGACATGTAATTTATGGAAAACAATTGTAAGGCCATAAGGCCTATACTTGTGTATTTGTACTTAATTCTTTTTGGCGTATTAGTGGAGATTCATGCTAGTGTTGGGTTCTTTATTAATGCAACAATGTTAATTACTTCCGCTAGAATGCTCTGTGTAGGACGTTGGATTGGTTGGATGGTTTCCATTGAGTAACCACCCGGTCTGACTGTGGTATATGGCATCGGGCCCCGGCCGGACCTACTGCTATATGCTATGCGACGGATAGGTGGTGTTACAATTTGGTAACAGACTACTGGTTTTGGTCAGGCTTAAAATGAAATCGTGGGCGAATTCGTTTAAGGGTTGGTGAGCACATGTGCGTGCGTCATCATTATAACAACAAAAGAACCCATGAATGTCCACTTAGGAATGAAAAATACACGTGTTTGAGGAACCTGCATGTTCCTATAATTGTGTTTTGCAATTTTGTTTGGTTGCTTAACGGTGTTTTGTACTACTATAGGTGACCAGAAGCAGTGCTGGGTCGTCGGAACGCCGAGTTTCTAAGGCTAGTAGTGCACCAAATGATGCTCCTGCAACATCTCCATCGGTTGAGACCATACGATTGGTGGCCGAAGTAGTGTTTGCCATGATTAATGTGCAGCCTGCAAGGCAAATACAGTAGCCCGCTCCTACGATGGAGCAAATAACTCTTCCAAAGGTTGAGCCGAGAAGAGTGGAGCAGGTAGTAGTGGAGTCGTTGGTGCCAAGGAGGGAAACCGAGAGACAGCTCAAACATGTCATGAGCTTTAATCCTCCGGTATTCTCGGGGTTGGGAACCACATCTCAAGCTGAAGACTGGCTCTCCCGTGTGAAGAGACTCTTGACAGCGACGGAGATAGAGGAGTGGCAGATGACCACTATAGATACGTTCCTGTTGGATGGAGACGCTAGGCTGTGGTGGGAGGGTTTGGCGCTGCATCTATTGAGAGGAAGGCAACTTACAGATGTCTCGATGGAGGAGTTCTCGAGACTGTTCTTGGCTAGGTACCTCCCTTCGACTCAGAGTATAGCTTTGGATAATGAGTTCCAGAGGTTGGTACAAGAAGAGAGTAGCGTGGATGAGTATCTCCACGAGTTTACTCGGTTAGGTCGGTATGCTAGCTCCAACATCGCGGATGAGGAGCGTAAGACCAACCATTTCTACGAAGTTCTAAGAGATGACTTGAGGCTACTACTCTCGGGGCCGATGACGCAAGGTTTCTTGACCTTGGTCAACACGGCCCGGTCCTTGGAGAAGGACATGAAGAATGTTCAAGCGAAGAAAAGCTTGGGTGATAAGAAATCTGAGTTTAAGGTGCCCACTACCTCAAAGTCTGGGTACCGTAAATTCTTTAAGAAGGCTAGGACTTCAGGTCCAGCTCCTTCTTCCGGTGCTTCTGGGGCGACCACTGGTCGGACCCTGGGTGTATGTTTTACTTTTGGGAAGCCGGGACACTTTGCCCGTGATTGTTGGAGCGGACATCCCAAGTCCAAGAGGAAGCCGGGAGCAACTTATGAAGAGAAGGGAAAGGCGGTGGAGTCAACCCCGTCCCATTATGCTCCGGCTCAACCAAGGGTTTATAATCTTGGCCAACATGAGGCCATCAAACAAGCAGATGTGGTGACAGGTACGGTTTAATTTGTAGCAAGTTAAGTTTCTTTAATTACTTGTTATGCGTATGTTACCTTATCACTGCTTGTTTAGGATTTTTTTTGATTTGTGAGTTTCCGGCGAGAGCACTCTTTGATATAGGAGCTTCACACTCCTTCTTGTCCGAAGAATTCATATCGCGCATCGGAGTTCCTTCTTCGATGGCGACGAAAAAGTTGGATGTTTTGTTACCGAATGGGTGTTCGATGTGCGCGGATAAAATCTGCGGTGTTAAGATTCACATTGGGAATCAAGAGTTCGATCTGCAAGCGTTGTTACTGCCGTTGGTGGAGTTCGACATTATATTTGGCATGGATTGGCTCTCGGAGCAGCAAGACTATATTGATTGCGGTCGCAAGGAAGTCAAGTTGGGAGCAAGTCGTGAGATGACTTTCACGGGCTTGAAAGGGTCGAGAAAGACGTTGATGACTGTTCTTCAGGTGGTGAAGGCGGTTCATGCTGGTGCAGAGCTGTTCTTTACACTAGTGGAGGTTGCAAAGCCAAAGCCTACATTGGATAGTATTTCAGTGGTAGCTGATTACCCTGATGTGTTCCCCACAGATCTTCCTGGATCCCCGCCTCAACGGGAGATAGATTTCACTATTGAGCTAGTGCTAGGTGCAAAGCCTGTGTCACAATCTCCATATCGGCTAGCGCCTAAGGAAATGGCGAAGCTGAAGGTGCAACTTCAAGAGTTATTGGATCAAGGGTTTGTGCGTCCAAGTTCGTCTCCTTGGAGTGCACCGGTCCTCTTTGTAAAGAAGAAGGATGGGAGCTTGAGACTTTGTATTGATTATCGGGAGTTAAACAAGCTAACGGAAAAGAACAAGTACCCAATCCCAAGGATTGATGATCTTTTTGATCAGTTGGTCGGGTCGATGGTGTACTCTAAGTTGGATCTCAAGTCTGGTTACTATCAGTAGAGGATAAGGGAGGTGATATCCCTAAGACAGCGTTCAGTACAAGATATGAGCATTACGAGTTTATGGTCATGCCGTTTGGGCTGACGAATGTGCCATCAGTGTTCATGGATTTGATGAACAGGACCTTCAGGGAGTACTTGGACCGTTTTATGATCATATTCATCGATGATATTTTGGTGTACTCACAGAGTGAGGAAGATCACTTCAGGCATCTTCATTTGGTTTTGGAGATGCTAAGGAGGAATCAATTGTACGCCAAGTTCTCGAAGTGCGAGTTTTGGTTGTCCTCAGTGGCGCTCCTCGGTCAAATAGTGAGTGGGGAAGATATTGCAGTGGATTCGGCGAAGATTGTTGCGATACGAGAGTGGCCTGAGCTTTCTACAGTAGCGGAAGTCTGGAGCTTTCTGGGGCTTGCCGGCTATTATAGGCGCTTCGTAGAGAACTTCTCGCGGATAGCGTTACCTCTCACTACTTTGACGAGGAAGGAGCAGAAGTTCGTTTGGACCCCAGAGTGCGCGCGAGCTTTTGAGGAGTTGAAATGTCGGTTGACCGCGGCGCCTATGTTGAGTTCGCCGAGTGGGACCGAAGGTTATGATATTTATAGCGATGCTTCGGGCAGCAGTTTGGGTTGTGTGCTGTTACATCATGGAATCGTTATAGCATATGGCTCGAGACAGCTGAAGGTGCACGAGAGGAACTATCCGGTCCATGACTTGGAGTTAGCGGCCGTGATTATTGCCTTGAAGCTGTGGAGGCATTATTTGTACGGTGTAAAGATTGATATCTACACCGATCACAAGATCCTTAAGTATTTGATTGATCAGAAAGATCTGAACATGCGACAGCGTAGATGGATGGAGTTCCTGGGGGACTATACATTCAAGATCCACTACGTGCCTGGTAAAAGCAATGCGGTTGCGGACGTGTTGAGTCGCCGGGCCCCAGCTCAAGCCAATTGGCTGTCGGTCCATGACGAGCGATTGGTTCGGGAGTTGGAGGCGTTGGAGATCTTTTGCGTTGATAAGCAATCAAGTGCTGAAGCAGTATTGAATTGGACTGAAGTCCAATATGACCTGGCTGGTCGGATTTGGCAGGCGTTGGATATGGATGTCCACATGAAGCAAGTCATGATAGAGGCTCTGGATGGGTCAAATTCCCAATTCGTTGTGGAGGACGGATTACTTTGGAAAGACGGTCGTCTGTGCGTCCCAAGCGTGGGCAATTTGCGGGTGGAATTGTTGTACGAGGCGCATCATACCAAGTACTCAATTCACCCGGGGAGCACGAAGATGTACCACGATGTTAAGAAATTGTTCTGGTGGCCAGGACTGAAAAAGGATGTGGCGCTCTACGTGGCGAAGTTGATGGCGACCGCCACCATGACGGCCAACTCGATGATGATGACGTACATGGCGCTTTGGTTGATCATGAAGTTGCGGCGGATGATGATGATGATGACCCACCGACTAAAGACTTGCGGCGCCGTGGCGGCCACGGCTACAATCTTCGTCCACGCCACAAGAATTAATTATTAACTTTTATATTAATAATTAATTAAATAAATAACAATTAATTAATTAATTATTAATGTTTTATTTATGTCTTGCATTTTAATATTTTGACTTATTGGTGTGCAATTAGCATTTGTGTTGTAAGGCCTATATAAGGCTAAAAACTCTAATTAGAAAGCAGATTTTATTGTGTTGCTAAATTTCCTCTAACCTAAATTATCTCCCCCTCTTTCCTTCCTCCTTGCCGCCGCCCACCTTGGGTTCTCTCCTCCAAACTTTCGGCCACCACCTTCTCCCCTTCCAAGATCTTGGCCACCATCTCTTTCCCCTACTCCACCTTCAATATTCCTAAGCCCTTCTTTCACACATCAACCCCACGATATTTCTCCACTTGTTTCATCCTAACCGACCATCCTTGGAGGAGACAAAGTGATTGCAAGAGCCAAAAGACTTTTGGGAGAAACTTCACGGTGCAAAGCGGAGAAGACGACCGAGTTTCTTCATCATTGGAGCATCTTCCGTGGAGTTCAAAGGAGAGCGATCATTTTCTAGTGGAACCAATATCCCGGATCTACTATTCCGAGAGGGGTAACGAAATTTCTACCAAGAGTTTTTCTCTTCTACATTGTTTATGTGGCGGACGATTTTTGCGTGACTTTGTGATAACGAAAGAAATTTCGCGGCGTTTTCTTAATAAATTTGTGGATCTATTTTCGTTTGATTTTTGGGTACTCTCGGGAGGATTGGCGATCCTCGTTATTTCTTGTTGGGGAAAGATCAACCGTTTTGCGAATCGGAATTTTCTTGGTGGATCTTTCTTTGGTACAACATCGCTCGTGCGGACACGAATATTTGTCCTTTTAGCTTGATCGGATCTCGGCCTTTAGTCGTGGTTCGATCTCTATCGGATTGACTAACCGAACGTTGGCGCGTAAGATAAATAACACAATTGGTATTGCTGCGTTTTCGTTAGCGTGTAAACGAGATTGTTAGCGTGACAAGAGAGAACTTGACGCCGTCCGCATAGGATCTGAAATTCGTGTAGGCTCATAGGACGACGCTACATCAATTTGGTATCAGAGCCAGGTTGTGTTGATTTCTTAATCGACGCCATCCTTACGCTTTCCTGTCGTAGGACGTCGAACCACACTTGGTCGTGCACGTCGCATATTAGATAACGAAATTCAGAATTTTCGTTTTGGGCTGCAAATAGCAACATCAAAAAAAAAAAAAAATTTTCTCCAGAAAATTACAAAAAAATTCCTGAATTTTCTCCTTATTTTTCTAAGCAAAACGTCTAAAAAATTTTTTTTGTATTCCTACTTTATAGGTCTCCAAAAAATCATCTTTTATAAAATATCTGGTCAAAATTCCTGGTTGTCCGGTAGTTCATGCGCACAAGGTCTGGTGCGGAATATTTTCCCTCCACCTCACACATGGCCGACCACTATGATGATGAGCACGCTCCTGCAGCGATTGCGGAGCTTCGGGAAGAGTTCAACGCTAGGTTCGATGCACTCACCCAGTTAATACAAGGGTTGGCTGTAAATCAGGTGGCGCCTCAAAATCCTGGCTTTGGGATAAATCGGCAGGGGCCCCCACCACAGCCCGCCAACCAACGAGACGAAAGACAAAACCACCATCGTGATCAGGACGACGATTTCAATTTAACTAGGGCCGTGCGACTACATCCACCATCCTATGATGGAATGGGAGAACCTCAAATTTTCCTAGATTGGATCATGGAGATCGAGTGCTACTTTGAGTGGCACAACCTGTCTGATGGTGATAAAGTGCGAGTGGCACGAATGAAGCTTCTGAGTAGGGCCAAGACGTTCTGGTTGAACGAAGAGAGGCGAATGGGTACTGTGAATGGAGTACCCCCAATTGGGTGGGCTGCCATGAAAGCACTGTTGACTGACCAATATGTCCCCGCGTATCACCGAACCCAAATGTTCGATGAATTAGCCACCCTTCGCCAAGGGGACAAATTGGTAGCGGAGTACATGGGACTAATTAAGGATATGATGGTGAGATGTGACGTCCGGGAAATGCCCGAAGTAACACTATCACGTTTTCGTAAGGGACTCAGGCCGGATATCCAAGGCAAGCTCCTGCGCTACGGTCACACGGATCTTAACGCAACGTTTAATGCAGCTTTGGATATAGAAAAGCACAATGCCTATAAGTCCAAGGGACGAGCTTTCCAAAAAGAAAAATCCATTTTAGGACCCCCACCCTCATCCTCCGTGCGAGACAAAGGAAAGTTTCAATCAACAGATTCAAACTCCGTGGTCGTTACCGCTAGGAACATCAAAAATCCCACGGGTGAGAGAGTTCCAATAGGGCGTCTTAATAAGACTAACGTCACTTGTTATTCCTGTGGAATCCAAGGGCATTATGCTAATGAGTGCCCCACTAAGGGAAAACCTCTAGCCCTTTTAGGCTCCACGTCTGATCCCGCAGAGATCGTTTATGAGGCCGGTACTGAGTCTGACGCCGAGTCGAGTGATATTGATGACGACTCTTTCATGATGGTTATGAGATGTATTCTGAATACACCGCGAGCGACGGACGATTACAACCGGACAAATATCTTTTCGGTAAATTTTAAGCACGGTGACAAGGGGTGTAAATTAATAATCGATAGCGGTAGTTGTATGAATGTTGTTTCGGAGAATGCCATCACTCGAATGCACTTAGTCACTGAGCCACACCCACAGCCGTATAAGATAGCATGGGTGAACAAAACATCTATCGCAGTTTCTAAAAGATGCTTGGTACCGCTTACGGTGAAGAGTTATGTCGATAAGGTGTGGTGCGATGTCATCCCTATGGATGTATGTCACGTTTTACTAGGACGACCATGGCTTTATGATTATGATGTTACCCATTTGGGCAGAGCCAACACGTACGAGTTCAAGTTCAATTATAAGACCATTGTTTTGAAGCCCACACCACCTAAAGACCCGTCGATTGTTTCCACGGACACAGTGGTGCCCGCGGAAAAGAAAATGATAAGTTTTATAAGTAGGAAGGAGTTAGAACGCGAGACCTTTCTAGATGGCGTCATTTATGCGTTAGTATGCCTACAAGTAAAGGAAGATTCACCGTCCTTAGAGAACCTACCGTTATCTTTGCGCACATTATTGGAAGAGTATAAGGACGTCTATCCGGTAGATTTACCTTCCAAGTTGCCACCCATCAGGGATATTCAACACGAAATTGACTTCGTCCCGGGCTCGTCCCTGCCCAATCTACCCCATTACCGACTCAATCCCTCAGCACATAATGAACTACAAATATTAATTTCCGATTTATTAGCAAAGGGATTTATTCGCCATAGTAAAAGCCCTTGTGCCGTCCCTGCCTTATTGGTCCCGAAGAAAGATAAGTCTTGGAGGTTGTGTGTAGACTACCGGGCCATCAATAAAATAACTGTCAAGTATAGGTTTCCCATTCCCCGTTTGGACGATCTGTTGGATATGTTATCCGGTGCCACCGTGTTTTCAAAATTGGATTTAAAGAGTGGTTACCACCAAATAAGGATTCGGGAGGGAGACAAATGGAAAACGGCCTTTAAATCTAAGGATGGGCTTTACGAGTGGTTAGTGCTAGGAGAGGGACTCACCAACAGACCAAGCACTTTCTCACGGTTAATGACCCAAGTCTTTAAGCCATACATGGGTAAATTTGTCGTAGTCTATTTCGATGATATTTTGGTGTTTAGTATATCGCCGATCGATCATGAAACTCATTTGCGGACAATCCTTACTACACTGCGCCAAGAGAACTTATACATTAATTTTAAAAAGTGCGCGTTCGGTGTGACTTCCGTGGAATTTCTCGGATACATAGTGAGCGCTGAGGGTATACATGTTGACCCTAAGAAGGTCCAAGTGATTAGAGAATGGCCGGAACCGCAAAATATTAGGGAGGTTAGGAGTTTTCATGGATTGGCCACGTTTTACCGGCGATTCATTCGCAATTTTAGTAGTATCATGGCACCAATCACTGAATGTATGAATAAGGGTGATTTTAAATGGACCAAGTCGGCCACTAGCGCGTTTCAAATGATTAAGGATCGGATGTCCGAAGCCCCCCTGCTACGGTTGCCGGATTTTACTAAAGTGTTTGAACTATCTTGCGACGCTTCGGGAATAGGAATCGGAGGAGTGTTATGCCAAGAGGGACATCCGGTAGGATATTTTAGCGAGAAACTAGCGGGCCCAAAATTAAATTATTCTAATTATGATCGTGAGTTTTATGTCGTGATACGCTGTCTCCAACATTGGCGACACTATCTCATATCGAAAGAGTTTGTGATCCTCTCGGATCATGAGGCGCTAAAATTTGTAAACTCTCAAAGTAAAATTAGCCCTCGGCACGCCAAATGGGTCTCCTATCTTCAGGAGTATACTTTCATTATTAAGCACCTTAAGGGTACGTTAAATCGAGTGGCGGACGCCCTTAGTCGTGTCACTCTATTATTGTCTAAAATGGAGGTGAAGGTAATAGGATTTGAACGCATTAAGGACGAGCATGTCCTATGCCCAGATTTTAAGGATATTTATTTAGCCGCTCAGGAACAGGCTCCCTCGACTATTTCGGCATACTACATTCGAGACGGTTATTTATTTAAGCATACACAATTGTGTATTCCCCGCTCTTCACTACGCCATTTCATTGTATGGGAGCTACATAGTGGAGGGTTAGGGGGACATTTCGGCCGGGATAAAACGATAATATTAGTGGAAGATAAATTCTTTTGGCCGGGGCTTAAGCCAATGGTAAATAAAATCGTAGGGAGTTGCCGCATATGTTAGTTAGCGAAGGGAAACAAAACCAATGCCGGTCTTTATACTCCACTTCCTATTCCGTCTGTTCCTTGGGAGGACGTTAGTATGGACTTTATTTTGGGCCTACCTATGACATTTCGGAGACACGATTCCATCCTTGTCGTCGTCGATCGATTTTCTAAAATGGCATATTTCATCGCTAGCCACACTACCAACGATGCATCCCATGTTGCTAAGTTGTATTTCAAAGAGGTCGTGGCGCATCGGGGCGTCCCCAAAACGATAGTGTCTGATAGGGACGTTAAGTTCACTAGCTATTTCTGGAAAACACTTTGGAAGCTTATGGGTACGAAACTGATGTTTTCGTCGGCCTATCATCCCCAAACGGATGGGCAAACGGAAGTGGTTAATCGTAGCTTGGGTAGTTTGCTCCGTTGCTTAGTTGGCGATCATAAAGGTACGTGGGACCTTATCCTTCCTCATGCTCAAATAGCTTATAATAATTCAAGGAATAGGTCCACCGGTTTGTCTCCGAACGAGATCGTTCATGGTTATAAGGCGCCCGTGCCTCTTGATTTGGTTCCGTTACCACCATCTTTTAAGTCTAGTCAGTTTGCTCAGGATTTCGCCTCGCACGTTCACAGTCTCCATAAACACATTAGCGAAACGCTAGCTACACAATATGCTATTTATCAATCGAATGCCTACGTACATAGGCGAGCGGTCCCCTTGAATATTGGTGATTTGGTAATGGTTCGTCTCACCCCTGAACGGATGCCTTCGGGCACTATAAAGAAATTGGCGAATAGGCGAGCCGGTCCTTTTCGAGTGTTAAAAAAGTTGGGCGAAAATGCATATTTATTACAGTTACCCGCTGATTGGGGAATTTCCCCTATTTTTAACGTTTCCGATTTAACGCTTTTTGTCGCTCCACCACATGAACTTTCTGTCTCGCCGTTTAATATTTCCACTAAATCTTCTAATGGGATGGGTGGTGAGATCAATACTGGATCGCTCTCTCCTGCGGACTCTACGGGAGGTATGCCGCCTACTGATGTTGAAACTTGTTTTTCTTCTTTGCCTAACGCATTTCCGAGGTTTCCCCGGACCGTTTTCTTGCCTGACAAAATTTTGCAGGATGCTATGTTTCCGACTCCCGACGGTGACGTTCACAGGTTCTTGATTCGTTGGCGTGGTCTCCCAGCTTCGGACGACTCTTGGCTCTCGGCTTCGGAGGTGGAGATACTTGATGCGGATCTCCTACGCCGTTATGTTCCTGCCCACTCATCGGTGATGAGTCCTTTTGAGCGGGGAGGATTGATGGCGACTGCCACCATGACGGCCAACTCGATGATGATGACGTACATGGCGCTTTGGTTGATCATGAAGTTGCGGCGGATGATGATGATGATGGCCCACCGACTAAAGACTTGCGGCGCCGTGGCGGCCACGACTACAATCTTCGTCCACGCCACAAGAATTAATTATTAACTTTTATATTAATAATTAATTAAATAAATAACAATTAATTAATTAATTATTAATGTTTTATTTATGTCTTGCATTTTAATATTTTGACTTATTGGTGTGCAATTAGCATTTGTGTTGTAAGGCCTATATAAGGCTAAAAACTCTAATTAGAAAGCAGATTTTATTGTGTTGCTAAATTTCCTCTAACCTAAATTGTCTCCCCCTCTTTCCTTCCTCCTTGCCGCCGCCCACCTTGGGTTCTGTCCTCCAAACTTTCGGCCACCACCTTCTCCCCTTCCAAGATCTTGGCCACCATCTCTTTCCCCTTCTCCACCTTCAATATTCCTAAGCCCTTCTTTCACACATCAACCCCACGATATTTCTCCACTTGTTTCATCCTAACCGACCATCCTTGGAGGAGACAAAGTGATTGCAAGAGCCAAAAGACTTTTGGGAGAAACTTCACGGTGCAAAGCGGAGAAGACGACCGAGTTTCTTCATCATTGGAGCATCTTCCGTGGAGTTCAAAGGAGAGCGATCATTTTCTAGTGGAACCAATATCCCGGATCTACTATTCCGAGAGGGGTAACGAAATTTCTACCAAGAGTTTTTCTCTTCTAGATTGTTTATGTGGCGGACGATTTTTGCGTGACTTTGTGATAACGAAAGAAATTTCGCGGCGTTTTCTTAATAAATTTGTGGATCTATTTTCGTTTGATTTTTGGGTACTCTCGGGAGGATTGGCGATCCTCGTTATTTCTTGTTGGGGAAAGATCAACCGTTTTGCGAATCGGAATTTTCTTGGTGGATCTTTCTTTGGTACAACATCGCTCGTGCGGACATGAATATTTGTCCTTTTAGCTTGATCGGATCTCGGCCTTTAGTCGTGGTTCGATCTCTATCAGATTGGCTAACCGAACGTTGGCGCGTAAGATAAATAACACAATTGGTATTGCTGCGTTTTCGTTAGCGTGTAAACGAGATTGTTAGCGTGGCAAGAGAGAACTTGACGCCGTCCGCATAGGATCTGAAATTCGTGTAGGCTCATAGGACGGCGCTACATCAGAAGTGTCAAACTTGCACCTTGGTGAAAGCGGAGTGACAAAAGCTGGGAGGATTCTTGAAATCCTTGCCTATTCCGAAGTGGAAGTTCGACGACATTACTATGAACTTTGTGCACGGGTTGCCAAGGTCGCAAAAGGGCAACGACGCCATTTGGTTGGTCGTAGATTGTCTAACGAAGATGTCACATTTCATTCCGTATAGGAAGGATGATCCGGTTGAGAAATTGGCAAAGCTATATGTGGATAATATTGTACGGCTTCATGGTGTGCCCCGCAGCATCGTGAGTGATCGAGATGGGCGGTTCACGTCCAATGATTGGAGGCTAGTGCAACAGATGTTGGTAACAAAGCTGAGTTTTAGCACAGCCTTTCATCCGCAAACGGATGGGCAGACCGAGAGGGTCAATAGGACAATGGAAGACATGCTTCGCATGTGTGTCCTGGACTTTGGAAAGAAATGGGAAGATCACCTATACTTGGTGGAATTTGCTTACAACAATAACTACCAGGCGAGCATCCAAATGGCGCCCTTCAAGGCCCTTTATGGTAGAAAATGTCGGACGCCATTGTCCTGGTTGGAAACGGGTGAATCAAAGTTGTATCAGCGATTAGAGGTGGAGGATGCTACTTATTTGGTGAGAACCATTCGGGAGAGGTTGCTAAGTACTATATTGCCAAGCACAGGAACGTGGAGTTCACTTTTGGCGATTGGGTGCACTTGAAGATCAAGCCGTTCAAGGGTATCTCGCGGGTGCGGTGCTTGAAGAAGCTAAGCCCGAGGTACCTTGGACCGTTTGAGGTTCTGGAGCAGATTCGTGAAGCAACGTACCGGTTGAAGCTATCTGTGGAGCTTAGTGGTCTACATGATGTATTACATATATCAGATCTACGGAAGGCGGTGCAAGAGACTATGCAAGTGATCGTGGTCGATCAAGTGTCGGTTGATAGTGGGTTGACGATGAAGGTCAAGCCCGTACATATTGAAGACTTGGAAGTTAAGCGGCTACGCAATAAAGAGATTAGGATTGTCAAGGTCCGTTGGGACAATTGCGGTCGAGAGGAGCTCTCTTGGGAGCGAGAGCAGACTATGCTTGAGGAGTACCCGGAGTTGTTTCACTCAGGTACCATTTAAGTTTTAATGTTTCTTTCCTTTATGTAATTTCGAGGACGAAATTCTTTTAAGAGGGGGAGAGTTGTAACGCCCCGAAACTCAAAAGAGCGACGGGAGGCGTTTTGGGCCAAATTTGGAATTTGGCAGGGGGCACACGGCCTGGGACACGGGCGTGTCCCAGGGCGTGTTAGGCTCGAGTCGACGATTTGGCCGTGAGGTCGACGAAATTTGGAGTCGACGATCGTCGAGCAGCGCACACGGTCTGAGACACGGGCGTGTCTCAGGGCGTGTCGAGCTCGTGTCGACGAACTGCCTGGGAAGTCGACGATTTTCGCTCGACGTTGTATCGAGACACGAAACACAGCCTAGGACACAGGCGTGTCCAAGGTCGTATCGGATGGTCGACGAACTGCGCTCCATGAAGTGTCGAGACAGTGAACATGGCCTAAAGCCCAGGCGTGTTCGGGTTTGACACGGGCCTGCCAAATAGGACACGGGCGTGTCCAAGACCCGTGTGAGTCTTGGGTTGTTTTCGGGGCTGTGTCGATGGGGGCACACGGCCAACCACACGGCCATGTCAGTTTGAACACGGGCATGTCAGGTTAAACAAGGGCGTGTCGGGTCCCGTGTAATTTTCGTAACGCATTGATTTTTGACGGCGAACGAGGGACATGGCCCTGGACACGGGCGTGTCGCAGGCCGTGTTTGGCCCAAGTTTTACTTTTCAGCTACGGATTGTAGCCATTCGTTTCCTTATTTTAGGATCCAATGGTTGGGTGTTGTTCCTACTGGGATATACCCGGGATTGGGCCTTTGAAACCCTTATTTCACTTGAGTGGTTCTCTTTCTAAGTCTAGAGAGACGGGAGAGCAAAGGAGGAAGAAGAAGCCTAGATCCAGTCACCGGCGGAGCTTCGGAGCTCCAAATCGCGAACCGACTTCTGATCTACGGAGGCAAGGAGAGTGTGGTGCTTTTCATCTTCTTACATTTCTATGGCGCCAAGGAAGAATGCTAGGGTAAAGATTCTCTACTTGAGCATGTGAAGCTCTACTTCATTGCATAGGTAAGACCGCTCTCGCGAGTTTGCGGTGAGTTTGAGGCGTTCTTTCAGGTAGACATGAATAGTCCCCGTTGTGTACATGTAGAGTCCGTAATCGAGAATGGATATATGCATGATGTGTGAAGCCTACCCAGACAAGTTGGTCTGGATCGGTGATGTTGCATGCATAAATGGCCGAAGAAGACTCTGTGCGAATGTTTGTTTTTCGGGTTTTCTACGAGGTAGATTGCAACAGGGAGCCTTGGGGATTAACTCCAAGGTGCTCCCGGAAAATTGGGCGGATGCGTGGTTCTGCCATCATGGTGGCCTGGGTGCCAACCTGAACATAACTGGGTTATGTGAAGTGCGCAATGGAAATGGGACTCGGGAGAAGTTTGACCCGCACATATGGCTTAAATTGTCGTTGCGATGTGAGCACGGGTTAGACGGAACCGTACCCGCTCTATGTTGTTCGGTGTGAGCCGTTGGCATAGATGAGGGTCTTCGGCGGTCTATTGCTTAAATTGACATGACCCATGTCGGGAAGACAAAATGCTCATAGTTTGGCCGTCAAAGTGGCGGTGGTGAGACTAGGGTGTCTATGGCTTAAATTGACATGACATTGACCGGTTCACCGAGAATGTGCCCTGAGTGCACGGGGCGTGTGGCCGTGCGTGCCAATGCCTGTGATGCAATATATATATATACTGCTTGGTTATGCTAATAAACTGTAGGGAAGGAGCATCGCCGCCCCGAATTGGGGGAGGGATCGTTATATTTTGGTCAGCATTGCTGAGCGTTGCTTTGGTTTGTCACTGTTGCGGTGGATTGTGCTTGCAGGTGCTGCGGAGCCGAGCGGTAAATAGCGGGCTAAATCCCAAGTTGCTGAGCCGGCCCTCGAAGGCCTAATTTTGAGTGTTTTCTTTTATTCATGTATGGCCGACCTGCGTGCCGAGGTTTGAAGACATGTAATTTGAGGAAAAGAATTGTAAGGCCATAAGGCCTGCACTTGTGTATTTGTACTTCATTCCTTTTAGCGTATTAGTGGACATTCATGCTAGTGTTGGGTTCTTTATTAATGCAACAATGTTAATTTCTTCCGCTAGAATGCTCTATGTAGGACGTTGGATTGGTTGGATGGTTTCCATTGAGTAACCACCCGGTCTGTCTGTGGTATATGGCGTCGGGCCCCGGCCGGACCTACTGCTATATGCTATGCGACGGATAGGGGGTGTTACACATATAGTCACTGATATTGGTGGATTACTTTGTAGGTTATCCCGAGCCCCGATCTTTGGCAATGCTCTCTCTAGCGATTAGTCTACTTTCTCCCTACGCGTGACCGGAAGATTCACCGTGAATCCACTTTTGAGTAGTAATAAAATCTTAATACGAATTATGAAAAGTATAAACTATTTGATATACTTAGCAATTTCCACTATTGTATTTTTACCCGCGCGATCAAGTGACTTCGCATGGTACTCTGTATCTCAATTTCTATGTTAGCTAGTTTATTTTCCCTATTTGCATAGATTTTGTTTGCTCGGGATGCGCAAACAGGTAAGTATGGGAGTGTGATGAGTCCGATTAATATAGGGTTTTTTGGACTCATTTGGGCTAGTTTTCACGCACTTGCACTTCACTTTTAGTATGATATCGTTGATATTTCATTTATACAGTTTATCACGGTAAGTGCATTGTTTTGGCCCATGGTTGTGCAATTGCGCATTCTGTCGTTGGGGGTAAGCACATGGCGTTCCCTAGGGGCTCTTTCTAGTTTCTCTTGTTGCATTTATGCATTGCTGGAGGGTCCTCTTTGGTTTTATTTGTTTGTATGCAGGTGGTGCATTTTCCCCAAGGCTGGAATGCAGGTTTGAGGAAAATGCATGGTCGTGTGTTTTCTTAGCACATGATTCTTTGTGATCGTGCATTTTTGAAAGAATTGGTTTCAAGAAAGTCTAAACACCTGGAGTGGGGGTGAATAGGTTAAATTCCAAATCACTTAGGCAGTTAATAGATGAGCCACAGCACAGTTATAAATTCTATAAATATCACAGTACACAATCATCCAATCACAGCATACACACAGGTTTTTTAGTGGTTGCCCAAATGATGGGTACATCGACTTTCCCCATTTGCATATCTAGCAGTATACTAGATTCGGCCTAACTTCCTTCCACCTTCTCAGATCCTCAAATATTACAACTCAGAACCCAAACTGGTTCCTACAGCTCACACTTCAACAAGTGCTACAACTCAGGCTCTTCCCAAGAACCCTACCTCAGAATGAATCCACACTCCTACCACTCAGGCAATCAAGCCCTACCTCAGCCGTTATCACCAGGCCTAAAGCTCAGAGAACTTAATCTCCAACCTCAGGCAAACAACCCTACCTCAGCCTTTATAGTTACAGGCTTACAACTCAGAGATTGAAATCTCTTACACTCAGATCTAAAATAGATCCTGTAGAAAATTGATTAAGAAGATGTTTCTTCCTTCACTCAGAGAGAGATGAGGGAATCTTGATCAGATCTCGATGGATCTACTTTCTCCTATTCTTTGCTGTAATGAATCTGATTCAACCTGACTTAGCTTATTCAAAGTTTCTCGAAAGAGTGAACCTAGGTTGAATCTTCTTGAGAAGTTGGTGTAGATCCAGCTTCTTCCTCCTTGCAGAATTAATTCTGCAATCACCGACAAATCTGCTGTGATGCTATCCCCTTCTCTAATTTAAAATCAGAAGCTTCTTGCTGTAAAGGATTCTGTAAATTCTTCTTGGAGAATTCCTCTTTAATTTCTCTCTATCTTCTGTTGTTAATTTTCTCTGATAGCTCGGCTCTATTTATATTTCACATCAGAGGCAACCGGTTGATCCGGTAGTTGACTGACATCTGACAGTAATGACATGTTTAATAATCTGTGACAATTCTGCCACCTGTCAAGTCTTCAGTCTTGAGATTTGGCACTTAGAGTTATTTAACTCAGCTGAATGTGTCGAGGCATAAGGATAGTATGTGTCGACATAGATGAAGTATGTGTCGACACAAATACCCGGTTGTCAACACACTTCCTTTGGTGTTGTCATCAAACTTCAGAAACTTTCGACATAACTCTTCATTCAGTCTCAACACTGCTTTTATAGAATGTGTTGACATACTTCAGAAAACAGTCGACACAGCTCTTCATCAATTTCTCGACACACAACTTTTGTAGAATGTGTCGACATACTTCAGGAACTGTCGATACAACTTTTTATCACGTTTTTGACACAACCTTTGTAGAATGCGTCGACATACTTCAGGAGCTGTCGCCACAACTATTTATCAAGTTCTCGACACAGCCTTTGTAGAATGTGTCGACACAAGTACCGTGTGTCGACACAACCTCTCCAAATGTCGACCCAAGTCCTGGATGTCGACATAGTTGCTTCTTTATAATTGTCAATACAACAATGTCTAAATGTGTCGACACAAGTTATGAGTTTCGATATAGTTGATGTCGAATTAAACTTTGGGTGTCGACACAAGTCATGTGTGTCGACACAGACTTACATCTTTTCTTGACATAGCTATTTCAAAGGTGTCGACAGAAAATAATTGTCTCAACACCTTTATACTTAGAATATTTTCCGCATTCTTCTGCCTGCACAAACAAACTCAATACACCATCAAATACAACCTGATGTATATCATTGAGTCAGGTGAGGCTTCTCCAAATCAGGTACACATTTTCCACTGTACCCAACAATCTCCCCCTATTTGGAGAAGTCATAACCCATAGTCAATGATATACACCAATATAATAAAAATGATATGCATGATATATTTAGACATTTCAAACAAAATTATTCAAGAGCAGAGATAGCATGTTACACACAAATATTCAAAATGGAATTACATAAGGAAAACCATGCAACTCAGAGACATAGATATATAAACTGTTGTCAACCCAGAATTTCATTCTCATACAATCAAAGTGAGATTACATGGTTAGTGTTTTTTTTAAAGAGCAACAAAAAAATACACAGTTCTTCTAGAGCCTAGTCAATCTAAAATTAAGGTTGATCAGGTTCCTTGATGACAATCGCTTTGCCTGGCTGAATAGAAGCTCTGACAACAGCTTCAGTATCAGAAACAGGCTTCTTATCCTTGATGTTGTTGGCCTTAAGTTGAGCAGCTTTCAGCTTTTGCCTTTCAAAGTAATGGAATTGTTTTGGGAAGTACTTGCAGGGCTCTATGAAGTTTGCAGGGATTCTTCCAGTCTTCAAGTCCTTCCTGAATTTGTAGATTTTCTCTTGTTGTGCAAGATATTTATCTCATTCCTTTTTGGAGTACCACTTACCCCTGTCATATTGATTTTCGGCAACTGCATTCTATGCAGTTAAAATGATGCTTCTGGAGGTTGGACTCCATTTCTCAAAATCAAGCCTAGCCTCAGCCTGTTCTCTAAATCTCTTCTTAGATATTTGGGCTCTTGCTCTTTCAGTAAAACTGAGTTAGTCATGTTCACTTCCTCACAAATTACTGGAAATTTGTCCAGTGGAGGGCTTTACATATTCTGGATAACCTGTTGAATTTCTTTAAACTCAAAAGGGGGATATATGACTTGAGCTACTACATGTTGCATCCCCTCCAAGAACGCAGGTTGGCATCCAGATTCTACAGTGTTATTATCATCACATAAGGGTGGACATCCCAAGGTAGCTCTGATACTATTAGATACCCATTTTGCATGTTCAGAGCTAACTTGAACTAATACCCTCTCCCCCTTTATGACTTCTCTATGAATATGATCTCTGAGATCATTCTTTTGAAACCTTATTTGATCTGTAATATGATAATTCACAGTTGTGTAGTAGTCTTTGAACTTCTTTAGTAGAGCAGAAATGGCAGACTCATAAGTTTTTATAGCAGTAGCAACTGTTGCCAAATCCAGTTTAATCTGTTCTTCTATAGCAGATACTTTGGTGTTTGTATTTGTTTCTATGGCAGTGGTTTGTTCATCCATTTTAGTCAGAGTGATGGTATGTAGTTCCATCAAATTCTCATTCAGTCTTTTTTAATTTTCGAGAACAATACCTTACTTGAGAACCAGATCATCAACTTTAGTTTTAGTAGTTTGTTGCTGTTTAGCAAAATACACCACAGTATTGCCTCCCTTATGGAAGGAATCTTTCATTTCTTTCTTAAGCATGTTTACCTCAAATCATATAGCTTTGATATCCTGTGCCAGATTGAACTGAAATTTCTTGTGGCTTTCATCCACATACTTTTGTAGTGCAAGTCTTTGCTCATCAAGTTTGACTTGCAGCTGTACCAAGAAAGAACTAAAATCTACTGTAGGAGTAGTTGATGAGGAGCCAGCCTTTAAGGCTTTCTTATATCCAGAACTCTTTTTCTTTAACTCCATAAACTTTCTTTTCTTAAGTACTGATGTTGCATCCTCATCTTCAGAATCAGATGATATCTCAAGTTCCACTGTTGTGCTTGGAACATCTACATCTAGTCTTGGGGCTAGGTCTGGCGCCTCCCCCTCAACCCTTATAGTAGTTGGTGTATCTACAGACATATCTTCCTTGTGTACTTCTTCTTACTCCCCTGGAAGTTAGTTTCTAAGTCTTAAATTACTTCAGTCTCAGGAGCGTGAGGTTTTTCTGGCAGATCAGGAATATGCACATCCTGTGCCTCTCTTTCAAAAGGTTCAGTAGCTGTGTTGATGTCATGAACCACTTCCATTATAGTGAGGTTTACAATCTCACTGTCTAGCTGCGCTTCAATGATAGTTTCTTCAGGGAATGATATCTCTGGATTATCTGTTTGATGGACAATCTCCCCATGGATTTGAGTTTCAGTTCCAGGTGTATGAGTTGGAGAATTCCTGGGTAGATCAGTGTTCTCTTCATCAAAACTGAATTCAACTCTCTCTTCTGAGTTACTGGAGGACTCCCCAGCTTGCACTGTATCTCTCTTTGATATTGTGACCTGTTTGGACTTCTGCTTTGGTGTAGGGACTTCCTTGGACAATACTCTATCCCACCTAGAGAGGATTCTTATATCCATTCTCCTCATGTGATTTATCTCTGAGCCAACAATCTGGTTGAGCACCTCAAGTATGCTGGCTACCAGATACAGACTTAAGATTTTGCCCAGATTTGGCTTCTTAAGAATGTCCTTAATATTATTAAAGATTACACCACTCCAGTCGATCTTCACCTGCAATATGACTCTTGTCATGAGGCTGAACATGTGGGAAGAGATACTATCATGCCCCCCCAGTTTTGTAGAGAACAACCTTCCCAATAATCTCAGACAGAAACTTCCCTTTGGAGTTCATCCCTTTCCTAGTCATGGATGATCCAATGTTTATGGTTGAGGGCATCCCACACCATTTAAGGGCTTCATCAGTCAAATTTGAATCAAGCACAGTCTCTTCTTTTATCCTTGGAAGTTGAAGGGATTTACTCAGACTTTTGAGTGTTATTTTTACTGTTTCACCATGAAGAGTAGACTTGATCTTGTACCCCTTTGAATTCAACGTAGCGTTGGAATAGAATTCGAGAACTTCATTCTTCCAAATTCTTGTTGATTCAGAAACCAAATAATCCAGTCCGGCTTGCTGGATTCGGTCCCCAACCGTCTTGATTTCTTATTCAGCAGCATTAAATGCCCCCCGTACAAGCTCATAACCTTCGTTAATGTTGGTTTCCAACTTGGGCGCAATTGGAGATGAGAGAAGTGAAGTTGAAGAGAAAGAATAAAAATTTTATCATGCATTCAGACTGAAACTCAGTCCCATAATCACTTCTGATCTTGACCACAAAACTATTAAATTCATTCTGAATTTGCTTGACAAAAGTCTGGAAGATATCTGGGGTTTCAGATTTTCTCCTTAAGAAGAATACCCATACAAACCTGGAAAAGTCATCAACCACCACAAAAGTATAGACTTTCCTACGTAGACTATGAACTGGCATAGGACCAAATAGATCCATATGCAAGAGATATAAATACCTCACTGAGTCCTTGGTATCAAGACTTTGGAAGGAAGACCTGGTCTGCTTGCCCTTTTGACAAGTTGAGCAAATTCCCTCCTTAATGCACTTAACTTCAGTACCTTCCTCACCAACTCTTCACTAAAGAGTCTACCTATGTTCTTGTAGTTCTGGTGAGCTAGCCTCTTGTGCCATTTCACATAATGAGAAACTTTCTCATCTGCAACTAGGCATATAAGAGTGTCCTTACTCTCATACTTAAAGTCTAGACAGTAAACATTTCCTCTCCTAGTGCCAGTCAAGATAACTCCTTGATCACTTGACCTTCTAATTTGACACTCATCCTTGAGGAAAGAAATGTCATAGCCCAAATCACATAGTTGACTTATGCTTATAAGGTTATGTTTCAAATCTTTCACATAAGCTACTTGTGTGATAGTTACTATGTCATTAGTTATCTTACCAAAACCTTTAGTTACCCCTTTTTCTGCGCCCCGAAAGGTAACTCTGGGATCATTCTTAATAGGAGTGTATTCCTTTAGCATGCTCCTTATTCCAGTCATATGTTTGGAACATCCACTGTCCAAGTACAATGTAGGGGTATGACCACTTGGACTTACCTGCAATAAATATATTATCTAACCTTAGGACACCAAATCTGATTGGGTCCTAGGTGCAAGTTAGATTTAAACTGAATATGCCTACCTGCAGTTCTTCTGACAGGTAAGCCACCACTACTTCTCTGGACACTCCCATTGTGCTAGCAATCAATGACATAGTGGCCCACCTTGCCACAACACCAGCACTCTTGCACATTATACCTTATTTTAAGAACTGGCATCACTGCAATGTTATTTGCAGCTCTCAACCCTGCTGGTACATTGATGACTACTTTTAGTCATCGTTTTTGGTATACTTTATAAGCCTAAATTCCTAAGTTTTTTTTATAATTTTATTTATTTTATGTCTGTTTTGTTTTATTTCTCGTTTATTGCCTTTTATGTTATGATATTATAATTTCTAACTTTATTATGTGTTTTGTTCTTATTATTTTATGTTTTATATTTTATGTTTTGTTATGTTATGTTTAGTTTAGTTTTAATGATTAATATGTTTGATGTTTATTTTTATGTTTTTGTTAATTGTCTTATTTAATGTCTTATTATTGTTATGTTTAGTCTTATTAATAATTTATGTGATGTTTAGTTTTATTTGTTATAATTATTATGTTCAATGTTAATAAATAATATTATGTGTGTAATGTTTGTTTTATCTTGTTATTTGTAGGTTCAAGTCCTCTTGACAAATGTAGCCCTTGATGTGTTGGTGCAGCCCCTACCCGAGCTCAAGTCCAACATGCATGCCGCCCTCATAACCAAGCCACACAAGATGCAGCCCACAAAGAGCAGCCGAGCCTCCTTCTCCATGTAACGTCCCGAATCGCTCTAGGCCCCTAGTGTGTGTGTTTTGAGTCAGGAGGGTTGACTCGAGTCCTGAGAAGTGCCGGGGCGGGAATTGGACTGCACTTGAGGTGACATGGAGAAATCAGTGTAAAAAGACACGGGTAGCGACACGGGTAGCGACACGGGCGTGTCCCTACCCGTGTGCGTCGAGTTGAGCTCGACGAGCCGTGTCGAGATCGTCGAACTGTGTCGACACCAGGTGACACGGGTAGTGACACGGCCGTGTCCCTACCCGTGTGCGTCGAGATGGTCTCGACGAAGCGTGTCGAGATCGTCGAGATGCGTCGAGATAGTCGAGCGGGGGACACGGGTAGTGACACGGGCGTGTCCCCTACCCGTGTGCGTCGAGTTGAGCTCGACGAGAAGTGTCGAGATGCAACCCGAGAAGTACACGGCCAATGACACGGCCAGGCACACGGCCGTGTCATGTGAACACGGGTCGGGACACGGGCGTGTCCCTACCCGTGTCAAACATTGAACCGACATGGATGGAAACCGCCACGGCCGTTTCGCGGAAGCGGGACACGGGTACGGATACGGCCGTGTCCCTACCCATGTCATATTTTGTTTATAAAGGGCAGAGGAAACCCTAGCCGTTTTCACTCTCATTTCACCCCTATCTCCTGTGAGAACTCCTGGTGAGAGGAAAACCGCTGGAGCAAGTTCTACCGGAGGAGATTCGCCATCGCCGTGAAAGAGAAGATGCCGCCGAGGAGAACTACGCGATCCATGGCAAGAAATGGTGGTACCGCTGGAGCCAATGTGAGTTTCCTACCCTCTCCCTTGGTGCTAGATCTTAGATATTTAGGAGGGACATCGGTCAAGAGAGCTTGATGGAGAGGAGAAGATTTCTAGGTTTGGCCATGCTAGGATTTGAATCCTAGATTTTAGATCTCTTCAACCCTTCCCCTTTTCTTCAATACGACGATGGGTGAATGGTTTCGTGAGGAGTTTTGGCCCTTGAGGTTGAATAAGGGAGGAGGACATTTCTGGAAAATTTAGGAACGATCGCCTTGAGGAGGAAGACGAACCGATGCCGTTCATTTTCCTTTAAGATGCGCGCAGAATCTGTATTCTGCGCGCAGCGATCTTCTAGGCCATTTTCGTGTAGGATATGGGCAGATCGGGGCTTTTGGCTAAACACGAAAGTTGTAGCCCTTGGAAATACCTTTCCAACGAGTGGTTGCACGACTTCAGGTGATGTCTGTGGCCCCGGGAAAACCTAATCGAGTTTGCTGTCCGGCAATTCCTGTACACAGAAATTGTGTTCTGTGCGCAGCGAACTTTGAAGCCGATTTCGAGTAAGTTATTGTCAGATCTGGGTTGTGACCTGAATATGAAAGTTGTAGATCATGAAAAGATCTTTCCAACGAGGGGTTACACTCCTCCACCGGATTCCTATAACTTCAGGAAACTCCGGTCGAAGTTGCTGTCCATTGCTAATCTTGCGCTGAAATTCTGGGTCTTACATACATTGTGGATTTGAAATTGGTGGGTCCAATGTCGCAATTAATTCGAGATTTTGGTGAAATAATTTCATGTTAACACCAGAGTGTTTATGGATGATAATATTTACTGTTTTAGAAATCAATTTATTATCGCAAGATAGCTGAGGCCTGTTGAGCTCCTTATGTTTAACTGGATTGATTTGATAATACTTCGGTAAGTGTCGTAAGAGCAAATCTTGTTTATATCATGTTGAAATCACTTGGATGATATATAGATGGGTAACCCATGGCCATGCATATGTTTTATATCGGATTGAATTTAGGAGTCCAACAATAGTGTGTCGTCTCCTATTGGCATTTTATAGTAAAGGTGCAAGTGCGGTGTTGACCGCCACTAAGTTTTGGTCGTGTTGAGGTAAGGTGTGGATGGATGGTTGGGCTGTGTCCTCGTGCTCACTCCGAGGCCCCTTCCATGATATGTTGATGTGGAATTTGCATGTGGTGTGAGTCGACACGCGGTGTCGCAATCCCGGGTTAAGGATAGTGTGGCAGGTCTACGGGCTCGCCAGTCGTCACACCGACGGGAGTTGACAGTTAGACTTGGTCGGTTTGGGATGTGTCCTCGGTGTTCACGTCCCGAGGCCCCTCCGGCCATGTGAACGGTTGGGCTGTGTCCTCGTGCTTTCTTCCGAGGCCCCTTCCGGGTCACGTAAGGCCAGTTCGGGCTGTGTTCTTGGTGCACATCTACCCAAGACCCCGCTGGGCCATAGTACGCATGGGCTCCGCTGTTGTGTTCTTAGCGTTGAGGCGTACGGAGGCCTAGGTGAAGTAGTGTGATACCCGCCTAGTAGTAGAAGTGCCTGTTCTACTGTCACCGCCTGGCCACGGCGGCTGATGCCTGAGAGGTTAGCTACCTGCTCGAAAAGTGGGAACTATAGTCTGTGTCGACATAGCAATTGCATGGGTGTGCATGGGTGAGTCATTACATAGCATTCATAGCATTTCATAACATTGCACAACAAGATCCTCATCGTATAAGTTTGTATGGGCACTCTTATACGATGAGTTACTTTTATGTAACCCGATCCTTAACTTATAAGTTTGTATGGGCATTCTTATAAGTTAAGTTACTTTCCTGCTGTTACTTATTCATGATAGTTTAGTGTAGCTCTTACATAAATGCTGATTATGATACTGTTACTCTTACACTACTGCCACCTGCTTGTACTTCCTTTACTTGCTTACTTGTTATATACTATACTCTTGTTCCTTTTCTCCGCCCGGTGCCGAGGAGTCGCCGGGGGAGCGGATGTGAAACCACTTAGTCGTTTCGACTAACGGTTGCTACGTCTCCCTTTTTAGGAGGTCACGCCGCAGGTGGAGCAGCCGCAGACTACGCAGCAGGACAACCAGGCCAGGATGGCAGGGCCTGAGGTGACGGTGCCGTCGATACCGTCAGTTACTGATGTTAGTATTTGATACTCTGATGTAGCCCGTTTGGGCAATGTTTAGCTGTACTCTGATATATGGTAGAAGCATGTTTTAGCTTCTATTTATTGATGTATTTGGACATTATAACTTATTGTGGATTTTGACTTCTCTTGCTTATTTTTTGGTTGGGTTGGCATGATATATTGATATTGTTGTAGCCGGCGGAATAGGCGACAAGTGGTACTGGTTAGCCCGCGTGCTAATGTTACCGCAAGGCGGCTGTCCGGCATTAAGACTCCCTCTTCGTGCCGTGTTTTGGGATCCGGGGAGGGGGAGTCTTACAAATGGTATCAATTTGCCACGATCCTCAACTAAGAAGTCATTCAACATGGTGCCACCCCCGTTTGTTAGTCAGTTGGGGACAAACTGACTTAGCGGAAGCAGTGGTGTGCCCATATGTAATTCACATTAAGTTTGTCCAACTTTGACCTTAAGTTTTAGCCAACCTGACCACAAATTTGTCGTGTATGTGTAGGTCCCACTGCAGGTTGAGCCGATGGGGGGTACTCCTACCCCTCCCATACCCACTCAGTTCGAACAGTCTGAGTTGGGGCAGACGCTCACCGCCTTCTTGATGCTTTTAAGGCACAGCAGGCTCCGGTGCAATAACAGGCCCCGAGCTCCAACTGGATGAGCACCTTCCGGGCTCTCTCCCCTCCAGTCTACCTTGGGACGGAGTCAGCCGTACGTACAGAGGAATGACTAGACACGATACAAGAGTTGTTGGCTGGTATCCGTTGCCCAGCAACATGGCAGTGACATTGGCAGTGTCCGTCTTGGACTTACATGCGAAGAGGTGGTGGAAGTCCCTCATGGGCTCTACCTTCCAAGGCCGGATCTACACTGAGATAAGTTGGAGTGAATTCTCGGGTATTTTCTTGGAGCACTTTATCCTACATCGGCCCGAGATAGCTTGAGCAGAGGTTCCTTCTACTAAAGCAGGGATCAAAGTCGGTGACAGAATACCAGCGGAATTCCAGCATCTCGCAAGGTTTGCGGATTCTTATGAGTTGGATGACAGAGGTTATGCCAAGCGCTTTTATAAAGGTCTGCAAGATCCCTAAGGCGAGTCCCTTTTGTTTATAGCGGATGGTAGCTTGGCGGAGATCATTGATATGGCGAAAAGATTGGAGGCGGACCACCTGGGATGTAGTAAGAGGCCTGCGGAGGACGTGATGGAAGCCGCCCAAGTAATAGAAGGAGACGGGACTTCAGGGGAGGAAGAGGTTATCAAAGAGGTGGAGGGCGTGTCCACCGAAACTATAGGGTGGAGCATCCAGTTCCGCAGCCGCCTGCGTTGCTCCACCCCCACACAGCCTCAGCGATTTCAACAACCTGAAGGGCCGTCGTGGTCTGGTGTGCTTCGAATGCAACCAGCCGGGCCACACATCCGGCGTTTCTGCCCGCAGCTATATGGGAACTCCCCTCTTGCTCTCCTCCTGCTCTCCCTCCAGCAGCTCCATGAGGGCGGGGATACATGCGTGGTCGAGGACGAGGACCGCAAGAGGAAACCCCGGACCGGTCCGGGATCAGGTGTACGCGCTTGACATGGCGCAGAACGGAACCCACAAGATGTGATCGCAGTATGATTTTGTTTAGTTTATATATTTGCATGTTTAACATGAATTGATTAGAACTTATTAGACACTAGCAATAAGTTTTGGTTGTTGGCACTTAGGCACCGTGATTATTGGCGGGGAAGACAGCCTATGGCGCTTTTCGATACGGTGCCTCACACTCCTTTGTGTCCGAGGATTTCATAAAAGACGTGAGGATGTACAGTACTTCACGGGAATAGCCCGACGTGTACGCGCCTTCCGGATGGCTCGGAGATGATCGCAACCGCCAAGTGCGAGTTGGAGTTTATTTATTGATGGGAAGGGCCTTTGATACGCCGGCCACGGTTCTGAGAATGCGGAGTTTGACATCATTTTGGGCATGGCATGGCTGGATTGGCACTTCGCGAGATCGACTGCGCGGAGAAGCGGATCTATTTGAGACATGGAGACTCTGACGTCATCTTCAAGGTATTGGCTTCGCGCCTCGCATGATTTATCTTCCGTCCAGGTTGTAAAAGCTCA
>CM077153.1:239259470-239629470 GCA_039583875.1 Platanthera guangdongensis
TTCTGACAGGGCTGGAAGTCACTCGATGGGTGATGTTTCATTTTTGCGACCCCGACAGCAGATCACCGCTGGCCAGGACTCCTCACCTAGCTTGACAGGGCTGGGAAAGTTCACTCGGTTGTCTTCCTTGGCCTCGAGCAGACAATTCCCGCTGTCAGGCTCTCATCTAGCTGACAGGGCTGGAAGTCACTCGATGGTGGTGTATTTTGGACCCGAGCAGATCCCGCTGCAGGCTCTCACCTAGTGACAGGGCTGGAAGTCACTCGGTGTCATCCCTTGGCCTCGCGAGCAGATCCCGCTGTCAGGCCCTCACCCTAGCGGACAGGGCTGGAAGTCACTTCGATCGGTGATGTATTGTGGACCTCGAGTATATTCGCTGTCAGGCACTCATCTGGTTGACAGAGCTGGAGGGTACTCGATGGTGCCGGACTTGAAGTCGTCAGGTGTAGGTCAAAGTCTGTGGCAAGAAACGAAGGGGAAGGGTTTTGACAGGGCGAGCTCGGGCTCGGCGAACCCAGCTCGGCATAGTCAAGAAAGTAAGCTGGACCGGAGGGGTCGGCATAGGCGAGTTCGGGCTCACCATCTCCGGCTCGGCGTATGGAAGCAGGCCCGCGAGCCGGGCCTCGCCGAAGACAAACCTGACCAGGCTCCTCGCACACCAGGCCCATCATACTTCGAAAACTTTCTTCGATGAGCACAACGTGGGCGGCTCGCGTGCGAGTAGAGGTAGGCAGAGAAAAGGCAGAAGGCCGCGCGCGAATGGTATGGCATAATAAAGGCGGGGGGTAACTCGCCAAGAATCATTGGGACTCGGCGAACACCCCAAACACACCGCTCGCGGGGCGCGCTCTCATGATCACTACTCGCGGAGCCTGTCTCGGCGAGGCGCGGGAGAAAATACATCCATGACAATGAAACATAGTAAAAAGAACACTGGTATGATTAAAACATATTACAGGGGGCTCGCCTCTGCGAGTAGTCAAAAAAGAGAAGAAAAGCAAAAAATACAGAGCCGTCAGCTGGCCTCGCCCCCCCTCCGCCGGACTGGTCCTCGCCGTCGCCCGAATGGTCCTGGAAGCTCTTCCCGAACATAGCGTCCAGGCTGTCCTCCTTCTCGCTGGGCGGCGTCGCAGGAAACAGGCTCGGCATCAGGTCCCGAGCTGAGATCTCCCCGCATCCTTCCACCACACCCCTGAATCCTTCATCATCGCGAGGGTGCACTCGGCGGTCTGAATGGAGTTGATCCGCAGTCTCTCAACGAGGTCCGCCTCGCCGAAGAAGCGCGGAGGCTTGTAGGGGAGAGTGGGATCGATGTCGTGCCCCGGAAGAAGATCTCCGCCTGGCGACGCACTTCGCCGAGAAGGTGCTGGTTATCCCCCTTCAGCTTCGCGTTCGCGCTCTCCAACTCGCCAAGGCGTGCGCGCAGTTGGACGATCTCCTCCCCTCGCTCAACATCGCGAGCCTGGAGCTCCCCGGCAGCGTCAGCGTCCACGGCCAGCTGCGCACGCAGGCGGCCATTCTCCTCCTCCAGCTCAGTATTGCGAGCCTGGAGCTCGCCCGCCGCCTTGGCATCCTGGAAAAAGAGTTCACTTAGCAGCAGCACAAGAAGCTTTCCAAAGAAAGAGTGGTGCATGACACTTACCAGCCCGCCAGCAATCTGGGCGAGCATACTATCCGCGATGCCGAGTCGCCTCGCCTGATCGGCGACCTGCTCCTTGGCAAGGTCGCGAGCTTGCTCGGCCTTCTCGAGCTGGTGACTGAGGGCGAAGCTGCGGCGCGCCAGCATGTGGTGCAGCTCCAGAGTCCGCAGGTGGGACTGCAGGCCCTCATGGCCGAGCTGCCGGAGGGTCGCCCTCTTGTAGGCCTCGGCATCCTCCCGGCCATAGAGGCCGAAGCCGAGGGCGTAGGCGTGACCGGTGGCGGGTTCGCGGTCGTGCCAGGACGGGTGCAGGGTGGAGACGGAGACTCGATGAGCGAGCTCGTCCCACTGCAGCATGGGCTCGCCCGCGGAATCCTTCCAGCGCGCGCCGAAGTTGAAGAGGGGGTGCTGCTTCGGCGGCGCGCGCTCGCGGGCAGCCCTCTTCGCCGAGGGAGGAGGGAGATCGCGGCCGAGGAAGAGGGGGCCTTGCCACCCTTTCTGCCCTTGCTGGTAATCTCCTTCAGCGGGCTCCCCGGAGACACGTCGGGAGGGGTCTCCGATGAGCTGATGTACTTGGGGCTGGACTGTTGTTGTTGTTGTTGCCCCCGCGAAGCCAGCAGGGCTCTCCGCATCTTCTTCACCTGGCGGGGGCCGGATGGCGGGTTCGACCCCGCGTCCTCGGGTCGCCTCTTGCTGGAAGAGGGCTGCGAGGAGAGCGCCTCGTCTCGGCAGGCCGCTGCCGCCGCCCTCTCGCGAGCAAGAGGGTCAGTCTCCAGCCCCGGGTCCGCAAAAGGCGGGTTCGCGGGGATTATTCGCTCCCCTGAAAGGAAAATACTTGAAGGTCAGGAAACTCAGGAATGATAATGTGCCGAATCCACAAGTAAGGCGAGCTCGGCAAGAGGAAGGAAACGTACCTTCGCCGGGCAGAACCGGGGGAGCGCGTCGAGGCCCCTCCGCAGGAAGGCGACCTCGAAGTCTTTGTGGAGGAAGAATTTGTGGAGCTCGGCGTCGTTGCCGGACACGGCCGGCGGGCGGTACACCTCCTCGCCTTTCTGTTGCGGCGAGTAGGGGATGTTGCCGAGATCGCCCTTGATGAAGGCGATCTTGGTCATCCATGTGTGGTGCTTGTTCGCAATCTCGCGAACCTTGATCAAGGAGCCGCCGAAGTAGGCGACCCCGTCCGTCGTCGCCTTGTATGAGAAGAGTTTCCTGAACACCGTCAGGTTAAACTCGATCCTCTCCCGCCGGAGATAGCTCGCGAACGCCACCATCATGGCGATGGCGTTCGAGTTCAGCTGCGCGGGGACGGCCCCGTAGTACTTCAAGATCTGCCGGATTTCCGGCCACAAAGGAAGTCGCAGCCCCACCTCGAAGTGCGAGATGGGGAAGGCGAGTTCGTTCTCATAAAACGTATTGATGGCCTCGCCCGGCCCCGGCCTGCGCGCCTCAAAGCCCGGCGGCACGAACAAGGCCTTGAACTCGGCGAGCTCCTCCTCGCTGGTGTGGCCGTCAAAGAAACAATAATCCGCGAAGTGCTGCGCGCACTTGGAGCGGCCGTCAGCGTCCGGATTAGTCTTGCCCATGGTCGCAGAAAAGAAACAAAGCGCAGCGCGAGCAGGAAAGAGCAAGAAGGGAAGCAGAGCAATAAAGACAGTACGGGGGTAGGTGAGGGGGGGGGGGCTATTTATAGGAAAAGGAATCTGAGGCCGGCTGTCACATCGGCGCATCTCGCCATCCCAGCTCGCCACCCCAGCTCACCACCCCAGCTCGCCGACTTCCGGCGCATCCTCGCTAAGGCTAAGTCAAAACATTACAGCATTTTATTTAAATAACAATTAAAAATGTCTTAGAAATTATTCATCCCCGCAGGGGACAGTTCGAAGCAGGAAAAAAACAGGGCGCGCGAGCAGGGAGGGCCCCAGGATGCGAGCGCCGGTCGGCTCGGCAGGGGGAGCCCGCAAGTTTACCTACCCCGGCCTCGCGATCCCCGCCCCCCAAGCTGCCGCGCGCGGAGAAGCTCGCGGATCCTTCCGGAGTTCCTTTGCGCGACCAGGAGGCCGTCATCTATCTCATCCAGGAGCCGGTTAGGAGACATCAACTCGCCAGGTCGGCCGAGGCGCACCTCCTCAGCAAGGCGCGCATAGTCGCGCTGCAGCGTCTCGTTGGCTCCTTGCACCTCGCGCAGACCACCCACCAGCTTCTTGAGGAGCTTGGCCTCCCTCCTCATCAGCTCGCCTTGATCCACCTCCGGGCCCAGATAAGAGTCCAGCGAGCTCGGAGACGGGAGGGGAGAGTGACGAGCCGCTCGCGAGGACTCCTCGGCGGCCGACTGACTGGGAAGGGCTGTAAAGGCAGATGTCAGCAGAGCAAAAGCTTACAAAGCACAGAGTTGAGCAAGGCAGACCTGAAGAGCTCGGCGGCTCCAAAGAGAGGCGAGGAGGGATGAACCTCAGGTCCTTCCCGCGACCTGGGCCGCGAGCTCCCGGCGAGATAGGCTCGAAGCCCGGGACAGGAATGGACCCCGGGCCCCCCCCGGCGGGCGCGTCAATGTGCCGAGGAGGGGAGCCAGGCAGCGAAGCTGGCCTCTGCGAACTCACAGGTAGAATCCCGAAGAGAAGCGGCGGATCCCGTGGATGGTTGTCCGGGGCCGAAAGTCGTGAAGTGGCGGGGACAGCCTCGCCTCGCGGCATGGGAACCCGCGGCGCGGTCCCCTCGTCATCTGGAAGGCCGCCCTGATCGTCACCAACAACAACGACCTCCCTATCATTCTCCAGAACAGTTCGAGTAGAAGAGCCGGTCTCGCGAGCCAAAGTGGCCCTCAGGTCGTGGAAGATAGGCTCAGCCGCCTCGAGAAATGGCCTTGACCTCTTTGAGCCCGGCTCGGCGGGATCAACTTGAGTGACTTTTGCGGGGACCGCCGTCAGCGCGGCAATACGAGCCTCGGAAGCCCGGCGAGCTCGATCTACGCGCTCTTGAATCTCCTTGGGAAGGGGCATCTTGGCAAGACAGCAGGGGAAATGGCAAGAGCCAGGCAGCAGAGCAGGTGCATATATATAGCCGCAGGTGGCCCCCACCATAAGATTCCCTTCAACTCGCCAGCCGGAGCTCGCCGCACACTTCGGGTTGGATGTTTCTTTCCGAGCTTTTGGCAAACTCGAAAAGAGCGGGGATTGTGTACAACCCCGTGTCCGGCGAGCAAGTTCAACGAAGACCAAACAGGCGAGCTCGGCAGCAGTAAGCGAGCTCGGCGCAGCAGGAGCGGGCCAGAGTTCGGCGACCCGGAGCTCGGCATTCGCCGGGCGAGCTGCAGCTCGCGACCCCGCAGTAGAGCTCGGCAGCAGCTGGCGAGCAAAGCACGCCGAGGTAGCCGGGGGTCCCGGCTCGCCTGGGAATCAGAGGTACTGTTTACTATTTTACCCCTGCTGGCCTGCCCATAGCCCTTCGAAACAGCGGAGTTTGGCTGTTGGCAGGCCCAGCCGAGGGTTCCCAGGTAATTTTAGGTCAGCTATTTTGGTTATTGGCAGTCCGGATTTCAAAAACTATAATAGGACCCAAGGGGTACCCCTGAAGGCACGTTTTTCCTGGAGCTTCTCTCTCAAAATCCTTTTAAGTGCTTTCTGAGGGTACCTTAGCCCGGCTTCAGGCTAAGGAGGGGAAGCGCTCTGAGATCTTCCGGGTTTGTGGTGGGACCTCCCTGCCGAGCCCTTGGGTCTGTTTCTCCTTGTCCTGTTGTTTTTTCTTGCAGGAGCGAAGTAGGCGCGAGACCACCCCTTTCCCCAAGGGCGAGCTCCACAGGAAGCCGGGTTCCGGTTTCAACATTAAGTATTCATTTAAGAATGCAGACTTAACATCCATCTGGAACACTTTGAAGCCTTGATATGTTGCATAGGCTAGAAATAGCCTGATAGCTTCCAACCTTGTCACAGGGGCAAAAGTCTGATCAAAGTCTATGCCCTCCTCTTGTTTGTATCCTTTGACAACTAGTCTTTCCTTGTTCTTCACTATGATCCCACTCTCATCAAGCTTGTTTTTATAAATCCACTTTGTCCCTATGACATTGTGGCCCTTTGGTTTTTGAACCAACTCCCAGACCTTGCACCTTCTGAATTGATTTAACTCCTCCTGCATAACATCAATCCAGTGAGGGTCTTGTATAGCTTCTTCAAATCTCTTGGGTTCCACTTGAGATAAGAAGCTAGAGCAAAGAACTATGTTTAAGTTCCTGCTCCTTGTTTGTACTCCTTGTCTTGGATCACCAATGATCTGGTGTGCAGGATGATCCTTTAACTGTCTAACTGCTGGAGGTAATCTATCAGCAGTTTGACCTTCTCCAATCTCTTCATTATGCTGCACCTCATGGTCTTCATCAACATCTTAAGTGTCTTGTACTCCTCCTGGACAGCAACTACCATTTTCCTCATCCTGCTTTGCAGTTGGATCTTCTCTGGTAGTAAGCTGATCCATCTTCTGCTGTATATCTGTGGAGCTACAAGAACTGCTTGGCAACTCACTGTTAATAAGTCTAGTTTCATCAAAGATGACATGAACTGACTCCTCTACAACTTGAGTAGCCAAATTGTAGACCCTATAAGGCTTACTATTGTTGTTGTACCCAACAAATATCCCATCTTGAGATTTGGCAGCAAACTTATTTAGGTGAGACTTGCCATTGTTAAGCACATAATACTTGCAACCAAAGATCCTGAAATAGGATAAGTTTGGTTTTCTGCCCTTCATAACCTCATAGGGTGTCTTTTTGTGGCTTTTGGTGATGGAAGCCATATTGAGCACATGGCATGCAGTGTTTACTGCCTCAGCCCAGAAATATTCTGGGAGAGAAGTATCACTCAATAGTGTTCTTCCAGCCTCAATCAATGTCCTATTCTTTCTTTCAGCAATGTCATTTTGCTGAGGTATTCTTGGTGAGGAGAATTCCTGATGAATCCCAAATTCTTCACACAACCTTGTCATACTTTCAGATTGAAATTCAGTTCCATGGTCACTTCTAATTTTGACCACTGAACTATCTAATTCATTCTGAATTTGTTTGACAAAATTGTAGAAAACCTTTGGGGTTTCAGATTTCTACCTCAGAAAGAATACCCATGAAAATCTAGAATAGTCATCTACAATCACAAAAGTGTAGACCTTCCTACCTAGGCTCTGAACTGGCATAGGACCAAATAAATCCATATGCAAGAGGTATAAGCACCTTACTGAGTCCTTGATTTCTAGGCTATGAAAGGAGGATCTGGTTTGCTTGCCTTTTTGACAAGCTGAGCATATTCCATCCTTAAAACACTTAACTTGAGGATCATTCCTCACTAACTCTTTACTAAAGAGTTGGTCAATAGTCTTGTAGTTAAGATGGGTCAGCCTCTTGTGTCATTTGACACAATGAGAGACTTTCTCATCAGCCACAAGACAGATAGGAGAATTCTTATTCACACACACAAAATCTAGGCAATACACATTTCTTTTTCTATAGCCAGTCAATATGACTTTTTGATCACTTTACCTCTTGATAAGACACCCATTCTTGACAAATGAAATGTCATATCCTAGATCACTCAGTTGGCTTATGCTTATTAGGTTATGTTTCAAACCCTTTACATAGGCCACTTGAGTGATTGTAATTGAGTTGTTAGAAATGTTACCAAAACTTTTGATAACTCCTTTTTCAAAACCACCAAAGATTACTTTAGTCCCATTCAACATTGGTGAGTAGTCCTTAAACAATCCCCTTGTTCCAGTCATGTGGCTGGAACATCTACTGTCCAAGTACCATATAGGGGCATGTCAACTTGGACTCACCTGCAATAAAGATTACTTAACCTTAGAACCCAAATAACTTTTGGGTTCTTGGTTCAAGTTAGTCTGAAACTTGACAAATCTGCCTGCAACTTTTCTAACAGGTAGATTGTTATTCTCCCTGACACTGATATTGTGCCAACAGTCTAAGGCATAATGGCCTATCTTGCCGCAACACCAGCACTCATACTTATTATACCTCTTTTTAGGTACAATCTTAGCTGTATTGTTTGCGGCAGATTTTTTGTATTGTGCTGGAGCTTTGCCTTTATTATTGGACTATGCAGCTATTGGGTTTCTCTATGAGGATGGCACAATGCTTGTACACGCAGCGGAAGAATAAAACATCAAGAAAACCCAAAAGAAACGGAATCGGGTCATAATAGTTGAATCAAGAAGTTAACATACAACTAGGCAAAATTACCTCGGTGGCGTTGAGTCACAACTCAACGGAGATGCTCCAAACTTCGTCTTCTTGCTAGTGGCGAGTTCTACGTGGAATAATATCCACGTCTCTGCAGAAATCCACACGAGCGGGAGAACACCGGTCTATCCGTCGCACGGATTATCGGGAAGGAGAGAGACCGCACCTTGCTTCTCCACGGACTGCTAGGTCCGCGCCAGGAAGAGCAACACCAGCGACGATCGCCGGAGAGGAGGAGGTCGACGGAGCGAACACGGCGGCGGCGGAACACTTCCGTCGGCGGCGGGATTCGGGATCAGCGGAATGGCAGAACGTTTCCGTCGCGCGATTCGATCATCACGCAAGGAACAGAACTGAACCCTGAAAACCCTAAGTATTTTATTTATACCTAAAGTATAAAATAGACTTAGGAGTGTCGCTATCCGCAGACCACCCAAGAATAAGGGTTCCAGAATCGGCGAGAATCACCAGCCGATCGGTGAGAATCGATCGTCGAGAATCACTAAGGATCGGCGAGTATCGGCTAGGATCGGCGAGAACCAGTCAACGAGAATCGGTCGGCGAGAATCACCAGCAGATTCGGCGAGAATCAATCGGCGAGAATGCCCGATGATTCACGTCGAATCGTAGGTTGACGATTCTCGTCGATCATCGAGAATCACAGACGATACACGTCGAACAGGGTCGACGATTCCCGTCGATCGGCGAGAATCAGAGTACACTACTCGACGATTCTCGTCGATCGGCGAGAATCCGAGCACCAATCCACCAAGGCAACACTTTGCCCAACCCGACTCTCCTTTAAGGCAACACTTTGCCCACAACCCCATTCAGGTCGGTGATTGGTAACATTTACCAACACCGTCAATCATCCAACTTCTCCACATCTCTTATGTGCGACCCTGCAGGCTCATATCGCGTTGGCAGTGAGATTACATGTTTGACCACTTCTAGATCACCATGGTAACTCCAACAGACTCCCACTTGATCTTGAAAGTATCAAACTAAAAACCTCACAAACAATGAGCAGCATCTAGCAATGCATCATTGCTCCCCAAGCAATAAGAGTTTATAACTCATAAGCCTTTATGACCAATGTATCAGCGTTGTCTTTGTCCCTTTGTCCCTTACATCCGGAAAGAACTAGAGGCATGCACCGTGTCACCCTCGTAATAGCTCAATCCAAGTTTCTTGATCCAGGACGGACTTCCAGAGAATGGTGAGTCCAATATCACATATTGACTCAACCAAGCATGGCCATGCATTTCTCAGTCCAGTTCCATCAAGGGGCCCATGGATGCAACTCCTGTCATATAGGAGGACAAATTCCATATCTGCTCACACACAAACACCCAAATGATTCGTAACATGTCCAACAACCACCCTTATCATCAACCATTCTCAAGAAAGACTTTAGATGACATCAAAGCACGCTCTTCCTCACTTGATGAATGCTGTGACTTCAGGTCAAAGGACCACAACACCATTGTCAATTGAGACCTACTCGTGATACGATTGGATGACAATCCACAGAGTAGCCTCATGTTGGGTCTGTCCAGTACAACTTGTTCACTAACAAGTACCCACGTGATGACTTGATATCACAATATCATGACCTGTGAGAACCGGTCATCAGTCAACACACATGCTAGTCTTCATGTACCATCATCACCCTTAGCTTCTATGATGATACTCGACCAGGGACCTTTTAAGAATGAAGGTTCAAATAAATCATAGGCTCTCACATTCAAGTCACGTACTTGATGTCCCATGGAAGCGAACATTCTAAGGGTATCTATTATGTTAACATTTAACTATCACATAGAAAAATTCATAATAAAAGAACTTGCCATTAATTGTAAGAGAAAAACTACGTACAATGTTCATCATATGAACAAATAGCCAACAAAATACATGTTTACATGCAATCCACAAGATTCTCGCTAGAGTTGATCATTTAGGTATCGTATACTCATTGATCTAGTATGACCATCATGCTTTCTCTGCGCGAGAGGCTTTGTCAGCGGATCCGCAATATTTTCCTCAGTCGGCACTCTGCAAATGTTCACATCTCCTCGTTCGACAATCTCGCGAATAAGATGAAACTGCCGAAGTATATTCTTGGAGCGCTGATGGGATCTAGGTTCCTTAGATTGTGCAATTGCACCATTGTTATCACAGTAGAGAACTACGGGACCAATAATGCTAGGAACTACATCAAGCTTGCCGATGAATTTCCTAATCCATACAGCCTCCTTCGCCGCATTAGCTGCGGCGATATACTCGGCCTCTGTTGTAGAATCAGCAACTGTCTCTTGCTTGGAACTCTTCCAGCTCACAGCTCCTCCATTCAGGCAAAACACAAACCCTGACTGAGACTTGGAGTCGTCTCTATCAGTTTGGAAGCTAGCATCCGTGTAACCACTTACAACGAGCTCTTGCTCTCCACCATACACCAAGAACACATCCTTAGTCCTTCTCAAGTACTTCAGGACATTCTTGACTACAATCCAGTGACACTCACCGGGGTCTGACTGATACCTGCTAGTCATGCTCAAAGCAAAGGAGACGTCGGGTCGAGTACATAACATCGCGTACATGATTGATCCAATTGCCGAAGCATATGGAATCAACTTCATGCGGTCCTTATCTTCACAAGATTTTGGACACTGGTCCTTAGAGAGATTCACACCATGAGACGGGCAAAAATCCTTTCTTGGACTCAAGCATGTTGAACCGCTTCAACACCTTTTCGATGTACGTACTCTGGGTCAAACCCAGCAACTTCTTCGATCTATCTCTATAGATCTTAATACCAAGTATATAAGTCGCTTCACCCAAATCTTTCATTGAAAAGCAGTTCCCTAGGTTGTTCTTAACAACTTTCAGGGTAGGAATGTCATTCCCAATCAACAGTATGTCATCTACATACAGTATCAGGAAGACAACAATGCTCCCACTGATCCGCTTGTAAACACAAGGCTCATCTTCATTCTTGATGAAACCAAACTCTTTGATTTTCTCATCAAAACGAAGATTCCAACTTCAAGAGGCCTGTTTCAGTCCATAGATGGACTTATTCAGCTTGCATATTTTAGTGGCTTCATCTGGGGATACAAAACCCTCGAGTTGTGTCATATACACTTCCTCAAGGAGGTTTCCATTAAGGAAAGCCGTTTTGACATCCATCTGCCAGATCTCGTAGTCATAATACGCAGCAACAGCAAGCAATATCCTTATGGACTTTACCATGGCAACAGGGGAAAAGGTCTCATCATAGTCAATACCATGAATTTGCTTGAAACCTTTAGCCACCAGTCGCCCTTTGAATGTCTGTACATTCCCATCCATGTCGGTCTTCTTCTTGAAGACCCACTTGCACCCTATGAGTCGTACCCCTTCAGGTGGTTCCACCAAGTTCCAAACTTGGTTTGCATACATGGAGTCCATTTCGGATTTCATAGCCTCAAGCCATTTGTCGGAGTCCGGTCCATTCATAGCCTCTTGGTAGGTTGCTGGCTCATCATCATGATCCATAAGCAACACATTACCTATTTGAGACACGAGAAATCCATATCTCTCCGGCTCAAACCTTGGTCTACCAGATCTACGTAGGACTTGTGTTCCCTGAGCAGGTTCTCTAGCTACAACATCTTGTAGTCCTGACTCAGAATCCAATTCCGGTTCATTCACTACATGTGGTTCTTGAACTTCTTCAAGTTCTACCTTTTCAGTCTTTCTTGATAAGAACTCTTTCTCCAAGAAGACACCAGTCCTTGCGACAAACACTTTGCCCTCAGACGGTAGGTAGAAGTAATACCCTTTCGTTTCCTTAGGATATCCCACCAGATAACATTTATCCGATTTGGGTTCCAACTTGTCAGGCATTTGACATCTCACGTATGCCTCATAGCCGCAAATTTTAATGAACGACATACTAGGACGCTTCTCAGTCCATATCTCATATGGTGTCTTCAGAACCGTTTTCGTTGGAGCGCGATTCAATGTCATTGCAGCAGTCTCTAAAGCAAAACCCCAAAAGGAAACAGGCAAGTCTGCATGACTCATCATCGAACGTACCATGTCTAACAGAGTACGATTTCTCCTCTCAGACATACCATTATGTTGTGGTGTTCTAGGTGGAGTGAGCTGTGATACAATACCACACTCTTTCAGATGATCACAGAACTCATGACTCAGGTATTCGCCACCTCGATCAGATCGGAGTGCTTTAACCCTTTTACCCAACTGGTTTTCTACTTCATTCTTGAACTCTTTGAACTTTTCAAAGGTCTCGGATTTGCACTTCATAAGATACATATATCCGTATCTACTGAAATCATCAGTAAATGTAACAAAGTAGAAATACCCACCTCTAGCTATGGAACTCATGGGTCCGCATACATCACTATGTACAACACCCAAGAGATCCTCAGCCCTCTCAGTATAACCAGTGAAAGGAGCTTTAGTCATCTTGCCTAACAAACAAGATTCGCATCGCTCAAATGATTCATAATCAAATGAGTCCAAAAGTCCATCTCTATGGAGCTTGGATATGCGCTTCTCGTTGATATGGCCCAAACGACAATGCCAGAGAAAAGTAGGGTTCGAGTCATTTGTTCTTAGTCTTTTATTATTTTCTACATTACAGATCAGATGGTCCAAGTTCAAAACATAAAGACCATTAAACAATTGGGCTACAACATAACAAACATCATTCTTAAATATAGAACAACAGTTGTTCTTAATTATAAAAGAAAATCCAATCATGTCCAAACATGAAATAGATATAATGTTTCTAGTTATGACCGGAACAAAATAACAATTATCTAGTTCTATTACAAGCCCACTGGGCAAAGAAAGACGGTAAACCCCTACGGCTACAGCAGCAACTCTTGCTCCATTGCCGACGCGGAGGTCCACCTCCCCTTTACTCAGCAATCTTCTCCTTACCAGTTCTTGCACATTTGTACAAATGTGAGAACTACATCCGGTATCCAATACCCAAGATGAAGGAGCAGAAAGGTTTATCTCTATAACGTGAATATTTGAAGCGGAAGTCATACCTCCCTGCTTTTTCTGCAGACCTTCAATGTACGAAGGACAGTTCCTCCTCCAATGACCAGCCTTGCCACAGTGGTGGCATTTCCCTTCCTTCACCGTGCTTTTCTTTTTCATCAGTGCAGAAGACTTGGGCTCAAGATATGACTTAGGTCCCACCTTCGTCTTCTTAGAGCCCTTGGCCTTGCCCTTGCCCTTATGCACCATCAGTATGGGGCTGGCAGGCTTGGCCTTCTTCATATTGATTTCGGCAGTTCTCAACATGCCTAGGAGTTCGGGCAGTGTCTTGTCTATTTCATTCATGTTGTAGTTCAAGACGAACTGCTCATAACTGTCCGGCAACGATTGCAGAATCAGATCTGTGGCCAACTCTTGACCAAGAGGAAAACCCAGCCTTTCAAGGTTCTCTATATACCCAATCATCTTGAGTACGTGAGTCCCTACTGAGTCTCGAACTCCCATCTTGCACTGAAACAACGCTTTGTGATGTCGAACCTCTCTTGACGAGCCTGCCCTTGAAACATTTTCTTGAGATGCTCGTCAATATCCTTGCACCCCATGCTCTCATGTTGCTTCTGAAGCTCAGAGTTCATAGTGGCAAGCATAAGGCATTCGACATCTAAAGCATCATCAGTATACGTCTTATAAGTATCCTTCTCAGCACGGGAAGAGTTCCCGGTCGGCACCTCGGGGGCTTCTTCTTCCAAGACATAGAGCTTTCGCTCTTGCCTGAGAACAATTCTCAAGTTCCTATACCAATCCATGTAATTTGTCCCACTGAGCTTATCCTTCTCAAAGATGGCTCTCAGAGATAAAGTGGAGTGTGAAACACTTGCCATGGAATTCTACAAGAATTTATGCAGAATAAAATCAGTACCAAAATTTCAAATACAATTTATTTTAATTTGGACTTCAATTAAAACACTCCCACTATTTTATTCGAAATGATAGCCCTCACTAACAATTCAGAGAGTTCTTGCGAGCTACTCTCTTAGTGGACAAGATCCGTATTTCACCAACACAATGAGTCAGCTTTGGCTTTCCTCTCACGATGCAGTTATTTAGGTAGGCAACGCTTGCTAATTGCATCCTCATGCAATTCTTGTATGGCTGGTGAATAACTCCTTACTCGCATCCATCATATGGTGCATGCCAACCATATGCCTCTAGGCACTCAACTTTTGAGGTCATCTAGTTAAGATGGACCCGATGTCGACAGTGGGATATCACAATTATCCGCTCGCACCCTTACCAAGATAGATTAATTCATCTTGCTTTGGCAAGCCCACACTTCATCGATCGAGGCAGGAAGAGTGTCATCCATCGGAAGGCATCCGAACACTTAATATTTGATGAAGGGATTTTAATTATAGGTTAACAATTAACCATGATCAACATTTGATCAATGTGCACATCCAAAGAAAAACAATTCTTCTAAAACCACATGCATCCCTTATGTGCACATCCTGACACCATCAACATTTGATAGAAGAAAGTGCTAAATCTGAACATCCGGAAATTTCCAAATCCTCAAATTTACATGCATTGGACAAGAGCAAAGACAACTCAACTTAAAGCAGTAGACAAGCTCATCTCTCTATGTTGGATTCAAAATCCAAAACATACTCGAGGGATGGTTACTGCTAAGGAGACAACAATTTCTAACATTTAGAAATTACCACGAAATTCCAGACGTTCTTGGCGGGGGAACCAAGACTAAATCTAGATATTTAGAACACTTCTAAATCCCTAGGTTTACACGCACTAGAATAACAAAACTTCCAATACAACAATCATGGCCGAAACCTCCCTCTGATACCACTGTTGGGTTTCTCTATGAGGATGACACAACGCTTGTGCACGCAGCGAAAGAATAAAACATCAAGAAAACCCAAAAGAAACGGGATCGGGCCATAATAGTTGAATCAAGAAGTTAACATACAACTAGGCAAAATTACCTCGGTGGAGTTGAGTCACAACTCAATGGAGATGCTCCAAACTTCGTCTTCTTGCTAGTGGCGAGTTCTACGTGGAATAATATCCACGTCTCTGCAGAAATCCACACGAGCGGGAGAACACCGGTCTATCCGTCGCACGGATTATCGGGAAGGAGAGAGACCGCACCTTGCTTCTCCACGGACTGCTAGGTCCGCGTTAGGAAGAGCAACACCAGCGACGATCGCCGGAGAGGAGGAGGTTGACGGAGCGAACATGGCGGCGGCGGAACACTTCCGTAGGCGGCGGGATTCGGGATCAGCGGAACGGCGGAACGCTTCCGTCGCACGATTCGATCAGCACGCAAGGAACAGAACTGAACTCCGAAAACCCTAAGTATTCTATTTATACATAAAGTATAAAATAGACTTACGAGTGTCGCTATCCGCAGACCACCCAAGAATAAGGGTTCCAGAATCGGCGAGAATCACCAGCCGATCGGTGAGAATCGATCGTCGAGAATCACTAAGGATCGGCGAGTATCGGCTAGGATCGGCGAGAACCAGTCATCGAGAATCGGTCGGCGAGAATCACCAGCAGATTCGGCGAGAATCAATCAGCGAGAATGCCCGATGATTCACGTCGAATCGTAGGTTGACGATTCTCGTCGATCGTCGAGAATCACCGACGATACACGTCGAACAGGGTCGACGATTCTCGTCGATCGGCGAGAATCAGAGTACACTACTCAACTATTCTCGTTGATCGGAGAGAATCCGAGCACCAATCCACCAAGGCAACACTTTGCCCAACCCGACTCTCCTTTAAGGCAACACTTTGCCCACAACCCCATTCAGGTCGGTGATTGGTAACCTTTACCAACACAGTCAATCATCCAACTTCTCCACATCTCTTATGTGCGACCCTGCAGGCTCATATCGCGTTGGCAGTGAGATTACATGTTTGACCACTTCTAGATCACCATGGTAACTCCAACAACATCCCATGCAGTTCTCTTAAAGCCTAATCCTGTCTTACCCTTTTGAGACACAAAGTCATCAATTATGGGTAGGACAGATTTTGACTTAAAGAAACTAGCAACTATCTCCTTCTCTTTCTGAAGTCTGTCTTCCAGACTTTTGATCTGATCATTTTTGAATGTGATTGCCCCCATCTGAATAACAGTAATGTTTTTCAGCCTAACAATCTCATTCATCTTCTGATCCAGCAGCTTCTCTGAATCAGATGCAGCCAAATTAAGAGCTGCAATTTCCTTAGCCTGATTTTTGGCCAAGTGTTTGCTTCTCTTGAGTGCCTGCAATAAATCCCCATATTCATCTATAAACTGATGAATATCTCCTTCGGATTTAGACCCATCCACATCTATTGATGTAGATGCATCTGATTCTGACCTAGTGAAGTAATCAGAATCTACAGACAAACTTTTTACCTTACTGGGACCAGGCTGATCCTAGCACCGGTCTTCTTCAGACACAACCATCAGTCCTTTGCACTGATGGTCTTCCTGCTCATAGATAGAGTCCAGTAATTTTATGAACTCATCCTCTTCTTTTATTGCAACCAAACCAATATAGGCCTCAGCCTCAGATTCAGACTCTGAAGTTGACTGATCTGTCAAACTTTTTTCTTTCTTAGCTACCAAGGATTTCTCATTCTTGCTCTTGTGCTGAGACTTCTTTTTATCAGCTGACTCCTTCCTTTTGTCTGGTCAGTCAGCCACAACATGTCCTGGTCTGTTGCAGCAATAGCAGATAATCTTTGATGTAGTTGACTTACTAGGTTTTGTCTCACTCATGTCCTTCCTGGATGATTGCCTCTTCTTATAATAGTCATACTTGGACTGAGATGAGGATGGCTTAGATTTCCACTGGTTATTCTTTAAGAATCTCTGAAACTACCTTGTGAAAGCAGCAAAAACTCCATCAGAATCACTGCTGTCTGAACTATGATTTTCAGAATTTTCTGAAATCACTTCTGCATCTTTCTTAGGAGAAGATGGAGACATCCTCCTATTCTTCCTTGTGGCTTCTACCTTGAAGGTCATTGACTTGTCTCTATAGTCACCCTTTGTATTTTTCTCTTCCTCCTTTCTGGCTAACATCTGCATCTCATAAGACAGTAATTTTCCAAACAGTGTTGTAGGTGAAATCTCTGCTAGTCTGGCCACTTCCCTTATGACACAGATCTTTGTATTCCAATCCTTAGTCAAAGACTTAAGGAATTTGTCATTCAGCTCATATGTACTGAAAATTCTTCCATAGGACATTAATTCATTTACAATTCTGTAGAACTTTTTATAACATTCAGTTATACTTTCAGACTTGGCCTGTCTGAAACTCTCATATTTTTGATTAAGCATAGACTTTCTATCTTGCCTAACCTCTTCAGAACCCTCCATGTAGACAATTAATGTGTCCCACATCTCCTTGGAGGTTTTGCAGTGAATTAGATTCTGGAATGTTGAATCATCAATGACACTCACTATAATATTCTGTGCTCTTTTATCCATTGTAGCCAAGATGATCGCATCCTTAGTCATCTCTGAAAAATCCTTTGGAATTCTCTGATTAACATCAAGAACAGATACCTTCATTGGAACATATGGTCCTTCCTGAACTGTTATATAAATCCTAGGATCAGATGCCTCCATAAATAATCTGACCATCTCCTTCCATATTCCAAAAATTTCCTTCCTACAGATGGACAACTTCATTAAATCATGTGTTGGAACCCTAATTCTGATTTGGGTAAGGAACACTATTAGGAATATGAGATTGACCCAACATGTATAGTCATGGGTCATAGGATTATTTCTAGGCTTGGTCATTCAGAAGGACTCTCCAGAATTGCAAAAAAGAAGTCCAAGAAATGCAGTTAAGACAAAGGCAGAAAATCAGATCGACGATCGTCGAATGCAGTTCGACGAACGACGATCTCCGGTCGACAAATGATGACAGAAGCTGAGTTCGACGAAAATCGAACTCAGGTCGACGATTGGTGGCGAACGCAGGCAAGATATTCAGCTCGACGAATCTAGCTAAGTTCGACGAATGTCGAACTCAGGTCGACGATTGATGAACTCGACGAATGCTCAGGTCGACGATTTCTGTGGAATCAGTAACAGTTGGTAGAATTTATTGAGAATTAATTACAGTCAACATTTCCAGTAAAATAGCCGTTCAAACGGACAATTACAGAAGAATTAAGTCAGGATCAATTTCCAAAGCATCTTCTACACTCGGGAATGTTTCTTCCGCCATCAAGATTAGGAATTCAAATACAGAGTTTAGAATACAGAGAAAAAAAAGAGAACAGTGAACAGAATGACATAAAAGGTTTTATACAGAGAAGGAAGAACTCTGCATCAATCAGAACATTCATCAGTGTTCTTCATTGGCTCAAGGCTTCAAGAGACAACCATTCAATATCAGTCTAATAAGCTTGTCGGAGACATCATCACCTAGAAGACCTATCACCCTGAAGCAAAGCTTCCACTCCTGAACCATTCAATATCTCAGGGGGAGCTGTTTGCTAACATCAATATCCACATAGTCTTCTCAGTTGTTATTGAGAAAGAGAAGACTTCCATCACCTCTTTTCCCCTCATGTATAAAGGGTTGTCATCTCCCTTCAAAAGTGATTCTTGGTTGCAAGTCTCCTTCCAAAATACTTGAATTGGTTTTTGGGGATCTGATCAAAACTCATTGGTGTCAGTCACCTGATCAAAAACCTGAGTGGATTCCTACCAGGGTGGTAGAAGAGTGGACTACCCAGATTTGGGAAACCACTATAAAATCCTTGTGTCTTCTGTGTTGTTTGATTTCTTTCTGCATTTCTTATGTTATATTTGTGCTGTGATATTTTAAAACTCTAATCAGCTTAAGTTAAGATCTATCACTTTTAATTGGTATCAAAGCGAGGTTGGTTAATACCATACCTCAATTGGTTGTACAGGCTAACACCTGAACCACAAAGATCCTTTGATAGATCTTAAGAATCTTTTGAGTTTTATCATGACACAAATTGCAGATTTTTCAAGCACCAGACTGCACATGTGCAATCTAGATAAGTTTGCACTATGGAAGACAAGCATTAGATTTTATATGGACTCCATTGATGAAAACATCTTTAAATATATTTTGTCAGGTCCAGCTCAACCTCAGCAAACAACAAGTCCAAATGTTGTTCCATCATCTCAATGGACAAATGCCCAGAAAAAGATGAAGATTGTTGATGCACAAGCAAAGAACATTCTGGCTCAATCAATGTCTGATGACATTTTTGAAGAACTTGCTGAATGTTCATATGCAAAAGAGATGTGGGACTCCATCACAGCCATGGTTGATGTATCAGCAAAAGGGAGAACAATTGAAGTTGAATCCTGGAGTGATGAAGAAGAAGCAAGAACAAAAGAATTTTGCCTAATGGCAATAGATGCTTCTCGCAGCAGCTATGCTGCAGAATCTGAAGAATCAGAGTATGAATCAAATGAAGAGGATCAGGTTATTTCTTCTCTTGACTCTTCTTCAGCTAAATTTAACACTGATTTCAGATTATCTCATAAAAATCATCAGAAAATCTTAGTTCAAAATATTTCGTCGAACGGAGATCGACGACATCAATACTATTCATCGAACTCAGATCGACGAACTATGAACAAAGATTTTTCTTTGAACTATTCAGGACTCTGTGCTCGACGAAACAAACTTAATTCGTCAAACAGAGATCGTCGAAAATGGATCACAAAAAACAATTATTATCATTCTGTGAACAGAGATCAACGATCTCAATATCATTCGTCGAACTCAGATCGACGAAAATATTTTTCGTCGAACTCATAATTTCAAAACAGAAATTTTTATTCTTTTATTTCTGATTATTATAAAAAAGATCCAGGACCCAAGGTTATCTGTGTCCAGAACTCCTAACATTTCCTTGTAGGTAAAGGATTCTGTTCAGCCCACACAGAGGATATTAGTGGCTGAACTACTGAGCAAGGATTAGTATGTAGGGGGAGTTTTGTTTAGCTGTAGTATCTTGTTTTGTTTATTTTATTTCAAAGCCAAATTGTGCATCTGTTAATATCTTTATAAATCAGCAGATTGTTTTTGCTTTGCATTTTATTTACTTTTTATGTAAATAATGTCCTTACCCAAATAGGGGGAGATTGTTGGAACCCTAGTTCTGATTTGGATAAGGAACACTATTAGGAATATGAGATTGACCCAACATGTATAGTCATGGGTCATAGGATTATTTCTAGGTTTGGTCATTAAGAAGGACTCTCCAGAATTGCAGAAAAGAAGTCCAAGAAATGCAGTTAAGACAAAGGCAGAAAATCAGATCGACGATCGTCGAACGCAGTTCGACGAACGGCGATCTCCGGTTGACGAATTCTGAGTTGCTTCTCTGAACTCAGGTCGACGATCTCAAGACTCAAGCAAGGCTGTGTCGACACCATCAAAGCAACTGTGTCGACACTCAAGCCAATTTCTCAGCTCGACGAACACAGAAACTGAGCTCGACGAACTGCAAGCTCCGGTCGACAAACACAGGCAAGATATTCAGCTCGACGAATCTAGCTGAGTTCGACGAATGTAGAACTCAGGTCGACGATTGATGAACTCGACGAATGCTCAGGTCGACGATTTCTGTGGAATCAGTAACAGTTGGCAGAATTTATTGAGGATTAATTACAGTCAACATTTTCAGTAAAAATAGCTGTTCAAACGGACAGTTACAGAAGAATTAAGTCAGGATCAATTTCCAAAGCATCTTCTACACTCGGGAATGTTTCTTCCGCCATCAAGATTAGGAATTCAAATACAGAGTTTAGAATACAGAGAAAAAAGGAGAACAGTGAACAGAATGACAGAAAAGGTTTTCTATAGAGAAGGAAGAACTCTGCATCAATCAGAACATTCATCAGTGTTCTTCATTGGCTCCAGGCTTCAAGAGACAACCATTCAATATCAGTCTAAGAAGCTTGTTGGAGACATCATCACCTAGAAGACCAATCACCCTGAAGCAAAGCTTCCACTCCTGAACCATTAAATATCTCAGGGGGAGCTGTTTGCTAACATCAATATCCACATAGTCTTCTTAGTTGTTATTGAGAAAGAGAAGACTTCCATCACCTCTTTTCCCCCTCCTGTATAAAGGGTTGTCATCTCCCTTCAAAAGTGATTCCTGGTTGCAAGTCTCCTTCCAAAAGACTTGAGTTAGTTTTTGGGGACCTGATCAAAACTAATTGGTGTCAGGCACCTGATCAAAAACCTGAGTGGATTCCTACCAGGGTGGTAGAAGAGTGGACTACCCAGATTTGGGGAACCACTATAAAATCCTTGTGTCTTCTATGTTGTTTGATTTCTTTCTGTATTTCTTATGTTATATTTGTGCTGTGATATTTATAACTCTAATCAGCTTAAGTTAAGATCTATCACTTTCACCATGTTCTTTATGGTTTTCTCCTGAACCCATCTTCTTTAACTTAATTTTGCCTTACAGATCTAACTCAAACTGTTAAGTCTTTCATTGAGTAACCTCCCTCTGATATCACTTGAAAGAATTGGTTCCTAAATCACATAGAGGGGGGTGAATATGTGTAATTTCTTTTTTTCTTCTAAGGCAGAACTTATAATTCAGTTAATCAACAAACACAGATATTTCTACAGCTATCACAACACAGAATTAATAATACCACACACAATCACAGATTGCACACTGATTTATAGTGGTTCCCCAAGGTCTCGGTACATCAACTTTCCCCCTTCGCCTATCTAGCAGTGTGCTAGATTCGGCCTAACTTCTTTACTTCTTCTCAGATCCTCAGATCTTACAGCTCAGAACCCAAACAAGGCTCCTACAACTCAGAGTGAGTCCGCACTCCTACAGCTCAGGCAATCTGCCCTACCTCAGCCTTCAACAAAGCCTACAACTCAGAGATCAAAATCTCCTTCAACTCAGGCTCACAGCCCTACCTCAGCCTTCAACAAGGCCTACCACTCAGAGAACTATATCTCCTACAACTCAGCCTTTATAAATCAGGCTTACAACTCAGATCTTATAAAGATCCTATAGAAAATAGATGTAAATCTAAACTTTAACCACCACCCAGGTTGAGAGAGAAATGATGGACAGTTTCTTGATCAGTTCTTGAAAGAATCCGATGATAGAGATCGACCTGACTTAGCTTTCTTCAAAGCCTCTTGAATCTGAACATAGTAGGGTTGATCTCCTTTGAAGTTGATCTTCAATCAGCTTTTTTCTTGAAATTCAGAAATCAATCTGAATCCTTCTTGCCAGACTGGTTCAAACTCTGCATTTGAGAGACTTGTTGATGTAAGTCTCTTTCTTCACTTGAATAGATGGAGCTCTCTCTCTCCAACTTCTTCTGAATTCTTCTTTGAATTCTCTTGACAAAATCTGAGTAGAACACTACTTCAGAATGTCTTCTTAGATCTTCTGTTGAAAATCTTCTTCTGGTTTTTCATTTATCTTATGTATGTAATTCTATGATCTATCTTCTTTTCTGTTGATAAAGAATGTCCTTATATAGACTTTCTCCATGGTAACCGGCTAATCCGGTTTCTAACAAACTTCTGACAGCTCTGACAGTTGTAGTAGATCGATTGGTTATGGCAGTTGTCAAGTCTTCCAGTCACTTCTTGAAACTCTGTCTCTGTCAGCAAAGTGTCGAGACTGAACTTCATCATGTGTCGACACAAGTAGACTAAGTGTCGACACAATCCTTGGTGGTGTCGACACAGCTCCCTTGGTGTTGACACTGCTTCTCGACACAGCTTCTGTAGAATGTTTCGACACTACTTCTGTGGTGTCGACACAGTCACTTCTTCTCTTCACACAAATTGACTTTGTTGAAACTCTGCCATGTGTCGACACAAATCCTGTGTGTCGACACAGTTGATGTCGACAAAGTCTTCTATGTGTCGATACTGCCTCTGTGTCGACACAGTTGATGTAGACTAAGCCTTCTCTGTGTGTCGACACTGCCTCTGTGTGTCGACACAGTTGATGTCGACTAAGCCTTCTCTGTGTATCGACACTGCCTCTGTGTGTTGACACAGTTTCTTCTGATGTCAACACAGCCTTTCCAAGTGTCGACACAGCTGACTCCAGGTGTCAACACAGCTTTTCTCCAGTGTCGACACAAGCCTTCATAAGTGTCGACACAGCTTTTCTGGTGTCGACACAGCTTTTCGGGTGTCGACTCATGGACTTGGAAACTTTTTCCCGCATTCTTGCATTTTCTTAAGCTGCACATATAAACTCAAAACAATATCAAATACACCTTGATGCATATCATTGAGTAAGGTGAAGCTTCTTCAAATCTGATACAAATTTTCCAATGTACCCAACACCTATGGCTATGGCCATAGCCTGTTCTTGATTGGGGAGTCGAGGCCTCTGCTCCCGCCTCCAACCCAGGGGGTGGAATTGATCTTGCCCCCCTTGCTGGCGAACCCTTCCTTGGTACCCTCTTTGTGGCCCCTGTCCTTGCCACTCGGGCCTCCAACCCAGCCGACGGTCAGGCTCCTGATGCCCCCACCGGGGCTGCGGCTTCCCCTAGAGCTGCCTCTGCTCCCTCTATCGGGGCTCGGCTCTCCTCTCCTCCTGCCCTCTTCCGCCTCTTAGCTCCTTCTCCTCCTCCGTGGCCCACCTGGCCAGCTTCCGGGCGAACTCTGGATTTGATGCCTCCCCGTCAACTTCTCTCGCTTCCCTCACCATCAGCTCCTCGTAGGAGAGGGGGGCACTCTCTTCAGCTCCATCCTGAAGAAACCCTATTGCATGCCAAGGGTGAAAGCCATCATCAGACTGTGGCCTAGCATCTCCTGGACCTCGGTGACCTCCTCCTGGAACCGGTCGACGTAGCTCCCCCAACATCTAATTCACTCCCTGCTTGATGTGGAACAGGGACTCAGACTCCTTCTTCCTCCTCTTCGAGGTAGTGAACCTCAGCATAAACCCCCGTCGTAGGTCCTCGAAGCAGTAGATGGAGCTGGCCGATAGCTGGTGAAACCACTCCCTCGCCTTCTCCTTGAGGGTGATGGCGAAGAGTCGGCACTTGAATCCATTCGACATCTGCCGGATCGAGACCACGTCCTCAAACCACTGGACGTGTTGGACCGGGTCACCCTTCCCGGTGTAGTAGGACATCTCGGGTTCCCTGAACCCCTCCGGAACTGGAGCAGAAGAGACCAACTTGCTGAAGGGGCTGCCTCCCCCTACTGGGCAAGCAGGCGTGTCTCGCGGGCCCAGCTCACCGATCCAGCCTCCACATGCCGAGCCGGGGAAGAACTCGCGCTCGGGGAGCTCGCACCCCCGGCCCTCCTCAACAACTTCCTTCCCAGCTCGCCTGTCGGGGGCGTCCTCGCCCAGGGAGGGGGCGACTGCGATCTGGACAGTGGGAGTCGAGCACTCGGCCCGCGTGCCGAGTGTGAACTTGACGAGGCCCAGCACCTCGTTCATGACATCTTCGAACATCCCCACTGTGGCCAGAGGGGGGGGGAGTCCGACCTGTTAAATCCTTTCCCTCCTGTCATCGAGCTCGCTAAAGGTTTTCTGTGTTGACCACGCTCCACGCTCACCGTACCAAAATGTTGAAACCGAAAATCGGTCTCCTATGGAGTTCACCCTCGAGGAAGGGGTGATCGCGCACCTACTTCACTCCTGCAAGCAAAATAACAAGGGAAACAAGGAAGAACTGACCCAAGGGCTCCGCGGGTAGGACCCACCACACACCTGGAAGATCTAAGAGCACTTCCCCTCCTTAGCCAAAGGACGAGCTAAGGTATCCTCAGAAAGCGCTTGAGAGACAGAGCAAGAGAGCACATGAAGCATGCTTTCTGAGGTACCCCATGGGTCTTATTTATAGATTTATGAAAACGGCCTACAAATAGACAACTCCCGCTGTTCTGAACGGCTATGTGCAGTCTATATTGGCCTACCAACAGCGTAACTCCGCTATTCTGAAAGGCTATGGGCAGGCCAACGGGGACAAAATAGTAAAAAGTATCTCATAGACCTGGGCGAGCTGAGGAGCTCGGCCACCCCTAAAGGTCCCGCTCGCCTACTGTCTGCCGAGCTCCATAGGGTGAGTACGAGCTTGCTGCGGTGCACACCATTTGATCTTTCTTCATTAGTCGAGCTTAGCTCGACGAAGCCCGGGCCTGGCTCGGCGAATGCCGAGCTCGGGGTCGCGACGAATGCCGAGCTCGGGTTCGGCTTTCCCTGCCGAGCTCGCCTACTGCCTTCAGATTCCTCTGCTGAGCTCGCCTGCTGTTTGGGTGATTTGAACCGGCCAGTCTGGTTCCTGGCGACCTGACTCGCCGGATACGGGGTTGTACAATCAGTGCCTTAAATTTATCACTAGAGGAATCCAAGTTAGGGTCAGGGGAGACCCTAGGATGGCAAGACAGTGCTACATCATGACCGTCAACACCATCTCCTAGCTAGTCAGAGTAGAGGAAATGGAGAAGATCATGGAGAGCTTGAGCAGGACAGAGGAATCAAAGGAGAAATATGTGAATGAAGGCCATCATGCCCAGGCAGCTTGAAGAGACCTTGCTTCGGTAAAGTCTTTTTCCCTTTATGTTTTTGTAATGAGCTCTACCCCTGACCAGTTGAGTCAGGAGGTCATGTATCTTGAAATTTTCTCCTTTTGAGGAGGTTGAATTTAGTATGATTCGAATGACGTGCCTAATCTCACCCCGAGAGGAACTCCTCATTTAGGCTCCCACTAGTTGGATCGGTCGAATGTGCCTCAGTGGCGAGAAAGAAGCAACCCCGAGAGGATCTCCTTATCCATGCTCTCACTAGCTGGATGAGTTGAATGTGCCTCTGTGGCGAGAAGGTTCCACAAGTGAGAGGATCTCCTCACCCAGACTCTCACTAGCTGGATGGGTCGAATGTGCCTCGGTGGAGAGAAGGAACCAACACCCGAGAGGATCTCCTCACTAAGGCTCTCACTAGCTGAATGGGTCGAATGTGCCTCAGTGGAGAGAAGGTTCCAAACCCGAGAGGATCTCCTCATCCAGGCTCTCACTAGCTGGATGTGTCAAATATGTCTCGGTAGAGAGAAGGTTCCAACCCCGAGAGAATCTCCTTACCCAGGCTCTCACTAGTTGGATGGGTCGAATGCACCTCGGTGGAGAGAAGGAATCAACCCCTGAGAGAATCTACTCACCCAGACTCTCACTAGCTGGATGGGTCGAATGTGCCTCAGTGACTAGAAGGAACCAACCACACGAGAGGATCTCCACACCCAGGCTCTCACTAGATGGATGAGTCGAATGTGCCTTAGTGGAGAAAAGGAACCAACCCCCGAGAGGATCTCCTCTCCTAGGCTCTCACTAGCTTGATGAGTTGAATGTGCCTCAATGGAGAGAAGGTTCAAACCCCAAGAGGATCTCCTCATCCAGGTTCTCACTAGCTGGATGAGTCGAATATGCCTTGGTGGAGAGAAGGAACAAACCCCCGAGAGGATCTCCTAACTCAAGCTCTCACTAGTTGGATGGGTCTAATATGCCTCAATGGCGAGAAGGAACCAACCCCCGAGAGGATCTCCTCACCCAGGCTCTCACTAGCTGGATGGGTCGAATGTCTCTCGGTGGAGAGAAGGAACCAACCCCCGAGAGGATCTCCTCACCCAAGCTCTCACTAGATGGATGAGTCGAATGTGCCTCGGTGGAGAGAAGGTTCCAACCCCTTGAGGATCTCCTCATCCAAACTCTCACTAGCTGGATGGGTCGAATGTGCCTCGGTGGAGAGAAGGTTCCAACCCCGAGAGGATCTCCTCATCTAGGCTCCCACTAGCTGGATGGGTCGAATGAGCCTCGGTAGTAAGTTCTCGTCCCGAGAGGATCTCCTCATCTAGGCTCCCACTAGATGGATGGGTCGAATGTGCCTTAGTGGGGAGAAGGAAGCAACCCCCGAGAGGATCTGCTCACTCGGGCTCTCACTAGCTGGATGAGTCGAATGTGCCTCGGTGGAGAGAAGGTACCAACCCCGAGAGGATCTCCTCACCCAGGCTCTCACTAGCTGGATGATTCGAATGTGGCTCGGGAGAGAGAAGGTACCAATCCGGAGAGAATCTCGCTACCCAGGCTTCCATTAGCTATTAGGGCAGTTTGACCCCTTGAAGAGGAAAAGTATTTTTGGAACCAAGAGCGCTACCCTCAGCGAATATGTTGGGTTAGATGTTTCTTTACGAGTGTGGAACTCGCTCAAAAAGAGCGGGGATTGCATATAACCATGTATTCGCGGAGTGGGGTCCCTGGGAAGGCGCAAGACTTGCTACACATTTTTAAGTTTTTAGGGGATTTTGCACTCATGAAGTCAAATTGATGGTTGATCTGCATAATATACTAGTAGGGGAAGAAAAATTTGCATAGCTTACTAGTGCTTTGGTGTCCTCTTCAGAGGGCTAGTGCGGCAAGATGCCGACACTCACCCCAGCCCCTACCCTAGGGGACGGGTGCAGCGGGAGGACGACACTCGTACCGGCCCCATTTCAAGGGGCAGGTCCGGCGGGAGGCCGATACTAGCCCTGCTCGCCCGGTAGGAGTACTCGCCCGGTAGGAGTACTCACCCGGCAGGAGTACTCGCCCGACTGGAGTACTCGCCCGGCTGGAGTACTCGCCCGGCTGGAGTACACGCTCGGCTAGAGTACACGCCTGGCTGGAGTACTCGCCCGACTGGAGTACTCGCCCGGCTGGAGTACTCACCTGGCTGGAGGTCTCGCCCGGCTGGGGTACTCGCCCGGTTGGAGCGTCTCGCCCGGCTTGAGAGTCTGCTATTTTGCCCCTGGTTGTATACAAATAACTGTTTAGAACAGCGGAGTTTGGCTGTTGGCAGAACAACACAGAGATATTTCAGTAATTTTAGAGCAGCGGGATTGTGTTATTGGCAGGTCATCCCCAATAACCTATAAATAGATCCTTGGGTGGCTTGGAGAGGGATCCGTTTTTCTCCAATTCTCATCTTCTTACTTCATCCTCTAAGGCACCTAGCTCGGCATTGGCTAGGGAGGGGAGATCTCAAAGGTATTCTTGGTGTAAGGTGGGACCTCCACGCTAGAGCCAATGGTCATTCTCCAAATTCAGGTCTCTCACCAAGGGACGGCTTGAGAGAAGTAGGTGTGAGCTGCACCCCTAGGTCCGAACTCTAGGTCGAACCGAATCTAGGTTCCAACAATTTGAATATTTTTATTTCTAGGAAACAAGATTTTGTACATCTGAACTCCAGTGACTCCACCTTGACATTTGAAAGAGATATGGAACATCCCTTCAAAGCCTATGTTCAAAGGAATAACAAAATAATCCATCATATCTATTATATGTAGTTATAAATCTATTAAAGCTCAAATTGTTCTAATCAATACTTTAACCAAATGAGATGTGATTGCAACAAATGGTTAAATGTTGATTTGGTAACATTAGCAATGAGTCAACATAATCAATTAATAATAAATCAAAACTCATAACATGCAATGTAAGGCCCCATCACCAAGTCTCTTTACTGAGATGCTTGCAAAAATAAACCCAGCAGTCAATTAAAATAAAAAAACTACTCAAACATTTGACACTTTGAATTAATTCCAATATGTATGTCTCAATATTGTTCAAATCCATACCAAATCTTGTTAAGGTGGAGAACATCAGTTATAGGTTAATTGACCAACACCCTATTTACCATGACAATTTCAACATTTTTAATTCTAGGAAACCAGATTTTGTAAATCTGAACTCTAGTGACTCCACCTTGACATTTTAAGGTCAGGAGATATGTAACATCCCTTCAAAGCAACTTTCAAAGCCATCAAAATAATCCATCGTATATATTGTGTTGTTATAAATCTATTAACGTTCAGATCGATCTACTCAATACTCTTAACTAAATGAGATCTGATTGCGACAAATGGTTAATATGGATTTGGTAATATTAGCAATATGTTAATATAATCAATAAATAATAAATCAAAACTCATAACATGCAGGATAAGGCTCCATCACTCTGTCGCTTAAGTGAGATGCTTGCATAAGATGAACCCAACAGTCAATTACAAACTACAAAAGAACTACTTAACCATTTGACACTTTAAATTAGTTCCAATATATGTCTCAATATTATTCAAAGTCATACCAAATTAAGATAGAGAACATCAGCTATAAGTTAATTGATTAGTATATTGTTTATCATGACTCTTTGGATATTTTTATTTCTATGAATTAAGATTTTGTATATCTGAACTCCAGTGATTCCACCTTGACACTTGAACGAAATATGGATCATCCTTTCAAAGCTTATGTTCTTAGCCATAGCAAAATAATCCATCATATTTATTGTATGCAGTTATAAATCTATTAATGCTCTTTTCAATCTAAATGATAGTTTAACAAAATAAGATCGGTTTGTAGCATATGGTTAATGTGGGTTTGGTAACATTAGCAATAGGTTAATATAATCAATAAATAATAAATCAAAAATCATAACATGTTGGATAATGCTCCATCACCATGTCCCTTTACTAAGATGCTTGCATAAGTTGAACTCAGAAGTCAATTAAAATAAAATAAATTACAAAACAATTACTCAATCATTTGACAATTTGAAGTAGTTCCAATATGTATGTCTCAATATTATTCTAAGTCATACCAAATCTTGTTAAGGTGGAGAACATCAGTTTTTAGGTTAATTGATCAGCATACTGTTTACCACGGCTATTGAATACTTTTAATTCTAGGAAACAAAATTTTGTACATCTGAGTCGTCTCGAAATTGAATCGGGTCTGCTCGAAATCAAATCAGGTTATCTCTAAATCAAAACAATTCGACGGGAAATTAAGCAATTTTAAATTTTATTCCTAAATTAAACTGGACAACCTATAAATTTAGCAAATAAAATATTTAAAACATTCATTCTTTTTATTTATATTTAAATTTTGTTATTTTTAATCTTAAAATTAGAATATCTTAATAAATACATAATTTTTTAATTAATTCGAGTTGATTCGAATCGTATTTCGAGCGATTTAGGGCTGGCTCGAAATCGACTCGAAATCAGATCCGAGTCAAATTGAATCGTCTCAAATTGAGTCGAATCAATTTTAACCGATTCCGATTCGGCTCAATTTTCGAACAATTTTCGAGTGACTTTCGAGTTTCGAATAATATGCTCAGCCCTAGTGACACCCCTCCTCCTCCTTTCGCGACGACAATCCCTCCTCCTACTCCAGCAACGAGACCCCCCTGCTCCACTTCTATTGGTGGTATTTATTCCCGCAGTGAGACCCCCCTCCTCCTCCCACGACGAAACCCCGATCTCCTGCTCCACCAACGGCGAAACCCGGCCTCCCAGTATTTTGGTGAAATACAGAGAGTTCTGACAGTATTTGATAAAATACTGTATATTATGACAAAATTGTGGCAAAAAGTCAATAACAAACACGCTGCAATCTATCAAAACGATATAATGTTATATTATGTAATCGTATTAACATCTTCTCTCAGCTATTATATTTATTATTATCTAAAATATCTAATTTATTAATTTATTATGCACGATATTAAACAATATATTGATAGTATTTTGGTGAAATACTAACACTTCCAATAGTATTTTGGTGAAATACTGAGAGTTTTGATGATATATGGTCAAATACTATCAAAACTCTCAGTATTTCACCAAAAAACTGAGAGGTCGGGGTTTCGCCGTTGGAGGAGGATGTCGGGGTTTCACCGTTGGAGGAGGCGGGGTTTTCACTTCGGGAGGAGTAGGAGGCCATGGTTTCGCCGCGAGAGGAGGAGGTTGGGGTTTGGTCGCGGGAGGAGGAGGAGGCCGGGTTTTCGCCGCGGGAGGAGGAGGCCGGGGTTTGCCGCGGGAGGAGGTCAGGGATCGCCGTGGGAGGAGGAGGCCGGGGTTCGTCGTGAGAGGGGGATGAGGCGGCCATATGGTTTTGCCGGGAGGGAGATGAGAGATCGAGGGGTGCAAGAAATTTTTTGGAAGAAAAAAAACGGGATCCACTTCCAAATTTTGCTATTTATTCTCTCATCTAATTCTAGGTGGGTGTAACTCATCTAAAATTTTTTCTTCCCAAATCCACCTCTACGGTTCTAATAATTGTTCCATACAGATAGCGTTCCCTCCTCTGAAAACGTGTGAGATCCATGTCATCAAGCCTTAAAACTCCCCAAGGTCAATTTCGGGGCAAAAATTAGATCTTTTCTTTTCATCCACTCTTCATCCCTCTCATATTCATAACATAATGATTTCGACTTCATTTGTTTCGGCGGTGACGGGTCGATCCGGCGGATGGAAGCAGAGTGTTCGAAACGGAGAGGGGAGGTGGCTGCTCCAAACAGAGCTTTTTGGGGCGTTTCTCAAGGCGGACGGGTGGAAACGGAGCAAACGCTGCCGGAGATTCATTTGTTTGCCCGCCTTCCGGCGACGTTTGCCTAAAACGGAGCACCAAAACGCCCAAATAAATAGAACCTTCGTCTTAAGGTTTAGGGTGCCATCAATGCTCCCAATTAATAAATGTATGAGATAGCTACGGACTCGTCAACGCATCTTCCCCCTCTTCCCACCATGGAATTCATCTTCTTCTCTATATTCCCATGTCTTCTTCTAATTCTGCACCCCACTTCGGCGATTGGCCGATCCATCCCTACAATTAGCGAGATTGAAGGCGGAGGAAATGGTTACGAGAAGCCGGCGGCGGCTGATTGCGACGGGAAATGGATCCACATCCGGAAGCTTCCGTCCCGATTCAACACAGATCTCCTTCTTGCCTGCAATTCCTTCCCCGTCTTCGCTGAAGATTTCTGCCCCTCTCTCGCAAACCACGGGCTCGGTCCCCGCACCCACAACCGCTCCCGCTCCTGGTATCGCACCGACCACCATTACCTTGAACCCCTCTTCCACCGTCGCCTCCTCGAGTATCCATGCCTCACCGGCGATCCCGCCGGCGCCGAGGCTATCTTTCTCCCCTATTACGCCGCCCTCGACGCCCTCCCCTACCTCTACTCATCGGATTTCTACAATGATTCGGCCCAGCACGGCCTTCATCTCCAGCGCTTCCTCGTTGGCGACGATAACCCCCAAATCTGGTCCCGCCGCTCCGGTCACGATCACTTCCTCGTTATTGCCCGACCGGCATGGGATTTTTCACAGGATCCTGCCGCCGATCCCCCTTCATGGGGCACCTCCTTCCTCCACCTACCGGCGTTTCTGAACATCACGGCGCTCACCATTGAATCCCGGCCGGACGCCTGGCAAGAGCACGCCATCCCTTACCCGACCTCCTTCCATCCCGCCACTATAGAACGCCTTGAATCCTGGCTCGACCGTGCCAAACGCTCCCTCCGCCCCACGCTCATGCTCTTCGCAGGAGGCGGCGGTGGCGGAGGACCCAACATCCGTGGCAGCATCCGCGCGGAATGTGAGAACCGCACCGATCTCTGCGAGATCGTCGATTGCTCCGACGGCGCCTGCGCTCATGATCCAATCCGCTACATGCTACCCATGCTCCGGTCGCGGTTCTGCCTCCAACCTCCCGGCGACACGCCGACACGCCGCTCCACCTTCGATGGCATCCTTGCCGGCTGCATCCCCGTCTTCTTCGAGGAGTTATCGGCGAGGTCGCAGTACAGTTGGCACCTGCCCCCTGTCGAGTACGGGGAATTTTCAGTGTTCATTCCCAAGGAAGAGGTGGTGTTCCAAGGCGTCCATGTCGCCGACGTGCTGGAGGCAATCCCGGATGAGCAGTACCGGCGGATGCGTCGACGCGTGCTTGAGATCGTGCCGAGCGTGATATACCGCCGGCACGGCAGCTCTGCAGGACTTCGAGCCAGGAAGGACGCCTTTGATCTGGCCATCGACGGCGTGCTCCGACGGATTAAGCAGCGGCCGGACCAGTGGGCCTGACGTGAGCCACTACTTTCTAGTGATGGGATTCGGTTGATGGACGGCTTGGATTAACTGTAAGCTTATTATCTCTTCTCTTTCGTTTTTAAATAATTTTTTTATTTTATTTAATTTTTTTGGGGTAGGTGACCACTTAATCAATTAGCTACTTAAGGTTAGATGTTTTAGCTTAAGTAATTTTTATTTGATGGTGTTAGAATTTTGATGCATGCTGCACAAATGTATATATATTTCTCAATATGAAACTATTCTCAACAACCCTCCTTGCATGCGTGAGATTACTCTACTCTAGTATCATGTTAGAACTTAAGCATCAAATTTGGTTGTAAGTCGAGGAGCTCTTGATTTGTATTAATTGCATATGACTATTTATTTCTTAATGTGGGACTAATTCTTAACAAAGGAGTCAGAGCATTTAGACCCACCCTGTAAAACTGTAAAAGAACTATTTTTCTTGTTTTTGTACGGCAAAATAAGTAAATCAGTCATTTAACTTTATGTATATTATGAAGTTGCTCCAAAAGTTTATTTTTTGCTGAATTTGATCACTAGTTTTTTTTCCTTTTTAATTTAGGGATGGTGTTTTTGCTCTTGTGACTTTGGACAAATATACCTCCGTCATTAAATACATATTTAGCAAGACAGTGGTTATGATCGCGGTAAAAAAACTAGTTTTGATCATAAAAATGAATGAAATTACTTAGATGAGGTCCATGTCACATGATCACAACATTCACAACCGCCACCGTTAGCCTTGGTCAATTTCCCAACTTCCATAAAAAATTTAGCGGAAGTTTAAATTAAATGTTGAGACTACTTTGTTGGTGTCTATAAATTTTTTCTTAACAATTGTTCTTTTCTCTTTAGCAATCTCATTGTTTATGGATTGGGATTCTCTCCATTTGGTCCAAAATAATTTGGTTCATTTGATGGTCCATGGAAAGCATACTCATCCAATTGTCTCAGCAAATGCCGAACTTCTAATGATCCCCTTAATTTCTTCAGGACATTGGATGCAGATGTTTTCGGTCTGGATCACTAAATAGACCAAATCTATTTGAGGCCAAATGGAGAGGTTCCCCATCCATTGTCCAGCACCGACCACGTTTGCTAGAGCAATGCTTTTTAGTCGCTCCCATATCATGACGAGTTGTCACACTTTTGCTCCTCATGTTTGTTGTTCTCTCCTTTGCAAATACTTTCGTTTGTTCATATCTATATATCCTCTTCACGACCACCAGATTTCTTTCTTCCAGAACTTCATTGTGGAAACCTCCAGTGGAAACCTCCAGTGTGTCTGTAACGAGCCAAAGTCATTATGAGGTCACCGGCGAGATCACCAGTGCTACAAGTATAAACTAACTACCAATGATGACAGTCGGTGGAGAGAGACGAAGCTTGGCGTAGAGATGAAGGAAAGTTGGCAATGGAAAAGACAACTAGAGCAACTAAACTTTATTAAATTTTCTTCATATTTCATTACAACACATTAGGCTATATATATTGTCTAATGTCCCAACATGACTAATCATATAATTACAAATATGTCATCTACATATGACTCCCTTACAACATCTAATTACAATTAGGTCATCCACATATGACTCTTACATTCCTACCCTGCCCATCAAATGACGACCTCGTCATTTAGTCCTCCCTAGAGGAAAAAAATACGTGATATATGTATCTCAAACTTTGGCTTTTGTGGCAAATTGGTGAAAAAAGGCATGATCAGAGTGATATCCGCGCTCTTGATGCTTTGTTGAAGAAGGCATGAGGGAAAATAAAAATGGGCATGAGCAGCATGACCTCCCTTCCATAACAGGATTGCTGAAGATATCAAAAACATGTCACTTGTGAGAGTTACGTTGGATCTTTCAAGTACAGTGATGGAGCTGTCAAGAGCATTGTTGTTGATGTTTTTACTATTTTCGTCATCGACATGGGGATTGGAACATTGGGCATCAAACTTTTGCAGCGGTGATACCACCACATCTTCAAGATGGAACTCATGAGAACCATCTTCAAGAATAAACTCCGGAAGATAATTCCAACGAGCATTTTCCAGTTTGCTGGAATCATCAGGAAATATCGGCTATAAAAATTTCTAGAAAGCTGAGAAAGGTTGCTGGAATACTCAACCATACCGAGTCAAGAAACCAGAAGCAGTAGAAGCGAAAGAGATGTAATAGAATCAACTATCTCCTTTACAATGCGAGACATACATTGCGAGATATGATTTCGCAATGTACCCGATGGAAGAAAAAAATACAAGCAAGAGAAAAACTGGCGGACTGACTCCAGTAATCGCCCAAGCCGCTAATCGCCAAAGCTGTTCGCCGAAACTGCCAAGTCGCCGCTAACATCCCAGACCGCTGAAACCGTCGAACTGCCAGACAACTTCTCAAGTCGCGCGGACTGCCTGCTAATTCTATGCTGAGAAACAACTCTGCCCACTGCTTCCTAGTCGCCTGACCGTGAGGTCGCCTACTTACTGAAGCTAACCACAAACAGAAGATGTCGAATTGGGAAACAGCCTACTCGTTGATGAACCGGGCAAACTGCTTATTGAACAAACTGCAACCCCGAGGAAGAATACTGCTGACCGCACTAACCGCGACCTGCTGTATCCACAAACTGCTATCCGCGAACAGTTTCACACTGAGCTTCCCAACTAGTCGCCTAGTCGCCCGGTGCTAGCCGCCCGGTGATAGCCGCACAGCCTGCACAACACAAGTTAATTTTCACTTAGTCGCGCGGTTAAGAAAGTCCAACCGTAAGTTCAAAACGCGAGTTGAGTACTCACTGTTTCCGTTACATATGACGAGTCGGGGACCTCTGTTTATAGACGACAGGGGAGTGCGGTCACCGCCCATAAGCGATACAATAATTGTCCGTCAACTGCAGCTGACAGCACCTATTCACACATAAGCGCGGATACCAGAACCAGACCGCGCAATCCATGCGGTCTCGCGAACTAGGCAACAACATGAACTTGGCACATCATCGTGACCAAGTCCGCAAAACCCGGGCTCTGGCTCCAGACCGCGGAAACAGCCACCGCAAACTCTGCGATAAACCACCGCTATCTGCGCCTATCGCAAGCTACCACGCGAACCAGAACCGCCTCCTCAGCGAACTCCGTGGTCTCACAGTCCAGAATGCAAGTCGCGATTAGCTTCCTTTAACCGCCCAGTGACAACTACAGGTTGCTTGCTGATACAGACTGCAGGGAAAGAAATACTAGCCAGAAACCGGCTATCCGCCAACTCCTAACCGCTCCAACCAACAACGGTCTCTGTGGTTTGTGCGGTCTACTTTTCTCAGATCGTCCACTTCCACTTCAACAAATTCAACACTCCCCTTAAAGTGAGAAGTGAAAACAAGCCCGAACAATCCCTGTATCCGTACAAATGGTCCATTCGACAACGACTTCGTGAAGATGTTCGCGATGTTGTACTGGCTCTACATATACTCTACCATCAGGATCCCTCCAGCACCTTCTCCCCTACGAAGTGATGCTCGATCTCGAAGTGCTTTGTCCGCGCGTGATAAACTGGATTATTAGCCAGTTTGAGAGCACTTTCATTGTCACCGCATAGCAAAGTAAGACCTCGCACCTCCTCATGGATGTTCTCCACTAACCTCCGAGGTAGATGACCTCCTGAGCTGCCAAGGCCGAAGCCTTGTACTCCGCTTCTGTAGTGGATACAGACACTGAATTCTACTTCTTGCTTCACCACGAGATAGCTGCCGATCTGCACATGAAGACATCGACTTCCGATCGTCTGTATCCAGACGTCGACTTCCGATCGTCTGTATCTCCCGCATAAACCATATCCGTATAGCCATGCAGGTTGAAGCTCGTGTCTCTCTCATAGAAGAGACCCATATACAAGGTAGATTTCACGTACTTCAAAATATTCTTATCCGTTACCAGATGAGGTTTTCGTGGCTCCTACATATACTGACTTACTCGGCGCACATCATAAGCAATATCTGGTCTTGTAATCGGTATATCAAGCTCCCAACTAGAGCCCAAAACACTAAGAATCTGGAAGAACCCTTCCCTCATCACGCCGAAGTTTAAGACCGACCTCCAGTGGAGTAGAACCGTTCTTCCCCTCCCGCATGCTGAATCGCTTGACGGTCCGCTCCGCATAGCCTTTCTGGGAAACGAGCATAACGTTCTTATTCTTCTCCACCTCAAGGGCAAGGAAATGGTGGAGCTCACCATGATCCTTCATCTCGAATCTGATAGCCAGCTCCGCCCTGAGTATAGCCACCTCCTTCTCCGAGTTTCCCGTGACGATTATATCGTCAACATACAGTAGTACCAACATTTGAAGCTCCCCCTCTTCTTAATGAACATACTCAAATCAGAGTGTGAAGTAAAATATCCGTAGAACTGAAGGTATTATGCGATCTTCCCATACCACACCTGAGACGCCTGCTTCAAGCCATAAATGACCTTCTTGAGCTTACAAACATGTCTTGGATGTTCTTCAGAAACATAACCAGGTGGCTGCACCATGAAGATGTCATTGTCAATCTCGTCGTAAAGGAACACATTCTTCACGCCGAGTTGCCAAATCTTCTACCCTTGGCAAGCCGTCAAGACAATCACCACTCGAACTGAAGTTATCTTGGCCACTGGACTAAACGTATCCTCATAGTCTTTCCCGTACTGCTGCGAGAACCCCCGAGCCACAAGACGAGCCTTGTACCGCTCGATACCGCCGCCAACCTTCTTCTTGAGCTTGTATACCTACTTGCATGTTACAAGAGTGATGTCATCGGCCTTGTTCACAAGATCTCAAGTCTTATTCTTCCGGAGAGCGGCCATCTCCTCATACATAACATCTTCTCACTCCTTGATCCCAGTGGCGTTCTCAAGGCATAACGACTCCCGCTCATCCAAGGGACCTGCGTAAAAACATGAGACGAAACTCACCATTTTTCCGTCCCTATACCGAGTTGGTGAAACAATGATCCTTTTGGACCTCCGCAGGGCTTGACCCGGATCCACCGCTTCCGCTGCTTCTTCTGCATCAGCTCTCCTCTCGGGCATACTTGGAGCATCGCTCCCCCTGCTTTCAGATCCAGAAGCACCTGCCCCAGAGCTAGATGTAGCTGAAGCTTGTGGTGACACAGGCAGCTCCTCCAGAAGATCCCGAACAACTTCACCTTGCCTTCCGTCTGACCTGCTTTCCTTTAGTTCCACAGAAGAACTGCCCTGGTATGACGTCAATTCGTAAAAAACCACATCCATGGAGACCACAAACTTCCGTGTCTCAGAGTTCATGTACTTCCAGCTCTTTTTCCTCGCATCGTAGCTAATGAAGACGAGCTTTCTCGCCTTCGCATCCAGATTTGTCCTGAGAGCGTCAGGAACGTGCACGTAGCAGGTAGACCTGAACACCCTAAGATGTTCCATACTGGGCTTCTTCTTCAACATCAACTTATGTGGAGATTTCATGTTGTTGGGACTTAGGGGCATCTTGTTGATGACATAAGCTCTGCAAGCCATTCCCTCCGCCCAATAAGCCTTGAGAATTCCTTTGGAGTGACGCCAGGATTTGCAGGTTTTTGTCAAATGACGAATCTTCCGCTCTGCAACTCCATTTTGTTATGGAGTATGCGTACAAGTAAGCTCCCTCCGGATACTGTGCTTTTTGCATAAGTTGGAGAACTCATTTGAAATGAACTCTCGTTCATTATTTGTTCTCATTTTTTTATCCGCAGGCCGAGCCGGCCCTCCACGAGCTTCTTAAACTCCACAAACTTTTCGAATGTCTCTGACTTCTCCTTCATAAAATATACCCATGTATACCGGGTAAAGTCATCAACAAGAACCAACATATACCTGCTACCTCCAAGATTGGGGGTGATAGTCGGTCCTGTCAGATCACCGTGGATGCATTTTAACAACACTTTGCACCTGGTCTGTGACTTGTCAAATGGAAGACGATGAGCCTTTCCATACTGACACCTCGCACCGACATGACCATCATCAAAGGATGAAAGATTAGGCAGGCCATGCACTTGGCCTCTCGCCGCCATAGCATTCATCTTATTCATTAGCACTCATATTCTCAACATAGGAACTTGTCGACAGCACGGGCAAGTCCCTAACTCTCCTCCTGACATGAGTGACACCATCCTTCACGACTGACACATTTTGGAGAAACTTCATTTCATTCCCGACACGTGATATACACTCCTTAATGTGAGTGGACCCTTATCACTGCCTAAAGAGATCGCACCCTCCTTCTCTACTGCATGCACAATATCATCAGCTATAATAATAACATCATTACCTTTGTATGCTTGTAGAGAAGAGAACTTTGACTCGTCGTTGGTAAGGTGATGTCCACACCCTGAGTCAACGATCCAGTCCTCATAGTTGATGAATGTCAATGCACGAACAGACGTTGCCGTCATGAAGGCATTCCCCCATCCACCCTCTTCATCCCTAGATTCAGCTTCTCCTTTTCCTGCAGCATGCACCGACTGAAGATTAACTATACAATCCTTCATGATGTGACCAAGCTTATTGCACTTGTAACACCTTTGTCCACCCTTCTTCCCTCCATCTTCTGGGAGCCCTGCTCCTCTCCGGCTGCGATGAAGTAGAGGGACCATCTCCAACATGTGGCTTCTTCATTCTATCTCATCTCTTCTTTTTCCTGAGTAAAGAACCTCACTTTCTCCTCCTGAGATAGAGCCCCCTGCCATCTGCCTCGCCAAGCTCTCCTGCGAAGGCAACAGGTTTTCCAGCTCGAGTAAAGATGGTTGATTGACCCAGCCTTGTACAGAAGTAACGAAGGCAACATATTCCTTCCGCAAGCCACGGATAATGTGCTTCTTCAGTTTTGCCTCTGAGATATACTCTTCCGGGTCCAATGCTGAAATTTCAGCGCAAAGATTCTTCATCTTCAGAAAGAATGATGATATGGACAACCCCCCCTGTGTTGCTCTCCCCAACTCATTTTCCAAGAATTGTAAGCGAGCTACAGTCTTCTTATTGAACAAGCCGTTCAGATCTCAGCAGCCGAACGACATCCGATGATGTGGTCAAAAAGCTCTGGTAAGATTGCCCTCTTCAGAGTGAATTCAACCTTTGCATTCGTTCTCCTCCAAGCTCTCACCGCCTCAGCATTCCCTCCAGTAGCTACTACCTCTTTCCCATCGTTTCCACCGACGACCTCCCAAAGGTCCTCGCCCAGAAGATTTCATGGACGACCTCCAATTTTTAAAGTTGGTCTGCGTCAGGAGTTCGATTCTCAGACCTCTTGCATAACCGAATTCCATTGGTTTAACCCCGATTCACTTGAACTTCAAAAGGAATAACACACATCTGAGGTTGATCAACTCCTAACTCCTCAACACCCCTATGATACATGTAAAAATTTCTAGGAAGCTGAGAAAGGTCACATGAACACTAAATCATATCAAGCCAAAAAACTAGAAGCAGTAGAAACACAAGAGCTGTTATAGAATCGACCATCTCCTTTACATTACGAGACATGATTTCGCAATGTACCCGATGAAAGCAAAAAAAATACAAGTAAGAGAAAAATTAGCGGACAGACTCCAGTAACCGGCTAAGCCGCTAACCGCCAAAGCTGTCCGCTAAAACTGCCAAGTCGCCGCTAACAGCCCAGACCGTCGAAACCGGCGGAACCGCCAAAACTGCCAAACTGCCAGACCGCTTCTCAAGCTGCGTGGATTGCCTGCTAATTGGATGCTGAAAAACAACTCTGTCCGCTGCTTCCTAGACGCCTAACCGCGAGGTCGCTTGACCGCTGAAGCTAACCACGAACAGAAGATGCCGAACTGGGAAACAGTCTACCCGCTGATGAACCGGACGAACTGCTTATTGAACAAACTGCAACCCTGAGGAAGAAGACTGCTGGCAGCACTAACCACGACCTGTTATATACCACAAACTGCTATCTGCGAGCTGTTTCACATTGAGCTTCCCAACTAGTTGGCTAGTCTCCCGGTGCTAGCCGCATAACCTGCACAACACCAGTCAATATTCACTTAGTCACGCAGTTAAGAAAGTCTAATCGCAAATTCAAAATGCGAGCTGAGTTCTCACTGTTCTCGTTATATATGACGAGTCGGAGACCCCTATTTATAGGCGAGCAGGGGAATGCGGCCACCACCCATAAGAGATTGGGTAACTGCCCGTCAACTGCAGATACCAGCACATATCCGCTCATAACCGCAGATACCAGAACCAGACCACGCAATCCATGCGGTCTCGCGAACTCGGCAATAACATGAACTTGGCACATCACCGTGACCAAGTCCACAAAACCATCGGGCTCTGGCTCCAGACCGCGCAAACAACCACCGCAAACTCTGCGGTAAACGACCGCTATCCGTGCCTACTGCGAGCTACCACGCGAACCAGAACTTACCTCCTCAGCGAACTCCGCGGTCTCACAATCCAGACCGCAAGCCGCAGTTAGCTTCTTCTAACCGGCCGGTTACAACTCCAGGTTGCTTACTGGTATAGACCGCAGGGAAAGAAATACTAGTCAGAATCCGGCTATCCACCAACTCTTAACCGCTCTAACCGGCAGCGGTCTCTGCGGCCCGCCTTCCTCAGACCACTTACTTACACTTCAACAATTTCAACATCGGCGTAATTGACAGCTCCTCTGATAGTGGTGAAACAATGATCGCGGTTAGGGATGCAACTCGGATCGGTTTGGTTCGGTTTCACCAAAAACCAAGAACCGACCCATGTAGGTTCGGTTCCAAAATTTGGGAACCAGTACCGACCCATGGTTCTAAATTATGGAACCGGATACGCCCAATTAGGTTCGGTTTGGTTCTCGGTTTTACCCATGTAGGTTCCGGAAGAGAAAAAGAACTTTTTCACCAAACCTTCTCCCACTGAGGGTTGAGAGTAATTGTAGTATCTGCATCAGCACGTGCTTTGTTGAGCTTGACCAATTGTAGGAATGCGGCAGCCCGGTTGCTGCCAAGAATCGGAGGGTAAGTGCAAATTATGGAACAGAATTTAACAATGGCAGCTTAATTGATTTATACCACATCACCAAAAGAAAAATCACTCATTTACTTAAGTGGTGGTTGAATGAAAATTGATGAAAACTAAAGTATACAAATAAAAAAAAATATCTTTGTGCTTGATTTTAAGTTATTCTTTACAGGCTATTTCCTTCACATATCAGCTACAAATTAAATGAAAATGCTGCGGCATTTGCTTTGTAGGAATTTAATTTACAGACATTCTAAATTAATCAAACCAAACAACTCTCAGGTCAGAAAAATCAATGCAAATATGTATTCAACGTAGACAAGATCATGTTCAATGAGCGAACATTAATGATCACATATGTTTAATAGTTATTTCGAATGAGCTGTCAGGAGGGGGCTGCTGACCTGAGCAAAAGGGGGTGGTTGATAGGGAGGAGGAGAAAGCTTTCTGTGGAGGTTGGAGTCAGACGAGTCGCTGGTCTTTGGTGTCGTCGATTGGCCGCTGATTCACGCAAGAGAAGCGTTCACCGTTCAGAATTTGAGGATCGTCTAAGAGTGTCACTGCCGGCTCCGCTTCCGCTGTAATGCTAGGGCAGGCGAAAGTCGTGTATGGCGAACCGCTGTAGGTTGGAACTCGGGAGTGAGAAGTCACTGAGAACCGGTGGGGTTAATAATTAATAGAATAATACTTAATTTGTTATGTTATATTATATATTAAATAATTTAATTTTTAAAGTATTAATTCGGGTCGGTTCTCGGGTACCCGTGTATGGGAACTGAGAACCGACCCAAACCATCGGTTCTTTTAAAAACGGATCCAGTCCCAATCCTAAAAAAGTTGGAACCGACCCGAACCGCTCAAATCGGTTCGGTTTCGGTCTAGTTCTCTGCTCTTCGGTTCCTTTTGCACACCCCTTTCACCGTAATTGGTACCTCCAGAAGAGTGCTTGATTTGATGGCTATTTGTTCCTCATCTTCCATGCAATCCTTCTTCAAATCATCCAATCTTTTTAGGTTAGCTGCAGTTCGACGGTTTCTTTGACGAGTATTAATGTAATCAATTATTTCTTGCATGTCCGCCACCATTCATCGATTTTATTGGTGAAGATGAATGCTGTCAATAATCTCTTTGCATTTTCTCCTTGATCATGTGAAATGATTCTTGCTGCTCATGAATGCATTGACCCCATTCTTGCTTTTTTGAAATCCCAGAATAGTTCATCTGAGCAGGTGGGAGTGACCCGGTGTGTTACCTTTGATTAATTAATATATGTTCTTCCTACTACCACTGGTCAAAGGCCGTCAGGTCAAGTTGATCGAGTTCATCTTGGTGGAACATGCGTGAATCAGTATATATTTTTCTGATTCAACTGACTTACTCCAGCAAGGGATGGGTTTCTGTTGAATTTTCTCAAAGTGGTCAACGAGATAGTCTGACGCCAAATTAATATTCTCAAAGCTATCAAGATCACACCTTGATCAAGCGAAAATCAGGAAAGCAAGCTTAAACACCAAATGCAAGTAGAAGGAATAAGCAGATCATATATTCATTTACAAGGCGAGGTATACATGGCGAGACATGATTTCACCAGTACAAAGGAAAAAAAGAAAGTCAAAACAATCCGAGCGGACAGAACTGAAGACCGCCGAGACCGCCCAGTCCGCCAAAGTCGCCGAGCCCTCCCGAACTGCTGCTGCTAGAAGACGAATAGAACACGGAGTCCGCCGAGACCGCGAGGTCGCGCGGACACACCGTTATTCGCTGACTGCTGCCGAACTGAAGAACAGACCGCCTACCCGCCCGAGTCCGGCGGACAGGTTATTGAACTTGAAAAAACTGAAGCAGAGAAACTGATAAGCCGTAGAAGCGACCTGCTGAGACCGCCGATTGTAACCGCGAACTTCACTGATCATGACCGAAGTCAAAGCCGAACTCCTGGCTCCACAGTGCTAGCCGCGCAACCTGCAAACAACAATCAGTTATCTCTTCTCAACCCGCGCGGACAGAAAAACCCAGACCGCAACAATTAACCAAGACTCAACTTACTGTTCACTCAGTTACTGTAGACGTGCCGGGGGGGTCTATTTATAGGTAGAGTGAGGAGTGTGATCACCGCCCTAGAGAATAGAGTCACCGCCCCAGTTCGCGGCTAACACAACCCAGTCCGCCGAGTCCGCAAGGACTTGGCCAGACTTCAACAACCCACCAGGCGCCAGGTAAAAAACAGACTGCCACCGTGCGGACACTACGCCAGTCCGCACTGCATGCAAGCACATCGCCAGTCCTCCACTCAACACAGCATGCAGACACAGCCACAACCCATGCTGCATCAGTCCGCACACTATACGGGGACGAAGCTGCAGTCCGCACAGCTCGATCATAACGCCACAGTCCGCTACGAGTGTTCAACCAACATGCCGTCCTCCCGGTCAACAGCGGACTCTGCGGACACTGCGAACACCATGGACTCGTCCTAGAAAATGACCAAGTCCAGTAGCCCATCAAGCAACTGGCGCGAGCATGGCGGACACAAAAGACCCAGACCGCCAATCATCAGGACAGTCCGCCACGAAGAATGTGGCCAACAATTACTGCAACACCGGAGAGCTTGGCAACGACCCAAGCCGATCTCCAAAAGCAGTGCGCTAAGGCGGACACCGCGGACTCAATCAAGTCCGCAACAACTCCCGCGGATAACCACCAATCCGCCCGGTTACCATAAGAGCCGGCTTAACTGCAGAACCACAGGTCGAGTAGAGCACCTCCACCAGACCGCTAAAGATAGGCCGCACAGGCCGCTCCACAAGAACAGCCAAGCCACCAAGTCCAACCAGGCCAGGTCACCCATGCCGCAACCATCAGTCCGCCCAGGCCGCGGACTCAGACCGCTCAGACCGCCCGTCCTGCCCCATCACCCACTTTCACTTCACAAATTTCAACACTCCCCCTTGAAGTGAGAAGTGGTGATCAAGCCCAGCAAATCTCGTAACCGTTGAAATAGCCCCTTCGACAGCGGCTTCGTGAAGATATCAGCAAGATTGTTCTCACTCCGAACATGCTCGACCATAAGAGATCCCTCCAACACCTTCTCCCTTATGAAGTGATGCTCGATCTCAATATGCTTGGTCCTTGCGTGACAAACTGGATTGTTCCCCAGTTTTAGAGCACTCTCATTGTCACCTCGGAGCAAAGTTGGACATTGCACTTCCTCATGAACATCCTCTACAAGGCTCCTTAATCAGATGACTTCTTGAGCAGCCAAGGCCGAAGTCTTGTACTCTGCTTTCGTAGGAGACACGGACACTGAGTCCTGCTTCTTGTTACACCACGAGATGCAAGTTGATCCACAAGTGAAAACATAACCCGAAGTTGATCTTCGATCATCCGAGTCAGCACCATAATCAGCATCCGTGTATCCAAGCAAAGAAAAGCCCGTGTCCCTTCTATAGAGAATTCCCATATCAGAAGTCCTCTTGACATACTTCAAGATATTCTTTGCCGCTACCATATGAGACTTTCTTGGCTCAGCCATAAACCGACTTACTCGGCCAACAACATAAGCAATGTCTGGTCTTGTAATCGTTAAGTAGATCAAGCTCCCCACTAGAGCTCTGAACACCAAGGGATCAGGAAGAATCCTTCCTTCATCTCGTCGAAGCTTCAGACCAAAATCCAGAGGAGTAGAGCAACTCTTCTCTTCCTTCATGCTGAATCGATTCACAATGCGATCCGCATATCCTTTCTGGCAGATGAGTATCCCGCTCTCCTTACTCTCCACTTCAAGACCAAGAAAGTGATGAAGCTCTCCCAAGTCTTTCATCTCGAAGCGAATAGCTAGCTCAACCCTGAGCCTAACTACCTCTTCCTCTGAATTTCCTGTGATGATCATATCATCAACATACAACAAGACCAAGACTTGAAGCTCCCCCTTCTTCTTGATGAACAAGCTTGAATCCGAGTTGGAAGAAAGATATCCGCAGAATTGGAGGTATTCTGCTATCTTCCCATACCAAGCTCTTGGTGCCTGCGTCAACCCGTATAGAGCCTTCCTGAGCTTGTAGACATAGTCCGGATGAACTTCAGAAACAAAAACAAGTGGTTGATCCATAAAGATGTCCTTATCAATCTCTCCGTAAAGAAAAACATTCTTCACATTAAACTGCCACATCCTCCATCCTTGGCAAGCAGCCAAGGCGATCACCACACGAACCGAAGTCATCGTTGCAACTGGACTAAATGTCTCCTCATAGTTCTCTCCATACTGTTGTGAGAATCCTCGAGCAACAAGACGAGCTTTGTATCTATCAATGCTCCCATCAGCCTTCTTCTTCAACTTGTACACCCACTTGCAAGTCACTGGAGTAATCCCATCAACCTTGGACACAAGGTCCCATGTTTCATTCTTCTTGAGAGCAGCAATATCCTCTTTCATGACATCTTCCCACTTCTTGACTCCAGTGAACTCATTGAAGTTTGCAGGCTCTCGCTCATCCAGAGGACCTGCAAAGAAGCAGAAGACAAAACTCACTGCATTCCCATCACAGTATCGAGCTGGTGGTTTGACAATCCTCTTTGATCTCCGAAGGGTCTGCTCCTTGCTCACCACCTCCGTTGCCTTTTCAGGCTCAGCTCCATTCTCGGGCACACTTTGAGCAATGCTCCCCCTGCTTCCTGAACCAGAAGTCTCTGCCCCAGAGCTTGAAGCAACAGGAGCTGCTGGTGAAACAGCAAGCTCCTCTTCCAAAATTTTACCAACCACTTTCTGCTCTTCATCAACCTTGCTCTCTGTTAGCTCAACCGAGTCTCCTCCATACGACGTCAGTTCATCAAAGATCACGTCTCTGGATACAACAACCTTCTTCGTCGCAGGATTCATGCTTTTTCATCCCTTCTTCCGCTCATCATATCCTACAAAGACAAACTTGCTTGCCTTTGCATCAAGCTTTGTCTTTGAAGCATGCGGGACATGCACATAGCAAGTTGATCCAAACACCCGAAGGTGTTCCACGCTTGACTTCTCCTTCAGCAACATCTCAAAAGGAGACTTCATATTGATCGGACTGAGCGACATCTGATTAATGACATAAGCAGCACAAGACATCCCCTCTGCCCAGAAGGACCTAGGAATGTCTTTCGCATGAAGCCAACACTTGCAGGTTTCCGTCAGATGACGGATCTTCCGCTCCGCTACTCCGTTTTGTTGTGTAGTATGAGCACAAGTAAGCTCTCTCTGGATCTCGTGCTTTATGCAGAAATTAGAAAACTCGGAGGAGACAAACTCACCACCGTTGTATGATCTAAACTTCTTGATTCGCAAGCCAAGCCGACCCTCCACTAGCTCCTTGAACTCCACAAACAACCGGAAAACTTCTGACTTCTTCTTCAAGAAATATACCGAAGTGTATCTTGAGTAGTCATCAATCAGAACGAGCATGTATCTTCTCCCACCAAGGCTAGCAATGACGGTTGGTTCCATCAAGTTACCATGGATACACTCCAATGGTCTCTTGCTTCTCATTTATGACTTATCAAACGGAAGGCGATGAGCCTTACCGTACTGACACCCCGCGCAAACGTGACCATCACCAAAGGAAGATAGCTTAGGCAAGCCTCTCACAAGGCTCCTGTTTGCCATAGCTTTCAACTTATCCATTCCTACATGCCCCAGTCTCTCATGCCATATAACAGCGCTATCATTAGCACTCATCCGATCAACGTAAGAGTTTGTTGCAAGAACAAACAAGTTCTTAACTCTCCTCCCAATGTGAGCAACATCAGCCTTAACCGCTGATACGTTGCTAAGGAACTTCACTTCTGTTGGCCCAAACAGAACGTGATAACCCGCGTCTACCGTATTGGTCACAGAGAAGAGGTTCTTCTTCATGCCCGGTACATGATACACACTCCTTAACGTGAGTGACCCCTTATCACTACCCAAGGACACAACCCCCTCCTTCTCTACTGCATAAACAGTATTATCAACAGTAATAATAGCTTCGTTACCTGAGTAAGTTTGCAGCGAGGAGAACTTTGACTTGTCTCCGGTGAGGTGATGACCACAGCCGGAGTCCACGATCCACTCATCGTGGAGGTCGACAGCGGAGAAGACAGACACAGGTGTCTGTCATGAAAGCTCCACCCCATCCAGCTTCCTCAGTATTAGAGCAAGCTTCCTCCTTGCCTGCAGCATGCCCAGGTTGCAGTTTGACCTTGCAGTCACGCTTGAAGTGTCCCCGCTGATGACACCTGTAGCACTTCAAGTTCTTCTTCCAATCCTTCTTAGGAGCAGCGCTCCTCTCTGACTGATAAGAGGTTGAAGGCTCATTTTCAGCAACGATGTTCTTCTTCTTCCCTTCCCATCTCTTCTTCTTCTTGCCTGTGAACAACGCTTCACTACCTTCTTCAGAGATAGTGACTCCAGCCATCTGTCTGACTAAGCTTTCCTGCGAAGCAAGCAGGTTCTCAAGCTCCAGCAGAGAGGACTGAGTGACCCAGCTTTGAACAGAGGTTACAAAGGCAACATACTCTTTCTGCAAGCCATGGATAATGTGCCTTTTCAACTTGGCCTCAGAGATGTGTTCATCAGGATCAAGCGCTGATATCTCAGCACACAGACTTTTCATCTTCAAAAGGAACTTAGAGATGGTCAGGTCTTCTTGAGTCGTCATAGCCAACTCATTCTCCATGAACTGTAGCCTCGCCACATTCTTCCTGTTGAACAACCCATCAATAGTTGTCCAAATATCAGCAGCCGACTCACATCCAATGATGTGTTCAAACAGCTCAGGTGAAACAACCCTCTTGAGGGTAAACTCAGCCTTTGCGTTAGTTTTCCTCCAGACTCTCACCAGCTTAGCAGTACCAAACACAACTGTAACTTCCTGTCTGTCGTCACCACCGACGACCTCCCATAGCTCCTCGCCCAGAAGAAAACTCTTCATGCACGACTTCCACTTTTTAAAGTTAGTCGTGGTTAAGAGTTCAATACCCAGAACTCTTGCATAGCTCCCTTCCATTGCAGCAACCTTGGTTAAACTTTCAGATGCACAGAGCACAACACAAGTTGATCACCGCTCAAGCAACTGAATCTCGCTCTGATACCATGTTGAATTTTCTCAAAGTGGTCAACGAGATAGTCTGACGCCAAATTAATATTCTCCGAGCTATCAAGATCACACTTTGATCAAGCGGAAACCAGGAAAGCAAGCTCAAAAACCAAATGCAAGAAGAATGAACAAGCAGATCATATATTCATTCACAAGGCGAGGTATACATGGCGAGACATGATTTCGTCAGTACAAAGGAAAAACAGAAAGTCAAAACAATCCGAGCGGACAGAACTGGAGACCGCCGAGACCGCCCAGTCCGCCAAAGTCGCCGAACCCGCCCGAACTGCTGCTGATAGAAGACGAATAGAACACAGAGTCCGCCGAGACCGCGAGGTCGCGCGGACACATCGTTATTCGCTGACTGCTGCCGAACTGAAGAACAGACCGCCTACCCGCCCGAGTCCGGCGGACAGGTTATTGAACTTGGAAAAACTGAAGCAGAGAAACTGATAAGCCGCAGAAGCAACCTGCTGAGACCGCCGATTGTAACCGCAAACTTCACTGATCCTGACCGAAGTCAAAGCCAAACTCCTGGCTCCACAGTGCTAGCCGCGCAACCTGCAAACAACAATTAGTTATCTCTTCTCAACCCGCGCGGACAGGAAAACCCAGACCGCAACAATTAACCAAGATTCAACTTACTGTTCACTCAGTTACTGTAGACGTGCCGGAGGGGGGGGGGGGTCTATTTATAGGCAGGGTGAGGAGTGTGGTCACCGCCCTAGAGAATAGAGTCACCGCCACAGTTCGCGGCTAACACAAACAGTCCGCCGAGTCCGCAAGGACTTGGCCAGACTTCAACAACCCACCAGGCGCCAGGTCAAAAACAGACCGCCACCGTGCAGACACTACGCCAGTCCGCACTGCATGCAAGCACAGCGCCAGTCCGCCACTCAACACAGCATGCAGACATAACCACAACCCATGCTGTATCAGTCCGCACACTATACGCGGACGAAGCGGCAGTCCGCACAGCTCGATAACAACGCCATAGTCTGCCACGAGTCCACGACCAACAGGCAGTCCGCCCGGACAACAGTGGACTCTGTGGACACTGCGAACACCATGGACTCGTCACAGAAAATGACCAAGTCCAGCAACCCATCAAGCAACTGCCGCGAGCATGACATACACAAAAGACCCAGACCGCCAATCATCAGGACAGTCCGCCACAAACAATGTGGCCAACACTTACTGCAACACCGGAGAGCTCGGCAAGGACCCAAGCCTATCTCCAAAAGCAGTCCGCTAGGGCGGACACCGCGGACTCAATCAAGTCCGCAACAACTCCCGCGGATAACCACCAATCCGCCCGGTTACCATAAGAGCCGGCTTAACTGCAGAACCACAGGTCGAGCAGAGCACCGCCACCAGACCGCTAAAGACAGGCCGCACAGGCCGCTCCACAAGAACAGCCAAGCCACCAAGTCCAACCAGGCCAGGTCACCCAGGCCGCAACCATCAGTCCGCCCAGGCCGCGGACTCAGACCGCTCAGACCGCTCGGCCTGCCCCATCACCCACTTTCACTTCACAAATTTCAACAGTTTCTAATCGCTCTGAATCAAATTGTTGAGGCAGAAGAGTGCGAGCGTGCAGTCATTCCGGCGACTGCCTCCGTTTTCCCCTCAGGATTCCCAATGCTCTTCGACGGAGAACCAGAGACCAGAGCTTCCCCAGCCTTTAAGAAGTTTGTCGTTCTCTTAAACGGATAGGCCTCTTGAACGCTAGAAAACAACCAGTGAGGGCCGCCTCTGGAATCAACACCAACACAACCTCCTTCGGCGTTGGTGCCTTGCCGAAGAGCCGGCGATGGACGAGAATAAAGATGGATAACCAGCTTCTTCCTACGTTCCTCCGGAATGTTGTCCTGTCAGATGTCGATAATGACATGGAGGTGGCAATCGACGTGGGGAGGCAGAGCTAGAGGTTAAAAGTTTTGGCTTTGCTTGAGTTGTGAAATTGTGGAAAAACCTTTCCTTGGAGTTGGTGAACGAGGTCCTGATGCTTATAGCTTTAATGGAGATTCCAAAATCAGGATGAACATGCTTCCATACCTTGAAGATGTAGATCTTGTAAGTCTCGGGACCCTTCTTGACCTTTTTTCTTCTTTTCTCAACGGAGGAGCCGCCCTTCCCGGCACGAGATTCTGAACCGCTCCTTTCTTGATCGTTGTTCGTTGGATATTCCGGCGAAATGACCGAAGATGTTGGGAGAATTAATCTCTCAACGGTTAGGAATTCTTGAGTTGAAGAGGGCGATGACTGTTCCGACGAGGAAGAATATGGATGGCGTCTGTAGAGAAACACCCAAAATATTGTGAAATAAAAATGGAATTTTATTTCTTTTACTTAATATCTAAATACAAGAATTTGTACATTAATCTAGGAAGAAAAAGAGGAAGACACATCACAGTCTAAGACGTGAGACTAAAGACATAAGGAGTAAGGGGGCCCTAAATGTTCCTTTCTTTGGGCCTTTACAGGTTTCTTTTCTAATACTCCCCCACAAGCTGGACTGTACAAATCATAAGCCCCCAGCTTGGACAAGAACTGATAATATAATGCATGCGGTAATGCCTTAGTGAGGATATCAACAACTTGATCAATAGTTGAAACATGTTTCAACTTTAGCTTCTTCATTTGAACTTTCTTCCGAATAAAGTGACAGTCGCAAAATAAAGTAGATGGTGAGGAAAGTTTGACTCTTAAATCATCTAAGAGACTTTCTAATCATGAAAGCTCAGATACAATGGATGTCATCGAACGACACTCAGCTTTGGCCAAATAGCGAGCAACTACAGCTACGCCTAGTAATAAGATGTCCTCCAAAGTACGTACAAAATCCGCTTGTGAAACGCCAATCATCCAGTGAACCAACATAATCAGCATCTGAATAAGTAACCAACGTCGAAGTTTAAGACGAAGAGGTTTTGTATACAAGCCCTTGTCCCAGAGCTGTATTCAAATATCTTAGGATACGCTCGACTGCCTGGAGGTGAGACATCCTTGGAGAGTGCATGAATCGACTAATAATCCCAACAATAAATGAGATGTCTTGTCTTGTAACTGTAAGATAAATCAACTTTCCTGCAAGACGTTGATAATACTCTGGATTTGGAAGAAGTAGATCGGTGTCAGTGGCATGGGCACACAACTTGTGATTGACATCCATAGGAGTATCAATAAGCTTGCATCCAGAATAGCCAGCGTCATGAAAAAGATCAAGACAATACTGCCGTTGGGATAGAACAAGGCCATCAGTACATCTTGCAATTTCTAGGCCGAGGAAGTACCGAAGATTTCTCCAGTCTTTTGTCTGAAAAACTGAATTTAGGTGCTTCTTAATCATTTGTATTCCTTTTGAATTATCTTCTGTAATTAGAATGGCATCGACATAAACTGAGAGGAGAACAATGATTGTTGTTTATGACGAGTAAAGAGAGAGAAGTCCGCCGAGCTCCGAGTAAATCCAACATTACGAACAACCTTACTGAACTTGACAAATCATGCACGAGAAGACTGTTTGAGAGCATAAATCGATTTCTTCATATGACAAACAAGTGACTCCCCCGTGGTCTGAAACTCGGGAGGCTGTTTCATGTAGACAGTTTCTTGAAGGTCGACATTTAGAAAAACATTTTTAATATCTAACTGATATAATGGTCACTGACGATGGACAACCAAGAAGATCAGGACACGTACGATGTTTAACTTTGCAACGGTGAAAAATGCCTCACCATAATTGAGATCTTGTTGCTTAGTAAACCCACGAGTCACAAGACGACCCTTAAGACGGTCAATTGTCCCATTAGGAGCATGTTTGATCGCGAAGACCCATTTACATCCAACGCAAGTATGCCCTGGAGGAAGGGACACCAGATCCCAGGTTTGATTAGCCTGAGGGCAGTCATTTCCTTATCCATGGCCGTACGCCATCCCGGATGCTGAAAAGCCTCCTGCATAGAGTTAGGTATAGATATGAAGGATAAAGAACTTGCAAATTAGAGAAGCGTCAGGGAAAAACGATACAAGGATTCATAATTCGCCAAGGGATGCTTTGTGGAGACAGGAGCCGAATTAACAGGCCGCGAGGCACCAGAGGTTGAAGGCGACTGTGAAGGGGCATTAGAGCGAGGAGGACGGTGAGTGTAGACACGAGAAGGGGTGGTTTGTCCGGTACGACAACCGGGGTTGGGAGGAGCGGTGAGAGAGTAGTAACAACGACTTAGGCATAGGGCAATAACGACGGTGTAGGAGGAGAGGAAGGAGAAGAGCATAAAAACTGATCTTCTAGAAGAGTAACATCAGCAGACACAACAACCTCGCGATTTGTGGGGGAGTAACACATATAGTCTTTCTGAGTACAAGAGTAACCAACAAACATATATTTGGTAGCCCGAGGAGCAAGTTTGTCAGTGGCAAAACCATGATTATGGACATAATAGGTACATCCAAATATTTGAGGTGTAAGAGAGAAGGGCGGTGTGGAGGGAAAGAGAAGACTAAACGGAGCGACATAGTTGAGAACGGAGGAGGACAGACAATTGATGAGATATCATGTCGTAGAGACAACATAGTGCCAATAAGCCTTGGAAATTTGCATTTGAAACATAAGGGAGCGAGCAATATCAAGAAGATGTCGATTCTTGTGCTCCGTCACACCATTCTGTTGGGGGATATAGGCACAAGAGGTTTGATGGATGATCCCAAACTCAGCACAAAGATCATCAAAGACATGACTGGTGTATTCTCGTGCATTGTCTGTACGGAGAGTTTTAATTTCAAAAATAAATGCACGAAACACACAAGTAAGATTTGAGCGATCATGAAGTAAATATAACCACGTTATACGAGAGTAATTATCAATAAAAGTAATGAAATAGCGATAACCAGAAAGACTTGCAATTTTATATAGACCCCAAACATCTGAATGCACTAAATCAAATGGAGCAGCGCTCCGAGTACAACGAGGAGGAAAAGAAGACTAAAAATACACGACTCGCAGGTAAATGTCGGAAGAGGTAAGTAGGGAAGAACCTTCTTGAGGATGGGAAGATGGCATGCCCAAGACGTCGATGTCACTCTGCAGAGCTAACAGATGAGAGAATGGTGGGAGAAACGTCAAGAAGGTAGAGCTCGTTGCACGGTCATCCTTTACTAATGATACCTGCGTCCGTCGATCGCACATCACAAAAGAAGAAGACGTGAAGGTGAAAGAACAGTCAAGGTCTTCAGTGAGGCCGCTAACAAAAAATATATTGAAAGGGGCCCGAGAGATAAAAGATCGAGCAAACAGAGCTAAAAGAGCCGAGAGGCGTATCAGCAGAGCCTGAGATAGGAGCGGTGTCACCATTAGCTACAATGATAAACTTGAGATGCAGAGATGCCAAGTACTGAGGTGATTTCTGGGAAGTGTTATGATGAGTAACACCAAAGTCCACAATCCAACGTGGACTATTGGAGAGACAAACAATACATTCATTGTAGATAGAGACAATGAAACCAGGAAGACGGTTGAGTAACCCTTGGAGTTGCTGGAGCTGAAGACGCATTATTTCAATGTCGGCGTGAGTGGCAGAAGATGTGTCAGCAACGACAGAGATATTAACCGGAGGAGGTAGACCATGTTTGCGGTAACATTTTGTCTCAAGATGTCCATCCCTACCATAGTGACTACACTTGGATTTAGGCCGACTGTTGCAACCTCTCCCCCAGTAGCCGGTGCGACCTCTTCGGTTAGATGGACAGGGGGGGTGAGAGACAACTGAGTGTTGGAGAAGAGCCGGAGAGGGAGGTCCGGGAACATTTGGACGTGGTGTCACCTTCAACAATATTGAACAAACATCGAAGAGTGATGGAATAGTGGAAGAAGAGAGTATTTGATCCCGAACACTGTGAAGATGAGGCGTAACACGAGCCATCATCATGGTGATACCAACAACCTCTTTTTAAGCATGCTGGGCAACAAGATCAGTAGTAGACGGTTGATGTTGAATCCATGCCTCAACCAAAGTTTTATAGAGTGCAACAAAGGAGTTTAAGTCTTCACTACCTCCTGAATCGAGAGATTGAAGATCTGTGATGATGTCAAATAAATGTTGAAGACTGTCCTTGCCGGAATAAAGGGAATGAAGTTCATCCCTTGGCCGTCTCATGATATATGGTCATGCGATAGGGTTCACTATCCAGGGAGTTGAAGAGCCATATTTGAACACGACCATTATCACAAAGCCAATTGTCAGAAGGAGCAGAAGGGGTGTCCTTAGTGACATGATGCAAACGGCCCTTAGTCTGAAGAACAAGACAGACGGAATGCACCCACTCAACAAAATTCTTCATCCCACTTAAAGAAATAGTAGTCATCCGTAGCTCATCGCGGACTTCAGGAATCGGTAGTGCAGCACGAGTAGGAAGAGAAGGCACATCAGTAGATGCCATAGAGCTCACCTGCGGCTCGGACAAAAAACTGCAGGAATCAGGCGGACTGGCGGCTAGACATGAGTAACACAAAGGTAGGCGCTGAAACAGCTGGAGCACCAGACCCTGGGTGGCTAGATGCAGATCGACGGCAAAGAAAGCCCGCGCGAGAATAGATAAGCGGCAAGCAACTGACGATAAAAGAGATGAGGCCGCGAGCAGAGGAGAGAAAGCAGCCCGCAACAAAAGAATCAACGAGCTGAGCAACCCGCGTGAGGACAATGAAGCAGCCCGCACGAGGAGAGGTAGGTTGCAGAAGCGGGCAGAGACAAGCCACACGAGAAGGCAGCACACAAAGGCGAGAAAGGAGCCCGTGCGAGGAGAATCAGCGAGCTAAGCAACTGGTCGGCAAATTTCGGGCGTGAAGGCAGGCTGCACAAGAAGAGGGGTCGTGCGAGAAGGCAGCACAGAGACGAGAAACGACGGAAGCTCGGGGAGACTGCAAGGGCAATGATGAGGAGTCTGGGCACAAGAAGCAGTAGGAGACCAGTGAGCTTAACCAGGAGAAAGCACGGTGAAGCCCAAAGAACTGAAAAAAAGAAGCGGCTAAAGGAGCCCGATGCCGCAAAACCAGAGAACAGAGCACCAAAGGCGCGCGTCAAGACGAACAGACCGCGGCGAGAAGAGAAGGGAGGGGGGCCCACTTGTCACAGGAAGGAAAAACTATAAGAACAAGGGGAATGGAGGGGGGGGGGGGGGGGGGCGGTGGACCTACGGTTAGAAATTTTCTAACCACCCAACTGAGTGTGAGCGAGACCCGTTGCATGACAATAGAGGATCGGATGACACTGATACCATGTAGAGAAATGCAAAAAATGTTGGGAAATAAATATGATATTTTATTTCTTTCACTTAATCTCTAAATACAAGAATTTGTACATTAATATAGGAAGAAAAAGAGGAAGATACCACCCAATCTAAGATCTGGGACTAAAGACATACGGAGGAAGAGGACCCTAAATGGGCCTATCTTTGGGCCTTTACACGTTTCTTTTCTCACAACGTCAATGGCGCAAGTTGAGTGGGCTGGGTCTTCGTGCATCAGAGAACTAAGTTGAATTTGCTGATGGAGATGAATCTTCATCTTGTTAAGGCCTTCGAATTGTAGTGGATCCGGAGTCTGTCATGGGCGGAAAAAGTATCGGGAATATGCACTTGAAGGCAAATTGTGAAGGCCACTGATCGTTGATCTTAGGCAATCGAAGAAAACTCTAGCGTGCCCGTCGCCGTTGCCTAGGATCTGGAAGCCCGTTGGAGGAAATAGTACGCTAACGAGATCACCATTGTAAGGATCCAAAGTCGTTACGAGGCCGCCGGTGAGATCGCCGACACTAGAAATATAAACTAACTACTAAAGATTAGGCTAGAGGAGAGGTGGCCGGAGGTGAGAGATGAAGCTTGGGTAAGAGATGAAGGGAAGTAGGCAACGGAGAAGACAATTTGAACAAGTAAACTTTATTCAAATCTCTTCCTATTTCATTACAACACATTAGGCTACATTTATAGCCTAATGCCCTAATATGATTAATCATCTAATTACAAATATGTCATCCACATACGACTCCCTTACATCATCTAATTACAAATATGTCATCCTCATATATGACTCCCTTACAGTGTATGGGCTTGTTTAGGTTCTCTTTCCCGAAATTCAAGGTCGCAATAGCCACCTGTGTTGAAAATTGTGAAGTGAAAGTGGTTGATCGAGCAGACCGCGCGGCCTGGGCGGACTGATGGTGCGGTCTGAGTTTAGTGATGGTGCGGCCTGGGTGAACTGATGGTGTGACTTGAGCGGTCTGTCTAGTGCGACCTGATGACGATGTTCTGTTAGCTCGACTTGTGGTTTTGCTGTTGGCTTGTTCTCCTTGATGTAACCGGGCAGATTGGTGGTGTATCCGCTGTTGAAACCAAAATTGGTCACCGAGAGTGCAAAATACTCAAAAAGCTTAAAAACTAAGCACGCCTCATTCAGGGTCCACTCTTCGCGAATACGGGGTTGTACACAATCCCCGCTCTTTTCGAGGTTGGCACAAGCTCGGAAAGAAACATCCAACCCAACGTATTCGCGGAGTGTAACTTCTCCGCGGGGTCAACCTGCCATGCCAGCTATGGGAGCCTGGGTGGCGAGAGCTTCTCCGGGTAACAAACTTGGCTCCCACGAGAGATCAACCTGCCCTGCCAGCTAGATGAGAGCCTGACAGCGGAATCCATCCCGGAGCTAAGGGCTTGGCTTCCACGAGAGATCAACCTGCCCTGCCAGCTAGGTGAGAGCCTGATAGCGGAATCCATCCCGAGGTGAGACCTACCCACCCTCCGAGAGATCAACCTGCCCTGCCAGCTAGGTGAGAGTCTGACAGCGGAATCCATCCCGAGGTGAGACCTTCCCACCCTCCGAGAGATCAACCTGCCCTGCCAGCTAGGTGAGAGCCTGACAGCGGAATCCATCCCGAGGTGAGACCTTCCCACCCTCCGAGAGATCAACCTGCCCTGCCTGCTAGGTGAGAGCCTGACAGCGGAATCCATCCCGAGGTGAGACCTTCCCACCCTCCGAGAGATCAACCTGCCCTGCCAGCTAGCTGAGAGCCTGACAGCGGAATCCATCCCGAGGTGAGACCTTCCCACCCTCCGAGAGATCAACCTGCCCTGCCAGCTAGGTGAGAGCCTGGCAGCGGAATCCATCCCGAGGTGAGACCTTCACACCCTCCGAGAGATCAACCTGCCCTGCCAGCTAGGTGAGAGCCTGGCAGCGGAATCCCTCCCGAGGTGAGACCTTCCCACCCTCCGAGAGATCAACCTGCCCTGCCAGCTAGGTGAGAGCCTGTCAGCGGAATCCATCCCGAGGTGAGACCTTCCCACCCTCCGAGAGATCAACCTGCCCTGCCAGCTAGGTGAGAGCCTGACAGCGGAATCCATCCCGAGGTGAGACCTTCCCACCCTCCGAGAGATCAACCTGCCCTGCCAGCTAGGTGAGAGCCTGGCAGCGGAATCCATCCCGAGGTGAGACCTTCCCACCCTCCGAGAGATCAACCTGCCCTGCCAGCTAGGTGAGAGCCTGGCAGCGGAATCCATCCCGAGGTGAGACCTTCCCACCCTCCGAGAGATCAACCTGCCCTGCCAGCTAGGTGAGAGCCTGGCAGCGGAATCCATCCCGAGGTGAGACCTTCCCACCCTCCGAGAGATCAACCTGCCCTGCCAGCTAGGTGAGAGCCTGACAGCGGAATCCATCCCGAGGTGAGACCTTCCCACCCTCCGAGAGATCAACCTGCCCTGCCAGCTAGGTGAGAGCCTGACAGCGGAATCCATCTCGAGGTGAGACAACTAGGCATCAACGAGAGGTACCACCGGCCCTGCCCAGCTAGTGAGAGCCTGGGCAGCGGGACCGTCTCGGAGCAAAAGAACTAAGCATCTCAATCAATCCTTACCAAATCCTACATCCTCAAACGGGGAGAAATAGATGGGTTACATGATCCCCCCGACTCAGCTGGTCAGGGATAGAACTTGTTACAAGACAGGAAAAATGAAAAAACTACCGCAAGGCGAGGCACCCTCATGGGGCCTGGGCATGACGGCCGTCTTCCGCTTCCTTTTCCTCGGGCACTTCCATCTTGCTCAAGCTTTCCATGACCTTCTCCATCTCCTCTGCCTGGGCCAACCAAGAGATGGTGTTGACAGCCGTGACGTAGCACTGCCTTGCCATCCTGGAGTCCCCCTTGACTCTGACCTGGATCCCTTCGGAGCTGAACTTGTGCATTGGTGGAAGGAAGATGTCACGCAACGAAAGGCGCTGATGAGGGGCCTTCCGAAGATGGCGTTGTAGCTGCTTGGAGCGTCAACAATGACGAACCGGCAGTTCCTTGAGGTCCCTCCCAACTTTACTTGGAGTCCTACTCCACCTTCGACCTCCTTTCTTTCTCCTGAGAATCCGAACATGGGTCCGTCCGAGGCCAACACCCTCCTTGGCTCCACCTTCATCTCCTCAAACGCCTTCCTGAAAACGACGTTGACGGAGCTCCCGTTGTCAACCAAGATCCGGGAGACGCTGTAGCCCTCGATGACCGTCTGGATGACCAGCGCATCACAGAACGGATCCTCATGATCCGGTAGGTCCTTCACCGAGAAGGTGATCTTCTCCTCCCGGGGCGGGGTCTGGGAGGTTGAGGCGACGCTCCTTCGGTACATGACATGGAGGCTTGCCTTCCGAGTGGCCTCGATCCCCACTCCACCATGGATCACCGCTATACCGCCTCGGGGTCCGACATCGACCCGGTCCTCACAAACATAATCCCCTCCTTCTCTGGGCAGAACCTCTTCAACCCGCACTGGTGGCTGTGGCTGGGCAGGGTCTCTCGCCCCCCTCACTTCCAGGAACTCGGGGCAGGTAGCTGTGGCGTGCCCCTCCACCTGGTGGAAGTCACAGTACGGCAACTCTACCCTGACCCTTCTCCTTCCCTGGCGGTTCCTCCTCTCCCTTCGACCAATCTCCATCGCTTGCTGTGGTGGGGGCAGGAGCTGCCTAGGGGCTTGCCTCTGGAAGTTGAACATCCTTTGGCCCCCATGTAAGTTTCCCCCATCTTGGGCGTAACCTCTTCCCGGACCCTGAACCGGTCCTCTCTGCTGTCTCCAACCTGGCTCTAGACCCTTCTGAGCCCTCCGCTCCTCCCTCCTTCTTCCTTCCTGATGCCTTGAGCCACCTCGCTCCTTTGACTCCGTCTCCGTTAGCTCTGCCAACTTCTTGACAAATGCAGGGTTGGCCGCCTCCATGGCTATCTCCTCAGCCGCCCTTTCCATCAGCTCCTCAAAGGAAAGGGGGGCCTTCCGGGTCAAGCTCATCTTGAAGAAGCCCTCCTTCAGCCCGACAGTGAAGGCCATCTGGAGAGCATACCCTGGCATCTCCTGGACCTCCATGATCTCCCCCTGGAACCTGTCTACGTAACGGGCCAGCGACTCCTCGGCCCCCCTGCCTTATCAGGAAGATGGACTCGGGGCTCCTCTTCCGCTTCTTGGAGGTGGAGAAGCGAAGCTGAAAGCTCCGGCTCAAGTTCTCGAACCCATAGATCGACCTTGGAGGGAGTTGATGGAACCAGTCCCTTGCCTTCTCCTTCAACGTGATCGCAAAGAGGCGACACTTGAAGGCATCCGTCATCGGCCTGATGGAGACGGCATCCTCGAACCACTGCAAATGCTGAACGGGGTCATCCTTCCCGGTGTAGTAAGCCATGTCTGGCTCTCTGAACCCCTCGGGAACGGGAGCTGAGATGATCAGCTCGCTGAAGGGTGACCCCTTGAGCGGGGGTCTCGCCTGCTCCACTCGCGCCACCTGCTCGCCTGGGAGGTTGGCACTCGCCGGGCTGGAGAACAGCTCCCGGCCGGTGAGGTCTCGCTCGACCCCATCTCCCATCCTCTCCTTTCCTGGCCTCCTTCCTGGTGCGCTTCCCTCTCCCCCCGCTGGGGTCATCTCGCCTAGACCCCTGGGAGTCGAGTCATCGAGGGGGGGAGCTAGCTCCTGGGGGGTCGGGGTGGAGCTGCCACCCTGAGGAGCAATGCTTCGCAGCATCTCCATGATGCCCTGAATGGAGGCCATGAACTCTTGCCTCCCCACAAAGGGTCCTGGGCTGGGGAGCTCGCCGAGATCATCACTACCTCCTTGACCTCCCGTCATGACACTCTCTCGGGATCTTCTGTGCTGGTCACTGTCCACGCTCACCGCACCAAAGTGTTGAAGCCAAAATTGGCCACCGAGAGTGCAAAATACTCAAAAAGCTTAAAAACTAAGCACGCCTCATTCAGGGTCCACTCTTCGCGAATACGGGGTTGTACATCCGCGGAAGTATGGCGGATTCAGTTGAGTCCGCAGAGTCCGTTGTGGCGGACTGGGTTTGGAGATCGCGAGATCGGCATTGGTCCATGTCCTTGATCTCTGGTGATGCGGTGGATGATAACCGCATTCTTGGTGGCAGACTGTCATTGGAGCTGGCGATCTGGCTTCATGTCCGCAGAGCTCGCGCCTCGTGTAGTGGGTTGCTGGACTTGGTCACACACTGTGACAAGTCCAGGATATTCGCTGTGCCCGCGGTGTCCGCTGGTTGACCGAGCAATCTGTGCCTGTTGGTCGTGGACTCGTGTGGCGGGCTGGTGCGGTGTTCGCAGGCTGTGCGGACTGGTGTTGTATCCACGTATAACGTGCAAACTGGTGCAGTATGTGGGTTGTTGCTGTCTGCGTGCTGAGCAGCATGCGGGCTGGTGCGGTGTTCGCCAGGTAGCGGACTGGCTTCCTGACTTGGTGCCTGGCGAATCGGCTCTGGCCTTGTCCTCACGGACTGCCAGTCTGAGTTGTGCTAGTTGCGAGCTTGGGTGGTGACTCTATCTACTAGGGTGGTGACCACACTCCTCACCCCGCCTATAAATAAGACCCCCCGTCACTTCAATAGTAACTGAATGAACAATAAGTTGAGCGCAGATTAATTGCTGCGGCCTCGGTTTTCTAGTCCGCGCGGATTGAGAAGGTTTAACTGGTTGCTGTTTGCAGATTGTGCAGCTAGCACTGTGAAGCCATGAGTCTGGTTCTGATTGCGGTCAGGAAGCAATGAAGCTTGCTGTTACAATCAGCGGATTGCACCAGGTCGCACTTTGCAGTCAGCCAGTCTTCTCTCCAACAATTTTAGTTCAATTTCAATAGTCAGTTCGTTGGTCTCGACGGACCTGACGGTCTGTTCTTTCAGTTTGGCGGCAACTTGTAGAACAGTCGTCTCAGCAGAATAACAGGTTGTCCGCGGACTGCGTGTACTCCGTAGATTAGTGTAGCAGCAACAGCTTGGCGGTCTCAGCGGACTTGGCAGACTAGGCGGTCTCTGAGGCAGTCCGCCCGGCTTGAAGTTTTCTTGTTTGTTTGACTCTCTATTGTACTTGGCGAAATCATGTCTCGCCATGTATACCTTGCCTTTTAAAGTTGATAGTTGATATTACAAGATCTGTGGTTGCTCTCCTTTGTTTCTGATTACTTAGTTCAGTTTATGGTTGGAGTGTTCCTGTGCCTAGTTCTCGCTTTCTGCTTGATCAAGTGATCAACTTGATAGCTCTGAAAGTGTTTGCTTGATACCAGAACTACCAGTTGATCAGCTTGTGAGAAATTTTAACATGGTATCAGAGGGAACAGTGGCTTGAGCAGTGAGCAGTGATCAACCTCAGTTGTGCTCGGCGCTTCTGGAAGCTTTGTGATTAGTGGTTGGTGCAATGTATGGAGCTTACGCAAGGGGTCTTGGCATTGAACTTCTTACAGCGACTAACTTTAACAAGTGGAAGTCGTGTATGAAGAGCTATCTGCTGGGCGAGGAGTTGTGGGAGGTCGTCGGTGGTGACGACAAGCAAGAAGTAACTGCTGCTACTGGTTCTGCTGAGCAGGTGAGAGTTTGGAGGAAGACTAATGCAAAGACAGAGTTTGCTCTCAAACGTGCTGTATCACCGGAGCTCTTTGATCACATCTTAGGATGTGAGTCTGCTGCTGAGATATGGACAACCATTGATGATTTGTTCAACAGGAAGAATGTAGCAAAGCTACATTTCTTGGAAAATGAGTTGGGTAAGACAACTCAAGGAGATCTCTCCATCTCAAAGTTCTTCCTCAAGATGAAGAACCTGTGTGCTGAAATATCAGCATTGGATCCTGATAAGCCCATCTCTGAAGCTAAGTTGAAGAGACACATAGTTCGCGATTTGCGGAAGGAGTATGTGGCATTTGTGACTTCCGTTCAAGGGTGGACAACTCAACCTTCTTTGCTAGAGCTGAAAAATCTGCTAGTGTCACAGGAGAGCTTGGCTAGGCAGATGGCCAGGGTGACTATCTCTGAAGGAGGTAGTGAAGCTCTCTTCACTGATAAGAAGAAGAAAAGATGAGAGAAGAAGAAGAAGCTTGCTGTTGATGATGGGCCTTCAACTTCATATCAGTAAGAGAGGAGCGCTGCTCCTAAGAAGAACTAGAAGAAGGAGTTGAAGTGCTACATGTGCAATTAGACAGGACACTAAAAGCGTGACTGCAAGGTCAAACTGCAATCTGGGCATGTTGCTGACAAGGAGGGAGCTGGTTCCAGTGCTGAGGAAGCTGGGTGAGGATGAGCCTTCTTGACAAGCACCAGTGTTCATGCTCTTTCCACCGTTGACTACCAAGATGACTGGATAGTCGACTCGGGGTGTGGTCATCACCTCACTGGAGATGAGTCGAAGTTCTCTTCGCTGCAACCGTTCTCAGGTAATGAAGCTATTATTACTGCTGATGACTCTGTTCATTCTGTAGAGAAGGAGGGTGTTGTTTCTTTGGATAGTGCTCCGGGTCCGCTTACTCTAAGGAGTGTGTACCACGTTCCTGGCATGAAGAAGAACCTCTTCTCAGTGACCAACGCAGTTGACGCAGACTATCATGTTCTGTTTGGCCTAACAGAAGTAAGGTTTCTCCGCAACGTATCAGCGATAAAGGCTGATGTTGCTCATGTAGGGAGAAGAGTAAGAGACTTGTTTGTCTTATCAACAAGCTCTTATGTTGATTGGATGAGAGCCAATGATAGCGCGACTATCTGGCATGAAAGACTAGGGCACGTGGGGATGGACAAGCTGAAAGATATGTCGATGAGGAGCCTGGTGAAAGGCTTGCCGAAGTTTTCATCCTACGAAGATGACCACATTTGCGCGGGGTGTCAAAAAAGTAAGGCTCATCGCCTTCCGTTTGATAAGTCACAAACGAGGAGCAATGCACCATTGAAATGCATCTATGGTGATCTGATGGGGCCAACGGTTACCGCTAGTCTTGGAGGCAACAGATACATGCTGGTATTGATTGATGACTACTCAAGATACACTTGGGTGTATTTCATGAAGGAGAAGTCGACAGATTTCCAATTGTTTGTGGAGTTCAAAGAGCTGGTGGAGGGCCGGCTTGGCTTGCGGATCAAGAAGTTCAGATCAGACAACGGTGGTGAGTTTGTTTCATCTGAATTTTCTAACTTCTGCAGAAAACACGAGATCCAGAGAGAGCTTACTTGTGCTCATACTGCACAACAAAAATGGAGTAGCGAAGAGGAAGATCCATCACTTGACGGAAACTTGCAAGTGTTGGCTTCATGCAAAGGGCATTTTCAGGTCATTTTGGGCGGAAGGAATAGCTTGCGCAACCTACGTCATCAGTCGGATGCCTCTGAGTCCGATCAACATGAAGTCTCCCGTAGAAATGATGTTCAAGGAGAAGCCGAGCGTGGAACACCTTCGGTTGTTTGGATCAACCTGCTATGTTCACATCCCGGATGCTCAGAGAACCAAGTTTGATGCAAAGACGAGGAAGCTCGTCTTTGTGGGCTATGATGAGCCGAAGAAGAGCTGGAAGTGCATGGATCCTGCGACAAGAAAATTCTTTGTATCAAGAGATATTGTCTTTGATGAGATAACGTCGTATGTAGGTGACACTGTTGAGCTGCAGGAGAGCAGGGTTGATGAAGGGCAGAGGGAAGCTGCTGAAAATCTTCAGGTGGAGCTGCCTGTGTCACCAGGAGCTCCAGGTGTTTCAAGCTCTAGGGCAGAAGCTCCCGGTTCGAGAAGCAGCGGGAGTGAAACTCCAAGTGTGCCTGGGAACGGAGCTGGTTCTGAAGAAGCAACGGAGGTGGTGAGCAAAGAGCAACCTCTTCGGAGATCGAAGAGGACCATCAAGCCACAAACTCGGTATTGCGAAGGGAACATGATGAGCCTTGTCTTTTGTTTCTTCGCAGGCCCCCTGGATGAGCGGGAGCCTTCAAAGTTTGAAGAAGCCACTGAAGTCAAGGGGTGAAACGATGTCATTGATGAGCAGATGACTGCCCTCAAGAAGAATGAAACTTGGGACTTGATGCCCAAGGTTGATGGTGTTACTCCTGTAACTTGCAAGTGAGTTTACAAGCTGAAGAAGAAGGCGGATGAAAGCATCGAGCAGTACAAGGCTCGCCTTGTAGCTCGAGGGTTTTCACAACAGTACGACGAGGACTATGAGGAGACGTTCAGTCCTGTGGCGAAAATGACTTCAGTACGAGTGGTGATAGTTTTGGCGGCTTGCCAGGGCTGGAAGATGTGGCAGCTGGACGTAAAGAACGCCTTCCTTTACGGGGAGATCGACAATGACATCTTCATTGATCAGCCGCTCGGTTATGTATCTGAAGAACATCCGGACTACGTCTGCAAGCTCCGAAAAGTCCTTTATGGCTTGAAGCAGACTCCTCGAGTCTGGTATGGGAAGATTACAAAATACCTCTAGTTCTGCAGCTACTTGGCTTCAAACTCAGACTCGAGCTTGTCCGTCAAGAAGAAGGGAGAACTTCTAGTCCTTATGCTGTTGTACGTGGATGACATGATCATCACGGGGAACTCCAAGGAGGAAGTAGCTAGACTCAGGGCAGAGCTAGCTATCAGGTTCGAGATGAAAGATCTGGGTGAACTCCACCATTTCCTTGGACTTGAGGTGGAGAGGAAGAAGAGCGGCATACTCGTATTCGAGAAGGGCTATGCGGAACGGATCGTTCAGCGATTCAGCATGCAGGACGGAAAGTGTAGCTCTACTCCATTTGATTCAGGCGTCAAACTTCGGCAGGATGAGGGGAGGATTCTTCTGGATCCTTTGGTGTTTCGGGCTCTAGTTGAGAGTCTTATCTACTTGACGATTATGAGGTCAGATATTGCTTACACGGTTGACCGAGTAAGTCGGTATATGGAGGAATCAAAGAAGCCTCATCTGATGGCGGCTAGGAACATCCTGAAGTATGTGAAGGCTACTTCTGATATGGATCTCCTTTATAAGAGTGACACGAAGTTTATTCTTCAAGGTTACTCGGATGCTGATTATGGGGGAGATGCAAATGACGGGAAGTCAACATCTTGTTATGTCTTCACTTGTGGATCATGCAGTATCTCTTGGTGCAGCAAGAAGCAGGACCCTGTGTCCGTCTCTACTACGGAAGCGGAATACAAGGCTTCGGCCTTGACAGCTCGGGAAGCTATCTGGCTCAGGAGACTAGTAGAGGACGTCTATGGAGAAGTGCGCGGTGCTACTCTGCTGAGCGGTGACAATGAAAGTGCCCTGAAGCTGGTGAATAATCCAGTTTGTCACGCTCGGACCAAGCACATAGAGATTGAACACCACTTCATTCGGGAGAAGGTGTTGGAGGGATCTCTTATGGTGCAGCATGTGCGGAGTGAGGACAATGTCGCGGACATCTTCACGATGCCGTTGCCGAAGGTGTTGTTTTCACGGTTACGAGTACTGTTGGGCTTGATCACCACTTCTCACTTCAAGGGAGAGTGTTGAAAATTGTGAAGTGAAAGTGGTTGATCGAGCAGACCGCGAGGCCTGGGCGGACTGATGGTGCGGTCTGGGTTTAGTGATGGTGCGGCCTAGGTGAACTGGTGGTGTGGCTTGGGCGGCTTGTCTACTGCGACCTGATGACGGTGTTCTGTCAGCTCGATTTGTAGTTTTGCTGTTGGCTTGTTCTCCTTGATGTAACCGGGCGGATTGGTGGTGTATCCGCGGAAGTATGGCGGACTGAGTCCGCGGAGTCCGTTGTGGCGGACTGGGTTTGAAGATCGCGAGATCGGCATTGGTCCATGCCCTTGATCTCTGGTGATGCGGTGGATGATAATCGCATTCTTGGTGGCGGACTATCCTTGGAGGTGGCGATCTGGCTTCGTGTCCGCAGAGCTCATGTCTCGTGTAGTGGGTTGCTGGACTTGGTCACACACTGTCACAAGTGCAGGTATTCGCTGTGCCAGCGGTGTCCGCTGGTTGACCGGGCGATCTGTGCCTGTTGGTCGTGGACTCGTGTGGCGGGCTGGTGCGGTGTTCGCAGGCTGTGCGGACTAGTGCTTTGTCCGCGTGTAGCATACGGACTGATGCAATATGTGGGCTGTTGTTGTCTGCGTGCTGAGCAGCATGCGGGCTGGTGCGGTGTCCGCCAGGTAGCGGACTGTCTTCCTGACTTGGTGCCTGGCGAATCGGCTCTGGCCTTGTCCTCACGGACTGACTTGGTGTCTGAGTTGTGCTAGCTGCGAGCTGGGGTGGTGACTCTATCTACTAGGGCGTTGACCACACTTCTCACCCCGCTTATAAATAGGTCCTCCCTTCACTTCAATAGTAACTGAATGAACAATAAGTTGAGCGCAGATTAATTGCTGGGGCCTCGGTTTTCTATTCCGCGCTGATTGAGAAGGTTTAACTGGTTGCTGTTTGCAGGTTGTGCAGCTAGCACTGTGAAGGCAGGAGTCTGGTTCTGATTGCGGTCAGGAAACAATGAAGTTTGCGGTTACAATCAGTGAGTTGCAGCAGGTCGCACTTTGCGGCCAGCTAGTCTTCTCTCCAGCAATTGAAGTTCAAGTTCAATAACCAGTTCGCCGGTCTCGGCGGACTGGTGGTCTGTTTTTTCAGTTCGGCGGCACCTTGCAGAGCAGTCGTCTCAGCAGAATAACGAGTTGTCCTCGGCGCGGACTCCGTAGATCAGTGTAGCAGCAGCGGCTTGGCGGTCTCAGCGGACTTGACGGACTAGGCGGTCTCTGAGGCAGTCCACCCGACTTGAAGTTTTCTTGTTTGTTTGACTCTCTATTGTACTTGGCGAAATCATGTCTCGCCATGTATACCTTGTCTTGTAAAGTTGATAGTTGATATTACAAGATCTGTGGTTGCTCTCATTGTTTCTGATTACTTAGCTCAGTTTATGATTGGAGTGTTCCTGCGCCTAGTTCTCGCTTTCCGCTTGATCAAGTGATCAGATTGATAGCTCTGGAAGTGTTTGCTTGATACCAGAACTAATCGCTGAATGAGATCGACATTTCATTATATTGATACAATAAAGAATAGGGAAAATACAAGGAGAGCAGTTCCACAAACAACTGCGATCACAATATATTTTCATATTATTTTGTTTTTAAGTAAATTAGAGCTTTGAATTTGAGGAAATTCAATTCTCCATAACATATTTCTCTCTCTCTCTCTAACTCGGATTCTCTGGCCTGAACGTTAAATAGGAACATAGGTCTCCAACCTGTGGAGGAATGAGGTCGGAGAGGTTATTATTGGAGAGGGAAAACACGACGAGCCATGTGGCTGTGAGGGGTGAGGGTATTTCGCTGGAGAAGGCACATATCAAAAACCATACAGCCATAAAAGGAGCCTTTTTTGGATGTATTCTTTATCAAAATAAGATGCTTGAGGGCGGAAACGGGAAAGTGGACACCAAGATGTTGGAGGTAGATTTGTGAGCTGAGTGCGACTCCGATGAGAAAAGGAAATTGGTTGTGTTGAAGCAGTACCTGGCGACGATCATCCGAACAATGTATTGGGCCGCGTACTGCTGAGAAATGGAAATGGGTAGACATGACAATCCAATCAAAATTTAATTTAAACTTCGTAAATTTTAATGGAGGCTAGGAAATGAACTACTTTTAATAAAACTAAAGTATTTAGGTACCATGCATTATTCTATGTTGTATTTGCTTGACAAACTGAATCTCAATCCCAGCAAGAATGCAATTTCTTACAACAAATGTCAGTGATAGAGATTGCCAAACAAGATGTTGCTTGAGCTATTAAAATAATCTCCAGATAGATGTCTCGCAAATACTATGTTGCATTCACTTGGCTACGACTCGATTACGGGAAGTGAAAAAAGTGAAAAGCTGGCAGTAGCGTTGTTGCTTAGTGAAGTGATGGGAACATAGGATGAGAGCAGCGGGGGGCTGAATATGCAAGGCATAAGTAATTAAGGCTCTGTTTGGGGCATTGGTGGTGGAAAAGTACTAGTGAGAAATCAGTGGTGACATTAGAGTTGTCAAGAAAATTATTTTTAAAAATCTATGGACGGTTTGGAAAATCTTTATTTAAGTGTTTTTCAAAAAAGTGTTATGTTTTTCCGTTTTAAAAAATAACATTTTAATAATATTTGTTTAACTTTTTAATGTTAATAAAATATTTTGTGCTAATAATGTATTCCATAGATAATTAAATATTATATAAATCTTAAATAAGCATGTTACAAAAGGTCAGTGGTGAGAAGTTACGATAATGAATGGGTGAAGAATCATGAATGAGAAAATAAAACATTTGCAGCGGAGAGAAGAAAGAAAGACAAATCGTAAATGGTCTGGGCGTGACTTTCGTAAACTCTCAAATAAAAGAGGAAAAACTGAAAGCAGAGAAAGAGGTTTTTTGAAAGCCTTGTTGTACCGACTGCTCATAAAGGCCCCGAAGCACCTTTCTTTAAAAGGCTATTTTGAAAAAGTTCATCGTACAAGTGTTGAAGTTGGTGACCGGGCGGTCTGGCGGTCTGTCTTGGCGGGTTGAAGACTGCGCAGTCTGGCGGTTTGTCTCAGCCGGCTTGGAGACCGGGCGGTCTGGCGGTCTACCCTGGGAATCTCTCTTTCTCTCTGGTGGTAGCTGTGCTTTTAGCCCTTCTGTCTAACCGCGCGGCTTGTGCGGTTTGTTTTGTATAGTCCGCTTAGTCCTGTAAATTTTTAGTCCCACATCTCTTATTTGTATTCTCTCATCTCTCCTCCATTCTATATAAGGGAGGACATACCTTTGTAATAGATATCTTTTTCGGATAATAAAGTTTCAGTTAAAACCATTTCGGTTTGTTTTTTGTTCGGTTCTTACATGGTATCAGAGGACTCGATCTACTCCTCCTGATTCTGCGCCTTCGCTGTCCGCGCGGCTTGTCTCGCCGGATTGCTCCCTGTCCGCGCGGCCTCTTCCTCTTCTTCTTGTTGCCCTCTGTGTGTGCGACTTTTTGTTTCCTGTTCTAAGTCGCCGCCTCCTGTCGCAGTGACCTGTTTTTGTCCTGCTTCTGTTCGCGTGGCCTGTCCTCTAGTCGTCCGACTTCTTCCCCTCTGCTTGAGTCTGCAGCTTGGTCGTGGCTTTTCTGGCCGCTGGTTTCTACCCTCGTGACCGCTGCAGCTTATCTTTTTCCTATCCGTGCGGGTTGTTTCCTAATCACCCGGCTTCCTTTTTCCTGCTCCTATGGCTCTTTCTGATGCCTCTACTACCACCACCCCTGTCACCAATCCGGCTCCGCCTCTTCCACCTACTCCTTCCGGGAACCTTGAGACCGTTTCCAAGCTTGTTGGCTCCAACTACCCGGATTGGAGCGTCTCTTTCACCTTTCTACTTCGCTCACAACGCAAACGCCACCATCTCGTTGATGACCCACCTCCTATCACTTCACCTCTCTTTGATGACTGAGATGCAAGTGACGCGCTTGTGCGTACTTGGCTCGCGAACAGTCTTTCCGATGAGTGCCTTCCCGTCATACGTCATGATGAGACGGTCAAGGCCGCTTGGCTTCATCTTGCCGCTCTTTACTCCAAGGGGGCTCAGACGTCCCGCATCTATACGTTGTATGCGGACCTCTTTGCCCGTCCTACCTTGTCTCCTGCTGCTTCCTACCAACATGTGAGGCTCTTGGGGCTGAGAATCTTCAGAATCGCCCCTTTTCTGCAGATTTGGCTCAACAACACAAGCACTTCCAGGAGCTTCTGATTGTGTGTTATCTGCTCTGGCTTCCTGATACTTATGACATGATCCGCCAGCAAATTCTGGGTGAGGCCGAATCTCCTACCTTAGATGCCACCGCTGCCCGCATCGCTGCTGTCACCTCTCTCCTTCAGCGCCCCCTTTTGCCCGCTCCTCCACCACCGGACAACTATTCTCATCACACTCAGCGGAGTGGCTCTGGTAGCCGCAGTCACCAGTCCGGCGGCCGTGCTTCTTCCCGCTACCTCTGTTCTCATTGTGGCCGCACCGGACATACTTTCGACCGCTGCTGGACGAAGCATCCCCATCTTCGCCCCTCCGGTGACTCTTCCAAGCCGTCTGCCTCTGTTGTAACATCCTCAGGTAGTGCCCACATGGTGACTCAAGGTAAATGACTCATCGACTCTGGTGCCACTAATCACATGACGGGCAATCCTCAGTGCTTCTCTTTACTCGAACAACATGATCGGTTGCCCCCGGTCCTAGTTGCGGATGGTTCCCCCTCCCCGGTTCATGGGACGGGAGTGGTTCATGTTACTCCGTCACTACGACTAGCGGACACTCTCTATGTGCCCAAGTTTCCGTGCAAGCTATTGTCTGTTACCTCTTTATGCAAGCAGCTTCAGTGTTCTGTGACATTTACACCGACTTCTTGTTCTTTTCAGGATCCGAGCTCCCACCGGACGATTGCTACTGGGACTGAGAGCGACGACCTCTACTTCCTCGACAACGTTTCCGCCTTGTCCGCCTTGTCCGCCTTCTCCTCTTCTTGTCCGGATCTTCTCTAGTGGCATCTCCGCCTCGGTCATCCTCCACCACGACTTCTACATCAGCTTCTGCCCCACCTCCCTCCGTCTCGTACTCCTCTCCAATGCGACGCCTGTCAGCTCGGCAAGCATCACCGTTCCTCCTTCCCACCAAGGCAAGGTCGGGGCTCTACTCGTCCGTTTGATCTTGTCCACTCCGATATCTGGGGACCTGCTCCTACCCTCACCATTGGCCGGGGTAGTTCTTATTTTGTAACTTTTATAGATGATTTTTCTCGCTGTACTTGGGTGTATCTCCTCCGAGATCGCTCTGAACTTTTAGATGTATGGATCTCTTTTTATCAGTTAATAAAAACTCAGTTTAATGTTTCTATTAAAACCTTTCGCTCCGACAATGCTAAAGAGTATCTGAGTCATGCTTTTACATCTTTTTGTGTGCAACATGCCATTATTCATCAGACTAGCTGTGTTTACACCTCCCAACAAAATGGGGTGGCGGAACGCAAAAACGTCACCTCCTCGATGTGACTCGCACATTGATGACCCAGATGCATGTCCCTCGCTCTTATTGGGGCTATGCTGTTCTCCTTGCCTGCTACCTCATCAATCGCCTTCCATCCACCATTCTCCACGGGAAAACACCATTCTCCATTCTGTATCCGGGCCAGGAGCCTTTTCCTCTCCCACTCCGAATCTTTGGATGCACTGCATTTGTGCATACCCCATCTGCCACCCGTGACAAACTATCCACTCGCTCCACCAAATGTGTTTTTCTTGGGTACTCCACCACTCAGAAAGGCTATTGTTGTTTTAACCCTATTCTTCGTCAGCAGTTCGTCTCTGCTGACGTTACCTTCTTCGAGAATGCCTCCTACTTCTCGGCTGAATCCTCCTTTCTTTTCCCCGCTTCCTCTCCTCTTCCCTCAGCTTCTGATTCTCCTGCTATTCCCTTCGTTCCCTCGTCTCCTACCGAGATATCCACCCCTCCGCCATCTCCGTCCCCTCCTCTCGCTTCACCTCTCTCTCCTACTTCTCCACCTCCGTCTCCATCCTCTCCGCCGCCGTCGATCTCTTCTCCCGGGCCAGCTCTCTCTGCCACGGACGCTCCGGATACCGAGGGAGCCGCCGACCTGGATCTCCCTGTGGCTCTTCGCAAAGGGGTGCAGACATGTACCCTACACCCCCTTGCTGCTGTTGTTTCATATGATCGTCTTACCCCTTCTCGCAGGGCCTTTGCGCTGGCTATCTCTGCCACTGCCACGTCTCGTTCCTATCAGGAGGCCCTTGCTATTCCCCACTGGAAGCTGGCCATGGATGAGGAAATGGCGACCCTCACGGAGCGGGGTACATGGACTCTTGTTCCTCCTCCCTTCGGTACTGATGTTGTAGGCTGTCGCTGGGTCTTTGTGGTCAAATTTGGCCCATACGGCACTGTGGATCGGTATAAGGCTCACCTTGTTGCTAAGGGCTTTACTCAGACCTATGAGGTTGATTACTTTGACACCTTCTCCCCCGTGGCTCGTCTCAGCACTATCCGGGTCCTTCTCTCTGTGGCGGTCAATAGGGATTGACCGATTTCTCAGCTGGATGTCAAGAATGCCTTCCTTTATGGTGATCTTCACGAGGCCGTTTACATGGAGCAACCTCCTGGGTATGTTGCTCCGGGGGAGACACGAGTATACCGACTGCAGAAGGCAATTTATGGCCTCAAGCAGAGCCCTCGAGCTTGGTTTGACAAGTTCAGCGGCATCGTGGCGGCCGTTGGTTTTGCGCGAAGCTCTGCTGATCACTCTCTATTTATTCGCAAAACTCCTTCGGGGCTGGTTGTTCTTGCTGTGTACGTCGATGATATTTTTCTCACTGGCGATGACCAGGAAGGGGTAGCCCTGACAAAGCGACATCTTCGCCAACATCTGATCACGAAAGATATGAGCTCTCCAAAGTACTTTCTGGGGATCGAAATCTCTCGGAAGCCCGACTCCTTAGTTCTCTCTCAGCGTAAGTATGCCCTTGATCTTTTAAAAGAGGCAGGATTGACTGGAGCAAAACCTGCCCGATGCCCCATGACAACTGGAGAAGACAAAAACTGGACAGATGATTCGCCTCCTCTTTCAGATAGTTCGCGGTACAGGCGTCTGGTTGGTAAGCTCATATATCTCACATTGACCAGACCCGACATTTCCTATGCTGTGGGCAAGGTGAGTCAATTCATGCAAGCACCTAGGGAGTGCCATCTATAGTCCGCCTTGCGGATCTTGGAGTATGTCAAAGCAGCGCCTGAGAAAGGATTACTTTTTCAGAAGAATGATCATCTGAGGATTGAAGCATACTCAGATGCAAGTTATGCTGATGACAAAGGGGATCGCAAGTCAAGCTCAGGTTTTTGCACCTTTGTTGGGGGAAATCTGGTGAGCTGGAAGAGCAAGAAGCAGTCTGTTGTCTCCAGGTCCAGTGCAGAAGCTGAGTATCGCAGTATGACATCGACCACTTGTGAGTTAAAATGGCTGCGGGCTCTCATGCTAGATTTAGGAGAGGTCTACAACCATCCTCTACCTATGTTCTGTGATAACAAGACCGCCATATACATCTCCAAAAATCCGGTCTTTCATGAGAGAACAAAGCACATTGAGGTCGACTGTCATTTCATTCGTGAAGAGATCTTAAAGGAACAAATTTGCACTCCCTTTGTCATTTCTGATAAAGAGCTGACTGACATCTTCACCAAGCCAGTTTCCGTCTCGTTTCTTCATGTTTGTGACAAGCTGGGCATGATCGATATATATGCTCCAGCTTGAGGGAGAGTGTTAAAGTTGGTGACCGGGCGGTCTGGCGGTCTGTCTTGGTGGGTTGAAGACCGCGCGGTCTGGCGGTTTGTCTCAGCTGGCTTGGAGAACGGGCGGTCTGACGGTCTACCCTGACAATCTCTCTTTCTCTCTGGTGGTAGCCGTGCGGTTAGCCCTTCTGTCTAACCGCGCGGCTTGTGCGGTTTGTTTTGTATAGTCCGCTTAGTCCTGTAAATTTTTAATCCCACATCTCTTATTTGTATTCTCTCATCTCTCCTCCATTCTATATAATGGAGAGCATACCTTTGTAATAGATACCTTTTTCGGATAATAAAGTTTCAGTTAAAACCATTTCGGTTTGTTTTTTGTTCGGTTCTTACACCAAGTAACCTAAAAAGGGCAATGACGGTGGGGATTTAGCTTTTCCCACTGCCACCACTGGTCCATTGCCCCAAACAGAGCCTAAATCATTGAATACTAGCTTTATCTTTTAATGTTGATTTGCCTAAAATCCCTTCGAGAAAGCGAAACAAAGTTGTTGGTGTCTGCTTTAGTGAATTTAGGGTCATATAACGAGTTTCCCTTCAAGCAAAGATAGGAGGTCACAAAAAGCGTAAGTTGAAAAAAAAAAATCTCCTGTTTAGAAACAATTGGAGCCCTTTTGTTTTGCAAGAGTTGAAAGAAATGAATTGATTTTGGCCAAAAAATTTTGACGCATAGGTTTTGGAAATGAGCCAAACCCACTTTTTTTGTTCGTTTGCAGGTAGGTTTTCAGGCACATGAATTGAATCTATCAATTTTTTTGCTCCGATGCAGGATGAAATTCAAAGACAGGAATTAATATTTTACAGAGCGGTCACTCACAGATGCACTTGCGTGTTTACAGTGCCAATGTATTTAAAATGTTGATGACATGGATAGCATATTCAAAAATTGGAAAAGAGTTCCAGCAACATATTAAGAGTGGTTGTCAATTGTAGATTCAGTACATGCACTCATATCAATCATTGTCTAGAGTGGCACACATGTTGTCAATATCATCTGACATGGCTTATGTTCTGAAGTAGAAGAGTGATGTCTTGACAAAATTTATGGAGTTCATGACAAAGGTGGAGAGGATGATCGGGAAGTTAATCAAGTGGGTAAGATCAGACAATCATTGTCTAGAGTGCCCAACACCAGATACCCACCTCAAGATTGTCTTACTTTCTGATAGTGATGAGCCTGAGTCTTTTAAGGAGCCTCAGAGGTCTGAAGACAGAGAGTCTTGGGAAGTAGCTATGGAGGAGGAGCTAAATGCACTCTAGAAAAATAGAACCTATGATTTGGTCCGGCTACCAAAGGGGAAGAGAGCATTAAAGAACAAGTGGGTTTTCAAGCTGAAGACTGATGAGAGCCTCTCCCAGCCTAGGTACAAGGCAGGGTTGGTAGTCAAATGGTTCAGTCAAAAACACGGTGTGAATTTCGACGAGATATTTTATCACCGGTGAAAATGTCTTTTATCAGACTGGTACTGGGATTGGCTGCATCCAGAGATCTCAAGGTTGAGCAGATGGATGTCAAGACTTTTGAAGCCAAGAAAATTCCCAATCTCAGAATTCGGAGCAATGCCGCCTAAAGTTACCGGCTCAGAGGTAAGGTCAGACAACTAGGATGACTAGGATGAAAAACAAAGGCAAACAGAAGCCTAGATGTTGCGGCATGAAGGTCCCACCACGTACCCAGATGCTCGAAAGGAGCAACCATTTCTCAACCAAAAGTGGCCAAACTAGGTACGAGGGAGACTAGCTGACGACTAAGTCGCAAGGTCGTGACCTGACCTCTAAGGAAAAGTAATCCAAAGGCTCAGCTAGTATCTTGAAAGGAGAGCTCGCGAGTATCCTGCCGTGGATTTTGCGTCCCCCATCTCGTACCACTGGGGTCCTATTTATAGGGAAATTCAAGGAGGGGGGGGGTCATATTTATACCCCACCCCCTGACGACTCGACGACTTCCAGGGGAACTCGAATGGGTGGGGCGAGTATCTCGCCTAGTCACCTACCTGGCGAGTATGCGAGGGGAGCTAGCCCTACTCGCCCAGGCCTTCCGCGGTCTTGCGCGCTGTCTTTGACTTCTGTCTTGACTTGTTGACCTTGACTTCTGCTGACCTGGCTGTGGTAGGACCCATCCTCGACGAATACGGGTTGTACACAATCCCCACTCTTTTCGAATGACATACGAGCTCAGAAAGAATCATCCAACACTTATTCGGCGAGCTGCTATGCCGAGTATCAGGGTTGCTCGCACTTGATGACTGCCTGCCGATCTCTATAAATAGGGGGCCTGGTTTTTGAGGCGGATCTTCAGAGCTCGCACATTATGTTAGACGCCAACGAGAAACTCCTTCAAGACAGCCTCGTCGCCCTGATCGTCTTTCTCGGCATCGCCAAGTCCAAGAGGCCGCGGGAAGAAGACGTCGCCGCCGACTTACCCCCCCATAAAAAGAAGACCAAGAAGTCCAAGAAGGCACCCGCTTCCAACATGGTCGACCCGCCCCTACCACCTGCGCAAGTCGCGGTTTCGACAAGCAATCCCGCTCGTTCTGCTAGCACCTTGAAGCTTCTCCACGACCTTGGGCTAAACGACATCCCCAACGTGTCCGCCCCTGACTCGAGCCTCCTTAGCTCGCTTGGCATTCCGGAAGTCGCTAATACACCAGCGCCACAACAGATCAAAGTCGTCTCTCTGCCAGGTCGCCATTTTGCCGAGCCATTCTTCTAAGTCGGCTGGTCGCCATTTACTTCTCGCTGACACGTTTTATTTACTCGCAGACTCTACACCGGATGTCGCCGACGCGTCTCTGAACGTGGCTCCTCTGAACTCTGCACCACTGCTCGCCCTCGCAGCCGAGAAACCCCTCAGGACCGCGCACGGTCCGGATTAATCTTAACGCCAAGAAGGTGTCTGAAGCCTCGGTTCCCGCGGCGAAGGAGGATCCTCCGGCGAGCAGGAAACTACCGCCGAAGGAGCTTCCGACAAAGGTCGCTCCGGAGAGCAAGGACTTCTGACGAGCAAGGTCCCACCCGTTCCTGCGCGGGATTCTGCGCCGCCAGCAACGAGCTCCCTATTGACGCCGTCGTCGCCTCTAGACGTGGCCTCTCTCCAGGCAGCGAGTGCTTCCTTGCCGCCGCCGCCGCCTCTGACCGCTCAGCAACAAGCCGCGACGCCGCGACCTCCCCCGCCTACTCCGCAGAAGACCCTGCATCAGCCGACGAGTTCGTCGCAGCCTTTCGCCCGGAAGCAGGATAAGCGACGACTGAGCTACTTCCCGCCGAGAGTTGGGGACCCTGGTCATAGAGGTCGCGGGCAGGGTAAAGTGGCCAAGCATGCTGGTGGCCCATCTTCTGGTCGGCGAGATGCCCCAGGTCGCAACCCTTCTTCTCGTCGATCAAGGTCTCCTCGTCGTGGTAAACGTCATCACTGGCGCTTCGTTTGTTGACTTAGGCGTGTATTTCTAATCTGGCAACTTCTTATATGTTTTGACAGATCGCCCGACGACTCCAGGGGCGGCCTTCATCGACGCCATCTGGTTGTCGGGCAGCGAGTATCGTCACGCCGCTGCTCGCTCCTATCTGGAGTTGGAGAACAAGTTCGACCAGCTGGCGATTTGCGAACCACATCGCCGGATCTCATCTCTGGAGTTGCGGGTGCCAAAGATAGAAGAGCTCCGGACCACCCTGGAGAGCTACGAAGCCCGCTTCCACATGGTGAAGGAGAATGATCGGCAGCTGACGATAAACAACCATCGCCTCCAGATCGTTCTTGACGAGTTGGACGGCATCCGGGCGAGTATGGGCTCCATGGGGCGACTGACGAGGATGGAGGAATAGCTGCGCCTTGGGGATGACGCGATGGCGGTGGCGACAGAGCATTACCGGCGAGCCCGAGAAATGGGTTGGGCCGGGCGACATCCTTATCTTCCTGAACGTCCATCTAGAACTTAGGATTTTCTTTTTCTTTATTTGAACTCACCATAGGCGACTATTTTATAATAAACAATTATTGTATTGTAATAAGCGAGTTTGCATCTCGCCCTTAATTTTTCTCCTTTGCTGTCTTGTTTGCTGTTATTCTGCGATATGCCGAGTTTAGCATGCAGGTTCTGATAACGTCGCGACATTCTCCGTTGCGTTGTGCGACATAGGGCTAATGCCGGGATCCGCTTACTCGCCTAAATTGCGACTTAGGTTGATACTTGCCAGAACGGATATATACCCCCCCTTGCCTTCGCCTATAAATAGAGGGGGTAGGTAGGACATGAGTACGCTGTTGCGATTTTTCAACCTAGCTCGCGAGTATCTTTTTCTGCTCGCGCGTTTCGGTCTTTCTTCTCTCCTCGTCTTGTTTCCTCTTCAACTCGCTAACTCGCAAAAATGGTTGGGGATGACGCTAGTGCTCGCCGACAGACACACACCGCTAATTTTGCAGACGCGGCTTTCAAGAAATCCATAACCACAGAGCGAGACTTGGAGATGTTCAGGGAGCGGCTTCTGCCCGATGGTTACTCGGCTAGGCTCCCTACTCGCAGCGAGCGACTTAACACCCACATCGAGGGTGCGATGATGTTGTCGCTACGCCACTTCGACGCCGGCCTGCGACTTCCGCTCTGGCCAGAATATCGCGAGATCCTGCGATATTTTGGGATCGTCCCCGCGCAAATCAACCCCAATGGAGTGACGATCATAATGAGGTTTCTTTGCTACCTGCGGGATGAGAGGGTTGCCTTCGACCTCTCTATTTTTCGCAAGATATCCGCCTTCGCCACGACCGCCGAGGGGGTCGTCTACTTCAGCAGCCATGTCTGCACCTTGGTGGGGACGATGAATAAAGTCCACCAGTGGAGCGAGCAGCTGGTCGTCGTCCATGGCGACTTCGCGGGCATCCTGGGAAGGCCGCATCAACCCGCCGATGTCGCCTTCCTCCCACCGATCTTGGAGGTGTCCGCGAGCAACTGTTCGAGTCCTTCCGAGGTCGCCGGTTTGACGTCATCTTTTGGCGGCTTAACGTCAACATGATCCTAGAGATCCACCCCAACGAGGGTAAGATTTGAGCGAGAATCACTTCTGCTTGTATGCTCGCTTCACTTTCTTAAAGCTCAGTACTGATATGTTTGCTCGACGTTTGCAGTGGCGTGCGAGCTTCCAGAGAAGCCGCTTCCTAAGATGAAGGAAGTCGCCACCTCCTTCCCGGAGTCCAACCCTCCGCCCGACGTTGGTGAGAAGAAGAAACTCGCCAAAGGGAAGGCGAAGGTCAAGTCGTCGGGCCCTGCGAGTAAGAGGGCAAAATTGTCGTCGCCTCAGCCTAGCGATCAGGAGTCCCCGCCTGATGCTCGAGCCCCCCACTTCCACCCAAATTTCAATCTTGGGCGAGGTGTGGTGGATGCATATGGTCTCCCGTTGGTGGCCTGCTCCGAGGACGAGCACTTGGTGACGCTAAGTACCAACCTCCCCTCCTGGTCGGCGGATTGGGAGGACAAGGGGGAGGCCTTTGCTGTCCTCCATGCTCTATACATGCAGGCTGATGCTGAGTCCATGCTGGAGCTCAGCCCGAAGGAACTCGCCCAGCAGACCGCATGCTCGCTCGTGCGGGCTGTCGAGCTAGGGCACTTCTCGGCAAGAAAGTTGTTGGAGACGACTTCGGCCCTGAAGGTCGTCACCAAGAAGGCTATAGATCTCGGCATGCAGTCGGTCCGCTGGAGAGACTATGAGGTAAGTCGCTTCCCGCACGCGACATTGCTGGTTTTGGACTTGGATTTATTTTGCCGACTGTCTGTTCTTCATCGCAGGCTGCCGAGATCGAGGCCGCGAAGAAGCTCTCCGAGTGCGAGGAGAAACTCGCCAACTCTCAGGCGGAGCTTGAGGCAGCCCAAGTCCGCGCCGCCGAGATGGAGACTCGCCTTATAGCCCTCGAGGGCCACACAAGCTCTTCCGTTCCTCGCCCCGATGCGCCGCGGCCAGAGGACGACCTGCATTGGGCGGTAAAAAGATCCCGCGTCCTTTGGAAAGTGAGGTCGTCGGTCCGCCGTGAGATAGAGAGAGCGGCGGGGAACATCATGCTCGCTAGACTAAGGATCAACAGCCAGCTCGTTGAGGGGGAGAAGCAGCTCACCGTCGACGAGCTCATCCCCGAACTGCTCGCCGAGGAATCGACCTCGCCCGATCGCCTCCCATCTTCGACATCGGGCTCCAGCAGCAGCGACAACGGCAGTAGCAGCAGCAGCGGCAGTAACAGCGGTGGGGAGGAGAGCGAGGAGGGCGGCGAGGAAGATGAGGATGCCGATATTGGAGATGACGAATATCAGCCTAATACTGACGACGATGAGTCCTAGTTGCTCGCCGATATTTGTCATGCTCGCATGTAACACTAACAAATTTTTGTAACTTGTAAATTTTTACATACATATCATTACAAGTTTAAGTTACCGCACTTTGTTATTCTTTGCTCGCATGTTTGTTGGTTGATGATGCTCGCTAGGCTCATAGGCTCGAGGAGGATGAGTGCTTGTAACGCTTCTACTCGCGCGTTGACATCGGTCATAGTCGCGTAGTGATTACTCGCACAACCATAGTTGCTCCAGCAATTAGCATCCCAATGCTCGCCTGCGTCCGCGCGTATACTCGCCATAGCATACTCGCACGCTTGCTAAGGCATACTCGCATACTTGCCAGGACATACTCGCACCTACATAATAGTTTATCTCGCTGGAGCTGAACCCAAATGGCTTGGAGTCCAGAGTCGATACCCATCAGTAGCCGAGCTTGGCTAGTGGTGGGAATCAGTCGACACTCAGCAGGAGCCAAGCTCAACTGGGGGTGAGAATCAGTCGACACCCAGCAGGAGCCAAGCGCAACTGGGGGTGGGAATCAGTCGACACCCAGCAGGAGCCAAACTCAACTATGGGTGAGAATCAGTCGACACCCAACAAGAGCCAAGCTCAACTGGGGGTGTGAATCAGTCGACACCCAGCAGGAGCCAAGCTCAACTGGGGGAGGGAATCAGTCGACACCCTGCACGAGCAAAGCTCAACTGGGGTGGGAATCAGTCGATACCCAGCAGAAGCCAAGCTCAACTGGGGTGGGAATTAGTCCACTCGGGGAGGCAAGTAGTCGGTCTGCAGGAGAGCAACTCGTACAAAGTTCACGGACTACGACATCACTCCAACGAAGAACTTTGTCTCACTTGAGGAGGTCGTTGGCTAATATGCAGGAGAGGAGCTCGTGCAAGGACTTGGACTTACAATGACACTGCCACTCGAGAACTATGAACATTGTTGGAGTCGACAGCTCTCAGGAGCCTTGCTCAACTAGAGTGGTGTAAGTCGACTCGAGGAGGCAAGTAATCGGTCTGCAGGAGAGAAGCTCGTACAGAGTTCACGGACTACGACATCACTCCAATGAGGAACTTTGTCTCACTCGAGGAGGTCGTTGGCCAATATGCAGGAGAGGAGCTCGTGCAGGGACTTGGATTTACGATGACACTGCCACTCGAGGACTTTGAACATTGTTGGAGTCGACAACTCTCAGGAGCCTTGCTCAACTAGAGTGGTGTAAGTCGACTCGGGGAGGCAAACAGTCGGTCTGCAGGAGAGAAGCTCGTACAGAGTTCACGGACTACGACATCACTACAACGAGGAATTTTGTCTCACTCGAGGAGGTCGTTGGCCAATATGAAGGAGAGGAGCTCATGCAGGGACTTGGACTTACGATAACACTGCCACTCGAGGACTTTGAACATTGTTGGAGTCGGCAGCTCTCAGGAGCCTTGCTCAACTAGAGTGGTGTAAGTCGACTCGGGGAGACAAGTAGTCGGTCTGCAGGAGAGAAGCTCGTACAGAGTTCACGGACTACGACATCACTCCAACGAGAACTTTGTCTCACTCGAGGAGGTCGTTGGCTAATTTGCAGGAGAGAAGCAAGGACCTGGACTTACGATGACACTGCCACTCGAGGACTTTGAACATTGTTGGAGTCGACAACTCTCAGGAGCCTTGCTCAACTAGAGTGGTGTAAGTCGACTCGGGGAGGCAAGTAGTCGGTCTGTAGGAGAGAAACTCGTACAGATTTCACGGACTACGACATCACTCCAACGAGGGACTTTGTCTCACTCGAGGAGGTCTTTGGCCAATATGCAGGAGAGTAGCTCGTGCAGGGACTTGGACTTACGATGACACTGCCAGTCGAGGACTTTGAACATTGTTAGAGTTTTTCCTGCTGCTTAAGAGATTGCTAATCGAATCAAATACATCAATATCTTTGAGGATGAAGAAATTATAAAGAGAACAATGATCCCGCCGCCGTTGAGTTGGGAGGTTAGCGTACAGCCCTGTTCCTGATAGTTCCTCCAGTCGGAGGAGAGATGCAATCGGGGGTTGCTAGGCCGACATGCAAGGGGGGGGAGTTGATCTCGGCCGTCAATGCAGGGGCTCGGTCTTACAAGGACGCTTACATCCCGAGGCATCGTCCCATCGTCCGCTCTGGGCTATCTAGGAGAAACAGATGGAAGGCTCGTTTCCCAACCCAACCGTAGAAATCATTTTCATCTCTGCCACTTGACTACAAGTGCAAGTGTATGAACGAGGGATAATGTTCTCCCGAGTGTCCCTTAGGACGCACTCACGACCAACCTCCTCCCTTGGGCCTGACCCTGCCCTTTGGGCAGTTATCCTGCTTTTGAAAATAATCGAAGGGTTGTTGCCCAAATGAGAGCTTGACAAGGTCGATCCTTCCTCCAATTCGAGAGATTGGAGTCCAAACCTGTTCCTGATAGTTCCTCCAGTCGGAGGAGAGATGCACTCGGGGGTACCTAGGCCGGCATACAAAGGGGGAGCTGATCTCGGCCGTTAGTGCAGAGGCTCGGTCTTACAAGAGTGCTTCTGGAGGCATCGTCTCATCATCCGCACTGAGCTATTTAGGAGGAACATGTCGACAGCTGGTTTCTCGGATCGAGCACGGAGCTGAACCTAAGGCCTCAGAAATCTTGAGATGAAAAAACATAAAGAGAAACCCTATGACTGCCACTGTCTGTATATATATGTGAAAACAGAATTTACAAGAAAATACAGCGTTAATGCTAAGGATAGAACCTCTTCAGGTCATCCCCGCTCCAAGTACCTCCCAGTTTCTCTCCGACTTGATCCTGAAGATAATAGCCTCCGTTGGCCAAGACTTCTTGGACGATGAAGGGACCTTCCCAATTAGGATGAAGCTTGCCAACCGTTGCACCCCTTCCTGCGACGTCCACCTTTTTCATGACCAATCCCCTGCGAGGAAATGTTTTAGGCGGACGTTTTTGTCGAAGTACTTTGCCATGTGCCGCTTGATCTTCTCCTGACGAATAGTGGCTAAGTCACGAAGCTCTTCAATAAAATCCAGCGAGAGCCTTTGAGCGTCCTCATTCTCCAAGCGCCATTCTTCGCTGTCGTTTCCAGCTGCTATGACTCTCGGGCTCCGAACCTCAAACTCCACTGGGATGAGTGCCTCAGACCCGTGGGACAACTTGAAGGGAGTTTCCCCCGTAGCCGAGTTCAGAGTTGTTCTCAGAGCCCAAAGGACTGAGGGGAGCTGTTGTGCCCAATTACCCTTCAAGTTGGTTACTTTCTTCTTTAGGAGGTTGATGATTAACTTGTTGACGGCCTACACTTGTATGTTGCTGCGAGGATGATGCACAGAGGCGAATCGAAGATCCGTCCCTAGCTGCTTGCAGAAGTCCTCTAACTCCAAGCTAGCGAACTGTGGACTATTGTCGGTGATGATGGCGAGAGGAATCCCGAACCTGCATGCAATCTCTCCCCAGATGAAATTCTTGACAATCTGAGAAGTGGTCTTGGCCAAAGCTTTCGTCTCAATCCATTTGGAGAAGTAATCGATCATGACGAGGATGAACTTCCTTTGTCCGCTGGCCTGAGGGAAAGGGCCGATCAAGTCCATTCCCCAGATAGCGAAGGGCCATGGAGCAGTGATCGAGCGAAGGTGCTGAGCTGGTTGTAGTTGAAGAGGCGCGAAGAGCTGACATTGCAGACATTTCTTGGAGAAGGCTTCTGCATCCTTTCGAATGGTGGGCCAGAAGTATCCATGCCTTAGAATTCTCTGTTCCAGAGTTCGAGTCCCCGAGTGACTGCCACACTCTCCTGAATGAATCTCCTCCAGGATACGAGTGACCTCAACCTCTGACAGACACCGAGCCAGAGGGCCCGAGATAGTCTTATGATAAAGCTCTCCTTCTTGTAGTAAGTAATATGCAGCCTTGTAGCGAAACTTTCTCTGATCCCCCTCGCTGGCAGGAACCTGACCTATTGCCAAGAAAGAAAGAAACGGATCTCTCCAGGATGCCCTCTGCTCGATCTCCATTATCTCTCCCTCTTCGATGGACGGTCAAAACAGTTCGGTCACGGTCCCCCCGGCCCGGGGGCCGTACTTGGCGAGATAGTCAGTCTCCGAATTCTCTTCTCGGGGTACATGTTCGACGAAGAAGGATTGAAATTCCCCGATCAGGCCATTCACCTTGACTAAATATTTCTGCAGGACCGGGTCATTTACTTCAAACTCGCCTCTGATCTGGGACGCTAATACCATCGAGTCGGTGAAGGACCTGATATCCTGAATGACTAAATCCTTGGCGAGACGCAAGCCATCCACCATAGCTGCGTACTCCGCCTGATTATTTGTAACGGGGAAGAGGATCTCGACTGCCTGCTCGATCCTGGTTCCCTGGTGGCTCACTACCACGACTCCGGCTCCCACGGAATACCTGCCCGAAGCCCCGTCCACAAACATCTTCCAAGAGACTGGGCTAGAAGAACCTTCATCTCCTTCCATCTCGGCTGAGAAGTCGGCCAGGAAGTCTGTCACCGCCTGCGCCTTGATCGCTACCCTTGGAGAGTAAGAAATGTCGAACTCGCTAAGCTCCACCGCCCATTTTGCCAACCTGCCTGAATGCTCCACCCCATCCAGGATACTACGCAGAGGGTGATCGGAGACGACCCTGATGGAATGAGCCTGAAAATAAGGACGGAGCCTCCGAGCCGAAACCACCATAGCAAACACCAACTTCTCCAGAATAGGATATCTCGTTTCCGCCTGCCGCAGCACTCTACTCACATAGTAGATGGGGAGCTGCCTCTTGCCTCCCTCTCGGACCAACACCGAGCTAACCGCCTCTGCTCCTACTCCCAAGTATAGCAAGAGGTCTTCATTTCCCCACGGGCCTTGGAGGAGAGGAGTTTGGGTTAGCTGTTGCTTGAGCTTTCCGAAGGCCTCCTCACACTCCGCGGTCCACTCGAACTTTTGATTTCCCCGAAGAGTCTTGAAGAATGAAGAACACTTCTCTCCTGCCTTGGATAAAAAACGACTAAGGCCTGCCAACCTTCCCATCAACCTTTGAACCTCTTTGGGATCTCTCGGGGACGTCATCTCCAGAATGACCTTCACTTTGTCCGGATTAGGTTCCACCCCCTGGGAGTGAGGAGGTGACCTAAGAACTTCCCTCTTCATGCACCGAAGATGCACTTGGCCGGGTTGAGTCGCATCTTATACTTTCTCAGGTTAGCGAAGGTCTCCACCAGATCTGTTATGTGCTCCGCAACACTTTTGCTCTTGATAAGGAGATTGTCCACATAGACTTCCAAGTTCCGCCCCTTCTGCTCCTTGAAGATTTGATCCATCATTCTCTGGTAAGTAGCCCCTGCGTTCTTGAGCCCGAAGGACATCATTTTGTAGCTATAACAGTCATCACTGGTTATGAAGGAGACGTCACGGCAGTCGGGGGATGCATCTAGATCTGGTGATATCTTGAAAAAGCATCAAGAAAACTCATTACAGGAAATCTGACGGCAGAATCAACCAGCGCGTCGATTTGAGGCAAGGAGTAGCAATCCTTCGGGCAAGCTTTGTTCAGCATAGAAAAATCAATACATAGACGTCAGCCCCTCCAGGCTTCTTCACCATTACAACATTGGAGACCCAGCCTGGATACTGGATCTCCGAAACAAAATCTGCCTTCATCAGCTTCTCCACTTCCTCCCTGATTGGTCCAGCCAGCATGACAACGCTCTTCCTCTGCTTTTGACGGACGGGAGCCACCGCGGGATCTAGGTTGAGACGATGGCAGGCAACATCGATGTCAACCCCTGGCATCTCGGCGGCGCTCCAAGCAAAAACGTCGACGTTATCCTGCAGGCAAGCGGCTATCTCTATCTTCCCCTCCAGCGGTAGGGATCCTCCAACCTTCAGCAGACCAAGCTCTTCTCGAGAGATCACTTCACCTCTTCCACCTCCTTAGCAGCACACAACCCCTTCTCCTTCTCTAGCAGCTCCTCCAACTTCTCCGCGTCCCCCATCGAGCTGATGGTACTGATGACATTCAGGTAGCACTCCTTAGAGGCCCTGGGATCTCCCCTGATCCTGATCTGGACATCTCCCCGGCAGTACTTCAAACATTGATGATATGACGACGGAACGACCTTGAAATAGTTGATGAGGGGCCGCCCGAAGAAGACGTTGTGTCCGCTCGGCGCATCGACGTTGATGAAGCGGCATCGGATCGAAGTCCCGTCGAGAGTAACCAGAAGCTCCACTGCCCCTTCCACCTCTTTCTTCTCTCCCGAGAAGCCAAAGAGGGTTCCATCTGCAGCCTGGACCCGAGACGCTTCCACTTGAAGCCCGACAAAAGTTCTCTTGAATATGACGTTCACTGAGCTACCGTTATCCGCGAGAATTCGGTCGACGGTGAAGTCTTCGATGACTGCTTGAATAACTAGGGCGTCGTGGAAGGGGTTCTCATTCCCCAGCATGTCCTCCTCCGAGAAGATGATCTCTTCTAATGGCGGCGGGTTCTGCGACGTCGAGGCGACGTTCTTCCTATAGATCTGATGGAGGCTCCCCTTGCTGGAAGCTCCAAGCCCGACTCCTCCGTTGATTACCCCTACATGCCCACCTCCTAGGCCATGTATCACCTCCCCACGACCCCCCAGGTCGACACGATCTTCATTCCTCCTCACCGGAGCCTGGAATGCCACTTGCCCCACCGGGGCCTCCTGCTTTTGCTGCTCCCTCTCCGCTACTCCTTCCTCCAATTGCCTCCTCGCTTCCCAGAACTCCGGGCAAGCCAACGTCCCATGCCCCTCTACTCGATGGATGTCGCAGTAGAGGGGAATCTCCGCCTCCTGACGCATCGCCCGTTGCTCCCTCCGGCGACACTTGTTGTCTTGACGGGCGATGACCATTGCCTCACTTCTTTCTCCTCGGCCTCCCTCCTGCCGGTTGTCGTTCCTCCTCTCCTCTTGAAAATGCTGTCTCACCGGTGGTCTCCAATGGGGGTGATTCTTGGGATATTGGAATCTCCTATCTTCCCCTCTTCTTGCCTGGCCCTCTGCCGGCCTCCTCTCCTCTTGCCTTCGAGTCCTCTCCCGCCTCCTCTCTTCTACCCTCATGGGCTCTTCTCTCGTCCTCCTCTCCTCTTTTCTCCTCGACTCCTCCTTCCTCCTCTCGATCTGCCTATCTGGCGACCTCCTAGCCTTCGCCCCCGAAGGTCCTGCTCTCCCCCTTTCCATCGGATCATCTCCGTCCAGCCTTGCCAAGAAATCTTTGTTCTTCTCCTCTCCTCGAACGAAGATATTCGCCCTCTCTATCATCTTCTCAAAGGACCTTGGGGGCTTGGATCCCATCTCCATGCCGAACAGACTCTGCTTCAACCCGAACTTCAGGGCCACCATCAAAGTGAAGCTGTCCATCTCCTCCACCTCCAAGATCTCCTCCTGGAAATGATCTATGTAATGGCCTAGGCTCTCATGCTGTCCTTGGGTAATCTTGAAGAGAGCTGTTGCCTCCTTCTTCCTCTTCTTGGATGTCGCGAACCTCGGCATGAGGCCCCGACGTAGATCGGAGAAACAGTAGACAGAACCTGCTGGCAGTTGGTGAAACCAATCTCTTGCATTGCCTTTGAGGGTGATGGAGAAGAACCGACACTTGAACGCGTCGTACATGTTGCGGATGGAGACGACGTCTTCAAACCACTGAAGATGCTTGATCGGGTCATCCCTGTCAGAATAGTAGGTGAGAACGAGCTCTCTGAACCCTTCGGGAACGGGGGCGGCGAGGATCTCATCACAGAAGGGGCTCCTCCCTCCCTGGCGGTGGCGAGTTTCATCCTCGCTGGAGACATCATACTCGCTCCACTGTCGAGTATCACAGTATCTCGCAGGCGACATCGGATCCCGAAACCGGACCCCTTGGCTGCCCACCGGATGATGCCGCGACTGCATCGGTCGCTCTTCTCTTGCCCAAGCGGGCTCCTTCCCAGCTCGCCTCGGCGGCGCTTCCTCATCCATTGGTGTCACGCGACGAGGGGATGCCGCTGTGACATCGGGGCGATGAGAAAACCCGGCGAGGATGGTCTTCTCAATCCTCTTCGCGAACTCCTCGAACACAGCAACAGTCACGAACTCGCCACCTCGCGCAACATCTCCAACTCCTGCCGAGTTGCCGACCAACTCTCCATGCTCGCCACCATTGGTCATCTTACTAAAGCACCAAACTTTCCTCCTTGGCTGCGATCCACGCTCACCGCACTAAGTGTTGAAGCCAGAAAAATTCTCAACCTCAGAATTCGGACCAATGTCGCCTAAGGTTATCGACTCAGAGGTAAGGTCAGACGACTAGGACGACTAGGATGAAGAACGAAGGCAAATAGAACCCCAAATGTTGCGGTAGGAAGGTCCCACCACGTACACGGATGCTCAAAAAGAGCAGCCCCTTCTCAACCAAAAGTGACCGAACTAGGTACGAGGGAGACTAGCTGACGACTAAGTCGCAAGGTCGCGACCTGGCCTCTAAGGAAAAGGAATCCAAAGACTCGTCTAGTATCTTGAAAGGAGAGCTTGCGAGTATCCTGCCGTGGATTTTGCGTCCCCCACCTCGTACCCCTGGAGTCCTATTTATAGGGAAATCCAGGGGGGGTCATATTTATACCCCACCCCCTGGCGACTTCCAGGGGAACTCGCATGGGCGGGACGAGTATCTCGCCTAGTCGCCTACCTGGCGAGTATGCGAGGGGAGCTCTCCCTACTCACCCAGGCCTTCCGCGGTCTTGTTTTCTGTCTTTGATTTCTGTCTTGACTTGTTGACCTTGACTTCTGCTGACCTGGCTGTGGTAGGACCCATTCTCGACGAATACGGGTTGTACAAAACGACATTCTTGTATAGAGACTTGAAGGAGGAGTTATACATGAAGCAACCCAAAGGTTTTGATGCCAAGGGGAAGGAGGCATTTTGTCTGCCGACTCATGAAGAGTCTGTATGGGTTCAAACAGACACCTAAGTAGTGGTGCTAGAAATTTGACTCCATTATGTTGAAGAACAAGTTCCAGAGGGCCAGGGTTGATCACTGTGTCTGTGTGAAGAAGGCTGAGCAGACCCTTACTATTCAACTGCTGTATGTGAATGACATGCTGATTGTCGGCGATGACAAAACCAACATTGTGAAGCTGAAAACAGAGCTTAGTGAGTCTTTTGAGATGAAGGACTTGACACCGACATGGAAGGTTTTGGGGATGAAGATCACCAAAGGCAAAAATGTTGGTCAGTTTTGTCTATCTCAAGCTGAGTATGTGAAGAAATTGTTGAAGAGGTTCATGATGGAGAAGGCAAAGCCGGTGGCTTCTCTGTTGGGTGGACACTTCAAACTATCGTGCTCTCAGTGTCCATCTGAGAAGAAAGTTGAGGAGATAAGCTAAGTCCCTTATACATTTGTAGTAGGGAGTTTGATGTATGATATGGTCTGCACGAGGCTAGACATAGCCTATGTAGTTGGGTTGATGAGCAGATACTTGGCGAACCCGGGGAAGATCATTGGGATGTTGTGAAATGGATACTCCGATATCTCAGAGATACCCCAGATCACTATTTGCAGTTTGGTGAATGGTCACCGATCCTAGTTGGGTACTCTGTTCAGATATAACAGGAGATGTTGAATCCCGAAAGTCCACATTGGAATTTGCGGTTACATTTGCAGGGGGAGCAGTGTCATGGTAGTCGAGGCTGCAGAAGTGTGTGACACTATCGACGATGGAAGCCGAATATATAGCTCTGACGGAGACATTAAAGGAGATCTTGTGGGAGAAGTTCATGTTTTAATTTGTACTCCACTAAGATGTGTTCACTGTTTTCAGTGACAGTCATCGCCATATTTCTGGCCAAGAATCTCGCCGACCATTCCAAGACGAAGTATATTGACGTCAGGTATCACTGGATACAAGATGATGTCGAGGAGAAGCTGTTGAAGGTGGAGAAAGTCCAGATGGAAGAAAATCCTTCAGACATGATGACGATGGTCGTGCCAAAGGAGTAGCACGAGTTGTGTTGGTTACTGATCGGCATGATGACCATCTGAAGATGTCAGGTATGGAAACTCAACTTTATGGTCTGAAGGGGGTGTTTGTTGGGGTCCAACCCATAAAGAGCAGGAAAACAGATCAGGTTTGGAGCTGTGCTGCTGCAAAATTCGTTGTTGAAGTTTTGTTGTTACTGGCACCATCGTCGGGCAGTAACCCTACCGCTGACAGTAGCATATCGTCGTGATGACTGCAGTGTGTCGACGTGATTGTGTTCATGTCGTCGTGTATGGTCCATATCGACGTGACCATATCATCGTGATTAGTGTCCGATATTTGGCCAGGAGGATCAGAGCATTAGAGCTATATCGTTTTGATGCTTGTTGTATGTTGTCGAGACGACCTTCATATCGTCGAGATGGGTTTCCGATATCGTCATGATGGCCCCTTTTGCGTCTTGATGTGCTGATGCGGCTTATTGGCTACCGCCGGACAGTAGAGGGCGAAGTCTGTTTTGTGAATCTCACGATTTTAGTCGTCAGATCGCCTTGGCACTTGTTTCAATTGACAAGATGAGTTTGTTGAAATTTGTGAAGTGGAAGTGGGTGATGGGCAGGCCGGGCGGACTGTGCGGCCTGAGCGGTCTGAGTCCGCGACGTGGGCGGTCTGCTGGTGCGGCCTGATGATCTTGGCTATCTTGGTGGCTTGGCTGTTGAAGAGCAGCCTATGCGGCCTGAGCGGCCTGGTATGCGGCCTGAGCGGTCTGATGTGCGGCTTGGTGGCCTATGGGCAGAGAAGTCGGGCTTCTGGCGATGCGGACTAAGCGAACTGCGGTTTGCGGGCTGGAGGCAGTGCCTTGTTCAGCGGCCTTGTGTGTTGCAAGCTTGTGTTAACCGGCGGATTGGGTGCCCTATCCGCGGGAGGCTTGCGGACTGGCGAGTCCGCGGTGTCCGCTGTTGCGGACTGGCCTTGGAGTTTGGCTGTGGCCCTTGCCGAGCTCTGGTGGTACAGCAGGTGCTAGCTGCTGTGGAGGACTGCGTGGATTGGTGTCGGAGTCCGGCAGTTGGCCGTTTGTTTGGGCAGCTGTGCGAGTAGTGTTGGCGATCTGCTTACCTTGGTGGAATTGGCAATCTGCTTACCTTGGTAGAATTGGCGATCTGCTTTGGGTATTGACGGATTGGGCCTTGTCCGCCGAGCTCGCACTTGGCCTTTTGGTGTTTTACTGGACTTGGTCACATTCTGTGACAAGTACAGTGTGTCCGCAGTATCGGCCAAGTCCGTTGTTGACCGGGCGGACTGCCTTTGGTCGTGGACTTGTGGCGGATGGAGGCTTTGCTCTTGTGCTGAGCGGACTGCCTCTTGCGTGTGCGGACTGTCGCTGAAGGGGTTGTGACTGTCCATGTGATGATGTGTGCGGACTGTGCAGACTGTACCTTGTCCGCATAGTGTGTGCAGTCTGGTTCAAGGCCGCCTGGTAGTGAACATCGGTGCCTTGCTCCTGGCGGTTTTCTTGGAATCCGGCTAAGTGTTTGCGGACTCAGCGGACGGTTGTTTTGCTAGTGCGCGGGCTGGGGTGGTGATTCTATGCACTAGGGTGATGACCACACTCCTCACCTCGCCTATAAATAGAACCCCCCGACACGTCTATAATAATAGAGTGAACAGTAAGTTGGGCTTGGGCAAGTGTTGCAGTCTGTGGTTTTCTGTCCGCGCGGGTTGAGTAGTGCTGACGGTTTGCTGTGTGCAGGTCGCGCGGCTAGCTTCAAGGAGCCAGGAGTTGGGCATTGAAGTGTGCGGTCTCTGCGGTCTCAGCTGGTCGCTTCTGCGGCTTGTCAGTTTTCTGCTTCAGCTTGTCCAAGTTCCAATAACCTGGCCGCCGGTCTCAGGCGGGTAGGCGGTCTGTTCCTCAGTTCTTCAGCAGACATCGAATAACGGCGTGTCCGCACGACCTCGCGGTCTCGACGGACTCCGTGTGCTATTCGGCTTGTAGCAGTTGCAGCTCGGGCGGCTTCGGCGACCTTGGCGGACTAGGCGGTCTCGGCGGTCTCCAGTGCTGTCCGCCCGACTTGTTTTGTGCTTTCTGTTTGTAGCTTGTGTACTAGCGAAATCATGTCTCGCTACGTATACCTCGCCTTGTAAAGAAGTGTGAATGAATATAAGACCTGCTTGTTCTTCCATTTGTGGTTAGTGTTAAGCTTGTTCCTTGAGTTTCCGCATGATCAAAGTGCGAACTGGGTAGTTCTGAGAATATTAATTTGGCTTTAGGCTATCCTGCTGACCACTTTGAGAAAATTTAACATGGTATCAGAGAGAGATTCAGTTGGTTGAGCGGTGTTCAACCAGTGTTGTTGCTCTGTGCTTGAGTGGTGATCAACTTGTGTTGTTGCTCTGTGCTTCTGGAAGTTAGCTTAACCAACGGTTGTTGCAATGGAAGTTAGCTATGCAAGAGCTCTTGGTATTGAACTCTTAACGCCGACTAACTTTAAGAAGTGAAAGTCGTGCATGAAGAGTTACCTTCTGGGTGAGTAGCTATGAGAGGTCGTCAGTGGTGACGACAGACAGGAAGTGACTGCTGCGTTTGGTACTGCTGAGCAGGTGAGGCTCTGGAGAAAAACAAATGCCAAGACGCAGTTTGTTCTCAAGAGGGCCGTGTCACCAGAACTGTTTGATCACATCATTGGATGTGAGTCTGCTGCTGATATTTGGACAACCATTGATGAGTTGTTCAATAGGAAGAATGTGGCTAGACTTCAGTTCCTGGAGAATGAGTTGGCAAGGACAACTCAAGGAGACCTGACCATCTCAAAGTTCTTTCTGAAGATGAAGAGCTTGTGTGCGGAGCTGTCAGCCCTTGATCCTAATGAGCCTATCTCTGAGGCTAAGATGAAAAGACACATAATCTGCGGCTTGTGGAAGGAGTATGTTGCCTTTGTGACATCTATTCAAGGCTGGGCTACTCAGCCATCTCTGCTGGAGCTTGAGAACCTGCTTGCTTCGCAGGAAACTTTGGCAAGACAGATGGCTGGAGTCACTGTGACTGAGGAAGACAGTGACGCTCTCTTCTCAGGCAAGAAGAAGAAGGGATGAGAAGGGAAGAAGAAGAAGATCGTTGTTGAAAATGAGCCTTCAACTTCTCATCAGTCAGACAGGAGCGCTGCTCCTAAGAAGGATTGAAAAAAGAACTTGAAGTGCTACAGGTGTCATCCGCGAGGACACTTCAAGCGTGACTACAAGGTCAAATTGCAGCCTGAGCATGCTGCAGATAAGGAGGAAGCTTGCTCTAAGAGCGAGGAAGCTGGATGGGGCGGAGCCTTCATGACGGGCACTTGTGTCCGTGCCTTGTCCGCTGTCGACTTCAACGACGATTGAATCGTGGACTCCGGGTGTGGTCATCACCTCACCGGAGAGAAGTCAAAGTTCTGTTCTCTGCAAGCCTACTCAGGTAATGAAGCTATTATAACTGCTGATAATACTGTTTATGCACTTGAGAAGGAGGGGGTTGTGTCTTTGGGTAGTGATAAGGGGCCACTCACGTTAAGGAGTGTGTATCACGTACCCGGCATGAAGAAGAACCTCTTGTCTGTGACCAATGCGGTCGACGCGGGTTATCACGTTCTGTTTGGGCCAACAGAAGTGAAGTTCCTTCGCAACGTATCAGCGGTTAAGGCTGATGTTGCTCATGTTGGGAGGAAAGTTAAGAACTTGTTTGTTCTTGCAACTAACTCTTATGTTGATCGGATGAGATCAAACTATACCACTGCTATTTGGCATGAAAGGCTGGGGCATGTAGAAATGGATAAGTTGAAGGCTATGACTAACAGAAGCCTTGTAAGAGGCTTGCCTAAGCTATTTTCATTTGACGATATTCACGTTTGCGCGGGATGTCAGTACGGCAAGGCTCATCGCATTCCGTTTGATAAATCACTAACGAGGAGTAAGAGACCATTGGAGTGCATGCATGGAGACTTGATGGGACCAACCGTCACTACAAGCCTTGGTGGGAGCAAATACATGCTCGTTCTGATTGATGACTACTCAAGATACACTTGGGTTTATTTCTTGAAGGAGAAGTCTGAAGCCTTCCGGTTGTTTGTGGAGTTCAAGGAGTTGGTGGAGGGCCGGCTTGGCCTGCGGATCAAGAAACTTAGAACAGATAACGGTGGTGAGTTTATCTCCTCCGAGTTTTCTAACTTCTGCAGGAAGCACGAGATCCAACGAGAGCTCACTTGTGCTCGCACTCCACAATAAAATGGGTAGCGGAGCGGAAAATCCGTCATTTGACGGAGACTTGCAAATGCTGGCTTCATGCGAAAGACATTTCAAGGTCCTTTTGGGCAGATGAGATGTCTTGTGATTCTTACGTCATCAATCAGATGCCGCTTAGCCCGATCAACATGAAGACTCCTTTTGAGCTGTTGCTGAAGGAGAAGCCCAGTGTGGAACACCTTCGGGTGTTTGGTTCAACTTGCTATGTGCATGTCCCGGATGCTTCAAGGACCAAGCTGGATGCAAAGGCAAGGAAGCATGTCTTTGTTGGCTACGATGACCGAAAGAAGGGATGGAAATGCATGGATCCTGCGATGAAGAAGTTTGTTGTGTCAAGAGATGTTGTCTTTGACGAACCGACGTCGTATGAAGGTGGCTCGGTTGAGCTAACCGGAAGCAAGGTTGATGAAGAACCGAGAGTGGCTGCTGAAGGTCTGGAAGAGGAGCTTGTTGTTTCACCCGCAGCTCCTGTTGCTTCAAGTTCTGGTGCTGAGACTTCTGGCTCAGGAAGCCGGGGGAGCATTGCTCAAAGCTTGCCTGAAGGTGGTATTGAGCCTGAAGAAGCAACAAAGGTAGTGAGCAAGGAGCAACCTCTTCGAAGATCGAAGAGGGTTGTGAAGCCACGAGCTCGGTACTGTGATGAGAATGCAGTGAGCTTTGTCTCCTGTTTCTTTGCAGGTCCTCTAGATGAGCGAGAGCCTGTAAACTTCAATGAGGCTACTGGAGTCAAAGAGTTGGATGATGCCATGAAGGAAGAGATTGCTGCTCTCAAGAAGAATGAAACATGAGATCTTGTGTCCAAGGTTGATGTCATTACTCCAGTGATTTGCAAGTGAGTGTATAAGTTGAAGAAGAAGGCTGATCGGAGCATTGATAGATACAAAGCTCGCCTGGTTGCTCGAGTATTCTCACAGCAGTATGAAGAAGACTATGAAGAGACATTTAGTCCGGTTGCAAAGATGACTTCGGTTAGAGTGGTGATCGCCTTGGCTGCTTGCAATGGATGAAGGATGTGACAGCTTGATGTAAAGAACGTCTTTCTTTACGGAGAGATTGACAAGGACATCTTCATGGATCAGCCACTTGGATTTGTTTCTGAAGTTCATCCGGACTATGTCTGCAAGCTCAGGAAGGCTCTCTACGGGTTGAAGCAAGCTCCTAGAGCTTGGTATGGGAAGATAGTAGAGTATTTGCAATTCTGCGGTTATGTTGCTTCCAACTCGGATTCTAGCTTGTTCGTCAAGAAGAAGGGGGAGCTTCAAGTCTTGGTCCTGCTGTATGTGGATGACATGATCGTCACAGGGAATTCGGAGGAGGAAGTAGCTAGACTCAGGTCTGAGCTGGCTATACGCTTCGAGATGAAAGACTTGAGAGAGCTTCATCACTTTCTCGGTCTTGAAGTGAAGAGGAAGGAGTGCGGGATTCTCATTTGCCAGAAGGGATATGCTTCAGCTTGTCCAAGTTCCAATAACCTGGCCGCCGGTCTCAGGTGGGTAGGCGGTCTGTTTCTCAGTTCTTCAGCAGGCAGCGAATAACGGTGTGTCCGCACGAGCTCGCAGTCTCGGCGGACTCCGCGCGCTATTCGGCTTGTAGCAGTTGCAGCTCGGGCGGCTTCGGCGACCTTGGCGTACTAGGCGGTCTCGGCGGTCTCCAGTGCTGTCCGCCCGGCTTGTTTTGTGATTTCTGTTTGTAGCTTGTGTACTAGCGAAATCATGTCTCGCTACGTATACCTCGCCTTGTAAAAAAGTGTGAATGAATATAAGACCTGCTTGTTCTTCCATTTGTGTTTGATGTTAAGCTTGTTCCTTGGGTTTCCGCATGATCAAAGTGTGAACTGGGTAGTTCTGAGAATATTAATTTGGCTTTAGGCTATCCTGCTGACCACTTTGAGAAAATTTAACAAAGTTCAGCCTTTTTACCTTAAATAGACTGAGACCATGTTCTCAACAGTTAGTTTCATTTTTCAACCGTCTTTTGCAAGAAACAGAGAAGTCTCGTTTTTTTAGGAAGGAGGGGTTGCTGCCATTGTTGTCAGAGTTCTTGAGGAAGAACAATTTTCTCAATCCGGTGCCTTCGTCTTTGCTGTAAGGATTTTTTTTGTTTAGTCTTGTATTTGTTTGTCATTGGTGCTTGGGGAGAGATTTGTGTTTTGTTTCCTATTTGAAGAGAAATTTTTTCACCGTGGTTTGAGAGGGGATTCAATCTGTAAATTCGGGGGATCTAGGTTGGGCAAACCTAAAATTTCTTGACTTGTAATCCTTTTTTTAATAGTGGATTGTTCGTGTGCGCTGCCACGTAGCTTTTGTCTCATTGCTTTGGAGAGGATTTTCACGTAAATTTTTGTATTCTCGTGATTGTTTTTCTGTGTGTTTGTTGCATTTTATTGTATCTTCTGTAAGCCCGGATTGCGCGAAGGGCAAGTGGGTGGTGTTATTCCCAACAAATTCCAGGATTTTTAGACAGAAAGTGTCCATGAGAAAGACCAGAAATGTTACAGCTTAGCTATTGTATTACTGATTTGCAGTTGGTAGTACAACTATGGGGTTAGAAGAGAAAACTATGAGGTATCATAGTTACAGCTTAGCTATTACTGATTTACACTTGGTTGTACAGTTAATTTTGATTAACCAAGATCAATAGATGCAAGGAAAATAGAGCAAATAGGCTCATTTATAAGTCTCACTAGAGCACTTGGGTCCCATTTGGGGCGTCGTTTTGGCTCTGGCATGGTGGCAACGGAGGCGGGACAGAGGCGACCCAAACGATCGCACGTGCACTGCGGCATTTGGCCCTGCCTGCAACCGCGCTGAAGCACTCCGTTCGGACTGGAGGCGTTGCTGCCCGCCTCCTGTGGGAGAAGACTCCCCAAACAGGCCCTTAAACTGGCATTGCTTTGTTCATTACCAAAAACTAAAATCCTTCCAATAAACATTGCAACCCACCACAAGCACGGTTCTGGCATAAGAAATAAACTGCAGCTTGGCTGATGTGCTGCAATAAATGCATTGGAAGAGGACGACCACCTTGCCTATGCTGGAGGAGTAGAAGTTGTATGTGTTGAAAATGTTGAAGTGAAAGTGGGTGGTCTTAGGTGTGCAAACCGTGGAGGCCGCGTGGGTAGCGCGGCTAGGTTCTGGCGAATTGACTAGTTCCTTGGTCATTTTTCTTCTCGCGGTCCGTCTCAGCAAGCTTCCTGGGGTGTTAACCGCCTGATGAGATTTGAGCTAACTATGGACTGTGCGGTCAGGATTGGGAGACCGCGGGAGACCGACAGACCACCGTTGGTGCGGTTGGGTTTCAGGTCGCGTGGCTGTCTGCTTGGTTAAGTCCACACGATTTGAGATTGATGTCCGCATAGCTGTGCGCACTGGTGGTATTAACCGCACGCGGTTTGGTGTTGACAATCCACATGTTGGGCAGACTGGTGCTGCTAGCTGTCACGTCACTGACGGTTACTCTATCCCCCTGGGCGGTGACGATATCCTCTTGCCCGATTATAAATAGGGGTGCAAACCTCGTCATTAACAACGAAAACTGTAAGAACTGTAGCTTGGGGTAAACTGAGTGGTTATGTTTTTATAACCGCGCGGCAAGAAGTGATCGGTTTATTGCTGTGTTTGCAGATTATGCGACTAGCACTTGGCAGCCAGGAAACTGGTTCTGACGGTGATGTCAGAGGAGGCAGTGCAGATAGCTGGTAGCAGTCAGTGACGGTTAGCAGCAGGTCGTGGGTTCGGTGACTAAGCGGTCTTCTTACTTGACAGTTTTCCAGCTTAGATAAATCAGTTCGCCTTTGACAGACTGAGTAGCAGTTCGATTAAGGTGTTGGCTCTACTCTGCGGTTAAGCGACCTTTGCGGTTAGGCGACCAAGAGTTGCAGACAGATTGTTCAGTTCCAGTTCAGTCTGTTCGTGGCGGCTTTTGCGATTAGGCGATCTTGCGGTCAGACGACCAGGAAGTGCGAGCATGGTTGTTTTTTTTCCAGCAGTGAATAAGCAACAGTTCACGCGACTACGATGAGCGGTCTGACAGTTCAGCAATTCGGCAATCTGAGCTGTTCGCACGGCCTTGGCGGTTAGCAAGACGGATAGACAGCTTGGCGGTTAAAGTGCTATCTCCGTCTGTTTTGTACTTATCTGTTTTTGTGATCTCTATCAGATGCATTATGAAATCATGTTTTGCAATGTATATCTCTATTTGTAAAGAATATAGTTAATTCAATCTCAACTCTTGTTCTATTTGCTATTTATTTATTCGGCTTGGTTGGTTGAGTGTTCCCATGACCTTCCTGTTTCATAAAATTTTACAGTACGCTCGCCGAAGAGGATGAGGAGAACTCCAATCGCAAGTCCTGAATTCTGGGGTATGACAAAGGTGATTGATTTTGGGGTATGACAAACAAACAATATAATTGGAATTGGCTTTCCCAATTCCAACTTTTTGTTCCCTCAATTCTTGTGAAAAGAATGGGCCCTAAAAATCATTAGAGAGGGGGTTTTTAAGATTTGATTATAGATATCAAGGAAATAAGGTAGATACCGAAAGTATATTATATTTTTATATATCCAATGTATATTACAATCCAATCAAATAAATGAACTACCATACTGACGATGAGTCTACCACGATTCTTATGAGTTATCCGTCAATTAAAGATAAGATTAATACATTGATTAGTATTAATCGCGGCCCCCCTTGCTCCCTCCATCCGTTCGGTGCGACTCCGGCGCGGCTTCCTTCGGTGCGACTCCTTGGAAGAAGGTTGCAAACCATTCGGTGTGACGCCGGTGGATCCGTGGAGAGAGTGATTCTCCCACAGTTATCTCGTGTGAAAGCTTTCCGGTTGGGTAATCCCTTTCCTCTTCCTTGTGTGATTCTTCTCCTTAGTTGTGGTGGATTCTCGCAAATCGTTTTCTCCGGATCTTTAATCTAATCGCTGCAAGTTATGGTGGGGGGTCGAGGACAAATTCTATTGGCCAAAACTTAAGGTTATGGTGGGACAGGTAGTGAGTAGCTGCCGCACGTGCCAGGTGTCTAAGGGTAGTAAAACCAACGTAGGATTATATACACCCTTGCCTATTCCCTCAATGCCTTGGGTAGACGTTAGTATGGATTTTGTATTAGGCCTTCCCGTTACCCTACGCCGTCACGACTCAATTTTTGTAGTTGTGGATAGGTTTTCAAAGATGGCTTATTTCATCCCGTGCAGTAGGACGAATGATGCGTCTCACGTCGCTAAACTTTATTTTAAAGAAGTCGTTAGTCACCGTGGAGTGCCAAAGACCATAGTATCGGATAGAGACGTAAAATTCACTAGTTATTTTTGGAAGACTCTTTGGATATTAATGGGAACGAGATTATTGTTTTCCTCTGCCTATCATCCCCAAACTGATGGGCAGACGGAAGTGGTTAATCGGAGCTTAGGAAATTTGTTACGATGCCTTGTGAGTGATCACAAGAGCACGTGGGACCTTCTCCTTCCCCATGCCCAGTTAGCCTACAATAATTCCAAGAATAGGTCTACGGATCTGTCTCCGAATGAGATTGTCCACGGGTATAAGGCTCCTGTGCCGCTTGACTTGGTGCCGTTGCCCCCAACGTACAAGGCAAGTCAGTTTGCACAATCCTTCGCCCAGCACATCCATGATTTACATGCACGTATACGGGCCACCTTGACTACGCAATACGAATCTTATCAAGCGCACACTAATTTACATAAGAGAGTATCAGACTTCAAAATTGGCGATCTAGTTTTAGTCCGTTTGGTTCCCGAACGCTTGCCAACTGGCACCGTTAAAAAGTTAGCACCAAAGCGCGCCGGCCCTTTTCGGATTATTAAGAAGTTAGGTGACAACGCTTTCGTTTTGGACTTGCCTGCTGATTGGGGTATCTCCCCCATTTTTAATGTTTCGGATTTAACGATGTTTGTGTCACCACCACAAGAGTTGATTTCTTTGTCTTCTTCTTCTCCCACTGAAAATTCTCATGGGTTGGGGAGTGGTAGTACAGATGATCTCTCTCTTTCGGTCCCCACAGGTATATCATCGGATGGTAAGTTGCCTTCTTTCCTGCCTACTGCTAATATGTTCCCCAGGTTTCCACGGACGTTTTCCACTCCAGAGATGATACTTGATGCTGAGCCCGTTACCACTGCTGATGGAGACACCCACCGCTTTCTCATCCGTTGGCGTGATCGGCCCCCTTCGGATGACTCTTGGGTACTCGAGACGGAGCTGCAGAGTTTGGATGCCGCTCTCCTTCACCGCTATCGCTTGGACCACGCAACGGAGATGCGTGCATTTGAGCGGGGGAGGATTGATGGCGTGCCCCCTCCTCCACCATTTGAAGACGATGCTGACGATGCTGCTGATGATCCGGTTGATAAGGCCATACGACTCAAGGACGTGAGGCGGCACGATGACGCTAACGGAAGGCTACGCTACAACCTCCGCCCGCGACGTGCTACCGCCACGGCAACGCATTAGCTTTATTTATTTGATTTTCTTGCACCCTATTTTATATTTGGAATATAAAATTATCCTATGTTTAAGTGATAATTTTATATTCATGACATGTGTTGTTATTTTTCATTTTTGAACTATTTTTAGTATTGGTGTGCAATTAGCCATTCGGATGGATGAGATTAAATCTCCATCATGAAGGGCTAAGGCTTGTTTGTAACTCCTATATAAGGAGGCTTTGTTATGAGATTATTTGAGAAGAAATTAACCCTAAAGCTCCCATTGTGGAATTCGGCCAAGAGGAGGAATCTCCAAGCCGCCGCCCCCCCTTGGTTGTGGTGTGAAACCGCCGCCCCCCTTGCTCCCTCCATCAGTTCGGTGCGACTCCGGCGCGGCTTCCTTCGGTGCGACTCCTTGGAAGAAGGTTGCAAACCATTCGGTGTGACGCCGGTGGATCCGTGGAGAGAGTGATTCTCCCACAGTTATCTCGTGTGAAAGCTTTCCAGTTGGGTAATCCTTTTCCTCTTCCTTGTGTGATTCTTCTCCTTAGTTGTGGTGGATTCTCGCAAATCGTTTTCTCCGGATCTTTAATCTAAGGGTGAGAAAGTGGTTACCCAAGAGCGTAGAAGGTGAGAATCGACGGAAACGACGGGAAACCGGAAGAAAATCGCGACTTTGGTCGATCGAACTCGCCGAGACTTGGACGAGCGCCCTGGACGCGAGAGGAGAGATCTACGGAGGGAAGAATCGGTGAGTTGCCTGCTTGATATCAACGGAAAAAAAGGCGGGATTCCTGCGGTTGTCGACGGAAGGGGAAGAATCGGTGAGTTTCCTTCGGTGAGCTTCCTGCGGAATATGAAGGGTCGGCGGGATACTGTGCGAGATCGACGGGTTTAAAGGGATTTAACGGGTTTCCGTGTGAAGAGCGAAAAGCTAAGGTTCGGCGGGAGTCTTCGGGTCAAGCGGGTTTTAGCGGGTTTCCAGTTTGTCTAAGTTGAAAGCGAAGGGATTTTTTAATAGGAATCTACGGGTTAAGAGGCATGCCGGATTCTCGAGGTCTTCTGATATCAAGACAATTAAAAAAAATCTTCTAAATATGTATATATATTTCTTAATGTCAATTGTAAGTTGTAGTGATTTCCAATGACGTATCTGTGTTAGTTTTCAGTGAACTGATTTAAGCCTGTAGATGTTAGTTCTCGAATCTACCAGTGGAATTATAGGTAAATTTTTATTAATGTATCTAAGGTTTATGTTTACAGTGTTAACCTATCCTTAGGTGTACGCACATATATGTGTATATATATAAATATATATATATGTAAATGTCGATACAATATGACTCAAGTATATGAGCTGATCGAAAATACCTGGGATTATGAGATTCATAATTTACCCCCTCAGGTTGAGGCATACCAGGTGTTCAATGTGAGTATCCCATTGTAATTAGTACTTCTGATATTCCATATATTTGTTCCAATTTAGTCTTGAAACATCTTCTGTCTAGTTCCCATCATATTTACGGGAACCTAGACTACCCTGCAAAAGAGAGTTACCTTACCTTAGGAACCCAATACATATTGGGTCCTAGGTTCTTGTTAGCATAAACACTCGAATGCCTTCCCTCAGAAATCCTGTCAGGAAGACTACCTCTGCCCAGAAGATGTGGATAGGCCCTTGCCCTTGACACAGAGGGGTTGTGCCAACAGTCTATGGCAAAGTGTCCCACCTTGCCACAGCACCAACACGTGTGAATGTTGTATCTCCGTTTCTGACCTGATCTAGTGACTGAGGTAGTCATGAGCCTAGGTCCAAACGGGATAGATCTGGATCCGCTCCCAAAATTGCCTCTGCCACCGTGACACGTGGAAGGGTGGAAGGAATGCATGTAGCGAGCGTCACGAGGCCTGGGAGGTGGTGCCTTCCTTTCAGTCAGCCCCCTTCCTGAGGCCCCATGAGAACTTACAGCATGACTTCTAACCTCCCTTTCCTGTGTCCTTGGGTGGAGAGAAGAGTTCTGAGAGCTGATACCAGCAGATTCATGCCGAGTAGGGGCAGTGGCCGAGAATACAAAGGGCTCAGAATGAGCCTTAGGTATTCTCTCATGGGTGGCCATGACGGCCCTTGCACTATGGGTGTCTCCACATGAGGACAAATCACCCTTGCAGTGACCACGATTATTCCTGTGATCATACCTGAAGGGATGATGAGTTCCCTTCCTGCTTGGAGTGGGGGGTCGGAATACCGTTTCCCCATTTCTCCATGAATTGATAATTCGGGAGATCCACCCATTTTCTTCCTTTCTCTTCATAGCATCCACCTTGGAAAAGTTAGATACTATCCTTTTCTCATTCTCCAGACTACTCTCTAGATCTGAGATTTTAGAGTCCTTGACCTTGTTGGATGCCAATTGGAGAACCAACAAGATCTTCAGCCGAGCAATCTCCTGAGCTTGCTCTTCAACAAGTAGGTTGCTTTTCTGAAGGGCTCTCTTCAGGGAATCAGGATTTTCTGAAGGGAAACAGTTCCTGTCTTCAGGAACTTCAAGAGAGACGGGGCAAGAGGAAGAAGTTACCTGCTCTTCAGTGTTATTGTCACTAGCGCCAGTGACCGTTGTGTCATCCTCATCAGAACTGCTTTCCTCAATTTCTTCTTCAGACTCTGACAAGGACACTGGAGCTCTGATGCTGTCCGATTGATCCTTGCCTTCATCTTCAGAGGCGAGGACCCCCACATAGGCTTCATCCTCTAGTTGACAGCAGATCCCAGCTTTCTTTGATCCCCCCATCAGCTCTAAGATCATTACCCACATAGATTTGGCCGTCCCACATTTTTCCAATCTAGAGCGAGAAGGTCCAGACCAGACATCCAAGATAATCTGACGAATCATCTTGTCCAGATTAAATAATGAGAGTTCCGTCTCCGACATCTCAGCAATACACTTGGGCACTTGTATATTCTTTCCAGAGCCGGAGGTCTTCATAGGAATAAAAGGACCCTCTTCCAGGATGAAAGATGCTCGAGGATCGATAGCCTCCAAGTGATACGACACTCTCATCTTCCAGACGGGATAATACTCCTTTGTGCATGTGGGAAGTCTTAGTGGAGAGATCTCATGATCCAGCTCCATGCTTCTGACACTGGTGGCAGGATTCTACTCAAGGTGTAAACCTTTTTGATGAGCAACCTCGCTTTGATACCACTTGAAAGTCCACCTACTGTCAACTATCTTCACCTATGGGGGGGGGGGAATAGGTGACGTGCAACGTTTTTGCGGAATTTAATATTGTACCTGCACAAGAAAACAAAACAGCACAGCAAAGAAAGTACGCAAGCTATTTATAGTGGTTCCCCGATTTGGGTACATCCACTTTCCCCCTTCGACCTATCTCCCAACAAGGGACGACTCGGTCTCTTCACCAACAGGATTGAAATCCAATCCTTGCACTATCGGAAGGATCCCTTCCACACGTAGGAGTCAACACTCCCACACCACGGGTTGCACCCAACCCTTACAACTAGGAACCAACGTTCCTTTACAACAAATATGAAACAAGAATGTACAAGAAATACAAAACTTTTGGAGACTAAGGTGTCCCTCTTCGTTCGATGACGTGTTCTTGAGGTAATCGAAGAGTCCACAACCCTAGATCTCACTTGGAGAGAATCTCCCCGGAACCGGCGGCGGCGAGAAGGGCGGCGGCTTGATTCTCGGGGTCGGCGGCGACAACGGTGTGCGGCTGCAGTACTTTGGAGATTCAGACTTCGTAGCAAAGCTAGCAAGGTCTTCCAACGGTCACACTAGGATCGATCGTCTCGATCGATTCAGATGGGAAAAGTTTTCCCGATCAACAAATCAAGAGACAAAGGATCTCTGGTTAGACGCGTGAGACTCTAAGCTTGGCTAAGCTTCTGTCGCCGGGAGATCTGGAAGAAACCACGATCTAGCAGCCGGCGATCGTCCAGCACGAGCGGCGACGGCGGCGGCGGAGGTATCACGATCTAGGTCACGTCGGCGGCTCAGCTTTTTTTTAAATCTTCTTCGCTCTCTTACTGTTCAAAAATACGCGTGTATTTATGCAGTAAAATACTCTTTTATGACCGTTATGGGTCCCACCAGAAGAAACCCTAATTCCGGTTCAAAACAGTGCCAGCGGCAGAATCCGGTCCAGCGGTTTCCAGAAAATTACCCAAGTCAAAATCGGCGAGAATCGAAGGTGAGTCTCGTCGAATCGTCGAGAATCAAAGGTGATTCTCGACGATTCGGCGAGAATCAAAGATGATTCTCGTCGAAGTTGACTTGTTTGCACGCACTGATTTAGCCTGATAGAGACGGCGAGAATCAGCCAGTGATTCTCGATGATTCGGCGAGAATCAGTCAGTGATTCTCGCCGAATCGACGAGAATCACTTGGTGATTCTCGTCGATTATGACTTGGCGCCAGAGTTCCATGCTTTGATGCAGCCGGATAGAGACGGCGAGAATCAGCCGGTGATTCTCGACGATTCGGCGAGAATCACTTGGTGATTCTCGTCGATTCACACTTAGACGATTTTTCGTCTTTCCACCCATGAGCTGCTCTTTGACCCATCCTTGCTCCTTGTCTGCTCTTGCATGATCACAGCCCTGTACTTGAAAATAAGTACGCTCCAATATAGAGAGAGTGCACGTAGGCCAACACACTGATCTGCTCAACGAGGAATTACGTCGTGCAGACCCGTGTATATTGACCTACTGCACCCTGACATTGGAGTGCACTTAGCGTGGAATAACTGCAAGCACAACTTAAAAGGTTTTATCAAATACATCGTGAATCCATCTTAGCTTGACAGGTGGCTTCGTCAAATCCAGGTAATTGTGGATACAATACCCAACACCATATACACTATCAAGGTATCCCACATCTCCTTAGATGTCTTGCAGTGTATCAAATTCTGAAAAGTAGCATCATCTATAGCACTCACAATAATGTTTTGAGCCCTCTTATCCATAGTGGCTAGAACAATTTCATCCTTTGTCATTTCAGAGAAATCCTTAGGTGTTCTCTGATTTGCATCTAAGACTGACACCTTCATGGGCACATGTGGCCCTTCTTTGACTGTGATATAAATCCTAGGGTCTGAGGCTTCCATAAACAGTCTCACCCTTTCCTTCCAGATACCAAAGATCTCTTTTCTACATATGGGTAACTTCATGGATCCCAATTCCTTGTGATTCTCAGTGGAACCCATGGTTCTTGATGTTCTTGATTCTGTAAAGTCACTTAGACTGAATCTGCCAACAGGATCTACTCAGACAGTTATGTCCCTTTTTTGAGTAACCTCGCCTCTGATACCACTTGAAAGATATTGTACCTAAACACCTAGAGGGGGGGGGGGGGGGTGAATAGATGACTTGAATCTTTTTAACTTTTAAGGCAGAATACAGAATCTAACACAGAATTCTATCTACTTTATCACAGCACACATTCAGCAATCACAGAATTCCATAGCACACAGTAGACACACAGTTTTATAGTGGTTCCCCAAGGTTTGGGTACATCCACTTTCCCCCTTCGCCTATCTAGCAGTGTACTAGATTCGGCCCAACTTCTCCACTATCTCAGATCCTCAGATCTTACACTCAGAACCCACAACACAGGTTCCTACACCTCAGGCCCAAGGCCCTACAACTCAGCTTCTTCACAAAGCCTACACTCAGCCACCAAGGCCTACACTCAGCCACCAAGGCCTACACTCAGCCACAACAAGCCTACACTCAGAGATTCCAATCTCCTACACTCAGGCACTCAAGCCCTACACTCAGCCTTTATAATTACAGGCTTACAAGACTCAGATCCCTAAGGATCCTACAAGATAAAATGAATACAAAAATTGTAACTCAACAACTCTGAGAAAAGAGAGAAGAGTTGTGAGTTTCTTGATGAGTTCTTGGAAGAACTCAGCTGAAATCAATCTGACTTGGCTTTCTTCAAAGCTTCTTGAATGTAGAACTCAATAAGATTGATCTCCTCTGCAGTTGATCCTTGACCTCTGCTACTTAAGATTCAGAACAAATCTGAACCCTTCTTCTCAGCCTGGTTCCAACAGCTGATTTCTTGGATGGAGCTCTCTCTCTCCAACTTCTTAGATCTTCACTAGATTCTTCAAGGAATAGCTAGATCTTCTTTGTATTACTTGATGTGTTGATCTGAACAACTTGATCTTTTTGAACTTGTGTTCAATTCTTTAATCACTCAACCACCGTTTCTGTAGACTGTATAAGCCTATTTATAGGCCTTCTTCATGGTAACCGGCTGGTCCGGTTCATAACTGATTTCTGACAACTCTGACAGGTGCTGTAGACCGGCTGGAATGGCAGCTGTCAAGTCATCCAGTCAGTTCTTGAAAATTCTGTACTGTCTGTAAGTGTCGAGACTGTCTGTCTTTAAGTGTCGACACTTATAGACCAAGTGTCGACACAAGTTGTCTAAGTGTCGACACTAGCCTACAAGGTGTCGACATAACTTCTTGTGTTGTAGATTTTATATCTCGACACTGCTTCTTCTTAATGTGTCGACACTGATATTGAGTGTCGACACAACACTTTGTTCTTCAGCACTTTGTTGACTTCTTGTAAGTGTCGACACAACACCTTTGTGTCGACATATCTGAAAGTCCACCTAGTGTCAGCTATGTGCACCTATGGGGGGGGGAATAGGTGACGTGTAGCGCTTTTGCGGAATTTACGAATGTACCTGCACAATAAAAATAAAAAGCACAGCACACAGAATACACAGGCAATTTATAGTGGTTCCCCGACTTGGGTACATCCACTTTCCCCCTTCGACCTATCTCCCAACAAGGGACGACTCGGTCTCTTCTCCAACAGGATTGAAATCCAATCCCTGCACTATCGGAAGGAACCCTTCCACACGTGAGAGTCAACACTCCCACAAAACGGGTTGCACCCAACCCTTACAACACGGAACAAACGTTCCTTTACAACAAAAGTAAATATAGAATGTACACGAGATACAAACTTCGTTCGGAGACTACGGTGTTCCTCTTCGTTCGACGACGTGTTCGTGAAGTCAACGAAGAGTCTACAACCTTGGTCTCTCTTGGAGAGGATCTCCCCGGAGCCGGCGACGGCAAGACGAGCGGCGGCTAGCTTCGAGATCGGCGGCTATGATGATGAGCGGCTGCTGAAAATAGAGATCCAATCTTCGTAGCGAAGCAAGCTAGGTCTACCAACGGTCACACGAGGATCGGTCGTCTCGATCGATTCGGATGGGAAGTTTTTCCCGATCAACAAATCGAGAGACAAGGGATCTCTGGATAGACGCGTGAGACTCAAAGCTTTGCTAAGCTTCTGTCGCCGGAGATCGGGAAGAGAAGCGATCAACAGCGGCGACCAATAGCGCGAGCGGCGACGGCGGCGGCGGAGCGATTTCGCGATTTTAGGGTTTGCTCTTGCTCGGCTTCTTTCTGTGTGTCTCTACAGTTCAAAATACCCGTATATATACTGTAGATACTACTAATTTGACCGTTGTGGGACCCACAAGAAAAATCCCGAAAACCGGTCCAGAACATTGACAGCGGCAGAATCCGGTTCAGGAAGATCCAGAAAAACGCCCAAGTCAAAATCGGTGAGAATCGAAAGTGATTCTCGCCGAGTCGTCGAGAATCAAAGGTGATTCTCGACGATTCGGCGAGAATCAAAGATGATTCTCGTCGAATTTGCCTTGGTTGCACGCACTGCTTTAGGCCAGGTCGAGACGGCGAGAATCAACCAGTGATTCTCGACGATTTGACGAGAATCACTAGTGATTCTCGCCGAATCGGCGAGAATCACTTGGTGATTCTCGCCGAATCGATTCTCGTCGACTTACTTAGAAGCAGAGGTGCTCGCTTAGAAGTGGCTGGATCGAGTTCGGCGAGAATCAACCACTGATTCTCGCCGAATCGGCGAGAATCCCAAGTGATTCTCGTCGATTTAAACTTAGACGAATTTTCGTCTTTCCACCTATGAGGTGCTACTTGACCCATCCTTGCTCCTTGTCTGCTCCTGCATATTTACAGCCCTGTGCTTGAAAGTAAGTGCACTCCAATAGAGAGAGTACACGTAGGCCAACACACTGATCTGCTCAACGAGGGATTACGTCGTGCAGACCCGTGTATATTGACCTACCGCACCCTGACATTGGTGTGCACTTAGCGTGGAAAAACTGCAAGCACAACTAGAAAGAGTTTATCAAATACATAGTCTATTGACCTTAGCTTGTCCAGGGGCTTCTTCAAATCAGGTACATTGTGGATACAATACCCAACAATATCTTTATGTGTTGAACTTGTCAGTGTCGACACTGCTTCTTGGTGTCGACACATGTCTTCAGTGTTGATACTTGCTGAGTGTCGACACAGCTCCTTGTGTCGACACATTCTTCTTCTGTTGAGACTTTTGCTGAGTGTCGACACATCTCCTTTGTGTCGACACTTGTACTTAGAATATTCTTGAACTTTGCTAAGTGTCGACACAGCTCCTTGTGTCGACACTTTCTTCAAGTGTTGAGTCTTCAGCTAAGTGTCGACACATTTTTCCTTGTGTCGACACTTTCTTCAAGTGTTGACTCTTCTGCTGTGTGTCGACACATTGTTCTGGGTGTCGACACTTGTACTTAGTCTCTGCTGACTTTTGCTGAGTGTCGACACAGCCTCCAAGTGTCGACACTTTCTGATGTAGACACAGTTCTTCTAGGTGTCGACACTGCTGTTAAGTGTCGACACTGCTTCACTGCACTTTACTTCATTGAGTGTCGACACAGCTCCTTGTGTCGACACTTTCTGTCTGGTGTCGACTCAGCATCCCTGGTGTCGACACAATGACTCCAAGTGTCGACACTGCTTGCCTGGGTGTCGACACAAGTCTTCTTAAGTGTCGACACTTTCCCTCTGGGTGTCGACACATGGACTTAGAAACTTTTCCATCTTTCCTGCAAATACTTAACCTGCACAAGTGAACTCAAAACACATCAAATACATTTTGATGTATATCATTGAGTAGGGTGAGACTTCTTCAAATCAGGTACATTTAAACTAATGTACCCAACATAGACCAATGTCAGTCTACAATGAGTCTCCAAACACAGAACCATACAATGTAATCCCTCATTGTATGATCCATGATGTTGACTCATGTGTAGCCTCTCTATTAGGACACACTTCTTTTTCAAGCACTAAGGACAAGGGAAAAGTTGGTTGTTGATTTTATTAAAGAATTTATGATTTCAGATTTTCAGAGAAATTGTCGAAGTCTTTTTCTCGAGTACTATGTTTTGACTCGATAAGGACCAAAGTTAATTCTCGAGTTAGAGTTGTCATAATTTTGAGTTGCAAAAGTAGTTCTCAAGAAAGCATAATGTTGTTCTCGAGAAGGCCTTATGTACTCGAGTACTTCATGACATCTCTTCTCGGGTTAGTCTCTTTTCCAGACTGAAATTTTTCTAAGTCTTTTTCTCAAGAAGACCATGTTTAGTTCTCGAGAAGGATATGTTTAATTCTCGAGTTGCTAGTCTTAAGGCATTGAAAGCACTGAGGAGTTAAGTCTAGTTCTCGAGTAAGGCTTGTTGTACTCGAGTAGAAGTCGTCTTTTGTTCTCGAGTACAGTCTGTCTAAAAGTGTTGAGAGCGAGACTTGTCTCAATGCCATCTGGAAATGTTCTCGGGTAGTCTAAGTCAAAAAGTGTTGAGAGCGAGACTTGACTCAACGCCATCTGGAAATTTTCTCGAGACAGTTTTTTGTTCTCGAGTACTAAGTACTTCTTCTCGTGAACAATAACTTATTTTTCTCGAGTACTTTCCTTCATTCCCGAGATTGCTGAATTCCAGCTCCATTTTTTTTTCTAAGTCTTTTTCTCGAGATCTTCATTGTTGTTCTCGAGAACTAGTAAGCTTTTTTATTCTCGAGTACTATCTTTTCTCTCGAGAACAGCTGTACTGTTTTTCAGAAATTCTTCTAAGTCCAGATAGACGTATTTTCAAATGTTATTAGCACGTGATTGGTCCATATGGCAATCAGTAATTATGATTTTGACCGTTAGGCAAGTCATATAAAAGGTCTTGTCATTTTCGATCAAAAAAGAAGATATTCTAAGAATTCTGTATCCCTAATTTTCTTTGCATAATCGGAAGCGCAACCGCTCATCACCTTCATCGCAAAAACATTTTTGATCCAGATCGATTCAGAGCAAGTGATTCAGAGATTAAGACATTCTACAATCTATAGATCCAATACTTGATCTTGTTGAGTCTAGAATTTCAGATCCAGAGATCTTGTCGAGTCTTCTTCAAACATTTCTGATAGAGCTGTAAAGTTCAAGGAAGAAGAAAGGCAGAAGTTTTCAGATCTGAGAGATAATACACTGTTTGTATTTGTTATATTTCAATTTATTCTTGTAGGAGATCCTTCTCCGAGTGTATGAGGTTTGTTCTCCGAGTTGTTTCTGTAGAAAGTTTTATTTTCCGAGTGTAGATCCAGTTTTCGGGATTGAGTTGTAGGAACGTTGTTCCGAGTTGTAGGATTGTTTTCAATCCGAGATTAGTGGAGTAGCCGAGTCTAGTGCTTTGCTAGATCGGTGAGTGGAAAGTGGATGTACCTAAGGTTGGGGAACAACTATAACTCTTGGTGTCGTCTGTGAATGCTTGGCTAATTTTTTGTGCATAGCTCGTTAAATTTTTATTCCGCAAAAATAAGCACAACTCAACTATTCACCCCGCTCTAGGTGATTTAGGTAAGACAACTTAAACATTTTCACTAACTTTCTTCTTGGCCAAGAACTCTTTTTAATCTTCATGTCCCTGTGATGCTTTTTACATTCAGAACTCATCTGATCCTTCTTCTTATCTGGACAGTCAGCAATGACATGTCCACTCCGATTGCAATAGTAGCAAACAACATTGGACTTAACATGTTTGTTCTGTTTGGAGTCATATCTTTCCCCAGAGGGGTCATTTCTGGATTTGTCCTTGCTGGAGTAAGACTTCTTTGAGGTGGAGCTAGAAGATCTATTGGTCGTCCACTGTCTCCTTCTACTCAGTAACTTCTTGAATTGCTTGGAGAATAATGCTTGTTCTCCATCAAATAGTTCATTCCCAGAAGAGCTGGGATCTGAGCTTTCTGACTCTACCACTCTCCTTGGTGGAGAAGGAGTCTTTCTCATGCTTCTTCTTGTGGATTCAGCTTTGAAGGCCACAAATTTCTCTTTATCATGAGAACTAAATCATCCTCTTCAGCCTTCCTGGAGTTCAGGTGCATCTCGTAAGAGAGTAGCTTCCCAAACAGATTCTGGGGTAATGTGTTGTAACATCCCATTCCCTATTAGACCCCTCTACTTGGTTTGGGTTAGGACATGTGGTGGGGGCATGAGTTTAGGCTAGGTTTGAACCATGGAGTTAGGGTGTAGTCACATGGGACCCACTATAGGGCCCAAGTTAACCCAAGTCAAATTAGCCCAAATTGGGGCCTTAACTACACATAGGCCCCACCACTACACCCCTAACCCTAATAATAATCTAAGTGAACCATAAGACACATCATTGGGTCACCTATTGACCCAAGTTGACCCAAGTCAACCCTAAACCCTAATTTGATCAAACCCACAGCTAAAGGCCCAATTAGCCAAAGTAGGGCATCACCATGACCCAACCCAAGTTGGGTGGTGGCATAGGGTCCATGACCATCAAGTGGGGCCAGCCCACTCATCAAGTTGACCAAGTCAACCCTATAAGTCAACAAGTCAACAAATGGCCTAAAGGAAGAAGAAGGGAGGCCAAACCCATTCCCAATGGTCAAAGCTCATAAGCCAAGGCCCATAACCAGCCTAAATTGTTAATGACAACCCCTACCCTCCTGAAATTGGAGAGAGAATGCTGCATGGGGGTAATTTAGACATTTTGGAGAAAAGGAGGAGAGATAAGAGAGGGAGAGAGAGGATAGAGGCCATGTGGCCCTTCTTCTCTCTTCCCAAGCTGTTGGCTGAGCTTCCAAGGATCATTCCAGCAAGGTGGAGGGGTTTGGGGACACCTGGTGGCCAAGAGGAGATTCCAAAGCCATGACCGACCACCCCCTTAATTCAAACTTCTCCCACAGTCACTCCCAACCAAATCTATGCCCACCATCAGCTTCAGGAGGTGGAAACAAGTGGAGTTTGACTGCTAGAGCAAGGATTTTGCTAGAGAAACGGAGAATCGGGCAAGTTCGATGGAGCATGCTTCGGCCATGGAGCACCGCCACTGCACATGCCGCTAAGCCCGGCTGTAGGTCCGTTTCGCCTCACCTCACCCCGTGCTAGCTTTCTAGCTCAATTAGGAGAGATCGGGCTCAATCGAGCCCGATACCATGAGAGAAAGTGAAAGTGAGGCGTTAGATCTGGAATAATCTAGAGGGGGGGGGGGGTGAATAGAGTTTCCTTTAAAAATCTTTACAACTTTTGTTGTAAATAAAAACTGTAGAGATGATCAGTCCTAAAATAAAATAAACTAACACAGGTGCAGCAGAAAATAGGCTAACTAAACACAAACACAGCAAAACCTAATTAGCACAGCCACAATAAGAACAAAAACAAAAGGGCAACCAGACAACACAAGAATTTATAGTGGTTCCCCAACCTAGGTACATCCAGTCTTTTACCACCCTGGTAGGAATCCAATCAGATTTTTGATCAGGTGTCTAACACCAATGAGCTTTTGATCAGGTGCTCAAAAACCAATCCTTAAGTCTTTTGATCAGGTGACTTGCAACCAGGAATAACTTTTGAAGGGTGTTAAAGAACCCTTTTGTTAGAAAGTAGCGAAAAAGAGAGAACAAGCGGATAAACTTTTGAATAATTGAAATTTTATTATCCAAAAAAGATGTCATTTACAAAGGTATGACCTCCCTTATATAGAATGAAGGAGATAAGAAAGAGAGTATACAGACAATGTGTGACTAAACATTTACAGTACTGAGCGGCTAGATTAAAGGTGACCGCACAGGCCGCGCGGTTAGACAGATGGGTTAACCACTCGGCAACTGCAGCAGGATAGAACAGGCCGCACTGGTAGACCGCCAGACCGCTCGATCAACAAACCGCTGATCAGACCGCTAAGCTGCCCGGTCAACAAACGCTGGATCAGACCGCCAAGCCGCCCGGTCTAATACTTCAACACTCCCCCTCAAGCTGGAGCATAGATATCAATCATGCCCAGCTTGTCACAAATGCGGAAGAAGGGAGTAGAAACCTGTTTGGTGAAGATATCTGCCAAATCCTTGTCAGAGATGACAAAATGAGTACAAATCTGTTTCTTCAAAATCTCTTCCGAATGAAGTGACAGTCAACCTCTATATGCTTTGTTCTTCATGGAAGACCAGATTTCTGGATATGTGTATAGCGGCCTTGTTGTCACAGAACATAGGGAGAGGACAGTCATATACCTCGCCCAGGTCAAGCATGAGAGCCCGCAACCACTTCAACTCACACGTGGTTGATGCCATACTCCGTATTCGGCTTCGGCACTGGATCTGGAGACAACAGATTGTTTCTTGCTCTTCCAACTCACGAGATTACCTCCAACAAAGGTACAAAAACCTGATGTGGATTTACGATCGCCTTTGTCATCCGCGTAACTTGAATCTGAGTAGGCCTCAACCCTCAGATGACCATTCTTCTGAAAGAGTAACTGAAAGATATGGTACCTAAACACCTAGAGGGGGGGGGGGGGTGAATAGGTGACCTAAACCTTTTTAACTTTTGTTTGACAGCACAACAGTTTATCACAGATTATTACAGTTAACAGCAATTTCAGAAATCACACAGAAAAGCCACAACACAGCACAGCACAGCAGACACACTAATTTTATAGTGGTTCCCCAATCTTTGGGTACATCCACTTTCCCTCTTCGCCTATCTAGCAGTGTACTAGATTCGGCCAAACTTCTCCACTAGCTCAGAACCCAACAAGGTTCCTACCTGAGGCCCAAAGCCTTACACTCAGCCAAAAGGCCTACACTCAGCCACCCAGGCCTACACTCAGCCAATCAAAGGCCTACACTCAGAGTTCTTCAACTCCTACACTCAGGCACCAAGCCCTACCCTCAGCCTTTATAAAATAGGCTTACAATCACTCAGATCCAATGGATCTTACAAGTTATAATAGAAATTACAAATTCTAACTCTACAACTCAGAAGGAATGAGAGGAGTTGAGAGCTTCTTGGAGAGTTCTTGGAAGATCTCAGCTTGATTCAAACTGACTTAGCTTTCTTCAAAGCTTCTTGAGTAGAACTGAATTAGTCTGAATCTTCTGCAGTTGATCCTTGATCTCTGCTTCTTGAAATCCAGATGACTCTGAATTCTTCTTCTCAGCCTTAGTTCCAAAGACTGAATCCTTGGTTGGAGCTCTCTCTCTCCAACTACTTAGATCTGCAGTTGGACTGCCTGATCTTCTTGTGTTGATCTTCTGTGTATCACTTCTTGATTTAGTCTGATCAACTACTTCAATCACACCATGTAATGATTGTGAACTACTTTACCATAACCATACCACATTTTCTGTAGACTGTTGGTGCCTATTTAAAGGCTTCCTTCATGGTAACCGGCTGATCCGGTTTATAACAGTCTTTTGACTTCACTGACAGTTGCTGTAGACCGGCTGGATTGGCAGCTGTCATGTCAACCAGTCACTTCTTGAAATTCTCTAACTGTCAGTTAGTGTCGAGACTTTCTGTTCTTAAGTGTCGACACTTATAGACCAAGTGTCGACACATGTTGTGTAAGTGTCGACACAAGTCTACAAGGTGTCGACACATTCCTTGTATGTCTCGACACAGTTTCTTCTGCATGTGTCGACACTGAAATTGAGTGTCGACACAAGCACTTGTACTTCATTCTTTCTGTATTTTTCTAAGTGTTGACACATCTCCTTTGTGTCGACACATCTTCATGTGTAGAAACTGTCAAGTGTCGACACTGCTTCTTGGTGTCGACACAAGTCTTCATTCTTGATTCTTCAGCTGAGTGTCAACACATTCATTAGTGTCGACACTTATACTTAGAATATTTTACAAGTTTTCTGTTCTTTGCTAAGTGTCGACACAGCTCCTTGTGTCGACACTATCTTCAAGTGTTGAGTCTTCTGGTTATGTGTCGACACATTGTGCTGAGTGTCGACACATTCTTTAAGTGTTGACTTCTTTGAGTGTGTGTCGACACATTATGCTGAGTGTCGACACATTCTTCATATGTTGACTCTTTTGAGTGTGTGTCGACACATTGTGCTGAGTGTCGACACATTCTTCATATGTTGACTCTTTAGATTGAGTGTCGACACATTGTGTTGAGTGTCGACACTTGTACTTAGTCTCTGCAGAATTATGCTGAGTGTCGACACAACTCCAAGTGTCGACACTGTCTGGTGTTGACTCAGCTCTTCAAGATGTCGACACTTCTGCTAAGTGTCGACACAGCTTTTCTGCATCCTTCTACACTGAGTGTCGACACAGCTCCAAGTGTCGACACTTTCTGACTGGTGTCGACTCTTCTTCCCTGGTGTCGACACAATGACTCCAAGTGTCGACACTGCATGTCTGGGTGTCGACACAAGCTTTCTCAAGTGTCGACACTTTGCCTCTGGGTGTCGACACATGCTTTCTCAAGTGTCGACACTTTGCCTCTGGGTGTCGACACATGGACTTAGAAATTTTCAGCTTCAGTCCAGTGTATGTCTAACCTGCACAATTAACTCAAACAAACATCAAATACATTCTGATGTATATCATTGAGTTAGGTGAGGCTTCTTCAAATCAGGTACATTTGACCAATGTACCCAACAATCTCCCCCTATTTGGAGAAGTCATAACCCTTAGTCAATGATATACACCACTCATAATTAAAAATTACAAAATGATGTAAAACATATAAATGACAACAGGGTAAACTTGAACATGTAATAAACCACACATGTATACTTATTAAACATTGCAGAACAATTAAGAAACACACATATTTCAGAACATTCAAACTATATTTATCATATACTGTTCCAATAATGATTCTTATACATTTTCAATGAAGTATTACAATGTTTTTCTCTTAACAGATTACAATAAGCATCAAGTTAATCCCTAATTTAGTGCTGATCAGGTTCTTTGATGACAATCTCTTTTCCAGCTTTAACTTGAGCTTTCACAGCAGCAGCAGCAGCAGGCTCAGCTTCAGCAGTCTTCTTCCCTTTTAGATCTTGCTTATCTGCCTTGATCTTTTGCCTTTCAAAATAATGATAGGGCTTGGGAAAGTACTTGCTAGGCTCCACAGCTGTTGGAGGTAGCTTTCCTAACTTGGCCTTCTTCTGTGTTGGACAATGGCTTCTTGTCTAATCTCATGCTTTCTCCATTCAGCCTCTGAGAAACACTTGTTCCTCTCATGGGCATTATCCTTGGCTGCTTTCCAGGCTGTAAGAATTATGTTTCTAGAAGTAGGGCTCCATTGTTCAAAATCTGGCTTTTGCTCAGCAATTTCCCTAAACTTCTTCTTTGACAGCCTAGTTTCTTCTTCCTTGTCCAAAGCCTCTTGCATAGCAGCTGTGATAGGTTGAACAACCTTTTCCAGAATAACATTTGGCTTGCCAGCAGTTGGACTATACATAGTGCTTACATCAGCATGAATCATTTCAAAGTCTGGAGGTGGATAGATTACATCAGCCACTGCTTGTTGCTCACCTCCAAGAAATGTTCCTTGAATACCAGATTCACCTACTTCATTGTCATCACACAGGGGAGGATATCCAAGTGTAGCCCTTATAGAATTTGAAATCCATTTTGCATGCTCAGAACTGGCCTTGACTAACACTCTCTCCCCCTTTATGACTTCTTGAGCCATATGATCCCTTACATCATCTTTCTGAAATCGGATTTGGCTATCCAAATATCTTATGCCCTCTTTAAAGAAAGGTCTAAGCTTTGTAAGCTGTTCTGATATGACCTTCTGGGAATCTTTTATGGCATTTTTAACAGCAGCAATCTCTGCTTGAAATATCTTATCAAAATCAGCTTTGGCAGCAGCAGATGAAGTTGAAGGTTCATCTGACTTATTCTTGATTTCAGTGACTATGGCATTGTGAGATGCAGTCAGATTATCATTCATTCTCAACTGATTCTCCAGCACATAGCCTTGCTTGACTGCTATATCATCCACTTTCTCTTTAATTGCTTCTTGATGTTTAGCTAGATAGACCACAGCATTAGCACCCTTGGTAAAACAATCAGTCATTGCTGTTTTATTAAGGTTCATTTCAAACCTTATAGACTTGATTTCCTGGCCTAGATCAGTTTGCAGTGCCTTGTGCCCTTCATCAACATAAGTTTCTAAGCTTTCCTTTGTTCATCCATCTTGATTTGCATTGCAAGCAGTAGAGCACTATAATCAGTGGATGGAGCTTGTTGAACTAATGAATGTTGAGCAACAGTTTGGAGAGCCTTCTTATAGCTCTGGCTCCTCCTCTTGAAAACAAAGAACTTCTTTTTCTGAGCTTGCTCAGCTTCATCATCTTCAGATTCAGATGTACTTGCTATATCCACCCTATCCTTAGGGCTGGATGGTTTTTCAGTATGCACATCTTGTGCCTTCTCAGTATCTAGCCTTATAGGCTCTTCTTGAATATCCAAAGTCTCCCCCTCAGCAACAGCATCCTTCACTGCATCAGCAGCAGTCTTTTCCATATCAAAATCATCTTGATCTAAGTTCAAAAACAGATCTTCCATGGTATACTGCTGGAGACTGTGCAGGAGATGTACTTGGTTCTTCAACCACTGTATCAGGTATCACAACAGATGTGTCTGGAAGAAAACATCTGGTTGGGTTTGCTGGCTGATTTTGCTGATGATCATCAGACAAATCAGAATTTGTTATACAAAAATTCAAAGTGTTAAGATCAACAAGTACCTCTTGAATGATGAGAGTAGCCTGCTCACTATCCAGTGTAGATGGATGTTCTACAGCTGGAGGCTCCCCCTGGATATCAGCTGGCTCCTGAGGAGCAGGTGACTTTGCTGCAGTCACATCTACTGGACTTTCAGGAGTGAAGACCACCTGTTCTTCACTGCCTGAGCTGCTTGAGGACTCTTGAGGCACAGCAGCTGTCTTCCTTTTCTTCCTGGGAGGAGAGTCTGTCTTAGAAGTTTGTTTCTCAGGGGTGGCCAAGTCCTTTGACACCAGCACCCTTTCCCATCTTGAGAATATTCTGGAGTCCATTCTCCTCATATGATTTATCTTTGTTCCTGCAGCAGTGCTCATTACCTCTGGAATGGATCCAGCCAGGTAGAGACTTATAATCCTGCCCAGATTGGGCTTCTTCAGGCTTTCCTTCACTTTCTCAAAAACCACCATTGACCAATCTGTCTTCAGAGTGAAGATGATTCTGGTCATTACTTCAAACATGGAGGCAGACACCCTGTCATGCCCTCCTGGTTTGCACAGAATTACCTTGCCCACTACTTCTGACAAGAACTTGCCTTGATTGTTCATCCCCTTCCTATTGAAGACTGATCCCACCTTCATCTGTGAATCCAGTCCACACCAAGTAAGAGCTTCCCTGGTCTTAGAAGCAGTTACCTCCTCTTCTTCTTGAATCTTAGGTAGCTGAAGTACCTTTCTCAAAGACTTGGGGGATAGTTTGACTTTGGTGCCATGCACCCTGGACTTGATTCTGAATCCAGAGTCGTCCACAGTTGCTTGAGTAAGAAATTCAATTACTTCTTCTTCCAGATTTTCGTTGGTTCTGAAACCAAGAATTCCAGTCCTGAATCGCTGACTAGGGTAATATCACCGATTTGAATTCCTGATCGCTGTCGTCAAATGCGCCTCGCACACGAGCTCATAGCCCTCGTTGACGTTCTCTTCCAGCTTGGGAGCCATTAGGGTTTGAAGATTTAGTCTTGAGAAGAGAGAAATGTCGACACAAGAGTTTAGGTCTCGAAACTTTGAAAGCGTGTCGACAATCAAAGACAGAACCCTATTTATACCTTTCTGTTTGAAGACGAACAGGCGGGATGAATTTCTAATGATGTGTCGACACTGTCAATAAGTGTCGACACTGACTTATAATGTCTCGACACTCATGTGTCGACACAAATTTAGTCAACAGATTCTATGTGTCGACACTTGGTTAAGTGTCGACACCACTATACTCGACATGTGTCGAGACTTAGAAAAATTCTGAGTAAAACTTAAGTGTCGACACCTTAGTGGATGTGTCGACACCTACTCGACATGTGTCGACACTAACATTCTGAAGTGTCGACACTAACTTCCTAGATGTGTCGACACCATTTTTCTGAAGTGTCGACACTTACTATTCTGTGTCGACATAGACTTGTCTATGTGTCGACACCTTTTTACTTAGCCAATTTTTGTTCTGTATACTTAGTCTAAGTTTATCATACCTAGTTCAATTTTGAACCTATTAAACTTAGCTTCATCTAAGGGCTTAGTGAACATATCAGCTATCTGATTATCTGTTTTAACATATTCAAGTGCAATATCATTTCTTTCTACATGCTCCCTAAGAAAGTGATATTTTATCTCAATATGTTTAGTTCTACTATGAGATACAGGGTTATTAGCTATGGAAATAGCACTTGTAGAATCACAATAAAGTGGAGTTCTACTTACCTGACATCCATAGTCTTCTAGCTGATGTTGAATCCATAGAAGTTGAGCACAGCAACTTCCTGCAGCTATATACTCTGACTCAGCTGTGGAGATGGCCACACTGGTTTGCTTCTTACTACTCCATGAAATGAGTCTTCCACCTAGGAATTGACAGGATCCAGTTGTGCTCTTTCTATCTTCTTTGCATCCTGCAAAGTCTGCATCTGAATAGCCTGTTAGATCAAAATCTCCATTCCTAGGGTACCAGAGGCCTAGATAAGGTGTGCCCTTTAGATATCTCAAGATTCTCTTGACTGCAGTCAAGTGAGATTCTTTGGGGCAGGCTTGATACCTGGCACAAACACATGTAGCATACATAATGTCAGGCCTACTTGCAGTCAAGTATAGTAGGGAGCCAACTATCCCTCTATACAAGGTTTCATCTACAGGTTTCCCTGCATCATCCTTGCTTAGAGACATACTTGACCCCATAGGAGTCTTCATGGTACTGGATGAATCCATACCATATTTCCTTATGAGTTCTAGGGTGAACTTAGACTGACATATGGAAAGACCACTTTCAGTCTGTTTAACTTGGAGACCCAAGAAAAACTTCAGTTCTCCCATACTACTCATTTCAAATTGACTCTGCATAAGCTTTGCAAACTTTTTGCAAAGGCTACTTTCAGTAGACCCAAATATAATGTCATCTACATATATTTGGACAAGTATTACTTTGCCTCTAGATTCCCTAAGGAATAGAGTCTTATCTATTTTCCCCCTTGTGAACTTGTTCTCAATGAGGAAACTAGATAGGGTTTCATACCAAGCTCTAGGAGCTTGCTTTAACCCATACAATGCTTTCCTAAGTCTATAGACATAATGTGGAAAAGTAGGATCAACAAAACCTGAAGGCTGCTCCACATATACTTCTTCTTTTAAATTACCATTAAGGAATGCTGACTTCACATCCATTTGGTATACTTTGAATCCTTGGTAGGTTGCATAGGCCAAGAACATCCTTATGGCTTCCAGTCTGGCTACTGGAGCAAAGGTTTGATCAAAATCAATACCTTCTTCTTGCCTATATCCTTTTGCAACCAGTCTTGCCTTATTCTTAATGATGACTCCTTGTTCATCTAACTTGTTTCTGTAGATCCACTTTGTTCCTATCACATTGTGATCTTTAGGCTTAGGAACTAAGTCCCAAACCTTGCACCTCTTGAACTGGTTTAGCTCTTCCTGCATAGCTTCAGTCCACTGTGGATCTTGTATAGCTTCTTCAAATTTCTTTGGTTCTATTTGAGACAGAAAACTTGAATATATTGCAGCATTCTGATTTCTGCTCCTTGTCTGAACACCTTGTCTTGGATCTCCAATGATCAGCTCCACTGGATGATCTCTTAGATGCCTGTTGGCTGGAGGCATCCTTACTTCTGGTTGTACTTCTTCAGCATCTTCATCATGCTGAGTTCCTTGAACTTCTTCAGCTCCTGGTACATGTAGTTCTCCCCCTGGACATAAGCCATCTTCTTCTACTTGCTGTCTTGCAGCAGGTACATCTTCTATGGTTAGCTTGTCCATCTTCTTAGAAAGACCTGTGGGGCTGCACACACTACTAGACAACTCATTGTTAATAAGAAGTGTCTCATCAAAAACTACATGCACAGACTCCTCTACAACTTGTGTAGTCAAGTTGTAGACTCTATAAGACTTACTATTACTGCTGTACCCAACAAACACTCCCTCTTGGGATTTGGCAGCAAACTTAGTTAAGTAAGTCTTCCCATTGTTAAGTATGAAGCATTTACAACCAAAAATCCTGAAATAGGATAGGTTTGGTTTCCTGCCTTTCACTACTTCATAGGGGTCTTGTTTAACCTTTTAGTGATGGTAGCTCTATTTATCACATGGCATGCAGTGTTAACTGCTTCAGCCCAGAAATATTCTGGCAGTGAAGAATCACTTAATAGAGTCCTACCAGCTTCTATCAAGGTTCTATTTTTCCTTTCAGCAATGCCATTTTGCTGAGGTGTTCTAGGTGAAGAGAATTCTTGAAATATCCCATAGTCTTCACATAGTTTTGTCATGCTTTCAGATTGAAACTCTGTACCATGGTCACTTCTAATTTTGACCACTGTACAGTTCAATTCATTCTGAATTTGCTTAACAAAACTGTGGAAGACACTAGGTGTTTCAGATTTCTGCTTTAAGAAGAACACCCAGGAAAACCTTGAGTAGTCATCAACAACTACAAAGGTGTAGACCTTCCTACCTAAGCTGTGAACTGGCATTGGACCAAATAGATCCATATGCAAGAGGTATAAACACCTCACAGCATCCTTGTTGTCAATGCTTCTAAAGGTGGATTTAGTCTGCTTGCCCTTTTGACAAGCTGAGCAAATGCCATCTTTGACACACTTAACTTGAGGACCATTCCTCACTAACTCTTTACTAAAGAGTTTGCCAATAGTCTTGTAATTAAGATGAGCAAGCCTCTTGTGCCATTTGACACATTGAGAGACTGTCTCATCAGCTACAAGACAAACTGGAGAACTATTGTTCTCAACCATAATGTCTAAACAATAGACATTTCTCTTCCTATAACCTGTCAAAATGATCTTTTGATCACTTGACCTCTTGATATGACAACCATTTTTAACAAATGAGATGTCATACCCTACATCACTTAATTGACTTATACTAATGAGGTTATGTTTCAAACCTTTAACATAAGCCACTTGAGTAATGGTAACTAAGTTAGAAGATATGTTACCAAACCCTTTGATGATTCCTTTTTCAGAACCACCAAAGGTCACCTTTGGACCATTCTTGATTGGAATGTAGTCCTTCAGTAGTCCCCTAGTTCCAGTCATGTGTCTGGAACATCCACTATCCAAGTACCATGTAGGGGTATGGCCACTTGGATTCTCCTGCAAAACAAATTAATGAACCTTAGAACCCAAAGGTTTCTTGGGTCCTTGGTAATTGTTAGCTTGCAACTTGACATAGCTACCTGCTGGCTTTCCACCAGGTATCTTGTTACTACCTTTGGCACTAACATTGTGCCAACAGTCCAAAGCAAAGTGGCCAACTTTGCCACAGCACCAACATTCAAATTTGTTGTACCTTTGCTTAGGTACAGACTTGGCTGTCTTAACTACAGCAGTCTTAGTGAATGTTGGGGCTTTGCCCTTGGACTTGGACTGATTCTGAACAGTCCTTGCTGGATTAACAAATCCCAGTCCAGTCTTTCCTTTATGATGAACAAAATCATCAATCAAGGGTAGCACTGATTTAGGTTTTGAAAACCTAGCTACTAGCTCTTTCTCCTTCTGAAGATTAATCTCCAGTTTCTTAATTTGATCATTCTTAAATGTAATGGTACCCATCTGAATCACAGTAATGTGTTTCAGCCTGGCCACTTCATTTAGTTTTTGATCATAATTCTTCTCATAATCTATTGCAGCTGTCTTGAGATCAGCAATTTCCTTGGCCAAATTTTTGGCTAGGGTCTTGCTTTTCTTATAGGCTAGCAATAGTACTTGATATTCATCTAGGAGTTGATGAATATCTCCCTCAGACTCAGACATATTCTCATCACTTGATGAAGAATACTCTGACTCTGAACTTGAACTGGAATCAGAACTTTGAGTTAAGCCTTGTACCTGACTGGGTCCTGGCTGCTCCAGGTTTTTGGTACTTTCAGTCAAAGCCATCAGTCCTTGGCTTTGACAGTCTTCTTGCTCATAGATAGATTCCATGATCTGCATGAACTCTTCTTCTTCTTCAGCAAATAGCCCAATATAGGCTTCAGCATCTGTCTCTGTGTCTGAAGAAGACATATCTGAAAGAGTCTTCTCATTCTTTGCAACAAAGGACTTCTCCTTCTTTCCTTTGAAGTGTGTTTTCTTCTTGTCACTGGATTCCTTCCTTCTTTCAGGACAGTCTGCAATAACATGGCCCTGTCTATTGCAGCAGTAACAAATTATCTTGGATCCAGTTGCCTTACTTGTCTTGGTCCTTTTCTTGTCCTTCTTTGAAGGCTTCTTTTCCAGATACTGAACCTCTTTCCCTTTGGAAGATGAAGGTCTAGACCTCCACTGTTTCTTCTTAAGGAACTTCTGAAAATGTCTGGTGAATGCAGCAAAGTCTTCATCACTTTCACTGCTTGTAGATTTTGTACTTTCAGATTCTTCAGATTCTGATTCAACTACCTCAGGAGGAGGAGTTGATGACTTGGTCCTGCTCTTTCTAGGTACATCTGACTTAAAGGCAACAGTCTTTTCTCTGTATTCAGTCCTTGTTGACTTTTCTTCTTCTTTTCTTACTGACAATTGCATCTCATAGGATAACAACTTGCCAAAAAGTGTGGGAGGAGGAATTTCTCCCAACTTTGCCATTTCTCTGATGGCACAAATCTTGGTGTCCCAGTCTTTGGTTAGGGACCTTAAGAATTTGTCATTCAACTCATAGTTTGTGAACTCTCTTCCATATGACATGAGTTCATTTACAATTCTATAAAATTTCTTATAGCATTCAGTGATGCTATCTCCTCTTCCTTGCCTAAAACTCTCATATTCTTGATTAAGCAAGGACTTCCTATCTTGCCTTACTTCTTCAGAACCTTCCATGTAGACAATGAGGGTATCCCACATTTCTTTTGCAGTTTTACAGTGAATAAGGTTCTGGAAGGTGGCATCATCAATTGCACTGACTATGATGTTCTGTGCCCTTTTGTCCATAGTTGCTAGGACAATCTCATCCTTGGTCATTTCAGAGAAATCCTTTGGAGTCCTCTGATTTGCATCCAAAACTGAAATCTTCATAGGCACATATGGCCCTTCTTTGACTGTGATGTATATTCTAGGGTCAGAGGCTTCCATAAACAGCCTAACCCTCTCTTTCCAGATCCCAAAGATCTCTTTTCTGCATATAGGTAGTTTCATTGAACCCAACTCCTTATGATTCTCTGAAGAACCCATGTTCTTGATTTTCTTGAAACTGTTTCCTGTTTCCTGACTTAACTGAATCTGCCAAACTGGATCTCCTCAGACAGTTAGTCCTGATTTTGAGGAACCTCCCTCTGATACCACTTGAAAGATATGGTACCTAAACACCTAGAGGGGGGGGGGGGTGAATAGGTGACCTAAACCTTTTTAACTTTTGTTTGACAGCACAACAGTTTATCACAGATTATTACAGTTAACAGCAATTTCAGAAATCACACAGAAAAGCCACAACACAGCACAGCACAGCAGACACACTAATTTTATAGTGGTTCCCCAATCTTTGGGTACATCCACTTTCCCTCTTCGCCTATCTAGCAGTGTACTAGATTCGGCCAAACTTCTCCACTAGCTCAGAACCCAACAAGGTTCCTACCTCAGGCCCAAAGCCTTACACTCAGCCAAAAGGCCTACACTCAGCCACCCAGGCCTACACTCAGCCAATCAAAGGCCTACACTCAGAGTTCTTCAACTCCTACACTCAGGCACCAAGCCCTACCCTCAGCCTTTATAAAATAGGCTTACAATCACTCAGATCCAATGGATCTTACAAGTTATAATAGAAATTACAAATTCTAACTCTACAACTCAGAATGAATGAGAGGAGTTGAGAGTTTCTTGGAGAGTTCTTGGAAGAACTCAGCTTGATCCAAACTGACTTAGCTTTCTTCAAAGCTTCTTGAGTAGAACTGAATTAGTCTGAATCTTCTGCAGTTGATCCTTGATCTCTGCTTCTTGAAATCCAGATGACTCTGAATTCTTCTTCTCAGCCTTAGTTCCAAAGACTGAATCCTTGGTTGGAGCTCTCTCTCTCCAACTACTTAGATCTGCAGTTGGACTGCCTGATCTTCTTGTGTTGATCTTCTGTGTATCACTTCTTGATTTAGTCTGATCAACTACTTCAATCACACCATGTAATGATTGTGAACTACTTTACCATAACCATACCACATTTTCTGTAGACTGTTGGGTGCCTATTTAAAGGCTTCCTTCATGGTAACCGACTGATCCGGTTTATAACAGTCTTTTGACTTCACTGACAGTTGCTGTAGACCGGCTGGATTGGCAGCTGTCATGTCAACCAGTCACTTCTTGAAATTCTCTAACTGTCAGTTAGTGTCGAGACTTTCTGTTCTTAAGTGTCGACACTTATAGACCAAGTGTCGACACATGTTGTGTAAGTGTCGACACAAGTCTACAAGGTGTCGACACATTCCCTTGTATGTCTCGACACAGTTTCTTCTGCATGTGTCGACACTGAAATTGAGTGTCGACACAAGCACTTGTACTTCATTCTTTCTGTATTCTTCTAAGTGTCGACACATCTCCTTTGTGTCGACACATCTTCATGTGTAGAAACTGTCAAGTGTCGACACTGCTTCTTGGTGTCGACACAAGTCTTCATTCTTGATTCTTCAGCTGAGTGTCGACACATTCCATTAGTGTCGACACTTATACTTAGAATATTTTACAAGTTTTCTGTTCTTTGCTAAGTGTCGACACAGCTCCTTGTGTCGACACTATCTTCAAGTGTTGAGTCTTCTGGTTATGTGTCGACACATTGTGCTGAGTGTCGACACATTCTTTAAGTGTTGACTTCTTTGAGTGTGTGTCGACACATTATGCTGAGTGTCTACACATTCTTCATATGTTGACTCTTTTGAGTGTGTGTCGACACATTGTGCTGAGTGTCGACACATTCTTCATATGTTGACTCTTTGATTGAGTGTCGACACATTGTGTTGAGTGTCGACACTTGTACTTAGTCTCTGTAGAATTATGCTGAGTGTCGACACAACTCCAAGTGTCGACACTGTCTGGTGTTGACTCAGCTCTTCAAGATGTCGACACTTCTGCTAAGTGTCGACACAGCTTTTCTGCATCCTTCTACACTGAGTGTCGACACAGCTCCAAGTGTCGACACTTTCTGACTGGTGTCGACTCTTCTTCCCTGGTGTCGACACAATGACTCCAAGTGTCGACACTGCATGTCTGGGTGTCGACACAAGCTTTCTCAAGTGTCGACACTTTGCCTCTGGGTGTCGACACATGCTTTCTCAAGTGTCGACACTTTGCCTCTGGGTGTCGACACATGGACTTAGAAATTTTCAGCTTCAGTCCAGTGTATGTCTAACCTGCACAATTAACTCAAACAAACATCAAATACATTCTGATGTATAATCTGAGTAGGCCTCAACCCTCAGATTTGACCATTCTTCTGAAAGAGTAACCCTCTGCCCGGTGCTGCTTTGATATACTCTAAAATCTTCAGGGCGGACTGAAGATGGCACTCCCTGGGAGCTTGCATAAACTGACTGACCTTGCCTACAGCATAGGCGATGTCGGGTCTAGTCACCGTGAGATAGATGAGTTTGCCTACCAAACGTCTGTACCTTGTGACATCAGATAGAAGAGGCGAGTCATCCGTCCACGTTTTGTCTTCTCCAACAGCCATGGGAAAACGAGCTGGTTTGGCACCTGTCAATCCTGCTTCTCGTAGAAGATCAAGGGCATACTTCCGTTGAGAGAGAACCAAGGAGTCAAGTTTCCGAGAGATTTCTATCCCCAAAAAGTATTTTGGGGAGCCCATATCCTTCGTGACCAAGTGCTGACGGAGGTGCTTCTTCGTCAAGTCCACCCCATCTCGGTCATCGCCAGTAAGGAGAATATCATCCACATATACGGCCAAAACCACCAGTCCCAAGGCCGTTTTGCGAATGAATAAGGAGTGATCGGCCGAACTCCTTTGAAAGCCGATGGTAGCCACAATACCACTGAATTTGTCAAACCATGCCCGAGGGCTCTGCTTTAGGCCATAAATGGCCTTCTTCAAATGACATACACGTGTCTCTGTTGGAGTTACCATGATGATCTGGAAGTGGTCAAACATGTAATCTCACTGCCAACGCAATATGAGCCTGCAGGGTCGCACATAAGAGATGTGGAGAAATTGGATGACTGACTGTGTTGGTAAAAGTTACCAATCACCGACCTGAATAGGGTTATGGGCAAATTGTTGCCTTATAGGATCATCGGGTTGGGCAAAGGTTGCCTTGAAGGGCTGGTTAGGTTCGTCGTCCGAGGGTCAAAGACATTAGTCGAGAATAGTCTTCAGATTCCCGCCGATCGGCGAGAATCGTCTCCCTGATTCTCGTCGATCGACGAGAATCGTCGAGAATCAATGATTGATTCTCGACGATCGACTACTTCGACGATTGTCGTCGACCGCGACTCGACGATCGTCGAGTATCATTATGTGTCGTCGAGCGTGGCTCGACGATCGGCGAGAATCGTCGAGTATTGTACTCTGATTCTCGCCGATCCAATGTGATACTCGTCGAATGATTCTCACCGAACCTGCTCAGTGATTCTCGCCGATTGTCGCCGATTCTCACCGATTCATACTCGCCGATTCTGAACCCTAGTTCTGGGTGGTCTGCGGATAGCGATTTTCCTGGGTTTATTTATACCTCTAGTATAAATAGAACACTTAGGTTTTATCGGGTAAAAAAAAATCCTTTTGGCTACCGTGCGAATCGACCCCGACGGAAAGGTTCCGCTCGATCGTTTCCCCGATCCCGATCCCGCCGCCGGAAAGTGTTCCGCCGCCGCGTTCGCTCCGCTGCCACCTCTTCTCCGGCGACTGTCGCTGGTGCTGCTCTTCCTGGCGCGGACCTAGCAGTCCGTGGATTAGCCGAGGTGCGGTCTTCTCCTTTCCGATCTTCCGTGTGACGGAAAGCTCGGCGTTCTCCCGCTCGTGTGGACTTCTGCAGAAACGTGGATACTATTCCACGTAGAACTCGCCACTAGCAAGAAGATAAAGTTTGGAGCTCCTCCGTAGAGTTGTGACTCAACGCCACCGAGGTAATTTTTGCCTAGTTTTCCTAACTTCTTGATTCAACTGTTCATGGCCCGATCCACATCTCTTTGGGTTTTTCTTGATGTTTTATTTTTCCGCTGCGTGCACAAGCGTTGTGCCAACCCCTTAGAGAAACCCAACAGTGGTATCAGAGCGAGGTTCGGCCATGACTGTTGTTTTGGAAGTTTGGTCATTCCAGTGCGTGTAAACCTAGAGATTTAGAAGCGTTCTAAATGTCTAGATTTAGTCTTGACACCTCACCAAGAACGATTGGAATTTCGGTGGCATTTCTAAGTGTTAGAAATTGTTGTCTCCTTAGCAGTAACCATCCCTCGAGTATGTTTTGGATTTTGAATCCAACGTAGAGAGATGAGCTTGTCTACTGCTTAAGCTGAGTTGTGTTTGCCTTCTGTCCAATGCATGTAAATCTAAGGATTTGGAAATTTCCGGATGTTCAGATTTAGCCCTTCCTTCTATCAAATTGTTGATGGTGTAAGGATGTGCACATAAGGGATGCATGTGGTGTAGAATTGTTTTTCTTTGGATGTGCACATAGATCAAATGTTGATCATGGTTAACTGTTAACCTAAAATTGAAATCCCTTCTTTTAATATTAAGTGTTCGGATGCCTTCCGATGGATGACACTCTTCCTGCCTCGATCGATGAAATGTGGGCTTGCCAAAGCAAGGTGCATTAATCTATCTTGGTAAGGGTGCGAGCGGATAATTGTGATATCCCACTGTCAACATCGGGTCCAGCTTAACTAGGTGACCTCAAAGGTTGAGTGCCTAGAGGCATAGGGTTGGCATGCACCATATGATGGATGCGAATAAGGAGTTATTCACCAACCATACAAGAATTGCATGAGGATGCAATTGGCAAGCGTTGCCTACCTAAATAACCGCATCGTGAGAGGAACGCCAAAGCGGACTCATTGTGTTGGTGAAATACGGATCTTGTCCACTAAGAGAGTAGCTCGCATGAACTCTCCGAATTGTTAGTGAGTGCTATCATTTCGAATAAAATAGTGGGAGTATTTTAATTGAAGTCCTAATTAGAATAAATTGTAATTGAAATTTAGGTACTGATTTTATTCTGCATAAATTCTTGTAGAATTCCATGGCAAGTGTTTCACACTCCACGCTGTCTCTGAGAGCCATCCTTGAGAAGGATAAGCTCAGCGGGACAAACTATATGGACTGGTACAAGAACCTGAGAATTGTTCTCAGGCAAGAGCGAAAGCTCTATGTCTTGGAAGAAGAAGCCCCCAAGGTGCCGACCGGGAACTCTTCCCGTGCTGAGAAGGATACTTATAAGAAGTATACTGACGATGCTTTGGATGTCGAGTGCCTTATGCTTGCCACCATGAACTCTGAGCTTCAGAAGCAACATGAGAACATGGGGTGCAAGGAGATTGACGAGCACCTCAAGAAAATGTTTCAAGGGCAGGCTCGTCAAGAGAGGTTCGACATCACTAAAGCGTTGTTTCAGTGCAAGATGGGAGTTCGAGACTCAGTAGGGACTCACGTACTCAAGATGATTGGGTATATAGAGAATCTTGAAAGGCTGGGTTTTCCTCTTGGTCAAGAGTTGGCCACGGATCTGATCCTGCAATCGTTGCCGGACAGTTATGAGCAGTTTGTCTTGAACTACAATATGAATGAGATAGACAAGACACTGCCCGAACTCCTAGGCATGTTAAGAACTGCCGAGATCAACATGAAGAAGGCCAAGCCTGCCAGCCCCATACTGATGGTGCATAAGGGCAAGGGCAAAGCCAAGGGCTCTAAGAAGACGAAGGTAGGACCTAAGTCATATCTTGAGCCCAAGTCTTCAGCACTGATCAAGAAGAAGAGCACGGTGAAGGAAGGGAAATGCCACCACTGTGGCAAGGCTGGTCATTGGCGGAGGAACTGTCCTTCGTATATTGAGGGTCTGCAGAAATTGAGGGGAGGTATGACTTCCGCTTCTAATGTTTACGTTATAGAGATAAACCTTTCTGCTCCTTCATCTTGGGTATTGGATACCGGATGTGGTTCTCACATTTGTACAAATGTGCAGGAACTGGGAAGGAGAAGATTGCTGAGTAAAGGGGAGGTGGACCTCCGCGTCGGCAATGGAGCAAGAGTTGCTGCTGTAGCCGTAGGAGTTTACTGTCTTTCTTTGCCCAGTGGGCTTGTAATAGAACTAGATAACTGTTATTTTGTTCCGGCGATAACTAGAAACATTATATCTATTTCATGTTTGGACATGATTGGATTTTCTTTTATAATTAAGAACAATTGTTGTTCAATATTTAAGAATAATGTTTGTTATGCTGTAGCCCAATTGTTTAATGGTCTTTACGTTTTGAACTTGGACCATCTGATCTATAATGTAGAAAATAATAAAAGACTAAGAACAAATGATTCGAACCCTACGTTTCTCTGGCATTGTCGTTTGGGTCATATCAACGAGAAGCGCATATCCAAGCTCCATAGAGATGGACTTTTGGACTCATTTGATTATGAATCATTTGAGCGATGCGAATCTTGTTTGTTAGGCAAAATGACTAAAGCTCCTTTCACTGGTTATACTGAGAGGGCTGAGGATCTCTTGGGTGTTGTACATAGTGATGTATGCGGACCCATGAGTACCATGGCTAGAGGAGGGTATTTCTACTTTGTTACATTACTGATGATTTCAGTAGATACGGATATGTGTATCTTATGAAGTGCAAATCCGAGACCTTTGAAAAGTTCAAAGAGTTCAAAAATGAAGTAGAAAACCAGTTGGGTAAAAGGTTACAGCACTCCGATCTGATCGAGGTGGCGAATACCTGAGTCATGAGTTCCGTGATCATCTGAAAGAGTGTGGTATTGTATCACAGCTCACTCCACCTAGAACACCACAACATAATGGTGTGTCTGAGAGGAGAAATCGTACTCTGTTAGACATGGTACGTTCGATGATGAGTCATGCAGACTTGCCTGTTTCCTTTTGGGGTTTTGCTTTAGAGACTGCTGCAATGACATTGAATCGCGCTCCAACGAAAACGGTTCTGAAGACACCATATGAGATATGGACTGGGAAGCGTCCTAGTATGTCGTTCATTAAAATTTGGGGCTGTGAGGCATACGTGAGACGTCAAATGCCTGACAAGCTGGAACCCAAATCGGATAAATGTTATCTGGTGGGATATCCTAAGGAAACGAAAGGGTATTACTTTTACCTACCATCCGAGGGCAAAGTGTTTGTCGCAAGGACTGGTGTCTTCTTGGAGAAAGAGTTCTTATCAAGAAAGACTGAAAAGGTAGAGCTTGAAGAAGTTCAAGAGCCACATGTAGTGAATGAACCGGAATTGGATTCTGAGATAGGACTACAAGATGTTGTAGCTGGAGAACCTGCTCAGGGAACACAAGTCCTACGTAGATCTGGTAGACCGAGGTTTGAGCCTGAGAGATATGGATTTCTCGTGTCTCAAATAGGTAATGTGTTGCTTATGGATCATGATGATGAACCAGCAACCTACCAAGACGCTATGAATGGACCGGACTCCGACAAATGGCTTGAGGCTATGAAATCCGAAATGGACTCCATGTATGCAAACCAAGTTTGGAACTTGGTGGAACCACCTGAAGGGGTACGACCCATAGGGTGCAAGTGCGTCTTCAAGAAGAAGACCGACATGGATGGGAATGTACAGACATTCAAAGGGCGACTGGTGGCTAAGGGTTTCAAGCAAATTCATGGTATTGACTATGATGAGACCTTTTCCCCTGTTGCCATGGTAAAGTCCATTAGGATATTGCTTGCTATTGCTGCGTATTATGACTACGAGATCTGGCAGATGGATGTCAAAACGGCTTTCCTTAATGGAAACCTCCTTGAGGAAGTGTATATGACACAACCCGAGGGTTTTGTATCCCCAGATGAAGCAACTAAAATATGCAAGCTGAATAAGTCCATTTATGGACTGAAACAGGCCTCTCGAAGTTGGAATCTTCGTTTTGATGAGAAAATCAAAGAGTTTGGTTTCATCAAGAATGAAGATGAGCCTTGTGTTTACAAGCGAATCAGTGGGAGCATTGTTGTCTTCCTGATATTGTATGTAGATGACATACTGTTGATTGGGAATGACATTCCTACCCTGAAAGTTGTTAAGAACAACCTAGGGAACTGCTTTTCAATGAAGGATTTGGGTGAAGCGACTTATATACTTGGTATCAAGATCTATAGAGATAGATCGAAGAAGTTGCTGGGTTTGACCCAGAGTACGTACATCGAAAAGGTGTTGAAGCGGTTCAACATGCTTGAGTCCAAGAAAGGATTTTTGCCCATGTCTCATGGTGTGAATCTCTCTAAGGACCAATGTCCAAAGTCTTGTGAAGACAAGGACCGCATGAAGTTGATTCCATATGCTTCGGCAATTGGATCAATCATGTACGCGATGTTATGTACTCGACCCGATGTCTCCTTTGCTTTGAGCATGACTAGCAGGTATCAGTCAGACCCCGGTGAGTGTCACTGGATTGCAGTCAAGAATGTCCTGAAGTACTTGAGAAGGACTAAGGACGTGTTCTTGGTGTATGGTGGAGAGGAAGAGCTCGTTGTAAGCGGTTACACGGATGCTAGCTTCCAAACTGATAGAGACGACTCCAAGTCTCAGTCAGGTTTTGTGTTTTGCCTGAATGGAGGAGCTGTGAGCTGGAAGAGTTCCAAGCAAGAGACAGTTGCTGATTCTACGACAGAGGCCGAGTATATCGCAGCAGCTAATGCAGCGAAGGAGGCTGTATGGATTAGGAAATTCATCGGCGAGCTTGATGTAGTTCCTAGCATTGTTGGTCCCGTAGTTCTCTACTGTGATAACAATGGTGCAATTGCACAATCTAAGGAACCTAGATCTCATCAGCGCTCCAAGCACATACTTCGGCGGTTTCATCTTATTCGTGAGATTGTCGAACGAGGAGATGTAAACATTTGCAGAGTGCCGACTGAGGAAAATATTGCGGATCCGCTGACAAAGCCTCTCGCACAGAGAAAGCATGATGGTCATACTAGATCGATGTGTATGCGATACCTAAACGATCAACTCTAGCGAGGATCTTGTGGATTGCATGTAAATATGTATTTTGTTGGCTGTTTGTTCATATGATGAACTGTGTACCTAGTTTTTCTTTTATAATTAATGACAAATTCTTTTATTGTGAGTTTTTCTATATATGATAGTTAAATGTTAACATAATAGATACCCTTAGAATGTTCGCTTCCATAGGACATCAAGTACGTGACTTGAATGTGAGAGCCTATGATTTATTTGAAGCTTCATTCTTAAAGGTCCCTGGTCGAGTATCATCATAGAAGCTAAGGGTGATGATGATACATGAAGGCTAGCACGTGTGTTGACTGATGACTGGTTCTCACAGGTCATGATATTGTGATATCAAGTCATCACGTGGGTACTTGTTAGTGAACAAGTTGTACTGGACAGACCCAACCTGAGACTACTCTGTGGATTGTCATCCAATAGTGTCACGAGTAGGTCTCAATTGACAATGGTGTTGTGGTCCTTTGACCTGAAGTCACAGCATTCATCAAGTGAGGAAGAGCGTGCTTTGATGCCATCTAAAGTCTTCCTTGAGAAAGGTTGATGATAAGGGTGGTTGTTGGGCATGTTACGAATCATTTGGGTGTTTGTGTGTGAGCAGATATGGAATTTGTCCTCCTGTATGACAGGAGTTGCATCCATGGGCCCCTTGATGGAACTGGACTGAGAAATGCATGGCCATGCTTGGTTGAGTCAATATGTGATATTGGACTCACCATTCTCTGGAAGTCCGTCCTGGATCAAGAAAACTTGGATTGAGCTATTACGAGGGTGACACGGTCCATGCCTCTAGTTCCTTCCGGATGTAAGGGACAAAGGGACAAAGACAACGCTGATACATTGGTCATAAAGGCTTATGAGTTATTAACTCTTATTGCTTGGGGAGCAATGATGCATTGCTAGATGCCGCTCATTGTTTGTGAGGTTTTTGGTTTGATACTTTCGAGATCAAGTGGGAGTCTGTTGGAGTTACCATGATGATCTGGAAGTGGTCAAACATGTAATCTCACTGCCAACGCAATATGAGCCTGCAGGGTCGCACATAAGAGATGTGGAGAAATTGGATGACTGACTGTGTTGGTAAAAGTTACCAATCACCGACCTGAATAGGGTTATGGCAAATTGTTGCCTTATAGGATCATCGGGTTGGGCAAAGGTTGCCTTGAAGGGCTGGTTAGGTTCGTCGTCCGAGGGTCAAAGACATTAGTCGAGAATAGTCTTCAGATTCCCGCCGATCGGCGAGAATCGTCTCCCTGATTCTCGTCGATCGACGAGAATCGTCGAGAATCAATGATTGATTCTCGACGATCGACTACTTCGACGATTGTCGTCGACCGCGACTCGACGATCGTCGAGTATCATTATGTGTCGTCGAGCGTGGCTCGACGATCGGCGAGAATCGTCGAGTATTGTACTCTGATTCTCGCCGATCCAATGTGATACTCGTCGAATGATTCTCACCGAACCTGCTCAGTGATTCTCGCCGATTGTCGCCGATTCTCACCGATTCATACTCGCCGATTCTGAACCCTAGTTCTGGGTGGTCTGCGGATAGCGATTTTCCTGGGTTTATTTATACCTCTAGTATAAATAGAACACTTAGGTTTTATCGGGTAAAAAAAAATCCTTTTGGCTACCGTGCGAATCGACCCCGACGGAAAGGTTCCGCTCGATCGTTTCCCCGATCCCGATCCCGCCGCCGGAAAGTGTTCCGCCGCCGCGTTCGCTCCGCTGCCACCTCTTCTCCGGCGACTGTCGCTGGTGCTGCTCTTCCTGGCGCGGACCTAGCAGTCCGTGGATTAGCCGAGGTGCGGTCTTCTCCTTTCCGATCTTCCGTGTGACGGAAAGCTCGGCGTTCTCCCGCTCGTGTGGACTTCTGCAGAAACGTGGATACTATTCCACGTAGAACTCGCCACTAGCAAGAAGATAAAGTTTGGAGCTCCTCCGTAGAGTTGTGACTCAACGCCACCGAGGTAATTTTTGCCTAGTTTTCCTAACTTCTTGATTCAACTGTTCATGGCCCGATCCACATCTCTTTGGGTTTTTCTTGATGTTTTATTTTTCCGCTGCGTGCACAAGCGTTGTGCCAACCCCTTAGAGAAACCCAACAGTCTCCCCCTGAGCAACATACCCAGGAGGTTGCTCCATATAGACGTCCTCCTGAAGATCGCCATAGAGAAAGGCATTCTTCACATCAAGCTGGGAAATGGCCCAAGCCCGGTTAACAACCACAGAAAAGAGAACCCGGATGGTGCTGAGGCGAGCAACCGGAGAGAAGGTATCAAAGTAATCAACGCCGTAAGTCTGAGTGAAGCCCTTGGCCACCAGTCGGGCTTTGTAGCGATCCACAGTGCCGTCGGGGCGAAACTTCACAACGAAGACCCAGCGACAGCCAACCACATCAGTGCCCACGGGAGGAGGAACCAGGGTCCAGGTACCCCGTTCAGTAAGAGTAGCCATCTCCTCATCCATGGCAGACTTCCAATGAGGGAGAGTAAGAGCCTCCTGGTAGGTACGGGGAGTAGAAGTAGCAGAGATAGCCAAGGCAAAACACCTGCGAGAAGGAGAAAGCTGATCATAGGAAACAACAGCCGTGAGCGGGTGTTGAGTACACGCCCGCACCCCTTTGCGAAGGGCAATGGGAACATCCAGGTCAACGGGAGCGTCGGCGACGGGAGCGTCAGCGACCGGAGCGTCCGTGGCGGAGAAGGCTGGCCCGGGACTAGAGAGAGACGACATCGGAGAGGAGGGTGGAGGGGTGGGCGGGGAGACGGACTGGGAAGGAGTGGGTGGAGGAGGAGATGAAGGTGGGAAAACGTGGAGAGGTGGGGAAGGAACGGAGATATCAGAAGGAAGAGAAGAGGGAGAAGAGAAATAGGAAGCATTTTCGAAAAAAGTCACATCCGCGGAGACAAACTGCTTGCGGAGAAGGGGGTCAAAGCAGCAATAGCCTTTTTGAGTGGTAGAGTACCCCAAAAAGACACACTTGGTGGAACGGGGGGAAAGCTTGTCGCAGGTAGCGGAGGGAGCGTGAACAAAGGCCGTACAGCCAAAGACACGGAGAGGAAGAGGAAAAGGTTCCTGGTGGGGGTAGAGAAGGGAGAAGGGAGTCTGGCCGTGGAGAACCGCGGAGGGAAGGCGATTGATGAGATAGCAGGCGAGGAGCACAGCGTAGCCCCAGTAGGAGCGAGGGACGTGCATCTGCGTCATGAGAGTACGCGCAACATCAAGCAGGTGACGGTTTTTACGCTCCGCCACCCCATTCTGCTGGGAGGTGTAAACACAAGTCATTTGATGAAGGAGGCCATGTTGGTGAAAGAAGTCGGAGAACTCATGAGTCAGATATTCTTTGGCATTATCAGAACGTAAGACTTTAATAGAAATAGCAAATTGAGTCTTAATCATAAAGTAAAATGATTGCCAAACAGAAAATAGTTCAGAGCGATCTTTTAACAGATACACCCAGGTACATCGAGAAAAATCATCGATAAAAGTGACAAAATAGGAACTGCCCCGACCAACTGTGAGGGTAGGAGCAGGACCCCATACATCAGAATGAATAAGATCAAATATGCGAGAGGAGCCACGGCCGTGCTTCGGTGGGAAGGAGGAGCGATGATGTTTGCCAAGCTGACACGCATCACAGTTGAGCGGAGAACTGGTAGGAGGTAAGTGGGGCAGAAGCTGGCGAATAAGCCGAGGAGGAGGATGTCCAAGACGAAGATGCCACTGAAGGAGATCGGTGGAGGAGGAGTAGGCAGAGAGAGCGGAAACATCGTCGAGGAAGTAGAGGCCGCCGCTCTCAGTCCCAGTAGCAATCGTCCGCTGGGTCCTCGGGTCCTGAAAAGAACAAGTAGTGGGAGTGAATAAGACGGAGCACTGAAGTTGCCGGCATAAAGTAGTAACTGATAACAAATTGCACGGGAACTTCGGGACATAGAGGGTATCCTCCAAGCAAAGCGATGGGGTGAGTTGAACCATGCCCGTCCCATGAACCGGGGACGGCGAACCATCCGCCACACGAACCGGGGGTAAGCGGTCATGGGTCTCAAGACGGGAGAAGCAATGAGGGTTGCCCGTCATATGATTTGTGGCACCGGAGTCAATCAGCCATTTACCTTGGGTAACGACGTGGGCACTACCTGACGTCGTGGCCACAGAGGCAGACGGCCGAGAAGAGGCGGAGGCCGAAGAAGGAGCATCATCGGAAGGGCGAAGATGAGGATGTTTCTGCCAGCAGCGGTCAACAGTATGGCCAGTACGACCACAGTGAGAGCAGAGGAACCGGGATGAACCTCGTCCGCCAGAGGAGCCGCGGCTACTAGGGCCCCCCCTCTGAGCTTGGTGAGCAAAGGAGTCCTGGGAAGGGGGGGAGGCCAACAGAGGCCGCTGGAGTAGCGAAGTAACAGCGGCAATGCGAGCCGCAGTGGCATCCAAAGTAGGAGATTCCGCCTCACCCAAGATCTGCTGGCGGATCATATCATAAGAGTCGGGAAGACGAAGAAGATAACAAACAACCAGGAGTTCCTGGAAGTGTTTGTGCTGGTCGGCCAAGTCCGCGGAGAAGGGGTGATTCTGGAGGATTTCAGCACCAAGAGCCTGAACCTGCTGATAAGCCGCAGCCGGTGACATGGAAGGGCGGGCGAAGAGGTCCGCATAGAGAGTATAAATGCGGGACGTCTGGCCCCCCTTAGAATAGAGAGCAGCGAGGTGAAGCCAGGCGGCCTTGACCGTCTCATCATGGCGAATGACGGGAAGGCACTCGTCAGAAAGGCTGTTGGCCAGCCAGGTGCGGACAAGAGCATCACTCGCATCCCAGTCATCAAAGTCAGGAGAGGTGCGAGGAGGAGGGTCATCGGTGAGGTGATGACGCTTGCGTTGAGAACGAAGGAGAAAGGTGAAAGAAACGCTCCAATCGGGATAGTTGGAGCCAACAAGCTTGGAAAGGGTGCCAAGGTTGCCCGAAGGAGGAGGAGGAGAAGGAGCGACAGGAGTAGTGGTGAGACCGGAGGTAGTCATAGAACCCGGCAAGCAGAAGAAGCCGCGCGAACAGAAGCGGTTAGAAAACAGAAGAAGCCGCGCGAACAGTAGCGGCTAAAAGAGGTCAAAGGCACAGCGGGGAAGAGGTCGCGCGGACTGAAAAGGCCGAGCGAACAGAAGAGAGGAGAAGAGCAGGTGACCGCGACCAAGATGCAGGTGAGATAGGAACAACCCGCACGGTCAGGCAGATCACAGCAGCAAACCGCGAGTATAGAGACAAGCGGAAATGGGGAAAGCAGAAGCGGACAGAGACAGGCCGCAACGACTAGGAAGTCGGAAAGGCAAGAAAGAACAAGGAGCGCGGCGACAAGGAAACAGGTCGCCGCGACGAAAAGCAGTAGGAGAAGAGAACCAAGAAGAAGCAAGCCGCGCGAACAGGGCAGCGGACAGAAACAAGCCGCGCGGACAGAAGAGAAGGCAAGGCGCGAGACAGGTCGCAGAAAGCGGAAAACAAGCCGCGAGCAACAGAGAGCGCACAGAATCAGGAGGAAATGACCGTGTGCTCTGATACCATGTTAGAAAGTAGCGAAAAAGAGAGAACAAGCGGATAAACTTTTGAATAATTGAAATTTTATTATCCAAAAAAGATGTCATTTACAAAGGTATGACCTCCCTTATATAGAATGAAGGAGATAAGAAAGAGAGTATACAAACAATGTGAGACTAAACATTTACAGTACTGAGCGGCTAGAATAAAGGTGACCGCACAGGCCGCGCGGTTAGACAGATGGGTTAACCGCTCGGCAACTCCAGCAGGATAGAACAGGCCGCACTGGTAGACCGCCAGACCGCTCGGTCAACAAACCGCTGGATCAGACCGCTAAGCCGCCCGGTCAACAAACCGCTGGATCAGACCGCCAAGCCGCCCGGTCTAATACTTCAACACCTTTATACAGTGGGGGTGAGAGATTGATTTTGTCTTCTCTTTCTCAATTACAACTGAGAAGACTTAAGTGGATTTGATGTTAGCAAAGGCTCCCCCTGAGATGTAGATTTGTTCTGGAAGGATGGAGCTTTGCTGCATGGTGATAGGTCTTCAAACTTGCAGCCTTGAACAGCAGATGTTCAGGAACTTCTTGACAGATAGATTGTTTGTTGTCTTTGAAGTGTCCTGAAATGTATAAGGAAGAAGACTCTTGATTTTGGTTTAATGTTCTTCTTCTTCTTATTCAGATTGCTGCAACTTTCTCTGGTCAAGGGCTAGGGCTTCTTGCTTTCACTGTGTTATTACCCTGAGTGTTAAAGTTCTCTATTCACTGTATTCTGTAATGCTGTGTGTTTTCTGTTGTATTGTCGAGCCCTTTTCGATAAGGAAAAAAATACATTTTATATTTCCAGTGGAATTTCTCTTTTGAATTTTGAATTCCTTCTTCATTAATTGCTGATGTCCTGAAGAATATTTGCATTGATTGAGTTTCCCCAACTATCCCATTGAAAATCGGCAAGCAATAATCCCGATGAAGACCATAATCAATGCTCCATGTAACGGTAATATTCAAAGAATATTGAGCATTGATTACTCATGAATTATTACTGTAAACTAAGGACAGAAGGAATGGAAATAACTAAGTCTGAATTCATCAAACAGAGAACAAAATTCGTCGAGATGAGTCCACAGTTCATTGAGCTGAGAAGTTGTGTTCATCGACCAGATAATTGCTGTTCATCGAGCTATAATCCAAGATCGTCGATCGCAGAACAGAACTGCATTCTCTAGAACCTTGCCAATTCTGTGCATTAAGATCATCGAGCTGAGATTATAAATTCATCGACTAGAGTTCAGTCTGGACTTAGAATATTTCTGAATGAAATGTTGAAGTAAAGAATCCAGAATTCGTTAAGCTAAGAACTAGGTTCGTCGACCTGAGAACTAGTTTCGTCGAGCTGAGAACTTCTAACTATAACTGATAAATCTTACCAAGACTGTGGTCCAAGTTCGTCGAGCTGAGAATCAAGTTCGTCGACTGGAGTATGATTCTGGACCTATAATATTTTGTAGTTTTCAGGACTTTAGATTGCTGAAGTATGATGTCCAAGAATTGTCCACCTGAGTTCCAAGTTCGTCGAGCTCAGCTCATAGAGTTTTCTCTGAGATCGTCGAGCTGAGCAAGATTATTGTCGACCTGAGTTCGACAAACATCGAACTCATTTTCTTGAGTCTCTGAAATTTCTCTAAGTATTTGAGTCTTCTGTAGTCTGTTGATGGTTGGTCCATGTAGTGTTGAGTCTAAGGACTTAGCCTAAACTCTAGGCCACAACCATGGCCCTGGCTATACATGTTGGGTCAAATGATCCTAACTTAGTGAAGTTAGCCCAAATCCAATTAGGGATCCAACAATCTCCCCCTATTTGGGTGAGGTCACTAATTACAGACTCATAGCAAAATCAAAAATTTACAAAGCAGGAAAACATATATCTGATAGGAAAAATTAACATATGCAGTAGATATATATATAATAAGCTTTGTATCAGAAAATAAGAGAGCAGTTCTTAAAATATCATAGAAACTAATCAGTCCAGAGTTCTTTTCTTCTGTTTCTTCTCCTTGTGCTTTTCCTCTTTGGCCTTTTCACCAGGCTTAGTAAAAATAATTTCCCTGTTGGGATTTGTAGCTTGCACCTTAGTCATTGTCATTTAACCAACCCCTATGATTTTAAGAGATGTAGCCCTGGGCACTACTGCTTCTGGATGCAGTTTCATATAGTCATCAACATTTAAAAATTTATTAGCTCTTTCAAACCTGTTAAGCTCTTCCTTCCTGTATTTTGACATGGTTGAATATTGAGAGGCATCCTTCCCTTCAACTTTAGCTCTGTTGATCATGGAAAGGCCAACCAGTTCTTGGAACATGGTCATCCTAGCTGTTGTAGCTGTCTCATGATCTTCAAATGGTACAGGTGGGGAATCAGGTGTCTTGGGGCATTCAGCCTTTTGATGTTCAATGGGTTGCTGCTATTGTTGTTGATGATGTTGTTGTTGATGCTGCTTGCCTGAAGAATAGGATCTCTGCTGGATGCTTCTAGAAGATGAAGATCTCCCTTGTTGTCTTTGGTAAGTTTGAAACTGGGTAGACCTTTGGGAAGTTGTTCCTGAAGCACCAATAGCTGGAGGTGGAGGAGGAGGGTCCTTTCTGTATCTTTGAGTTGGAGGATGAGAATATCTTCTGCTCTTCTTCCTTTCTTTATGTTGATTTTTGGACATCCACATCCAGGCAGGCATTCCCTTATAAGGTGTGATTTTCTGAAGTATATAATAGGGAGTGTCATTTGCTGGATTGGGCTTTGGAGCAGGAGGTGGAGGGGCTTTCCTCTTCTTGGACACTTTCTTTTTCTTTGGATCCTCATCAAAATCTTCTTCTTCATCATCATCATCATCAGTGGAATCCTATGGATTATCATATAATGCATTTAACTTTCTCAAGGCCTCAACATATATTTCTAGTTTCTCTGGCTCGGAGGGAGCTGAAACTGGAGCTGGAGGAGAAGCTGGAGTAGGAGCTGGAGGGCTATACACTGTAGTGCTTTCAACAACTGCCTTATTTTCTTCTTCAATATCAGCCATGATCAAAGCATCAAGATCAGGCATTGGTGACTCATCCATAACATAAATTGGCGCAGGAGGAGATGAGATGATGGGGGAGACAGCTCTGGGTGAAGAATGAATAGCTAGAATCTCTTGGGTAGCAAAACTGGCCTTGAGTTGCTTGGCAACTTTGGGGCTTATGGGTGAGGAGTATGGTACTATAGCCATTGATGGCTTAATGCTGTCTTCTGGAAGTATATTGAAATAAGCTGTATCAAAAGTTCTTAACAGATTTAACAAATTAACTGTGTGATTTATAATGAAATCACCAACAGTGGTTATTTCTTCTGTGGTAGTCTCATCCACATCCATGTTAGTATTAATGAAATTAATGAAATAAAATAATTCATCATCATTAGTATCTGCTGCTTCTTCTGCTATTTCTACTGCTTCTGCTGGTGCTACTGCTACTACATCTGCTATTACTGATGCTGGTACTACTGCGCTGCTTCTTCATCAAGTATCTCCCCCTGTCTAGTTTTAGTAATAACTGGAGCCAGACCCCTAATTGAAGAGGGGGCAGTAGAGAGGGCAGAGATTTGTGCAGCAAGGGAGGATATGGAGGTAGCAAGTGGTGAAATGGCCTCTGCTATGAGATTTTTGAGGAGAGGAGTAAGCAGTACAACAAGAGAAGAAATGGTGGATGGATCCAAGGGTAGAGTTGCAGAGGGTGTGATAGAGGGTGTTTGAGTGGAAACAGATTGAGGGATGGAAGTGGATGGTGGAGAAGGAGGTGGAGCATCTTGCATTTGAATATCTTGAATGGATTCATTCTGAGGAGAAGGAGTATGGTGGGGAGAAAGTAGATTGAAGGATGGGATGTTGGCTAGATGGGGAGGTAAGAGAGATGAAGGTGGTGATGTATCTGGTGTACCATGGTGAGATGGAGTATGAGTAGGGGATGGAGCTGGAGTAGCATGTGGGGATGAAACATGAATTGGAGATAGATGAGTGGGAGATGATGGTGGTGTGGGAGTATGGACTATTGTGTGGACTGTGGAGAGTTGTTGCTGGGAGATTGAGCTGGAAGTGATGGAGGTGTGGGAGGAATCTCTTCAGAAGGGTGGGGAGTGGCTGGAGTAGCCCTAGTTATTTCAGAAGCTCTGGTGGAAGAAGAAGCCTTGGAGGGCTTTGTGATTGTCCTCTCCCACCTACCAAAAAGAGCACAGGTGAGTCTCTTTGAGGAATTGATGAATGTGGTCTGGTGGACCAGGGATTCAACAGCTTTTTCTTTGAGGAAGATCCCTAATATCCTTCCAAAGGTAACTTCCTATTTATTATTCGTTTTCTTAATTAAATAAAATATGATCTGTGCCTAGTTGACTTTCTTCTTGTTTACCACTGCACACATGACCAGGAATTGGTGCCTGGTGATGTAGTCGTGTGCAGTGTGCTTGCCCAGCAAGACTTTCCCCATAATGTCTACAAGAAACTTGAACTCTGCAGACAAGTGTTTCTTCAACAGTTTGTTGGGATTCTCTCCAGAATTACCCATTTGACTCAACATCTCATCATATTCTTCATTTTCAATTTCCAATTCTTCTTCTCCATTACTCAAACCAAAAATTTCTGTTAAAACGGCGGGAGTGAGGGAAACAACATTACCAGGTATAGATCCAGTCAAGGTGTTGTCATCTGTTGTAGAAGAGGTGTACACCCATTCCCTGATTTCTATGCTGGCAAGTTTGATCCTTGTTGATAGCAGACTCTTCAACAACTGTTCTTCCAAGAGTTGTAGGATGTTCAGAAAAATGGGGTCTGAATGCAGGAAATAGTCGAAATCGACATCAAAACTGGTGTCGAATTTCATGGCTGTGAGAGTTCCTACTGGAATCGCCATTAGAGCACCTACAAGAGAAAATTGAGGATCAAGTGCAAAGGAAACTGAAAGCGCGGGACGAAGGTCAAAGAAAAACTAGATATAAGATTTTCCAGAATATGAATCGACAAACTCCGTTCTATGAAAAATAAAAATTCTTCGATCTGAGGTCGACAAAAAGTTTGATAGTCAAAGTAATTCGTCGATCTCAGTCTGAAGATTTGAAGACATTTCTTCGAGCTCCGTTCGACGAAAGTTTTCTGAAGACAAATTCGTCGATCTCCGGTCGACGAAAATTGCTTCACTCACTGAGAGTTCGTCGATCGCCAGTTCGTCGAACTCCGTTCAACGAACTTTGAAAATTCATCGAGTGTAGATAGAAACTAAACTAAGTGAAAGAAATTGTACCTAATCACCTAGAGGGGGGAGGGGGTGAATAGGTGACTAAATCTTTTTTTAACTTTTTAGGCAGATTGCAGATTATATCACAGAGTTATAATTACTACTTCACAGAAATCAATCAGCAATCACAGAATCAAACATGCACACAGTGAACACACAGATTTATAGTGGTTCCCCAAGGTTTGGGTACAACCACTTTCCCCCTTCGCCTATCTAGTAGTGTACTAGATTCAGCCAAACTCCTCCACTATCTTAGATCCTCAGATCTTACACTCAGAACCCCAAATGGTTCCTACAGCTCAGGCCCAAGGCCCTACAACTCAGTCTTCTCCAAAGACCTACACTCAGCCATAAGGCCTACACTCAGCCACAACAGGCCTACACTCAGAGAAATAGATCTCCTACACTCAAGCACACAGGCCCTACCACTCAGCCTTTATAATTGCAGGCTTACAACTCAGATCCCTAAGGATCCTACAAGAAATTTAGAATACAAAGAATATACCTCACTTGGCTTTTCTTCAAAGCTTCTTGAATGTAGAACACAATAGGATTGATTCTCTGCAGCTGATCTTCAATCACTGCAACTTAAGATTCAGAACTAGGTCTGAACCCTTCTTCACAGCCTGGTTCCAACGGCTGTCTTCTTGGAAGGAGCTCTCTCTCTCCAACTTCTTAGATCTTCAGATCACTTCAACTGATTTGTGTTAATCTGTGTTGAATCATCATGTTCTGTTGACAGAATAAGCCTATTTATAGGCCTTCTTCATGGTGACCGGCTGATCCGGTTCCTAACAGCTTTCTGACAACTCTGACAGGTGCAGTAGACCGGCTGGAATGGCAGCTGTCAAGTCATCCAGTCAGTTCTTGAAATATCTGTAACTGTCTGAAAGTGTCGAGACAGTCTGTCTTTAAGTGTCGACACTTATTGACTAAGTGTCGACACAAGTAGACTAAGTGTCGACACTAGCCTTCAAGGTGTCGACACAACTCCTTGTGTTGTAGAATTTACTTCTCGACAAAGCTTCTTCATCATGTGTCGACACTGATATTGTGTGTCGACACAACTCCTTGTTCTTCAGTACTTTGTTGAATTCTTGTAAGTATCGACACAACTCCTTTGTGTCGACACATCTTCATGTGTTGAACTTGTTCAGTGTCGACACATCTTCTTGGTGTCGACACATGCCTTCTGTGTTGATACTTTCTGAGTGTCGACACAGCTCCTTGTGTCGACACATTCTTCTTCTGTTGAGACTTTGGCTGTGTGTCGACACATCTCCTTTGTGTCGACACTTGTACTTAAATTTTTGTTGAACTTTGCTGAGTGTCGACACAGCCTCCTAGTGTCGACACTTTCTTCATGTATTGAGTCTTCTGCTGTGTGTTGACACATTCATCATTGTGTCGACACTTTCTTCATGTGTTGAGTCTTCTGCTGTGTGTCGACACATTCTTTATTATGTCGACACATATACTTAGACTCTGCTGAAATTTGCTGAGTGTCGACACAGCCTCCAAGTGTCGACACTTTCTGATGTAGACACAGTTCCTCTGGGTGTCGACACTGCTTCTAAGTGTCGACACTTCTTCACTGGAGTTCTCTTCATTGAGTGTCGACACAGCCTTCATGTGTCGACACTTTCTGTCTGGTGTCGACTCTGCATCCCTGGTGTCGACACAATTACTCCAAGTGTCGACACTGCTTCTCTAGGTGTCGACACAAGTTTTCTTAAGTGTCGACACTTTCCTTCTGAGTGTCGACACATGGACTTAGAAACTTTTCATCTTTCCCTGCAAATACTTAACCTGCACAAGGCAACTCAAAATACATCAAATACATTTTGATGTATATCATTGAGTAGGGTGAGGCTTCTTCAAATCAGGTACATTTAAACCAATGTACCCAACAATCTCCCCTTATTTGGAGAAGTCATAACCCTTAGTCAATGATATACACCATACAGAATAAAATCATAGCATGATGTGAAGCAAGATTATGAAACAGGGTAAGTACATAAACATGTATTAAACAAAACATGTACACACATATATCTCAGAACAATTATGTAATAGATTTATCACACATCACATTGTTCTAACAACTTTGTCATATTCATTATACAAAAGTTTACAGAGTGTTTAAAATCAAAAGATTACAACTGTAAACTAAAGATAATTCTATTCTATTTTTGCTCAGCCTCCTTGATAACTATGCCCTTTCCAGACTGTATCTTTGCTTGCACAGGGGCTTCAGCATCTTCAGTATCAGCAGGCTTCTTTCCTTTCAGATCCTTCTTCTTTAGCTCTTCAGCTTTAATCTTCTGCCTCTCAAAATAATGATAAGGCTTGGGAAAGTACTTGCTAGGCTCCTGGGCAGTAGGAGGTAGCTTTCCCATCTTTGCCTTTCTTCTATATTGCACTATGGCTTCTTGTCTGTTCTCATGCTTCCTCCATTCTAGTTTAGAATACCACTTATTTCTGTCTTGAATATTATCTTTGGCAGCCTTCCAAGCAGTCAAAATAATATTCCTTGAAGTGGTGCTCCACTGTTCAAAATCAGGCCTTTGTTCAGCTTGCTCTCTGAACCTCTTCTTAGACAATATAGTCTCTTGTTCCTTGAGCAGCAAATCTTCTTGTTCTTTCAATATAGCCTCAGATACTGGCTGAACCACTTTCTCTATGATGACCTTATCAATTCCCTCAGGAGGGCTATACATTGATTGTATATCTGCATGTATCATATCAAAATCTGGTGGAGGATAGATCACCTGAGCTACTTCAGCTTGCTCACCTCCAAGATAGGCAGGATTAATCCCAGACTCTGCTACATTGTCATCATCACATAAAGGAGGATAACCAAGAGTTGCTCTGATAGAATTAGAAAACCACTTTGCATGATCATTTGCTGGCTTTGACTAACACCCTCTCCCCCTTTATGACTTCTCTTTCCATGTGATCCCTTAGATCATTCTTTTGAAATCTTATTTGGGCATCCAAATAGTTTACTCCATCTTTAAAGAAAGGTTTCAACCTTTGGAGCTTTTCAGTTATCAACTTCTGAGAATTTTCAATAGCAGAAGTAATAACAGTTATGCCCTCTTGTAAAGCTTTATCAAACTCTGCCTTAGCAGTAGCATGAGTTGTAGTCTGTCCAGCAGCTATATTCTTCATCTCTGTTACTATGGCATTGTGGGAAGCAGTCAAATTATCATTCATCCTTAGTTGATTCTCCAGAACATACCCTTGCTTCAGTGCAATGTCATCCACTTGAGCTTTGATTTTCTCCTGATGAGTAGCTAGATAGACTACTGCATTCCCTCCTTTGTGGAAGCAGTCAGTCATCTCCTTCTTATTTAGATTCATCTCAAATCTAATAGACTTAATGTCCTGGGCCAGATCAAACTGTAGAGATTTTTGCCCTTCATCTACATACTTTTCTATTGCTTGCCTTTGCTCATCAAGGTTTATCTGCATAGCAACCATCAGAGAACTGTAATCTACAGATGGTGCTGGCTGTAGTGCAGGCTGTGGTGCTATGGTTTGCAGAGCTTTCTTATAAGTCTGACTCCTCCTCTTGAAGACTTGAAACTTTCTCTTTTTAGCTCTTGCAGCCTCCTCATCTTCAGAAGCTGATGTGCTTGCTATGTCTACTCTCTCCCTAGGTAGCTCCTCAACATCCTTTGGCTTCTCAGGCTCTTTCCTTGCAGTTTCTTCAACAATTACTACTTGCTCCCCCTCAACATGAGCATTCTCCCCCTCAGCAGCAGCACTTGCTTTCTCAAACTCTGTTTGATCCAGATTAAGGAAGAGATCTTCCATTGTAAACTCTTGTTGAGGTTGTGATGGAGAATCCCTTGTCTCATCAACAACTTGATCAGATACAACTTGAGCTGCAACAGATGTGTCCTCCATGACAACATCTGGGGGTTGACTATCAATCTGAGGTTGCTGATTAACATTATTTAATGAATCAGACAAAACATTATCCTCTATAGGGAAAACTAAGTTATTGATTGCAGTGAGTACCTCAAGAATGATTTGAGTGGCTTGTTCACTTTCTAATGGAGTTGGCTCTTCCACTACTAGAGGCTCCCCCTGGATAGAATCCTGGTGAAGAGGGCTAGCCTGTGGTAGCTCCCCCTGCCTCTCAGCATCATCTTGTATAGCTGGAGACTTTCCAGCAATTCCAGTGTCTTCTTCATCAGGAGTGAAGACAACTTGCTCCTCAGAGCTGCTAGATGAATCTTGAGCCACAGGGGCTATCTTCTTCTTCTTCTTTTGTGGTGTTATCTTCTCAGGAGTTGACATTTCCTTAGTCAAGACCCTATCCCATCTAGAGAAGAGTCTCATGTCCATCTTCCTCATGTGGTTGATTTTAGATCCAGCAGCTTGGCTCATTACTTCTGGTATACTACCAGCCAAGTAAAGACTTAGTATCCTACCCAAATTGGGTTTCTTCAGGCTCTCCTTGATCTTCTCAAATACTACTACAGACCAATCAGTTTGCAGTGTGAAGATAATCCTTGTCATGAGACTGAACATATGTGCTGAAACTCTGTCATGCCCTCCAGACTTACTCAAGATCACCTTGCCAACAATTTCTGAGAGAAATTTGCCTTGGTTGTTCATCCCCTTTCTATTGAACACGGATCCAATTTTCATGTTGGAATCCAAACCACACCAAGTTAATGCTTCCCTAGTTTTAGATGCAGAAACATTCTCTTCTTCCTTAGTTCTTGGTAACTGAAGTATCTTTCTCAGACTTTTAGGTGAGACCTTCACCTTTTCTCCATGAACCCTTGACTTTATCTTGAATCCAGATTCGTCTAGGGTTGCTCCATTCAGAAATTCTAGAACTTCTTTCTTCCATATCTTAGTGAGCTCTGAAACAAGAAAATCTAACCCTGAATTTGCAATTAGGGTTACCACATCCTTGATCTCTGGTTCTGCGTCATCAAACGCATGCCGCACCAGTTCATATCCTTCATTCACGTTCTCCTCGAGCTTGGGCACCATTAGGGTTTGAAGAATTTGAATTGAGAGAAGAGAGGTGTCGACACACAAGTTTGGTCTCGAAACTTTGGTGAGCGTGTCGACAGACAATGGCGAAATCCTATTTATACCTTTCTAGGATTGAAGATGAAAGGGCGCGCTAACAAACTCAAATTGTGTCGACAATGTTGAAAAGTGTCGACACAAACTTATAATGTCTCGACACCAATGTGTCGACACAAGTATAATCGATAGAATATATGTGTCGACACTTGTTTATGTGTCGACACCACTTAGCTCGACACTTAGTCGAGACTTTACTTCACTAATTCTGCATAAAGTCTAAGTTTCGACACCATCTTGGATGTGTCGACACCTTCTCTATATGTGTCGACACTAATTCCCTGAAGTGTCGACACCAACTTCCTAGATGTGTCGACACCTTTTCTCTGAAGTGTCGACACCAATTCTCAGTCTCGACACAGACAACTCTGTGTGTCGACACTATTTTACTTAGCCATTTCTGTAAACTTATTCTAAGTTTATCATACCTAATTCAATTTTAAACCTATTGAATTTGGTTTCTTCTAGGGGCTTAGTATACATGTCAGCTAGTTGATTATCTGTATTTACATATTCTAGTGAAATATCTTTTTTTTCTACATGTTCCCTTAGAAAATGATACTTTATTTCAATGTGTTTAGTTCTACTATGGGAAACAGGATTGTTTGCAATAGATATAGCACTAGTAGAATCACAAAACAGTGGTGTTCTACTTACTTGAATACCATAATCCTCAAGCTGATGTTGTATCCATAGAAGTTGAGCATATCAACTTCCTGCAGCCACATACTCTGATTCTGCTGTGGAGATAGCCACACTTGTTTGCTTCTTGCTACTCCATGAAATCAGTCTTCCACCTAGGAATTGGTAGGTTCCAGTTGTACTTTTTCTATCTTTCTTGCAGCCTACAAAATCTGCATCTGAATAACCTGTCAGTTCAAAGTCTTCATTCCTAGGGTACCAAAGGCCTAGATAAGGAGTGCCCTTAAGATATCTCAGAATTCTTTTGACTGCTGTCAAATGAGACTCTTTAGGGCATGCTTGGTACCTAGTACAGACACATGTAGCATACATGATATCTGATCTACTTGCAGTCAAATACAATAGGGAGCCAACTATCCCTCTATACAAAGTCTCATCTACAGGTTTCCCTGCATCATCTTTGCTAAGAGACATACTTGACCCCATAGGAGTTTTCATGGTACTGGATGAATCCATACCATACTTCCTTATCAGTTCTAGGGTGAACTTAGACTGGCATATGGATAAACCATTCTCAGTCTGTCTAACTTGGAGACCCAAGAAGAACTTAAGTTCCCCCATACTGCTCATCTCAAATTGTCCTTGCATAAGTTTTGCAAACTTTTTGCAAAGACTACTTTCAGTAGACCCAAATATGATGTCATCTACATATATTTGGACTAGTATGATCTTGCCTCTGGATTCCCTAAGGAATAGAGTCTTGTCTATTTTACCCCTTGTGAATTTATTCTCAATGAGGAAACTAGACATGATTTCATACCAAGCCCTAGGGGCTTGTTTTAACCCATACAAAGCCTTCCTAAGTCTATAGACATAATTAGGTTGAGTTGAATCAACAAAACCTGATGGCTGTTCCACATAGACCTCTTCCTTTAGATTACCATTCAGAAAGGCTGACTTAACATCCATTTGGTATACTTTAAATTCTTGAAAGGTTGCATAGGCTAGGAACATCCTTATGGCTTCCAGTCTGGCTACTGGAGCAAAAGTTTGATCAAAGTCAATACCTTCTTCCTGTCTATATCCCTTAGCAACCAGTCTTGCTTTGTTCTTGATAATTACTCCATGTTCATCCATTTTGTTCCTAAAGATCCACTTGGTCCCAATTATGTTGTGGTCTTTTGGTTTAGGAACAAGCTCCCAGACTTTGCATCTCTTGAACTGATTCAGCTCTTCTTGCATTGCCTCAATCCAATGAGGGTCTAGGATGGCTTCTTCAAACTTCTTTGGCTCTACTTGGGATAGAAAACTGGAGTAAAGTACTGAATTTAGATTTCTGCTCCTTATTTGTACCCCTTGTCTTAGATCACCAATGATTTGATCTGCTGGATGATCTCTTAGATGCCTATTAGCTGGAGGCATCCTGGCTTGAGGTTGAACTCCCTCAGCTTCTTCAACTTGCTGCACTCCTTGGTCTTCTTCTGCATTAGGTACATGTAGTACTCCCCCTGGACAACAGCCACTATCATCCACTTGTTGACTTGCAGTAGATTCTTCTTCAATAGTGAGCTTGTCCATCTTCTTAGTCACACCTGTGGAGCTGCAAATACTTCTAGACAACTCATTGTTAATAAGTCTAGCTTCATCAAATACTACATGTACTGACTCCTCTACAACTTGAGTAGACAAGTTGTAGACTCTATAAGCCTTACTATTGTTGCTGTACCCAACAAAGATCCCCTCTTGGGACTTGACAGCAAACTTAGTCAAGTAAGACTTTCCATTGTTAAGTATAAAGCACTTACAACCAAAGATCCTGAAATAGGATAGATTTAGTTTTCTGCCTTTCACAATCTCATAGGGGGTCTTATTGTGGCTTTTAGTAATGGTAGCCCTATTAATTACATGGCATGCAGTATTAATTGCCTCAGCCCAGAAATATTCTGGGAGAGATGTGTCACTTAATAGGGTTCTACCAGCCTCAATCAAGGTTCTATTTTTCCTCTCAGCAATGCCATTTTGCTGAGGTGTTCTTGGTGAAGAAAATTCCTGAAATATCTCAAATCCTTCACATAGTTTTGTCATACTATCAGACTGGAATTCAGTACCATGGTCACTTCTTATCTTGATCACTGTACTGTCTAGTTCATTCTGAATTTGTTTGACAAAGCTATAGAAGATACTAGGTGTTTCAGATTTCTGTCTAAGGAAGAACACTCAGGAAAACCTTGAGTAGTCATCTACAACCACAAAGGTATAGACCTTCCTACCTATGCTGTGAACTGGCATAGAACCGAAGAGATCCATATGCAAGAGGTATAAGCACCTCACAGTATCTTTGTTTTCAATGCTACTAAAGGTGGATCTAGTCTGCTTGCCCTTTTGACAAGCTGAGCATATTCCATCTTTAATACACTTAACTTGAGGACCATTCCTCACTAACTCTTTGCTAAAGAGTTGGCCAATTGTCTTGTAGTTGAGATAGGCTAGCCTCTTGTGCCATTTGACACAATGAGAGACTTTCTCATCAGCTACAAGACACACTAGAGAACCATTGTTCTCAACCATAATGTTTAGGCAATAGACATTCCTCTTTCTATAACCTGTCAAAATGATCTCTTGATCATTTGACCTCCTGATATGACAACCATCTTTAACAAATGAGATGTCATATCCTAAATCACTCAGTTGACTTATACTAATAAGGTTATGTTTCAAACCTTTAACATAAGCCACTTGAGTAATTGTAATATGGGAGCTAGAAATGTTACCAAAACCCTTGATGATTCCTTTTTCAGAACCACCAAATGTGACTTTAGGACCATCCTTGATTGGTGTGTAGTCCTTTAGCAATCCCCTAGTTCCAGTCATGTGTCTGGAACATCCACTGTCCAAGTACCATATTGGGGCATGGCCACTTGGACTCACCTGCAAAACATATTAGTTGACCTTAGAACCCAAAGAATTCTTGGGTCCTTGGTGCTGGTTAGTTTGCCTCTTAACAAAGCTACATGCTGATCTTCCAACAGGCAGTTTGCTACTCAACTTGGCACTAGAATTGTGCCAACAGTCAATGGCAAAGTGGCCTACCTTGCCACAGCACCAGCACTCAAATCTATTGTACCTTTGCTTAGGTACAACCTTAGCTGTTCTATCTACAACAGGCTTGTTGAGTACTGGGGCTTTGCCCTTTGACTTGGACTGAACAGTCCTAGCAGGTTTAGTAAACCCTAATCCAGTTTTACCTTTTTGATGAACAAATTCATCTATCAAAGGTAGAACAGACTTTGGTTTAGAAAACCTTGCAACAATGTCTCTCTCCTTCTGAAGACTAATCTCCAGACTTTTGATTTGATCATTCTTGAATGTTATAGTCCCCATCTGAATAACAGTTATGTTCTTCAGTCTGGCTATTTCATTTAACTTTTGATCAAATAGCTTCTCAAAATCAGTTGCAGCCACTTTGAGACTTGCAATCTCCTTAGCCTGACTCTTGGCCAAGGATTTGCTTTTCTTATATGCTTGCAACAGAACTCTATATTCATCAATCAACTGATGAACATCTCCTTCAGATTCAGATCCACTGGCATCACTTGATGCTGATGTAACTGAATCTGAACTAGCACTAGAAATTGAACTTAAAGAACAATTTTGTACCTGACTAGGTCCAGGCTGATCCTAGATTTTGTCGCCTTCTGTTAAGGCCATCAGTCCTTTGCACTGAATGTCCTCTTGCTCATATATAGAGTTCATTATCTGGATGAACTCCTCTTCTTCTTCTTCAGCAAACAGTCCTATGTAAGCTTCAGCTTCTGACTCAGTTTCTGAAGAAGATATGTCTGACAGGCTTTTGCCCTTCTTGGCAACAAAGGACCTTTCCTTCTTGCCCTTGAATTGAGTCTTTTTCTTATCATTAGACTCTTTCCTTTTCTCTGGACAGTCAACAATAACATGTCATTGTCTGTTACAGCAATAGCATACAATTTTTGATAAAGTTGCTTTGCTTGACTTGGGCTTTCTCCTGTCTTTCTTTGATGACTTCTTGTTCTGATAATAGTCATCTTTTCCCTGTGAAGTGGATGACTTTGACCTCCACAGTTTCTTCTTTAGAAACTTCTGAAAGTGTCTTGTGAATGCTGCAAAATCCTCATCACTCTCACTGCTTTCAGAATTTCTACTTTCTGAATCATCTGACCCAGTCTCAGCAACCTTTGGAGATGGAGATGGAGACTTACTTTTGTATTTCTTGGTGGCTTCTGTCTTGAATGCCACTGTTTTTTCTTTATGCTCACTTCTGGTAGTCTTCTCCTATTCTTTCCTCACCATCAACTGCATCTCATAGGATAGCAGTTTTTCAAACAATGTTGGAGGAGGGATATCTGCTAACTTGGCCATTTCCCTAATGACACAGATCTTGGTGTCCCAATCCTTTGTTAGGGACCTCAAGAACTTATCATTTAGCTCATAATTACTGAAATCTCTTCCATATGATATTAGCTCATTGACAATCCTATAGAACTTCTTATAGCATTCTGTTATGCTATCAGACTTACCTTGCCTGAAACTTTCATATTCTTGGTTTAATAAAGACTTTCTGTCCTGCCTCACTTCTTTAGAACCCTCCATATACACTATCAAGGTATCCCACATCTCCTTAGATGTCTTACAGTGCATTAAGTTCTGAAAGGTAGCATCATCTATGACACTTACAATGATATTCTGAGCCCTCTTATCCATTGTGACTAGAATTATCTCATCTTTTGTCATTTCAGAGAAGTCCTTAGGTGTTCTCTGATTTGCATCCAGGACTGAAACCTTCATAGGCACATATGACCCTTCTTTAACTGTGATATATATCCTAGGGTCTGAAGCTTCCATAAACAGTCTCACCCTTTCTTTCTAGATGCCAAAAATTTCTTTTCTGCAAATGGGCAACTTCATGGATCCAAGTTCCTTATGATTCTCTGTTGAACCCATGTTTCTTGATTTTCTTGATTCTGCAGTTTACTTATATTGAATTTGCCAGCAGGATCTACTCAGACAGTTATGCCCTTTTTTGAGTAACCTGGCTCTGATACCACTTGAAAGAAATTGTACCTAATCACCTAGAGGGGGGGGGGGGTGAATAGGTGACTAAATCTTTTTTTTAACTTTTTAGGCAGATTGCAGATTATATCACAAAGTTATAATTACTACTTCACAGAAATCAATCAGCAATCACAGAATCAAACATGCACACAGTGAACACACAGATTTATAGTGGTTCCCCAAGGTTTGGGTACATCCACTTTCCCCCTTCGCCTATCTAGTAGTGTACTAGATTCAGCCAAACTCCTCCACTATCTCAGATCCTCAGATCTTACACTCAGAACCCCAAATGGTTCCTACAGCTCAGGCCCAAGGCCCTACAACTCAGTCTTCTCCAAAGACCTACACTCAGCCACAAGGCCTACACTCAGCCACAACAGGCCTACACTCAGAGAAATAGATCTCCTACACTCAGGCACACATGCCCTACCACTCAGCCTTTATAATTGCAGGCTTACAACTCAGATCCCTAAGGATCCTACAAGAAATTTAGAATACAAAGAATATACCTCACTTGGCTTTTCTTCAAAGCTTCTTGAATGTAGAACACAATAGGATTGATTCTCTGCAGCTGATCTTCAATCACTGCAATTTAAGATTCAGAACTAGGTCTGAACCCTTCTTCACAGCCTGGTTCCAACGGCTGTCTTCTTGGAAGGAGCTCTCTCTCTCCAACTTCTTAGATCTTCAGATCACTTCAACTGATTTGTGTTAATTTGTGTTGAATCATCATGTTCTGTTGACAGAATAAGCCTATTTATAGGCCTTCTTCATGGTGACCGACTGATCCGGTTCCTAACAGCTTTCTGACAACTCTGACAGGTGCAGTAGACCGGCTGGAATGACAGCTGTCAAGTCATCCAGTCAGTTCTTGAAATATCTGTAACTGTCTAAAAGTGTCGAGACAGTCTGTCTTTAAGTGTCGACACTTATTGACTAAGTGTCGACACAAGTAGACTAAGTGTCGACACTAGCCTTCAAGGTGTCGACACAACTCCTTGTGTTGTAGAATTTACTTCTCGACATAGCTTCTTCATCATGTGTCGACACTGATATTGTGTGTCGACACAACTCCTTGTTCTTCAGTACTTTGTTGAATTCTTGTAAGTGTCGACACAACTCCTTTGTGTCGACACATCTTCATGTGTTGAACTTGTTCAGTGTCGACACATTTTCTTGGTGTCGACATATGCCTTCTGTGTTGATACTTTCTGAGTGTCGACACAGCTCCTTGTGTCGACACATTCTTTTTCTGTTGAGACTTTGGCTGTGTGTCGACACATCTCCTTTGTGTCGACACTTGTACTTAGAATTTTTGTTGAACTTTGCTGAGTGTCGACACAGCCTCCTAGTGTCGACACTTTCTTCATGTATTGAGTCTTCTGCTGTGTGTCGACACATTCATCATTGTGTCGACACTTTCTTCATGTGTTGAGTCTTCTGCTGTGTGTCGACACATTCTTTATTATGTCGACACATATACTTAGACTCTGCTGAAATTTGCTGAGTGTCGACACAGCCTCCAAGTGTCGACACGTTCTGATGTAGACACAGTTCCTCTGGGTGTCGACAATACTTCTAAGTGTCGACACTTCTTCACTGGACTTCTCTTCATTGAGTGTCGACACAGCCTTCATGTGTCGACACTTTCTGTCTGGTGTCGACTCTGCATCCCTGGTGTCGACACAATTACTCCAAGTGTCGACACTGCTTCTCTGGGTGTCGACACAAGTCTTCTTAAGTATCGACACTTTCCTTCTGAGTGTCGACACATGGACTTAGAAACTTTTCATCTTTCCCTACAAATACTTAACCTGCACAAGGCTACTCAAAATACATCAAATACATTTTGATGTATATCATTGAGTAGGGTAAGGCTTCTTCAAATCAGGTACATTTAAACCAATATACCCAACACTAAGTCTTCTCCATTGATCATTTCAAGCTGATTTATGAAGAACAAATGATTTCTCTCATCCAGATGTTTGGTGAATATATCAGCCCTTTGTAAATCAATGTAGATATAGACAAGTTTAATTTTGTTTTTGTCTACACACTCTCTTTTGAAATGATGACTAATATCTATATGTTTAGTCCAACTGTGATGGACTGGATTTTGTTCTATGGTTATAACACTTGCGTTATCATATAGTAGAGTTGAATTATTTAAGTTGAGACCATAATCCAGGAGTTGGTTTTGAATCCATAGCATCTGTGAACAACAACTGCCAACTGTAATGTATTCTGCCTTAGTAGTTGAGGTAGACACAGATGATTGTTTCTTACAAAACTAGGACACTAGTCTCATACCAAGGAACTGACAAGTTCCTAAGGTACTCTTTCTGTCCACTCTGCATCTAGCAAAGTCATCATCTGAATATCCAGTTAAATCAAATTCTGACTCAGTGGGATACTAGAGTCTTAGACTAGGACAACTCTTTATATATCTTAAAATCCTTTTTAGAAAAACTAGGTGAGATTCTTTTGGGTTCACCTGGAACCTAGCACAAAGGCATGTGACAAACATAATATCAGGTCTGCTTGTTATAAGATATAGTAGGGACCCAACAATGCCCCAATATAGTTTCTGATCCACAGGTTTTCCATGTGCATTAGAGTCAATTACAACATTTGTAGCCATAGGTGTTTTCTTTACTTGTAACACCCCAAAATTTGAGAGAGGGTCGATTTGCGTTTCTGGCCAATTTTGGTTTCTGGCAGGGGGCACACGGCCTGGGACACGGACGTGTCCCAGGGCGTGTCAGGCTCCAGTCGATGTTTTGGTCGTGAGGTCGATGATTTTGGAGTCGACGATCGTCGAGCAGAGAACACGGCCTGAGACACGGGCGTGTCTCAGGGCGTGTCGGGGCCGTGTCGACGATCGGCCCGGGGAGTCGACGATTTTCGCTCGGCGATGTGTCGAGAGAAGGCACACGGCTTAGGACACGGGCGTGTCCAAGGCCGTGTGGGTCGGTCGACGAACTTCAGTCGACGATGTTCACTCGACGAGTGTCGAGTGTCGAGACAGGGGCACACGGCCTGTGACACGGGCGTGTCACAGGGCGTGTCCCGCTTGTTCGACGATCTTCGCTCGACGAAACGTCGAGGCAGTGAACACGGACTGGAGGCCAGGCGTGTTGAGGTAGACACGGGCAAGGACACGGGCGTGTCCAGTACCCGTGTAGTTCTCGGGTTGTTTTCGGGGCTGTGTCGATGGAGGCACACGGCCGACCACACGACCGTGTCAGTTGGGACACGGGCGTGTCAGGGAGAATACGGGCGTGTCGGATGCCCGTGTGTTTTTACAGGCGTGTCGATCTGTGACGGCGAATGAGGCACACGGCCCTGGACACGGGCGTGTGCCAGACCGTGTTCGGCCCAGGTGTTTTATTTTTCAGGCAGATCGTGCCCATTCTTTCCTTGATTTTAGGATCTGATGGTTCAGGACTGTTTTTGGGGAGTTAAGTCCGAGAATAGGGTTGGAAACCCTCATTCTTCTCCAAGCTTTCTCTTACTAACATTCTAGAGAGAAGGGAGAGCAAGAAAGAAGGAGAAGGAGGGTTTGGGCTGTAGGAGAGGCTTCGGTGCTCCAAATCGCGAGCCGAGTCCAGATCCGTGGAGGCTAGACCGTTGCGAAGGTTTTCATCCGGCTATTTTTCCATGGCAAGGAAGAGGAGTCGGAAGGTAACGACACTTTTCCTCTCGGTTTTAGGATGCATGTCTTAGCATCATTTTCTTTTATAGTTTTGGGCACCAAACACTCAAATGAGAGGGGTTTTTGGACGCCAAGGTTCAAGAGGAACCTCCGGGTCGATTGAGTCCGTCCCCGGCATGATTTGCATTAGAGATCCGCTCCGTTAGTGGATTAGGCATGGTGGGTGAAGCCATAGTCGCGACCGTTAGTCCGACTCGGTGATGTTGCATACGAACTTTAAGGATTCATAGAGATTCTGTTGCGGTAAGATGCCGTTTGTGATGTGGTGATGTTTCCCCCTTTTTCTCGAGTGAGTACGTGTAGTCGGAACCGGACAAGGTTAGCTCCTCAATGGCGGTAGATGGTTTTCTTGGTGGACAAGGTTAGCTCCGCATGAGTTGTAGATGGTTTCCTTGGTGCGCGGGAACGCTGCAGTACAAATGAGGGACTAGGGTGGAATTGTCTTGGTTTGTGATGTGCCAAGGCGTGGCTCTGTCTCCGTGGTCGGCTGTCTATCCCGTGACGTTCACGTCATGTGTGGAGAGTGTCCCGATGAGACTAGTCCCCTTCTGTGAGATTGACGAGAATGCCAAGCATGGGGACAAGCCCGAGCAATGAGGCCATGAGCGGGTGGGGTCCGGCAAGGTTTCTTAGAATCAGTCAGTTTGTGTTTGTTGGAATCCTGACATGAGACGTCAGATCTTGTAGGCAAGCCCGGGTCTAAGATCTTGAGCGGGTGGGGCCTTTGCAAGAGTTCCATGTGCCGACCTGTGTGTCGTTGGGGGGATTGTATTACCCTGTTTGTTTGAGGTTTTATGCCAATGGGGAAACGATGAGTACCCATGTAATGTGATGATGTGCTAGATGCATACGAGATAGGGTGCCTTGGGTAAAGCCCATGTTGTTGCATTCATGTTGCATAAGTAGGCCCCCTTTTTATTATATGCTCAACGAGTAGAGAACATGTATGATGTGTGTGACATCCAAGCCTGTTTCTGTAGTTACTTTTCTTGCTTATGAATATTGCATACGAAGTGCTAACCTGCAGGTTGGAGGAGTACCCCGGGGTCCATTAGGGGCGGCCAGGAGGAGATGTGTTTGTTACACAGTTTGAGGTCAGCCTTTGCTGACCCACGTTACTAATAAATTTTACAGGGCAAGGATCGCACGCAGGAGCTAGCTCGCCGGCCAGAAAGGCTTAAGCCTCATGAAGTGTTTCTTCTCTTTTGTAGCTCTACTTATATGATGTTGTATGTTTGAGACTCATGTTGTCCGGCTTGCATGCCGAGGTAGACTAGGAGTGCTATGCACTTTCTTGACTGTTGTATTATGTCAGTTTGGACACTCGTTGTAAGGCCATAAGGCCATTGTTATTACTCTTCTTGTAGTGGATAACTTCTTGTCTTGCTTGTGTTTCCGTTGTGTTGTGCAAAGAGTTTTGAGTGTGGGTAGTTATATCATCTTATAATACTAAAGCTGTGGCGTCCGTATGTTGTGGTGCCCCGGCCGGAACCATATTATACGGTCATTATAGGGGAGGTGTTACAATTTGGTATCAAAGCGAGGTTAGATTCAAGGTCAATGCGTAGAGAAGTTATCCACATAAGAGTAACGCGGGACCATGAGTGTCCTTATGTTTAAGTCTTGAGTTTAGAGACTGGTTCCTTGTTTCTTGTTTTCTTGAAGAGTGCAAGCAACGAGGCGGGTACGTCGAGAGCAAGAGAAGAGCTTTCGGCGAGCAGTGCTACTGCTCCAGGTCTTTTGGGCACGGGTGTAAACCCGGCCGACTTCTGCCGCATGCTTGCAGAAGCGATGGTGGCAGCCCAAGCTGCAGCGGCAGCTCAAGTAGCAACCCCTGCTACACCGGACAAGGCGACGGCCGTGCCAGGAGGAGAAGTCAGGCGAGTGGAGCCTTTGGCGGAAAGGGTGGTTGTCGGACATGGAGACCGGCACTTGAAGTATTTCCTGAGCTTGCATCCCCCGTCATTCAAGGGAGTTGGTACGCCAACGAATGTGGAGGATTGGTGGGTTCGAATTCAAGAGCTTTTGAGGGCGGCAGAGATGCCAGAAGAAAAGAAATCTGAGTATGCGGCGTTCATGTTGGAAGGAGACGCCAAGTTGTGGTGGGTGAGCCATAGCGGCCGCCAGTTCCCGGGACGCACCCCGTCGGTGGAGGAGTTTGGGGATGATTTTCTAAAGAGGTACATTCCCGTTTCTACACGGTTGGCACTTCAGAGGCAGTTTCTGCACTTAATGCAGCGGGACAGGATGGTGGACGAGTATGTGCAGGAGTTCACCCATTTGGGTCGTTACGCGGGAACGACGATGGCAGATGATGTAGAGAGGGATAATCTCTTCTATCAGGGGCTGAGGGAGAATCTGAGGCAACCCCTCATTTCCATGAAGAGAGCTGGTTTCAATGAGTTAGTTGAGTCTGCCAGGATATTGGAGAGTGATCTGGAGCGAACCCAGCGTCTTAAGGGTTTCACTCCCAAGCAAGGGGAAGGGAAGCCTCCCCAATTTCAGGGAAAGTCTGAAGGGAGTAGGTGGAGGAAGAAGCCTCACGCTTCCAGATCCGGTGAGAAGAGCAAGTGGACGCCTGGAGGTTCTCACTCTAGGGGACCGCCGACGTGCTACAACTGCGGTAAGGTGGGGCACATAGCTCGTGTTTGTCCCCAAGGAGGAGCGGGGCAAGAGGCAAGGCTGGAGCAGATTGTGCGCTCCGGCCCCAGTGTTGCGGAGAAAGGGAAGATGGCGGAGTCGAGCGCTTCTCAGTTCCAACCGGTGCAACCAAGGGCCTACAACCTTGGACAATAGGAAGCGATCCGCCAAACCGATGTGGTGACAGGTGTGCAGAAATTTAAGTTTAAATTGTGTGTTTCATACCTTTAGACTTTTATGTGTGATGTCTATGTTGTAGGCTTCGTTTTAGTTTCCGGGTACCCCGCTAGGGTATTGTTTGATACGGGAGCATCACACTCCTTTCTTGCGGAGAGCTTTATCCGGAGAATAGGAGTTGAGTCTTTCTCTGCGGACGCGGAGTCGAAAGTGCGCATGCCCAATGGGTCATCCATGACCACCGGGGCCAAAGGGCGCATCTGTTGGGAGCTGGACGGAGTTGACTTCGTTTTGGTAGCAGCGATTTTGCCATTGGTTGAGTTCGATGTCATTTTGGGCATGGACTGGCTTGCAGAGCAGCGCGCCAGTATTGACTGCCTATCTAAGGTAGTGACCCTAAGGAGCAAATGGCAGGCGGAAGTCAAATTTGAGGGCCTTTGTGGAGTGGCCTGTTCCCTGATTTCGGCCATGCAATTGATGCGGGCGGTTAACCAGGGTGGTGTAGCGCTGGTAGCGTTATTGGGGGTTCGTCTCTCCCAGTTGTCCAATGAGGAAGTGCCCGTAGTGGCAGAATTCAAGGATGTGTTTCCAGATGAACTTCCTGGAGCACCTCCTCGGCGGGAGATCGACTTCTCGATCGAGTTAGTGCCGGAGGATAGGCCGGTGTCACATCCTCCATTTAGGATGACACCAAAGGAGTTGGCTGAACTCAAAGTACAGTTACAGGAACTGTTGGAGCAAGGGTATATCAGACCCAGTTCTTCGTCGTGGAGTGCGCCGGTGTTGTTTGTAAAGAAGAAAGACAGTAGTATGCTGCTGTAGGGACTACCGAGAGCTGAATAAACTGACCATCAAGAATAAGTATCTGATTCCTCGGATAGACGACTTGTTCGACCAGCTGGTGGGGTCGGTGGTGTACTCAAAATTGGACTTGAACTCAGGCTATTATCAGTTGCGAATTCGGGACGAGGACATCCCCAAGACTGCCTTTGGTACAAGGTATGAACACTTTGAGTTTACGGTGATGCCGTTCGGGCTAACGAACGCGCCATCTATGTTCATGGATCTGATGAATCAGGTATTTCGGGAATACTTGGATTCTTTTGTGGTTGTCTTCATTGACGACATCTTGGTGTATTCCAAATCGGAAGTGGAGCATAAGACCCACTTGAGAGTGGTCTTGCAGGTGTTGAGAGAGAATCAGCTGTATGCAAAGTTCTCCAAGTGCGAGTTCTGGTTAGAGAAGGTGGCATTTTTGGGCCACGTGATTAGTGCGGATGGGGCGGCAGTGGATCCAACAAAAGTGGAAGCCATCAGAGATTGGCCGGTTTTGAGGACCGTGGCGGAAGTCCGAAGTTTTCTTGGACTAGCCGGGTATTACAGGAGGTTCGTGGAGAATTTTTCGCGGATAGCTCTACCCCTCATCTCACTCACTCGTAAAGATCATAAGTTTGTGTGGACTCAAGAGTGCAGTCAAGCATTTGAGACACTGAAGGAGAGACTAATGATGGCTCCAATCCTAAGTCTACCACAAGGGACCGAGGGATTTCAGATCTTCAGTGACGCATCGGGATGCGGTTTGGGTTGCGTTTTGGTGCAACATGGCAAGGTGATAGCTTTTGGGTCTAGACAGCTGAAGCCTCATGAGAGGAATTACCCCGTCCATGACTTGGAGTTGGCGGCAGTAATTTTCGCATTGAAAATATGACGGCATTATGTTTATGGTGCAAATGTGGAGATCTTCACGGATCATAAAAGCCTGAAGTATCTCTTGGATCAAAAGGACTTGAACATGCAGCAACGCAGGTGGGTTGAGTTTCTTGGAGATTATGAGGTGGCAATTCAGTATACGCCAGGTAAAGCCAATGTGGTGGCGGATGCTTTGAGCAGAAAGTACTCAGGGCAAGAGAATTGGATCGAAGCTCATGATGAGCGGTTGGTACGGGAATGAGAGTCCCTTGGTTTGGAATGTGTTGCGAGAGGCGAGTCCAGCATGGCTCGGTTGAACTGGATTGAAGTGCAGAACGACTTGACCGATCACATTCGGGAAGTGACTCGGTTGGATGTGGAGTTCAACCATTTGTGTTGGAGGCTCAAACGGGCGAGAGCAGCGCCTGAGAGATGATTGATGGGATTCTGAGGGAGGACAGAAGGGTTTGTATACCGCAGTTCGGCAAACTCCGTGAGGAGTTGATGTTTGAGGCTCACTTCACAAAGTACTCCATTCACCCGAGCAGTACAAAGATGTACTTGGATATGAAAAAATCCTTTTGGTGGCCGGGGTTGAAGCGGGACGTAGCTTTGTATGTGAATCGTTGCCAGACTTGCGCCTTGGTGAAGGCCGAATGTCAGAAGCCGGGCGGGTTCCTGAAGCCCCTTCCAATCCCTGAATGGAAATTTGATGACATCTCCATGGACTTTGTACATGGTTTGCCTAGATCGCAGCAGGGTAATGATGCTATTTGGGTGATCGTGGACCGCTTAACCAATGTGGCCCACTTCATCCCAAATCGAAAAGAGGACAGCGTGGAGAAGCTGGTGGAGTTGTATGTTCGCAACATTGTGCGTCTGCATGGGATTCCAAAGAGTATAGTCAGCAATCGAGATGGACGGTTTACGTCCAAGGACTGGAGATTGGTTCAAAAGAGTTTGGGCACGAAGCTAAAGTTCAGTACGACGTTCCATCCTCAAACTGATGGGCAAACCGAAAGAACGAACCGTACCATGGAGGATATGCTGAGAATGTGCATTCTTGACTTCGGTAAGAAGTGGGAGGATCACCTCTTCATGGTGGAATTCGCGTACAATAACAGTTATCAAGCAAGTATAAAAATGGCGCCATACGAAGCTTTGTATGGGAGACGGTGTCGAACACCGATGTCTTGGGCAGAGGCGGGAGACACCAAAATTTTGGGAAAGGAGGTGGTAGTTGACGCTTGTGAGTTGGTACGGACCATTCAAGAGCGTATGAAGGCGGCGCAAGACCGGCAAGCAAAATAATTTAATGCCCGTCACAGGAAGTTGGAGTTTGCGGTAGGTGATTGGGTCTATTTGAAAATCAAGCCGTTCAAAGGCGTCTCACGGATTCGCCGACTCAAGAAGTTGAGTCCAAGGTTTTTGGGGCCATTTGAAGTTGTTGAACGGGTGGGAGAAACAGCCTATCAGTTGGCGTTATCCGCGGATCTAAGTGGATTGCATGACGTCTTCCATGTCTCCGTCTTGAGAAAAGCCTTGGTGGAGGCTAGTGTGGTGATCGAGCCGACATCAGTGCCGATTGAGGAAGACTTGAGGACACGAGTCCTTCCAATTGCTATAGAGGATTCTGAGACTTGGCTGTTGCGGAATAAAAAGGTTAAACTCGTGAAAGTCCGATGGGACAACTGCGGTCGTGAGGAGCTCTCTTGGGAGCGAGAACAAGCCATGCTAGAAGAGTATCCAGAGCTCTTCAAATCAGGTACCATTTTAAGTGTGTTCCCTTTTGCTTTGTAATTTCGGGACGAAATTCTGTTAAGGGGGGGGGGGGAGTTGTAACACCCCAAAATTTGAGAGAGGGTCGATTTGCGTTTCTGGCCAATTTTGGTTTCTGGCAGGGGGCACACGGCCTAGGACACGGGCGTGTCCCAGGGCGTGTCAGGCTCCAGTCGACGTTTTGGTCGTGAGGTCGACGATTTTGGAGTCGACGATCGTCGAGCAGAGAACACAGCCTGAGACACGGGTGTGTCTCAGGGCGTGTCGGGGCCGTGTCGACGATCGGCCCGTGGAGTCGACGATTTTCGCTCGGCGATGTGTCGAGAGAAGGCACACGGCCTAGGACACGGGCGTGTCCAAGGCCGTGTGGGTCGGTCGACGAACTTCAGTCGACGATGTTCACTCGACGAGTGTCGAGTGTCGAGACAAGGGCACACGGCCTGTGACACGGGCGTGTCACAGGGCGTGTCCCGCTTGTTCGACGATCTTAGCTCGACGAAACGTCGAGGAAGTGAACACGGCCTGGAGGCCAGGCGTATTGAGGTAGATACGGGCAAGGACACGGGTATGTCCAGTACCCGTGTAGTTCTCAGGTTATTTTCGGGGCTGTGTCGATGGAGGCACACGGCCGACCACACGGCCGTGTCAGTTGGGACACGGGCGTGTCAGGGAGAACACGGGCGTGTCGGATGCCCGTGTGTTGTTACAGGAGCGTCGATTTGTGACGGCGAATGAGGCACACGACCCTGGACACGGGCGTGTGCCAGGCCGTGTTCGGCCCATGTGTTTTATTTTTCAGGCGGATCGTGGCCATTCTTTCCCTGATTTTAGGATCTAATGGTTCAGGACTGTTTTTGGGGAGTTAAGTCCGAGAATAGGGTTGGAAACCCTCATTCTTCTCCAAGCTTTCTCTTACTAACATTCTAGAGAGAAGGGAGAGCAAGGAAGAAGGAGAAGGAGGGTTTGGGCTGTAGGAGAGGTTTCGGTGCTCCAAATCGCGAGCCGAGTCCAGATCCGTGGAGGCTAGACCGTTGCGAAGGTTTTCATCCGGCTATTTTGCCATGACAAAGAAGAGGAGTCGGAAGGTAACGACACTTCTCCTCTCGGTTTTAGGATTCATGTCTTAGCATCATTTTCTTTTCTAGTTTTGGGCACTAAACACTCAAATGAGAGGGGTTTTGGGTCGCCAAGGTTCAAGAGGAACCTCCGGGTCGATTGAGTCCGTCCCCGACATGATTTGCATTAGAGATCCGCTCCGTTAGTGGATTAGGCATGGTGGGTAAAGCCGTAGTCGCGACCGTTAGTCCGACTCGGTGATGCTGCATACGAACTTTAAGGATTCGTAGAGATTCCGTTGCGGCAAGATGCCGTTTGTGATGTGGTGATGTTTCCCCCTTTTTATCGAGTGAGTACGTGTAGTCGGAACCGGACAAGGTTAGCTCCTCAATGCCGGTAGATGGTTTCCTTGGTGGACAAGGTTAGCTCTGCATGAGTTATAGATGGTTTCCTTGGTGCGCGGGAACGCTGTAGTACAAATGAGGGACTAGGGTGGAATTGTCTTGGTTTGTGATGTGCCAAGGCGTGGCTATGTCTCCGTGGTCGGCTGGCTATCCCGTTACGTTCACGTCATGTGTGGAGAGTGTCCCGGCGAGACTAGTCCCCTTCTGTGAGACTGACGAGAATGCCAAGCATGGGGACAAGCCCGGGCAATGAGGCCATGAGCGGGTGGGGTCTGGTAAGGCTTCTTAGAATCGGTCAGTTTGTGTTTGTTGGAATCCTGACATGAGACGTCAGAGCTTGTAGGCAAGCCCGGGTCTAAGACCTTGAGCGGGTGGAGCCTTTGCAAGAGTTCCATGTGCCGGCCTGTGTGCCGTTGGGGGGATTGTATTACCCCTTTTGTTTGAGGCTTTATGCCAATGGGGAAACGATGAGTACCCATGTAATGTGATGATGTGCTAGATGCATACGAGATAGGGTGCCTTGGGTGAAGCCCGGGTTGTTGCATTCATGTTGCATAAGTAGGCACCTTTTTATTATATGCTCAACCAGTAGAGAAAATGTATGATGTGTGTGACATCCAAGCCTGTTTTTGTAGTTGCTTTTCTTGCTTATGAATATTGCATACGAACTGCTAACCTGCAGGTTGGAGGAGTACCCCGGGGTCCGTTAGGGGCGGCCAGAAGGAGATGTGTTTGTTACACAGTTTGAGGTCAGCCTTTGTGACCCACGTTACTAATAAATTTTACAGGGCAAGGATCGCACGCAGGAGCTAGCTCGCCGGCCAGAAAGGCCTAAGCCTCATGAAGTGTTTCTTCTCTTTTGTAGCTCTACTTATATGATGTTGTATGTTTGAGACTCATGTTGTCCGGCTTGCATGCCGAGGTAGACTAGGAGTGCTATGCACTTTCTTGACTGTTGTATTATGTCAGTTTGGACACTCATTGTAAGGCCATAAGGCCATTGTTATTACTCTTCTTGTAGTGGATAACTTCTTGTCTTGCTTGTGTTTCCGTTGTGTTGTGCAAAGATGTTTGAGTGTGGGTAGTTATATCATCTTATAATAATAAAGCTGTGGCGTCCGTATGTTGTGGGGCCCCGGCCGGACCCATATTATACGGTCATTACAGGGGAGGTGTTACATTACTGAGGCATCAGCTATCCCAAACTTTTTGATTAGCTCTTTAGCATATTTAGCTTGAGAGATGAAGATGCCATCAGGGAGCTGCTTCACTTGGAGACCAAGAAAGTAGGAGAGCTCACCCATGCTACTCATTTCAAATTTTGAATGCATGAGGTCAGAGAACCTCTTGCATAATTTGGAATCAGTAGACCCAAATATGATGTCATCCACATAAATTTGTACTAATAATGTTTGGTCCTTATGATGTCTAGTGAATAAGGCTTTATCTACTATGCCTCTAATGAATTTATGCTCTATCAAAAAGCTAGCTACGGTCTCATACAAAGCTCTTGGAGCTTACTTTAAACCATATAGAGCTTTGTGCAATTTAAATACATGCAGAGAATAAGTTGGAGAGACAAAACCTGGAGGTTGTTCTACATAAACCTCTTCTTTTAATACTCCATTCAGGAATGCACTCTTCACATCCATTTGATAGACCTTGAACTTCTTATATGCAGCATAGGCAAGGAATATTCTGATTGCTTCTAACCTTGCAACTGGTGCAAATGTTTAATCATAATCTATCCCTTCTTCCTTCCTATATCCTTGAGCAACAAGCCTAGCCTTGTTTCTCACAATCACACCTTGGGCATCTAGTTTATTCCTATATACCCATTTCATTCCAATGACTGGGTACTCTTGGGGTCTTGGAACCAAATCCCAGACTCTACATCTCTCAAATTGATTTAATTCCTCTTGAATTGCAATGATCCAGTGGGGATCCTGCTCAGCTTCATGTATGGTTTGAGGTTCAACTTGAGTGAGGAAACAGACATGCATCACATCTTGATTGAGTTGATGCCTTGTCTGTACACCTGTTGACATGTCTCCTATCACTTGGGATCTGGGGTGATACCTTAGTGTGACAAAGTCAGTGGGTGGAGTTGGTTCAACAACAGCATTTTTAATTAATTCCTCTTGTGGAATCAAGTTTGCTGTTGGAGGAAGTTCAATTCCTTCAGTGCTTTCATCTTCACTTTCTTCATTAACTTGTGGAGAAGGATGTGTTGAAACATCTTGGGTGAGGCTTAGTCCATCCAAATTCTCACACAAGTAAGGTACCTGCAAGTTATTGTTGGTAGAAATCTATTTCTCCTTGCAATACATATTAGCCTCATCAAAGGTTGCATGAATTGATTCCTTAATTTTTAAAGATGATTTATTAAATACCCTATAAGCTTTGCTTACTTGGGAATATCCTAGAAAAATTCCCACTTCAGCCTTAGCTTCAAACTTTCTAATGTATTTCTTGTTGTTATTATGTATATAACATACACATCCAAATACTTTAAAATAATTGATTTTAGGTTTCTTCCCTTTAAGTAATAAATAGGGAGTCCTATTCTTCAGTTAATGTACTAGACTCTTGTTCAAGACATAATTTGCTGTGCTTACAACCTCTGCCCAAAATGTTAGTGACATGTAAGTATCTGCAAGTAATGTGCCTGCAGCTTCAATTAGTGTCATATTTTTCCTTTTAGCTACCTCATTTTGTTGGGGAGTTCTAGGAGCTAATAAGCAGTGCCTGATACCTTCCTTCTCACAGAACTCATGCATAAGAAGAGACTCAAACTCTGTACCATGATCACTTCTGATCAATGCAACGTGAGTAGAGTACTCAATCTGTATGGTCCTGAGAAAATTTGTAAGAACCTTAAAGGTATCTAACTTAGATCTTAGAAAGGACACCCAAGTGAACCTTGATAAGTCATCTACAATAACTAGGGTGTAGGATTTCCCTCCTAGGCTTTGTACAACAATAGGTCCAAAGGCGTCCATGTGAAGCAAGTACATAATCCTAGGTGAATCACTTTTATTAACTGACTTAAAGCTAGATTTAGTTTGCTTGCCTAGTTGACAAGCCCTGCAAAGACATTCCTTCTTGTAGGGACCAGAAGGTAGACCTCTCACAAGGTTGTCTTTAGATAGCCTAGCTATATTTTTCATGTTTACATGTCCTAGCCTCTTATGTCATAAATCATTCTGATTACTAACTATATTAAGTAGGCATATATCAGAGGGGGCAGAATGAAAATTAACTAAGAAGATGTTTCCTTGTCTATTTCCAATTAAAACAGTTTGTTTTTCTTTATTATAAATAGTACAAGCTGTTGAGTTGAATTATGCCTGATAACCTTCATCACATAATTGGCTTATGGAGATGAGGTTATGTTTGAGTCCTCTTACATAAGTTACTTTCTTGAATGTGACAGCTCCAATCTTCACTTCTCCATAGCCTTCAGACTGGCCACATTTTGAATCACCAAAGATTACCTTTGTCCCCAGCTTGGACTTATAGTTGATTAGGTTGTCCTTGCTGCCAGTCATGTGTTTGGAGCAACCACTCTCCAGGTACCAGGTTTTATTATTCACTGGACAGTCCTTCACCTACAATAAAAACAATTAATTGTTCTTGACCCAAGTTATCTTGGGTCCTTTATTTTGAAGATAAGAAAAGCTAGATATCACAGAATATTCAGGTTGTAATTTGTACCCTAATGGATGATATCTTCTGGGTGAAATTATCCAATCAGCTAATAGATTAAATGGTTTCTTAGTTTGATAGAAGTTGCTATTATAATTATGAATTTTATTATGTCTTTCTGGGTTCGACGAAATGTTGTGAGTTCATCGACCAGAGTTCTACGAATTGGGATGAGATCGTCGATCTCTGCCCAGAGAATGAACAGTCATTTTTTGTGCCCCATGTTCATCGATCTCTGCTCGATGAATTATACAGAGTTCGTCTATCACAGTTAGACGAATAGTTATAGCTAAAGTTTGCATTCAGAGTTCGTCGACTGGAGTTCGACGAACTGGTCATATTTTGTCGATCTAAGTTTCACGAAATCTGCCGAACTTTGTTTATCCTTGTTTTCTTGTTTCTGTTATTTTGATTTTTAAGGTTGGGCATTCCTTCTGTAATTAATTTATTTGTGATTATCTCTTTGCGCTTAGCAGAACAAACTTAATAGGGGTTGACAAGATATTTTTCTTAAGAATAGGGGGCAAACTTGATGATGCACCCAAGCCCAGCTTTCCATTTAATTTGGCATTGACAGTGCTTGTAATGTCCATCATCTTGAGGCTTCTCCCATTGAGAGATTCCTCAAGTTGTTTGGCCTCACATAGTTTAGTCTTTAATAGAATAATTTGTTCATTAGCTAAATTTAATTCATCCTTTAAACTAGTGTTTTCAGATGTCAGGGTTTCTTGATTAGCTAATTTTCCCTAAGTGTCTTGATTTCTTTTTTTCAATTTATTAGATCTATGCACATGGTTTTAAATTCAATTTTAAAAGATTCAGAACTATAATCAAAGGAATAAAGTACCTGGTCAGCTTTTGATTCAGAAACTCCTTCACTGTCGGATTCTTCTTCATCTGAATGACTCCTGGAGGCATCAATGGCCATGAGGCAAACTTCTTTGGCCCTTGTCTCTTCTTTTTCTTCACTGGAGCTGGAGGATATGGATTCATCCTCTGTCTCACTCCAGGATTCAGCTACAAAACCGTTCTCCTTCTTCTTGTATCTGTTGGAGGAGGGTCTTGAGCTTTGTTTTCTCCTTGAGTTCTTCTCTCTTCTCTTTTCCTTCTTCTGATTTTGTGGACACTCTGAGAGGAAGTGTCCAGGTTTCCTGCAGCCAAAGCAAACCACTTCTTTAGTGGGGGTTTTGTCATACCTTGGCTTGTCATCCTGCCTGGATGACTTCCTTCTGAAATCTTTCTTTGTCATCTTATAAAATCTTTTCGCAAAAAGACTCATTAACTCTTCATTGATTGTTGGAGTCTCTGTCTCTTCAGCAGCCTTGATGCAATGTTGTCCTCCTTCCTTGCAAGTAGAGGTGTTCTTTGCTCAGCAGCTTCTCTGGATTTGATGAGCTGTTCATTTGACTTAAGCTTTCCTAAAAGTGATTCAGTGGAAATCTCATTTGGGCTCCTGGCCTCCTTGATAGGCCAGATCCTTGAATCACATGAGCTTGGGAAGCACATGAGGATTTTATCATTCACCTCTGTGAGGGTGATGTCCTTATCCAAGGTTTTCAGCTCATTGATGATTGAGCTCAACCTATTATACATGTCTGCTACTGACTCAGCTTCCTCCTTCTTGAAATTCTCATATTGGGATATGAGATTGGATCTTCTATCCTTTCTTTCATCAGCAGATCCAGCTACCATTTGATTGAGGGAATCTCAGATGGCCTTGGCTGAGGTTCATTCAACCACCTTCTGAAAAATGACATCTGACATTGTTTGAGCCAGGATATTCATGGTTTTAGCATCAGCAACCTTGGCCTTCTTCTAAGCCTCAGTCCACTCAGGTGGTGGAACTGCATTATTCCTGGTTGTTGCTGTAGAGGTGGATGCCTGAGGAGGACCTGTCAAAATGGAATTATAGATATCCTCATCAATAGATTTCATATAGAATTTGATTCTTGCCTTCTAGATGGCAAACCTATTTACGTTGCAAACTGGAGGTCTGGTGCTTGCATAGTCTTTGTTTTATGCCATGCTGTGTATATAATTCTAATAGAATTAAAATGAGATTAGATCTAATAAAGGATCTTTTGGTTCAAGGGTTAACTTGTACAACCAAAGGATCCTTACTCTGATACCAATTGAAAATGAGGTGTTAGATCTGGAATACTCTAGAGGGGGGGGGGGGGGGGTGAATAGAGTATCCTTTAAAAATCTTTACAACTTTTGTTGTAAATAAAAACTGCAGAGATGATCAGTCCTAAAATAAAATAAACTAACACAGGTGAAGCTGAAAATAGGCTAACTAAACACAAATACAGCAAAACCTAATTAGCACATCCACAACAAGAACAAAAAGGAAAGGGCAACCAGACAACACAAGAATTTATAGTTGTTCCCCAACCTGGGTACATCCACTCTTCTACCACCCTGGTAGGAATCCACTCAGATTTTTGATCAGGTGTCTGACACCAATGAGCTTTTGGTCAGGTGCTCAAAACCTAATCCTCAAGTCTTTTGATCAGTTGACTTGCAACCAGGAATAACTTTTGAAGGGAGTTAAAGAACCCTTTATACAGTGGGGGTGAGAGATTGATTTTGTCTTCTCTTTCTTAATTACAACTAAGAAGTCTTAAGTGGATTTGATGTTAGCAAAGGCTCCCCCTGAGATGTAGATTTGTTCACGAAGGATGGAGCTTTGCTGTAGGGCGATAGGTCTTCAAACTTACAGCCTTGACCAGCAGATGTTCAGGTACTTCTTGACAGATGGATTGTTTGTTGTCCTTTGAAGTGTCCTAGAATGTAAAAGGAAGAAGACTCTTGATTTTGGTTTGATGTTCTTCTTCTTCTTCAGATTGCTACAACTTTCTCTAGTCAAGGGCTAGGGCTTCTTGCTTTCACTGTGTTATTGCCCTGAGTGTTGATGTTCTCTGTTCACTGTATTATGTAATGCTGTGTGTTTTCTGTTGTATTGCCGAGCCCTTTTCGAGAAGGAAGGGAAAATCCATTTTATATTTCCAGAGGAATTTCTCTTTTGAATTTTGAATTCTTTCTTCATTAATTGTTGACGGCTTGGAGAATATTTGCATTGATTGAATTTCCCCAACAGTCCCGTTGAAAATCGGCAAGCAATAATCCTGATGAAGACGATAATCAATGTTCCGTCTAACGGTATTATTCAAAGAATATTAAGCATTGATTATTCAGAAATTATTGCAGTAAACTAAGGACAGAAGGAATGGAAATAACTAAGTCTGAATTCATCGAACAGAGAACAAAATTCGTCGAGCTGAGTCCATAGTTCGTCGAGCTGAGAAGTTTTGTTCGTCGACCAGATAATTTTTGTTCGTTGAGCTTAGATCCAAGATCGTCGACTGCAAAACAGAACTGCATTCTCCAGAACCTTGCCAATTCCGTGCATCGAGATCATCGAGCTGAGATTGTAACTTCGTCGACTAGAGTTCAGTCTGGACTTAGAATATTTCTGAATGAAATGTTGAAGTAAAGAATCCAAAATTCGTCGAGCTAAGAACTGGTTTCGTCGACCTGAGAACTAGTTTCGTCGAGCTGAGAACTTCTAACTGTAACTAATAAATCTTGTCAAGACTGTGGTCCAAGTTCGTCGAGCTGAGAATCAAGTTCGTCGACTGGAGTATGATTCTGGACTTGGAATATTTTGGAGTTTTCAGGACTTTAGATTGCTGAAGTATGATGTCCAGAATCGTCGACCTGAGATCCAAGTTCGTCGAGCTCAGCTCAGAGAGTTTTCTCTGAGATCGTCGAGCAGAGCACGACTATCATCGACCTGACTTTGACGAACATCGAACTCATTTCCTTGAGTCTCTGAAATTTCTCTAAGTATTTGAGTCTTCTGTAGTCTGTTGATGGCTGGTCCATGTAGTGTTGACTCTAAGGACTTGGCCTAGACTCTAGGACACAACCATGACCCTGGCTATACATGTTGGGTCAAATGATCCTAACTTAGTGAACCTAACCCAAATCCAACTAGGGATCCAACAGAAAGTGTCAATTTTCCCGAGCTTTTCTTCTTGCTCGGGATCGCAGGAGGAGCCGCCTTCGGCAGCCTCACCGCCGGGAAACGCTTACCACCAACTCAATGGAGGTGGTGGCAATAATCGTCGGCTGTCACACCGGCCCATGTGGTCGGAAAAGATCAGCAAACTTGCCCAGGACGGTTCAATCTTAACCGTTGGCTGTGGGGGATGATGAATGAATGCCGTCCATTTAATTCCAGATTGATTAATTAAATTTATTAATATGAACAATGTTAATTTCTGTCACACTTTATAAAGAACTTTTCATGATAAATGTAGGTCCCCTAGAAGCAATATCAGAACTGGTAACCAATATAATAATTGTAGATCTATGTCTTAACTTTGTCTTGACACCCTAAACATGAAGTTTGGAGCAGTAGGGCTACCTGTAGGTCCAATCTTCCAAGACTGGTCCTAGGCTAGGACAAATTTTAAATTAAATGCACAAGCCAAACCATAAGTCATCATGACATGAAATTTTGGCCAACCTTATGTTAGGGTAAAACTAGACTCTGACCAAAAATGAGAAGTTTTGGTCAGACTTTTTCTATAGTATTTGACAAAATACTAAAAATTAAATTAATTGTATTTTTGGAGACATATGACTCCAAATGCCCTCAAATTTGGGTGGGATGTTCATTAGGTCAAGATAAAACCATGATAAAAATATCAAGTCATTGTGACCTGTGCATGTTAGGGAAATCCCACATGCATGAGATTGACATATTCAAATTTGGGGTGCCAATAGTAAAATTAGAAGAATGTGAATTTAGCCCAAATGGATAATTGCATGCCCATGAAACGTTGTGCAGAGCCTCCTAGGAATGGAATACACCTCCCATGTGAAATTTGGGATTTCTGGGATCAAAATTCCTATTATTTGTAATTATTGGAAAATATGCCTAATTTGGAAATAAATTTAGAAACTAAGGCAAATGGGTTCATTAAATTCTGAAATTTTGTCACAAGTACTAGTAGGGCATTGTTGCCCTCTGTAAAATTTATGGGACAATTAAGTGATGTTTACTTGGACTTTAATTAGATTTTATCATTTTTGCCCCCTTATGGAAATTAATAAAATAAGGGAAATTAGTGTTTTAAAATTATGTAAACAATTTGCAGTGGTTTATTATTGTGTTTTGATTCCTGATAAATTATTTGAGAATTTTTGGATGTATCTACATGTTAAAAACCCTAATAATGACATTTTGGTAATATTTTTAAATGGATATAAGCTAGGTCCAATCATTGATTTTGATTTGGAAATTCTGCACTTAGACTTATTATATCATCATGAACATGCACTATTTTTCTCAGAATATTTGGTTGAATATTTGAGGTACTTTATTTGGATAGTGGTTGAATTGGAGTTTTATTATTAAATGGGAAATAAATAGAAATTTGCATGGAAATATTATGAAATCTGATAGGCAGTAATATATGTCCTTATGGAACACTTAGTAAATTCTTTAGGTAGGTTGAACCATTATTTGTAGTACTTAATGTTCAAGGTGACCCGACCACACAATTAAAAGAATTAATTTTAGGCCCTCAATCCCTTGGAAAAATAACGAAACCTAGTCCGCTCATCATCATACGTCATAACAACCATGATAAATAATTAGGTACATTTGATCGAAGAGTTTGGATGACACGTCATACGGGTCAACATTAGGTCATGGGTGCGCATAGCAAAAGTATAGCACAGGTCTCTGGTTCCCACAGGGGATGCGATAGAAGGTTGAGTTGGTGATTATATTGGGAAGACAAACCCCGATTGGTGTCTATTAGGTCACTTCATAGTATCGAGCGATAGAGTGCTAGACCTCAAGGACAGTAGTTAGAATGGAGACCGGCGGAAGACTGTCGATTCCCCGATAATAACTAAATTCATTATGTTCGTTCCAGAGTAACAACGAGAGTAGGGTATGGATCATGGGTAGACATCAATAAAAATAAATATCCTTGCGAAAGGGAGCTTTAGGATTTCAACCCATCGTAGATCCGAGTACCCTCGAGAGCCCTTCACCAGGCATGCCCTGGGCAGTCTAGGATTAATCCTAAACTACTAGGTATAACAAACACTAGACAAGAGTAGTCTAATAGGCTAAGACACTAATGTGCAATCTCACCCGTGATGGGTTGGAGAGATTCAGATTAAAGGCACTAATGTGCAATCTCACCCGTGATGGGTTGGAGGGATTCAGATTAAAGGCACTAATGTGCAATCTCACTCGTGATGGGTTGGAGGGATTCAGAATAAAGGTACTAATGTGCAATCTCACATGTGATGTGTTGGAGGGATTCATGACGTGTTGGTCCTGCGAGCTGGTGGCTCGGTTTGGAATATCTTGCATGTGTATAAACTTGTGGCGGATCATGTGGTACTGGGCCAATCATCATACCGATGGCAGTACGGTGACTCTGGCAAGGTGTGAGGGTTTGAGGGTCCAGTGGGTTGTTTTACACTGCGGTCTGGAGGACGATCCCCGAGAACGCACACTCGACCAAAAAGTCTGGTGGGTATCCAGCAAATAGTACGCAGAGACTCTATAGTGCACCTAGGACATGTACAGAGGCGTATGGGAGGTCTAGGCCTGGTAGTGTGTATACCCGCCTAGGAGTGGAGACGCCCGCTCCAATACTGCCGTAGCCACAACCGTGGTACCAGAGAGTGATGCTAGCTCCAAAAAGTAGGAACTAAAGGTCTGTGATCACAGAATCGTGTGTGTGAGTTGCACTTGCATGAACCATTAAACACATGCATATCATACATACATAACTAGGTCATACGCACCATAGATCTTTATCATATAAACTAGTATGGGATCTTTTATATGATATGTTATATATTCCTAGAAACCGTAACTTATAAGTTTGTATGGGCATTCCTATAATTTAAGGTACTTCTGTGATGGTAGATTAGTAGTAGCTTATTATACTTGCTGTCTTTACTCTACTTACTTTCAGTACTTGCTTACTTATTGCACCTTACATGTTTCTATACAGTTCTTATTACCTTTCATGTGATATATATAGAACTGCTAGAGTAAAGTTAAATGATTCCATACATACTTGTTAGCTTAGCTCCACTGTCACCTGCTTCTTTTGCTATACCCCTTATTTTCCTCGGCTTCATCCTCCCGCCCGGTGCCTAGGAGTTGCGGGAGTGAGGTGTGGAGGAAACGACTTAGTCTTCATGACTAACGGTCGGTGTGACCAATCATTTTAGGAGCTCGGGGAGATGGAGTACCAGCAGGACGAGGTGGCAGGATTTGAGGAGCTGATACCACCACTACCTACTACTACTACCGCATCCCGTCGTCAGGTGGGATGAGTTTGATGATATTTTAGCTTCCGCTTATTGACATTTATGAGAGAGATTTGGTATTATGTATAGGGTATAAGCCTTTTTTTCTCTTTTGATGCACTCATACTGGACTCGTGTACTTTCATTTTTATTTGATAGTGCTGTGACATGTAGACTAGCTGTTATTATATACTGTTTGTTTTTACTTCTATCTCTCAATTGGACGAGCAGGTTCTATGATTGTACCAGCTGGCGGGATCGGCATATTGCAGTGTCGACTAACCCGTGAGTTAGTTCCACCATAAGATGGCTGTTCTGGGCATAAGATCAGGAGCCTCCTTAGTAAGGGGGAGGGGTCTTACATGTGTTGGCCAGATTGCCAACTTCTCTGGTGGCACAGATCTTGATATCACATTCCTTATTTAGGGATCTCAAGAACTTGTCATTAAGTTCATAATTAGTGAACTGTTTTCCATATGCGATCAGACTATCACAATCCTGGAGAACATCTCATGGCATTCAACTATGGAATCATTCTTGTCTTGTTTGAAGGCTTCATACTGTTGGCTTAAAAGGGATTTTTGTCATCCCTCACATCCTATGTTCCTTCCATGTAGACTATGAGAGAATCCCACATCTCTTTGGTTGTCTTGTAGTGGACGATGTTATGGAAGGTTGAGTAATCTATGGTACTAATAATGATGTTCTGTGCCATCTTATCCATAGTTGCCAAGATGACTTCATCATTAGTCATTTTAGTATAACTCTTTGGGGTCTGGACATTTGTATCTAAGACAGAGACCTTTATGGGGATGAAGGGTCCTTCTTTAAATGTAGTATAGATCCTAGGATCAGAGGCTTCCATGAACAGCCTGACCCTCTCTTTCTAAATCCCAAAGTTTTTTGTTCTACAAACTTGAAGCTTCATTGAGCTCCACTCCTTATGGTTCACTCTTGAATCCATAAGTACAAACCTTTTAGCTACCCTTGAAGATCAACTCAGACTGTTAAGTCCTTTTTGAGTAACCTCCCTCTGATACCACTTGAAAGTCTTTAGTTTCAAGGATAGCTAACACCTAGGGGTTAATAGGTTTCTTAGTCTTTTATGACTATCTTTTATTTTAGTGCGTTGTGATTTAGTTATATTCTACTTTCAAGACAATCACACAAAGAACACACAAGATTTATAGTGGTTCCCCAGATTATGTGTACGTCCACTGTCCCTCCCACCTTTTTAATAGCTTGTTAGACAAGGCATTTCTCCATATCTCGATTCCTAAAAGCTTACAACATAGATCCATCAAGATCTCTCAGTCTCCTCCAAGACCTACCTCAAGAACAAGCCCCTACCTCAGAGCAAGCTTGCTCCTATAGCTCAGTGATCCAAAGATCACCTACCTCAGACTTGAGCACAAGTACTACACTCAGGCTTGGAGGATAGCCCTACAACTCTGAGAGAATGACTCTCCTATAGCTCAGGCACAAAGGCACTACCTTAGATCCATAGAAGGATCCTATAACGTGGTTACAATGGCCATTCCACTCAGAGAGAATGACTCTTCTACCCCAGGAAAACATCCCAACCTTAGATCCACAACAGGATCCTACCTCAGCCTTTATAAAAAAGGCCTACAACTCAGGAACAAAGGCCCTACAACACAGATTCAAGAATGGATCCTACAGTGAGAATGGTTGGTTGGTGTTAATTTGACTCCAAAGAAAAATTCTTTGAGCCTTCTGCTTCCTGAGTTGAGATAAACTTAGTCCTAACTTCTTCACAGCAATAAGAAACTGATCTTTAGGAAAATTCTGTCTATGCTGCAAGAAACTTAGAAACACAAGTTTTTGAACTTACTGATGAAGAAGAATGAGCTATAGGTTCTTTGTATTCTTCACTCAGCTAACCTTGTCTATAGATATCAGACTTGCTCTGCTTCTTCCTGAACTGAGAAAGAAACTCAGCCCTAAATTCATCTTCACAGCTCCAGAAAGTGTTCTTCAAGAATGAACTGCTAGGGCTATGAAGATGCTACAGCTAGTGCTTGCCTTGCTGCTTCTTATTTCTAAGAGATGCTTCTCCGAACTTGTTGTTGAGGATGAGAATCACAACAGTTATCTTCTATTAGCTTCCAGATGCTGCAGCTAGGGTTAGCCCTTGCTGCTCCTTCTATCTCAGAGATTTCTTTGAACTTGTTGTTGATGTTGTTGATTACAACATCTAACTTACTGCAGCTAGGGTTAGCCTTGGCCGCTTCTTCTTCACCAGAGATTTCTCTGAACTTGCTGTTGCAGGTGAGAATCGTAACGGCTACCTTCGTGAACTCTCAGATCAGAAGTTAGAACTTCTCCTTTAGGATTTACAACAATTGCGAGAGGAAGAAGATGAAGTTCCACCTTTTCCAAAAGTTAATTTACTATTATCTAATATGTCCTTCTTATCTTCCTCCGTCCAACGGCTCTTTAGCCCGTGGGCCCAATTGGATTTGCAAGCTACAATCTTGCTTTTGCATTAAATTCAACACGAAAGACATGCGGTGTCGTTTGTCACCTACTGTTGACTTCCCGAAACTCTTTTGAATTTTGCTGACATTTGCTGACGTCAACATCTGTGGACTTAGCCAAATTAAGACAGTTCATGCCAGACATTGACTACATTGAGTGAACCTTCATCACTCAACGAATTTGGACTTAGCCAATTCTTCTGCACTGCTAGGCGTTGAGTGTGTTGAGTGAACCTTCATCACTCAATGAATTTGGAATTAGCCAATACTTCTGCACTGTTAGGCATTGAGTGCATTGAGTGAGCCTTCATCACTCAATGTTTTCTTGATTTTTATAGTCTAACTGCTTAGGCGTTGAGTGAACCTTCTTCACTCAATGTATTTGGACCTAGCCAATTTTTCTATACCATTAAGCATTGAGTGAGTTGAGTGAACCTTCATTACTCAAGGTATTTGAACTTATCCGCTCTTTCTATACCATTAGGCGCTGAGTGAACCTTCATCACTCAACGTATTTGTACTTAGCCGCTTCTCTGAAGCCAGGTATCTTGCTAAGGCGTTGAGTGAACTGCCTTCATTCAACGCTTCTGTACTTAGATGATTTCTCTGTTGAGTTGGCGTTGAGTGAACTACCTTCACTCAATACTTCTGGACTTAGACAAAATTTCTATCAACTTCTTCTTAAGCTTTATTTGAACGAGCTTTACTGGACGCTTCTTTCTCTAGCATTGAGTGAGTTATCCTCACTCAACGCTTCTGGACTTAACCAAAATTCTTCCCTGCCAATCCTGAAGTTTTGACAATCTTGTATTTACTAAGAGTTTCTTTACATCTGGCGTTGAGTGAACTGGCTTCACTCAATGCCTATGGACTTAGCCGCATATCTGCTTTGCAGGCAGTTGGGATTTGACTATCCAGGCTTACTCAACGCTTTTTGACATCTGGTGTTGAGTGAACTAGTTTCACTCAATGCCTGTGTACTTAGATAATTTTCTGCCTTTCCAACATCCTTCCTTGACATCTGGCCTTGAGCGAACTGGCTTCAGTCAATTCCTGTGGACTTAGACAATTTTTCTGTCTCTCCAGCATTCTTTCTTGTGACCACTTGTCACTATCACTTAGACAACCTATCTATACTTGTTCTAAAGAACATCATGTACATATTGAACTAGAACATACATCAAATACAATTATGATCTTAGTATTGATGGTGATGCCTCTTCAAACCCAAATACAGGGAACATTGAAGGGTAATATTCCCAACACTAAAGCCTTACCCAAGGCCCACCCTAAGACCCACTAAGTTTATCAGGATTATTTAATCTGTATTAGGTGATTTTATTGGTGATTAATGAGGGTAATTAATGTGGAAGTTTCATTTGGAGGGAGAATAATGGAGGGAGGCCAAGTGACACTCTCTTCTTCTTTCGCAACCCCTACATTCATCTCTCCTGATGAATAGGAGGAGTTTTCCAGCAGTTACAGGTCGTCCACCATCAAGGAGGCCCTTAATGGCCATGGTCGAAACTCATTTTTGTGGATCTCCTATATAGAGGTTCCCAAAGCTTGATTTAACCCTTTCATCACCTTCAGAAGGACTCAAGCAGCCAAAATCGACTCTTGCATCACTGCAAACGGTGGAGAATCGAGTGCGGGAGAGGATTGCTGGAAAAATGCCAAAAACCTTGGACACCCGCCGGAGTAGCTACATCCAAGCCCGAAATCAGGCATGTTACTCCCTCTCCCCTTATGCTAGCATACTAGATCATTAGGGATTGAAATCGGTCTCAAAGGATCGGGTTTATATTTTGAAATTCCATGGAAAAAGCTCAATTTGGGCTTCCTTTCGGTATCGTCTGAAACCGCCCCTCCGGTGGCCGAACCGTTGCCTGAGATAGCGCCCACCTCAACGTAGGTGGTGGTTGTGGTGGCTGGCTGAGGAGAGGGTTGGATCTCTGGCAAAAGGCCTTGGAAATGGCTCCAGGTCAGGCTAATCTCGGCCTTAGGCTGGAGGTTGAAGACAAAATCACACCCGTTTTAATGTTAAATATATTATATTTAACCCTTTAATATACACATTTTGAATCAAAAAAATGAGGCCCTTAGTGGGTGAACCATGAAAAGTGCCCAACATAAAAAGGTAGCCCTGTGAGTTCTACTTTAATTAGAAATTGAAATCAGGTTCTTTGGGCACAGTAGCTCCCTATCGGGCAATTATTATGGGACTGGTCCTTAAGGTAGGACATCCACTCTTTCCTTAATAACATTTAATTGGCTAATGAGATTGATTTGAAATTTGGGGCATGTAAGAATATACCATAGATACACTGATAGTCCAAATATGAGTATTTTTGGAAAATATTTTCCTATAGTTTTATGAAAAATGTGATTTTTCATAAAAGTGAAATATTTTGGTGAAACATAATTTTTTGGACCCCAAATTTTGCTGTAAGTCTCAATAGGGCAATATAAATCCATGGTAAAAATTTTAAGTCATTTGGAGCTCAGCATTTGGGTGTAATTCCAAAGCATGAGGCTATGGCTTGTGATATGTGGTGTGCGTTTAGCCAAAAAGTGTATCTTGTGAATTTAGCAATACTGGTTTCGTCAAATCCAGTGAAATTTTATACATGCACTTATTTAGTGAAAGTACACATCCTCATGAAGTTTTAGAACATTTGGAGTTTATTTGCTTAATAAATGAATTAATTAGTATTTTTGTTATGCATGTATATTAATAAAAATAGCGTGACTAAAATAGTTTCAAAAATTATGAAACCTTGCCAATAACAACGATTTAGTATGATACAGACTAGATAAATTAATTAGAATTTTTAAAAGCCAGAATCATAGGGTTGCAGTTATAATTATCATTTTTGCTTCTTCTATATTATTGAGATAATTGTGCACAAATTGAGTTATAAAATTATACATTTATGGAATAATTAATTATTTACCATTTGTAGCTTCCAGTAATTTTTCTGGAATTATTTGATGAATATTTATAGTACTTCATGTGCAACATGATCTAGTGAATCAGATTTTTGTAATTAGAAAGTAAATATCAAATTTTATTAGAATATTGTGAAATTTGGTCCAGACCTTTTATTTATCATTATGACCTTGTTTAAATTATTTGGTTCTTTTTGGACCCTTAGAAGTGATATTTCAAGTTCAAATATACGAGTGACATATATTTTAGGAAAATTTAATTATGGTCAATTTAATTTTGAAAATTGCTAAACTTTGGAACTTCATCATAAGTGAGTATTCATACCCCTATAATTAATCGTATGTCATTTGGATAAAATTTTGAGCAGTTACAACCCTTACACTCATATCGATCATTTGGGCTGCATATAGTAAAGTCAAGTGGGTGATGTTTAGATGCGATACAAATTTGTTCTAGCTAGGTTGGTGTATTTTTAGGACCTTTATGTGATGTTGGTTGGAGTTCTAAGGTATTTACCAAGATGTGGTGTGAGTTAGTGTAATTGGATCCTAAGGGGCATAGTTAAGTTCGGGATCAATGAAAGATTGTCGTTCCCCTATATGAAGCATAAATCATCATAGACTTTCTACGAGTAACTATGTCAGAGGGTTTGATTAAGTGTAGCATAACATTACTAAGTGTCCTGAGAAAGGAAATGATGGGGTTAACCATAGATTGCTATGTAATCTGGAAGTTAGACAAGAGTAGTCTGATAGGATTAAAGTATATTATAGTGATCTCACCCATGTATGGGTTGGGGTGATATAGTACGTGTTAGTCCTGTGAGCTGGAGGCTCGGGAGAGTATTGTTATACATGGTTTGTGATTGTGTGGTATGTCACTTGGTACTGGTCCAGTCGGCACAATGACGGTAGTACTATGGCTCTGGTGCAGAATGTAGGCCTTTGGAGAGACCTGCAGGATGTTTATTCCGAGGTCTGGAGGACTATGTACCCTAAGAGCACACCCGACCATGGAAGACAGTTAGTTGCCAGCAAGAGTATGCAGGGGCTCCGCTGTTATATTCTTAGCGCTGAGGCATAAGAGAGCTCTAGGATTGGTAGTGTGCCTTCCCTCCTAGAAGTGGAGACACCCACTCCACTACCACCATGAGCCACGACAGTTGGTACCTGAGAGGTTGGCCACCTCCAAAACGTGGGAATAAATGAAAGGTCTGTACGCAGAGTCGTGTGTGTGAGTTACATAATAAACATTGCATTGCATAGCATGACATAACAAACGCACTTGCAGATCCTCATTATATAAATTAGTATGGACCCTTTTATATGATGAGTTACCATTTCGGAAATCTTAACTTAGAAGTTTGTATGAGCATTCATATAAGTTAAGGTACGCTTTCGTGATGGTAGTGTAGCTATTTTACTTTACTATTTTTACTTAGCTCCTCTTACTATACCTTTATACTATGCTAGTTGTTGTTCTTCTTTACTTTTGTTATTGCTCATACTGATATAGAACTGCTAGAGAATTATATATTTATATACCGCTGTCACCTGCTTGTACATTCTAGTAATATTGGTCCTCCACTTTCTTCCTCCCACACGGTGCCTAGGAGTCACGGGGGTGAAGCGGGGATAAAGCAGCTGAGTCTAGTTTGACTGACGGTCATTAGACCACATTATTTTATGGAAACATGGAGATGACATCACAGTTTGACCAGGAGTAGCCAGAGATTAAGACACCAGGATCTGAGGAGCCGGATCCACACACTACTACCATTACCCATCGTCAGGTTGATGATCATATGGTTTAGCTTCTGCGTTACTAGTTGAGAAGGAGTGATATTTATGATGGCTATGTATTGGGTATAAGCCCTATTTCTTGTACTCTTTCATTTATCTCTTATGGACCTTTTATTTGGAAATTTATATATCTATGTTGTGATGTATGAACTTGTTTACTTCTTCTATCATTGGCTATGTGATTGATCGTGCTTGCTGGAAGGGTCGCTGTCTTGTAGTGGCATCTAACTTGTAGTTGGTGTCATTATAAGGTGACGGTCCTGGGCAGAAATCTCTCCCCGGTCGTGCCCAATTCTGGTGGGGGGGGGGGGAATTTTACACCCGGTTCTTGGGCGATTGGGGGTTTCAGTCGCCCGCCCCCTTGGTTTCCCAACACTCGGGCAGTCGAGGGCTTTAGAAAGCCTTCAAGAGTCAATCTCCCTTTTGCCACCCGATGCTCGAGTAGCTGGGGACTTTGGCCAGCCTCTAAGAGTCGGTCACCATCTTTGGTTGCATGATGCTCGGGAGTTTAGGGGATTCGGCCGGCCTCCAAGGGTTGGGTGCTCTTTGGCCGCCCTGCGCTCGGGTAGCCGTGGGCTTCGGATGACGTCCAAGGGTCATCTGCCCCTACGACCTCTCGACGTAGGGGTGGTTGGCGCGGCCGCAGCCACAGCCACCAACCTCGCCCGTGCACCTGGCTCGTCGGGTCATCTCATTTCCCTTCAGGCTGCCGGTAGCACTTGCCCAAATCCCTGTGTGCAGAGATGTATCCTGAAGCCCTCCCGAGCAGCTGTGTGACTAAATGAGCATGCTCTTGCATGCGCGAGGAACTGGCTGTATGAAAGAGTGCACATGACCCCACCTGACTAAGTGCAATGTGGTGCGCGGTCAGGTCTAGCAAGTACGTGCGCGCAGGACTCGTCTGCGTGCTTGCATGCACACTTATGCGCGCATACCTGCACACACACAGCCTTCGCCACTCGCAGGGCTGACATCGTGCTCTTGCACACTGCCTCACTACTTTTGTTGGGCGGCCTCCTAGATGTCCGGCCTTTCGACCGCTCGTGTAAGGGCAGACGATTCTTCTGCCATCCACCTCCCCTGACAATGGCGGCCATCTTTTCGCCCAGGATGGGTGGACATTTGGCCTCCCATCCTCTACTAGCCACCGCCCCTGATAGGGGTCCCAATTTGGTCACCCATCCTCTACCGGTCGCCGACACTAACAGGGGAGGCCTTCCTTCTGCCCAGGATGGGCATCCATTTAGCAATCTGACCTCTACCAACCTCCCCACGTTCTCTTGACTAGCAAGCACCTTGCACACTCTCCACTTGCAAGCGCTTTGTGCTCTCTCTGCCAGCAAGTGCCCAGGGCACTCTCCTCCTACAAACGCTCCACGCAATCTCTACCAGGAAGATCTCTGTGCGCTTTACTCTAGCAAGCGCTCTGCCTTCAAGACCGCTCCAAGTGCTCCTTTATGCGCTCTGCCATTAAATCCTCTCCAAGTGTACCTCTATCTGCTCCACTCTAAATATTGTTATAAAAGCCCGGTGCCCTAACTGAATAACAGGCCCTCTAGTCCATAACAAGCCATCCACTCTGGACTTCTCTATACATAACAATAAATAGACCACAGAGGATAAGAGTGCAGGATGTGCCGCCCGAGCATCAAAGCAGCACTATTCCCACTTCCAAGAGTCTTCAAAGCATTGTGAAACACACAAAGAGATACTTAGCTCCGCAAGAGGTGTCATGTCACCTATCGAGCTCTTCCCCCTACTCTCTCTCAATAATTGTAACGAGAGACGACATGTCGCCCTCGAGTTCTTGCAGAATGTTTTGTACAACAACCAGCAAATAGTGGAAGTTTGATCTGCATAATCCAACCACGTGGTTTTTCATCTCTTTCTGGGGTTTTCCACGTTAAAAAATCACCTTGTCAACCTTTCTTTATTTATGACTGTTTGTACGCATGCTCGACCGCTCCCTGGCTAAGACAGTTCAATTTAGTCCTGTCTACCGGAGCCTTGATTGATCCGCAATAGTTTGGCACCGTCTATGAGAAATGAGTTCTTAGCATCCTCTAAAGACATTATCCATCGCCCATCAATACACGTAATTGACCGGGATGGCAAGGAACAAGGCTAGCATCGTTCGAAAAGTTGCAGGAAAGGGCACAGAAAACTCAAGATCCTGCCCTCACACATTGATAAGACCAGTCAAAGTGAAGCAATTGGCAAGCTTGAGGACGCATTTGCAAAGCATGTTATGCAGATAAAAAAACTCTAAGCCCATATATTGGCCAGTTGTCAGGAAGTAAAGCAGGCTTTTATTGCATCGCTCCAGCTAGCAAATTTTCCACAATTAGGGGTACTCTTTGCTCCAACCAAACATTCATCACACAGGGCATACGACAGAATTTTTTTTTCTATTACAAACAACTACTCAACCCCTACAACATCAGTCCGAGAGACGGAAGATCTCCACCTCTATTATCCCCTATCAGGGAGCAAGGGCCAAACAAACATTCTGCCCCAATAGATTCTGATCTACTCTAATACAACTCGTCGACTCCTTTGGTAGAAACCCCTCCAGAAGGCTTCTTGGAAATTGAAAGGTTTAGTGGGGCAAGCAATCCTCTGGCACACATTAGGTGTTATGAAGCTACCATGTATGCTCACAATGCCTCAGATCAGGTTATGTGCCAAACATTTCAGGCCACGCTAAAAGAACAAGCTCGAGCTTTGTTTCATTCTCTACAAAGAGAGAAGATAAATTGCTATGCCGAATTGGCATACCTCTTTGTCAAAAAATTCATTGCAGATGAGATACCCGTGCCTAGAAATCCAAGCCTACCAAAAACTCAGAAGAGGAAACAAAGAAGCAATCTGTGCTCTGAGCTTAAGACGAGTTGTAGACGACGCACTAGTGCAAACCAATCAGAAGAGACCTGCATATATCAAAATTTTATGCCACTCAATGCCCCCCAGGATGAGATCTTCCAGGTTATTCGCAATTACCCTGCCTTGCGAAAGCCTAGGTCGCTTGTCCAGAATCGAGGGGATCTATCAAGGTACTGCGAATATCACCAATGTCCCGGTCACGACACAAAGGAATGCAACCACCTAAGGGAAGAAATTCATCGACTCGCCTGTCTTAGGCAAGTTGATCTATTTTTATTATAAAGGGAAGTGTCGTTTCCTACTTAGATTCTAAAAAACATTACCATAAGCATTGATAAACCATCAACCAAAATGAACCAAGTCTTGATAGGCGAGGGGATTACAACCAACATGTTGTTTCTGTCAGCACTACTACAACTTAAGCTAACAGTCGGGGACCTCAAGCTAAGTGTTGAAGCAAAAAACTTGGCCTCAATGAGATTTAGGACCTAAGGGGGTAGCTTGCATTTATTTCTCCCAAACTTGAGCTCCTGACCAGTCTCTAGGAACAAAAAAACTGACCCTGTGCTACAGCATGGAGGTCCTACCACATACCTGGAAGATTTCTAGAGATCTTCCCCTCCCTAGCCAAAAGCTGAGCTGGGCACCTTTGAGGGCTTATGCAGCTAGACCAAAATAACCCAAGGAGGAAGACGCCAAGAAATGAATTGCATCCCCTCCAAAGGTGCCCACAGGGTCTATTTATAGAATTCCAGGACTTGTTCTACCAACAATGTAATTCCATTGTTCCATTCTGCTATATGAAGCCCAATCGGGTCTCCAACAGTGTACCTCCACTAATCTGAGTGGCTATTATCATACCTTTAAGGGCATACAAGTAATTTTACCCCTAGACCCTAATGGGCTAGTGGCCAATGAAAGGACCTCTAGCCCGAAAAAGCAAATGCTGGGGTGAGCCGGGCATTCCCCCCGTTGCTCCTCAAAGGGAGAGTGCGGGATCCTCTTGCCTTCTTCCTGATTTGGCGAGAGGTTTTCTGCCTAACATAATAATCCTTCTGCTTGCTTGGGCAAAAGCCCTTTCGCCTGACCTGGTGAAAGGCCTTCACTCTCTCTAGGCGAGTACGTGTCTGCCTACCTCATTCGCTTACCATGAGCAGCCCGAGCATAAGGATCCTTGAGTTTGCCGGGGGGATGGGGGGTCCCACTCAGCAAATACGGGGTTGTACACAATTCCCACTCTTTTTGAGCTAGTCTCATGCTTGAAAAGAAGAGTCCAACCCCCGGTATTAGGTGAGTGCTTGCTGACCCGGAAGAGAATATTTGGTGGTTCCCTCCGCGGCTCTATATATATACAGGACCTGACCTTATCATGGTACCATTTGCTTATCCGTTGTTCGTCCCCTGAGATCTCGCCACCTTGACGATGTACGCCAAAATGGCCTCAAAGCCACTCTCGCAAGATCTACTAGACTGTCTCGCCGATGCGCAAGCAAAGACCACCTCCAAAACTTCCAGATATTCCCCATGGATGTCGTCCAAGAGGCCCGGGGAAACGCCATACCGGCCGAGATAGGCCAAGACAGTTTGTCGGAACCTTTCGATGGACGAGTCCGCATCTCCGACTCCAACCCATCTCCACGAGAACCTTACCATCCATGCGGAGGTATGTTACTTTCACCCCATCTAAAATCTCGATATTTCTGTTATGCTGAGTCATTGGTCCACTCGCAGGAACCTCTGATGGGAAGCGAAGTTGGGGCCCACTGATGAATGCTGAAGCATTCAAGCCCACTGAAGGGAACGGACAACTGATAGAAGAGGCGACCCCACAAGTTGCTCAAGACAACCCCCACTCGCTTCTGGTAATGGTGACTTGTTATCCTTTCACATTTCCATGCTCACATTCTTCTACTCACAATTTCTTGCACTGATCTTCCCTTCGAGACCACCAGTCTGGTCAGTCTAGTGTCCCAGGTTCCGGTTGTTGAGAACCCTCAGGATCTCGCATAGCTTTCTTGACCTTTGACCCTGAAGGCAGTAGATAGCTCCCTGCCGGCCGAGGTCCATCATTCAGGATTGACACCAATCCTCCAGGGATGAAGAAAGTCACGCCAATCCTTCCCCGAGAGGTTGTTCGAAGAGAGACCTGGTCCTTCGCGCCGAAAATCAGGGGAAGGCACCAACCCTGTGCCAAGTAGATAAGAACGCACTTTCCCCCCTTTCGCCCGAAACCTCATCCATTAAAGACTTCCTCGTCACTAGGTTACTAAAGTGTCCCGACGACCAACCCTGATGCTAATGAAGTGGTATCCCCCTTCCCCAGTGATCTCGCAGATTTTCTCGGTGATCCTCATGACACCAAGTTAACGAAGGAGAGAATGGTGGAGGTCCTGGGGAAGGTCATCTGGGCCTAGCAAGAGGCCTCTGATCGCACAGATGCACAACGAGCAGCCACTGAGCGCAGCTGAGCACCCTTGAGAGGGCCTACTAGCACCTCAGTGGGTGTGAAGAAACCTCTCCTAGAAGGCACGTTGCGAGAGCGAGGGACCAGATATGCTTGTCTCACCAGGAGTTGACCGCCGTGAACGCATACTACAACCCGCGAGTGCCCCCGAGGTTAGGGAGGTGAGGTCGGGGCTGCTAGTAATGGATCCAGTACTAAGTCCGTCGATTCTCGACACCTCTCCCCTAGACTTCCTCCTGTATTTCTTTTAACTATACCCATTCTGATGCGTTGTAATAAATATTTTAAATTTGATCTAGCCCGACGAGTGGCACTTTGCATTTTATGCGATGCTTTCTCATCGTACAATGTTTGATGCCTCTGCCTAATGTTATACCCCTGTGTTACATCTATATATATCTCTTGTTTATCTTTGTCTTGACGTGCTTTTTATTTACCAAGGGTCTTCCCTCGAGGATTCCTCCATTCGCAGGTAAGAGGAGTGGCAGCCGGCGGTACAGATTACGAGGCGTCAAAGTATTTACATATGCTATCCGCACCCCGGTGCATTGGAAATCTCATTATTGCCGAACTTTTATATAAATAGGCCTCCTCACCTACCGCATTTACTATTGTTTCGATTCTGAGCCTTCGTCCTACTTTCCTGTGCATTCGCAACTTCTAAACCACGTGCCTGCGCAAACCTAGATTCCCCCATACTATTGCAAGTTGTCCGGAGAGACCTACTGAAAGTGAGGGTTAGGTCTACAATACTCTAGAGGGGGGGGGGGGGGGGTGAATAGAGCATATTTAAAATTTATTAGGTCCCAATTCAAAAAGGTGTTGTTACAGCTATTGCTGTAAACTGAATATGTGCAGTAAATAAAAAACCTAAATGCAGATAATATTAAACCTAATCACAGCCACACAACAAGAAATAAAAAGAAAAGATAAGAAACCAGACGATACAAGAAATTTATAGTGGTTCCCCTTCAACTGGGTACATCCACTTTTCTACCACCCTTGGTAGGAATCCACTCAGGTTTTTGATCAGGTGCCTGACACCAATGAGTTTTGATCAGGTCCCCAAAAACCAACTCAAGTCTTTTGGTAAGGAGACTTGCAACCAGGAATCACTTTTGAAGGGAGATGACAACCCTTTGTACAGGAGGGGGTGAGAGAGTGATTATGTCTTCTCTGTCAACAATCAGAGAGAAGACTTATGTGGAATGATGTTAGCAAGCATCTCCCCCTGAGATGTAGAATGTTTCAGGGAAGATCTGGAGCTTTGCTGTAGGGTGATAGGTCTTCAATCAGAGTTCTGGACAAGCAGTGATGCATGATCTTCTTGACTGATTTGATATTTGTTGTGCATGGAAGTCCTGGAGAGAATGTTGAAGAAGAAGACTCTTGATATAGTATAGTTGTTCTTCTTCTTCTGAGTGAATATCACAGCCTGTCACTTGTAAGCTTCAGTATCAGTTTTTGTGTGAAGCTTTTCTGGTGCTGTATGAAATCTTCAGTCAGTCTGTATGTCTGTGTTTTTCTGACTGAGTATTTTCTTATTATTCTCACGTTCTAGCACTGTATTGCTTCTTGCTCAATCTTCTAATTGTTGATCTTTTTGTCTTCTGTATCTATTCAAAAATTTGAATCCTCTGTCATTAATGTTGACGCCTTGAGAATAATCGACATTAATGTATTTCCCTAACTCTCTTGTGGAAAATCAGCAATTAATATTCCTGAACAAGACTGTAATTAATGCTTCCTCTAACGGCTACATTCAGATAATGTTTGAGCATTTAATCTGTCAGGAATTATCGCATTTGAGTGAGGATTGAATTGTGGAAATGGCTAAGTCTGGAATCGTCGAACGAATAACAGAATTCGTCGAGCTGAGTTAACAGTTCGTCGAGCTGAGATTTTGTATTCGTCGACCAGACAGCTTCTATTCGTCGAGCTGATAACAGAACTTGTATACTTCAGAACCTTTGCCTTTTCTGTCTGAAGTTCGTCGAGCTGATAATTGAATTCGTCGACTGGAGTTCAGCAACAGTTCTTGACTTAGACAATTATTCTGTGTTGACTGACTTCTGTGTGTTGACATGAAAACTTCTGGTGTCGATAAATAATCTTGGTGTCGACACAAATCTTTTGGTGTCGACATAAGCTCTCTGGTGTCGACATAAGTTTTCTGGTGTCAACATAAGTTGGTGTCAACACATACCCTAAGTGTCGACACAGATCCTCTGATTCCAAAATTCGTCGAGTAGAGTACTGAGTTCTTCGACCTGAGAAGTTGACTTCGTCGACCTGAGAAGTTGTGAACTTGAGGTCCAAGTTCGTCGAGCTCAGAATCTTATTCGTCGACCAAAGCCTGAAGTTGGACTTAGAAAAATCTGGAGTTACCCTGACTTTAGTTTGTTGGAGTGTCCCAATTTTCGTCGAACAGAGAATGCAGATCGTCGAGCTCAGCTCATCTCAAGATCGTCGAGCTGAGAACGCCTTTCGTCGAACTGAGTTCGACTAACGTCGAACTCATTTTACTTAGTCTTGAAATCTTCTAAGTCTTGAGTCTCTGATGGTCTTGTTGATAGCTGGCCCATCTGATATTGACTCTAAGGACTTAGCCTAGACTCTAGGACACAAGTTTGACCCTTGCTATATAGGTTGGGTCACATCCTAAGTTAGTGAACCTAACCCAAATCAACTAGGGATCCAACAATCTCCCCCTATTTGGGTGAGGTCACTAACAGACTCAAAGCATAAATATACAGATAAACAAAGCAAAAAAAAATATATCTGGCAGAGAATTACCAACACATGCAGATATATATGTACATAGGCTTTGTTTAAACAAATATCATAGTTTGAAAGCAAATGCAGAAAGAAATTGAAACAGAGTAAAGATTACTTCTTCTCCTTCTTCTGCATGGATTTGTCTTCTTTTGTCTTCTCTCCTGGCTTTTTAAAGATAATTTCTCTATTTGGATTTAGAGCCTGTGCCTGTGTCATTGTTATGTCAGCTGCCCCAATAATCTTCAGTGATGTAGCTCTGGGGACAACTGCTTCAGGATGGAGCTTCATGTAATCATCAACATTAAACAGTTTGTTGGCTTTATCAAATCTTTTTAGTTCTTCCTTCCTGTATTTGGACATGGTGGAATATCCTGATATATCTTTCCCTTCAGCTTTTGCTTTATTTACCAAGGATAGACCAACAATTTCCTGGAACCTGGCCATTTTATCAAAGTTTGCTGTTTCAGGATCTTCAAAAGGAATAGGAGGTGAGTCTGGTTTTTCAGGACTCTTAGTTTTCTGTTCTGCAGAGATTTGTTGCTGTTGCTGCTGATGCTGTTGATGTTGTTGATGTTGTTGTTGTTGATTTCCTGAAAAATGATATCTTTGCTGAGTGCTTCCAGAGGATCTCCCTTGATGTCTCTGATAGGTTTGCATAGGGGCAGATCCCTGAGAGCTAAAGCCAGTGGCACCAGCTGCTGGAGGAGGTGGAGGAGGTGGATCCTTTCTGTATCTATGAACTGGTGGAGGAGAATACTTTCTGCTTCTTTTCCTCTCCTTTTGCTGGTTCTTAGACAACCACATCCATGCTGGCATTCCTTTATAAGGAGTAATATTTTGAAAGATGTAGAATGGGGTGTCATTCTTTGAGCTTGGTTTAGCAGCAGGAGGAGGAGGAGCTTTCCTTTTCTTTGACAGCATTTTCTTCTTCTTCTTGGCAACTTCTTCATCTGAATCATCTTCATCATCATCTTCATCATCTTCACTGCCAGAACCCTGAGGGTTATCATATAAAGTATCCAATGCTTTCAAAGCTTTATCATCAATGACATTCTTTTCTGTAATAATTCCAGAAGTTTCAAAAACTGGAGTTTCAGTAGTAGTAGAATTGGGACAGAGCTTTCAGCTGCTGCCTTAGTTTCTTCTTCAATATCAGCCAAGATTAGCTCATCTAGATCTGGCATAGGTAAGTCATCCATCACAAAGATTGGTGCTGAGATAGCTTCTGGAGAGGATGGAATAACTGCAGAGGTTTGAGCAGAAACTGGAATTGTAAAATTGTCACAGAGTTGCTTAGCAACTGCTGGACTAATAGGGGAAGTATAAGGCACAATAGCCAATTGTGGCTTAGTGAATGTTGCTGGAGGAGGATGCATATATACAGTATCAAAAGTTGTCAGCAATTCTTGTAAATTAACTGTGAGATTGATGATAAAATCACCAACAGTTTCATCAATGTCCATATCAGTATCAATAAAATCAATTAAATCAACTAAATCTCTATCTGTACAATCTGTATATGCTTCTGTGGGGACTGGAGTATCTGCAGTATCTGCTGGTGCTGGAGCTGAAATATCTGAAGTTGTTGTTGCTGCTTCATCATCAGGCATCTCCCCCTGCCTGGTTTCAGTGGGGACTGAGGCCAGGCCCCTGACTGAGGAGGGGGTAGCAGTGAGAGCAGAGATTTGGGCAGAGAAAGATTGAATGGTGGTAGCAAGAGGTGTAATGGCCTCTGCTATGCGGGATTTCAGAAGGGGGGTGATGATGGTGAGGATAGAGGATATGGTAGTGGGATCAAATGAGAAAGTGGGAGATGATGTTGTATTTGGTGTGGAAGAGGGAGCAACTAGTGATGGAATGGAGGATGGAACAGCATGTATGTGAGCAGTGGAGGGTGAAGAGGATGGAAGGGTGACATCTGGTATTACATTGTCTGAGGGTAGGATGTAAGATGGGATGGAGGACAAATGTGGGGGAAGTGGAGACTGTGGTGGTGTAGGAATATATGTGTCATGAAGGGAAGCAGGAGGTGTTGGTTGTTGATTTGCTTGAAAAGGAGAAGATGGAATGTTAGTGATGTCAAGTTGTGGAGATGGAGGTGGAGTAGGCACATGAGTATGCTGTTGTGATGGAGGTGTTAGTTGTGTTGCTGGAAGGGGTGCTGGAAGGGATGGTGGAGTGGGATGAATCTCCTCAGCAGGTGTGTGAGTGGCTTTAACAACCTTGGTGCCTTTAGACGCTGGGGTGGAAGAGGTAGAAGCCTTAGTGGGCTTGGTGATTGTCCTCTACCACCTGCCAAATAAGGCACATGTGAGCCTTTTACTGGCATTAATGAATATAGTCTGGGAGACCAGGGATTCAGCAGCCTTTTCCTTGAGGAAGATCCCTAGGATCCTTCCAAAGCATACTTCCTTCTTGGTATTCTTCTTCTTGATCAAGTCAAATAGTAGTTGTGCCCAGTCTATTTTCTTCTTGTTGACAATGACAAACATGACCAGAAACTGTTGTCTGGTGATGTAGTCGTGTGTTGTATGTTTTCTGAGTAGCACTTTACCAACCAAATCTGCTAAGAATTTATATGGCGCAGACAGATGTTTCTTCAACAGTTTATTTGGGTTGTCACCAGCATAACCCATCAGATTTAGCATCATAGTAAACTCTTCAGAATCAATCTCTAATTCCTCCTCTCTAGTTGTCAAACCAAATATTTCAGTTAAAACCACGGGGGTTAAGGAGACTGAGTTACCGGTAATTGATCCTGTCATCGTATTGTCTTCAGAAGTGGTTGAAGTATAGACCCATTCCCTGATTTCGGTTCCTGCCAACTTTATCCTGGTGGTCATCAGATTCTTCAGATTCTGTTCTTCCAGAAGTTCCAGAATATAGAGGAAGATTGGATATGAGTGCTGGAATGAGTCGAAGTCGACATCAAAGCCAGTGTCAAACTTCATTGCGGCTAGAGCTCCTGCTGGAATCGCCATTGAGATCACCTGCATGATAGACAAAAAAAACGGCGATCAAGTGCAAGGGAACAGAAAGCGCGGGATGGAGGTCGAAGAAAACCTAGATATAAGGTTTTCCAGAATATGAATCGACAATCTCCGTTCCACGAAAATAAATTTAGTTCTTCGAACTGAGGTCGACAAAATAATTTAATAATAAATAATTCGTCAATCTCAGTCAGGAGACTTGAAGACAATTCGTCGAACTCCGGTCGATGAATATCTTCTGAGACAAGGTTCGTCGACCTCTGGTCGACGAAAATTGTTTCACTCACAGAGAGTTCGTCGAACTCCGTTTGACGAGTATCTCTCAAACTTTCCCTGGTTGGTCGAACGGAGTTCGACGAACTTTGGAAAATTCGTTGAATACAGACAGAACTTAAGCTGAGTCTTCTCCATTGATCATCCCCAGCTGATTTAGAAAGAAAGCATGATTTTTCTCATCCAGAGATTTGGTGAATATATCAGCTTTCTGTAAATCAGTGTAGATATAGACAAGCTTAATCTTATTTTTGTCTACACACTCCCTAATGAAATGATGTCTTATATCAATATGCTTAGTACTACTATGATGAACTGGATTTTGCGCTATGGCTATAACACTAGTATTATCACAAAATAGGGTTGAATTATTTAAGTTGAACCCATAATCTAGAAGCTGATTCTGTATCCAGAGCATCTTTGAACAACAGCTGCCTACTGCAATATATTCTGCTTCAGCAGTTGAAGTTGACACAGATGTTTGCTTTTTACAGAACCATGATACTAGTCTCATACCCAGGAACTTGCAAGTTCCTTAAGTACTTTTTCTATCAACCCTGCATCCAGCAAAATCACCATCAGAGTATCCAGTTAACTCAAATTCTGATTCAGCAGGATACCAAAGGCCTAGATCAGGACAACTCTTTATATACCTTAAAATCCTTTTTAAGAAAATAAGATGAGATTCTTTAGAGTTCACTTGGAACCTAGCACAAAGACATGTAGCAAATATAATATCTAGCCTACTTGCTGTGAGGTATAATAGGGAACCAACAATGCCCCTATAAAGTTTCTGATCTACAGGTTTTCCTGGTATATCAGAGTCCACAATAGCATTGGTTGCCATAGGAGTTTTCTTAGCTGAGGCATCAACCATCCCAAACTTCTTTAGAAGTTCTCTAGCATATTTTGCTTGAGAGATGAAGATGCCATCAGGGAGTTGTTTCACTTGGAGACCAAGGAAATATGAAAGCTCTCCCATGCTACTCATTTCAAATTTAGAATGCATGAGGTCAGAAAACCTCTTGCACAATTTTGAATCTGTAGAGCTAAATATGATGTCATCTACATAGATTTGTACTAACAAAATTTGGTCCTTATGATGTCTAGTGAAAATGGTTTTATCTACAGTTCCTCTTGTAAATTTATGCTCTAATAAGAAACTTGCCAAGGCATCATACCAAGCTCTTGGAGCTTGCTTTAGACCATAAAGAGCCTTATTTAATCTAAAAACATAAGAGGAATAAGTTGGAGAAACAAAACCCGGAGGTTGTTCTACATAAACCTTTTCTTGTAGCACTCTATTTAAGAATGCACTTTTCACATCCATTTGAAAGACTTTGAACTTCTTGAAGGCTGCATAGGCAAGGAAAATCCTTATAGCTTCCAACCTTGCAACTGGTGTAAAGGTCTGATCATAGTCAATTCCTTCCTCTTGCCTATATCCTTGAGCAACAAGCCTAGCCTTGTTCCTCACAATGACTCCTTGGGCATCAAGCTTATTCCTGAAAATCCATTTGGTTCCAATAACTGGATAGTTTTGGGGTCTTGGAACCAAATCTCAAACTCTACATCTCTCAAATTGGTTTAGTTCCTCTTGCATTGCAAGGATCCAGTGAGGATCTTGCTCAGCTTCATGGATGGTGAGATGTTCAACTTGAGAGAGAAAACATGCATGCATCAAGTCTTGGTTGAGTTGATGCCTTGTCTCTACACCTGCTGATATGTCTCCAATTACTTGAGATCTGGGGTGATCCCTAAGTGTGACAAAATCAGTGGGTGGAGTTGGTTGTGCAACAGCATTTTGAATAAATTCCTCTTGTGGAATTATAGTTGCTGTTGGTTGAGGCTCATGCTCTTTAGCTTCATCTTCTTCACTATCTTCAATGACCTGTGGAGAGGGATGTGTGGGAACCTCTTGGGTGAGGTTTAGTCCATCCAATGTCTCACACAAGTGGGGTACCTGCAAGTTGCTAATGGTAGAAACTTCTTTCTCCTTGCAATATATGTTAGTTTCATCAAAAGAAACATGAACTGACTCCTCTAATTTTAAGGTTGATTTATTGAAAACCCTATAGGCCTTGCTTACTTGGGAGTATCCTAGAAAAACTCCCACTTCATCCTTAGCCTCAAACTTTCTAATGCATTTCTTGTTGTTATTACGTATATAGCACGTGCAACCAAATACTTTAAAATAGTCAATTTTAGGTTTCTTCCCTTTGAGCAATTCATAGGTAGTCATATTCTTTAGTTTGTGAATTAGACTCCTATTCGGGACATAGTTTGCTGTGCTTACAGCCTCTGCCCAAAAGGTTAGTGGAATGTATGCATCAGCAAGTAATGTACCTGCAGCTTCAATGAGTGTTTTATTTTTCCTTTCAGCTACCCCATTTTGTTGGGGAGTTCTAGGAGCTGAGAAGCAATGTCTGATACCTTCCTTCTCACAGAACTCATGCATAAGAAGAGACTCAAACTCTGTGCCATGATCACTTCTGATCAATGCAACATGAGTAGAGAACTCAATCTGTATGGTGCTGAGAAAATCTGTAAGAACCTTGAATGTATCTGACTTTGTTCTCAGAAAGAATACCCAACTGAACCTAGAGAAGTCATCCATAATAACCAAGGTGTAGGATTTCCCTCCTAGGCTTTGTACTACAATGGGTCCAAAAAGATCCAAGTGTAGCAAGTACAAGATCCTAGGTGAATCACTCTTATTAATTGATTTGAAGCTAGTTTTAGTTTGCTTGCCTAGTTGACAAACCCTGCAGAGACCTTCCTTCTTATAGGGAGCAGAAGGTAGACCTCTGACAAGGTTGTCTTTAGATAGCCTAGCTATATTTTTATGGTTTACATGACCTATTCTTTTATGCCACAACTCATTTTGGTTACTAGTGATATTGAGTAAACAAACATCAGTTTTGGCAGAAATAAAGTCTACTAGATATATGTTACCTTTTCTAATTCCAATTAAAATAGTTTTGTTTTCATTATCAATAATAGAATAGGAGGTCGAGGTAAAGTGTACCTGATAACCTTCATCACATAATTGGCTTATGGATATTAGGTTATGTTTGAGTCCTCTTACATATGTTACTCTCTTGAAAGTAACTGTTCCAATCTTTACTGCTCCATATCCTTCAGATTGGCCACTATTTGAATCACCAAAGATCACCTTTGGTCCTATCTTGGACTTGTAATTTGATAGATTGTCCTTGCTTCCTGTCATATGCTTGGAGCAACCACTGTCCATGTACCAGGTCTGACTTACCCTTGGACAGCTCTTCACCTGTAATGAAAACAAAAATTAATTGTTCTTGACCCAGGTCACCTTGGGTCCTTTTTTGGATGAAATGAAAAGCTAGATATAACTGATAGAGTAGGTTGAGATTTATAACCTAAGGGGTGATATCTCCTAGGTGGAATAACCCAATCAACTACTGGAGTGAATGGTTTATTAGCTAGCTTAGAATTTCTGTAAGAGAAATGATTTATGTTTGGTCCTTCTGGGTTCGACGAGTTTCTGTAAGTTTGTCGACCAGAGTTCGACGAATAGGGCTGAGATCGTCGATCTCTGCTCAGAGAATGACAATAGTCATTTTCTGCGCCTCATGTTCGTCAACCTCTGCTCGACGAACCATACTAAGTTCGTCGATCGCAGTTAGACGAATTATTATTACTGAAGTTTGCGTTCAGCGTTCGTCGATCTAGGTTCGACGAACGAGCCACATTTCGTCGATCTGGGTTCGTTGAATGCTGCTGAACCTTATTTTTATTAGCTGTTTTCTGATTTTTTATTGCTCTTGTCTATGGGTTTTGGATTGTTTTCAGACATTGGTTTGTCTATTATCTTCTCTTTTCCCTTGGCAGAAACAAATTTAATGGGTGTTGCAAGGATATTTTTCTTAATTATGGGGGGCAAACCTGATGATGCACCCAAGCCCAGCTTGCCATTTAATCTGGCATTTACTGTGCTTGTTATGTCCATCAGCTTGAGACTTCTTCCATTTAGAGATTGCTCAAGTTGTTTGGCCTCACAAAAATCAGATTTTAATTTAATTATCTGCTCATTTGCTAAAGTTAGTTGATCTTTTAGTTTAAGATTTTCTGAGTTAACAAATTCAAGGTTTCCTAGTTTTTCTCTAAGGGTTTTTATTTCTTTCTCTGAACTAATTAAATCTAAACACATAGCCTTGAATTCAATTTTAATGGAATCAGAATTAAAATTAAAACTTGAAAGAACCTGATCTACCTCTGACTCTGAGGCTGCCTCATCTTCAGATTCACCTTCTGATCCTTAACTGCTCCTGGAGGCATCAATTGCCATAAGGAAAACCTCCTTGGATCTTGCTTCTTCCTCTTCTTCACTTGAGCTGGAGGAGGATGATTCTTCTTCAGTATCACTCCATGTTTCAGCAACAAAGCCTTTGCCTCTCTTTTTGTACTTGCTGGAGGAGGATCTACTGCTGTGTTTTCTCCTGGAGTCTTTTTCTCTGCTTTTCTCCTTCTTCTGGCTTTCTGGACATTCAGAGATGTAATGTCCAGGCTTTCTACATCCAAAGCACACAACCTCCTTGGTTGGTGTCTTGTTATATTTGGGCTTGTCATCCTGCCTGGATGATTTTCTTCTGAAGTCCTTTCTAGCCATCTTGTAAAATCTTTTTGCAAAGAGGCTCATTAGTTCTTCATTGGATGTCGAGGTCTCACTTTCCTCTGATGCCTTGAAAGCTATACTGTGATCTTTTCTCACCGGAGTTGTTGATTTCTGTTCAGCTGCTTCTCTTGATTTGATCAACTGCTCATAAGATTTTAGTTTGCCTAGCAGAGATTCAGTTGATATCTCATTCAGGCTTCTGGCTTCTTTGATAGGCCAGATTCTTAAATCCCAAGAGCTAGGGAAGCACATCAAGATTTTGTCATTCACCTCTGTAAGGGTGATATCTTTATCCAAGGTTTTAAGCTCATTGATGATTGAGCTCAACCTATTATACATTTCAGCAACTGATTCAGCCTCATCCTTCTTAAAATTCTCATACAGGGATATGAGATTAGATCTCCTGTCTTTCCTTTCATTAGCTGAGCCAGCTACCATTTGGTTGAGGGGGTCCCAAATGGCCTTGGCTGAGGTGCATTCAGCCACCTTCTGAAATATGTCATCAGACATTGTCTGTGCCAATATGTTCATGGCTTTTGCATCAGTCATGTTGGCTTTCTTGTAAGCATCATTATTATCTGGAGGAGGTACTGCAGTCATGTTGGTGGAGGTTCTTGGAGAAGCTGCAGGTGCTGTAGGTACTCCTGTTAAGATAGAAGCAAAAATATCTTCATCAATAGAATTCATATACAACTTGATTCTTGCCTTCCAGATTCCAAACTTTTGCAAGTTGCAAACTGGAAGTCTGGTGCTTGCATAATCTTTGTTCTGTGCCATGGCTGTGGTTCTACTTTAAAATGTGAACTAAGTGATATGTTGATCTAACACAGGATCTTTGGTTCAAGGATTAACTTGTGCAACCAAAGGAACCTTGCTCTGATACCAATTGAAAGTGAGGGTTAGGTCTACAATACTCTAGAGGGAGGTGAATAGAGTATATTTAAAATTTATTAGGTCCCAATTCAAAAAGGTGCTGTTACGGCTTTTGCTGTAAATTGAATATGTGCAGTAAATAAAAAACCTAAATACAGATAATATTAAACCTAATCACAACCACACAGCAAGAAACAAAAAGAAAAGATAAGCAATCAAACGACACAAGAAATTTATAGTGGTTCCCCTTCAACTGGGTACATCCACTCTTCTACCACCCTTGGTAGGAATCCACTCAGGTTTTTGATCAGGTGCCTCACACCAATGGGTTTTGATCAGGTCCCCAAAAACCAACTCAAGTCTTTTGGTAAGGAGACTTGTAACCAGGAATCACTTTTGAAGGGAGATGAAACCCTTTGTACAGGAGGGGGTGAGAGAGTGATTATGTCTTCTCTCTCAACAATCAGAGAGAAGACTTATGTGGAATGATGTTAGCAAGCAACTCCCCCTGAGATGTAGAATGTTTCAGGGAAGATCTGGAGCTTTGTTGAAGGGTGATAGGTCTTCAATCAGAGTTCTGGACAAGCAGTGATGCAGGATCTTCTTGACTGTTTTGATATTTGTTGTGCTTGGAAGTCCTGGAGAGAATGTTGAAGAAGAAGACTCTTGATATAGTATAGTTATTCTTCTTCTTCTGAGTGTATATCACTGCCTGTCACTTGTAAGCTTCAGTATCAGTTTTTGTGTGAAGCTTTTCTGGTGCTGGAAGAAATCTTCAGTCAGTCTGTATGTCTGTGTTTTTCTGACTGAGTATTTTCTTCTTGTTCTCACGTTCTAGCACTGTATTGCTTCTTGCTCAATCTTCTAATTGTTGATCTTTTTGTCTTCTGTATCTATTCAAAAATTTGAATCCTCTGTCATTAATGCTGACGCCTTGAGAATAATCAGCATTAATGTATTTCCCTAACTGTCTTGTGGAAAATCAGCAATTAATATTCCTGAAGAAGACTATAATTAATGCTTCCTCTAACGGCTACATTCAGAGAATGTTTGAGCATTTAATCTGTCAGGAATTATTGCATTTGAGTGAGGATTGAATTGTGGAAATGGCTAAGTCTGGAATCGTCGAACGAATAACAGAATTCGTCGAGCTGAGTTAACAGTTCATCTAGCTGAGATTTTGTATTCGTCGACCAGACAGCTTCTGTTCGTCGAGCTGATAACATAACTTGTATACTTCAGAACCTTTGCCTTTTCTGTCTGAAGTTCGTCGAGCTGATAATTGAATTCGTCGACTGGAGTTCAGCAACATTTCTGGACTTAGACAATTATTCTGTGTTGACTGACTTCTGTGTGTCGACATGAAAACTTCTGGTGTCGATAAATAATCTTGGTGTCGACACAAATCCTTTGGTGTCGACATAAGCTCTCTGGTGTCGACATAAGTTTTCTGGTGTCGACATAAGTTGGTGTCGACACATGCCTTAAGTGTCGACACAAATCCTCTGATTCCAAAATTCGTCGAGTAGAGTACTGAGTTCGTCGACCTGAGAAGTTTACTTCGTCGACCTGAGAAGTTGTGAACTTGAGGTCCAAGTTCGTCGAGCTCAGAATCTTGTTTGTCGACCAAAGACTGAAGTTGGACTTAGAAAAATCTGGAGTTACCCTGACTTTAGTTTGTTGGAGTGTCCCAAGTTTCTTCGAACAGAGAATGCAGATCGTCGAGCTCAACTCAGAGAAATATCTCAAGATCGTCGAGCTGAGAACGCCTTTCGTCGAACTGAGTTCGACGAACGTCGAACTCATTTTACTTAGTCTTGAAATCTTCTAAGTCTTGAGTCTCTGATGGTCTTGTTGATAGCCGGTCCATCTGATATTGACTCTAAGGACTTGGCCTAGACTCTAGGACACAAGTTTGACCCTGGCTATATAGGTTGGGTCACATCCTAAGTTAGTGAACCTAGCCCAAATCAACTAGGGATCCAACACCGACGATCGGACCCGGTGCGTGCAAGGGTTCATTGACCTTGACTTTCCCACTGCATGCTGACCGAAGAGTAGTATCTCTCCACCGCCGCCAATTACGTGCCACCGAGATACGTCGTGCGCCATCCCGATAGTTCTGATAAAATCAAGTTTCTACTGGAGGGTGATATCACCATTCCCCTAGAACACTTCGAGGTGGGATTCTACCTCCCCCTGCGGCCGGAGGTACACCAAACCCTCCGGTACTTCAGAGTGGTTCCCTCCCAGCTCAACCTTAACTCTGTCGCCATCCACGTAGCATTCTCCTGCTACATGTGCAAGGAGCTGATCGAGTTCAACCTCTGGGTCTTACAGAAGCTGTTCAATTTCCGGTCCAAGAGTGGGATCGTCTTCTTATCAGGCCAGGCGATCAAGACCAGTGGTCTCGCCAACAAGAACCACTACTGGCCCCAAAAATCATCTTTATGTCGGGGAAATTTGGCAAAGTTCCCCTCTCGCCGATCCAGTATGATGAGGCGACTTACAGGCCTCCCGCACACAGGGGCCATGAGACTGCCCTACACGCCTTCTTTGGCACAAAGAATTTCGATGTCCAGTATCTGCGTCAGAACCTGGACTCTCTCCTGCCCGTTCTTGTTGGAGAAGGTAACGTTATGCCCTCTACTTTTTAATTCACACCTTGGATTGGTAAAACTTATCCTTGCTGTTCGCGTAGGTGAGCGAGAGGTTCCTCTTCTACAACCATATGAGCAAACCGAGGTTCTCGCCCATGGCCCATCTCTAGTTGTATCCACATCCGCGGCCTGCCGGGAGGAGCCGGGTACCTCGACTCGGCCGAGTTCCCCGAAGTGGAAGTCGGGCGCTCCCTCCCAGCATCCTCCAAGAAAACCAAAACATCAGCGCTGGATAAGGGAAAGTCCATCGTCGAAGCCTCCATGAAGACCTCGGCCATGAAGGATATGGCGAGCACTGCCACCAAGATCGTCACTACGATAGAGAAGGCTCCCGCGGGGACGGGCCGAGAGGGAACCCAAATTTCAACCTCCTCGAGATTTACATGGATGAGACTGGTCAACCTCTACTCCAATGAGATAACAAGGCCAATCGGGCCTCCATTTCAACGCTTCTCCCCTCAGGGATCGAGCAGGAGTCCATAAGATGTGATGCCTTCGCATTCGCTTTTTGGATATACAACCGGGAGGATGGCAGCATTTTCGATGCGGACTCGACCCGTACCCTCGCGCATGAAGTGACGGGGGCCCAACTTTGAGCCCTCGAGCTCGAAAATATGTAGTCATGTCGCAGCCTCAACCTCGAGCAAAACCTTGGAAAAATCTAGAGGTCGTGGGATCTAGACACAGTGGAGGTTGCCTCCCTAACTAATAAGCTGAAGGCCGCCGAGGAGCTTCTCGCCAATTCCTCGGCACAAGGGGTGAGTAAAATCATCCTAGTCATTCATACTTTCGTATTATTTTATACCAACTCTTAACATACTTTATGCAGGACTCCGCGAATGCCAAACATCTACGCCCTGGGTGGCTGGTCTGGAGCACGAGGTCGTGGGGTTGAAGGCCGAGAATAAGTGCATGTAGGAACTCCTCGTCCCGCCACATGACGGAGAGAAGGGTAAACTGCATCAGTACACCAACCACGAGATCGAGGTGATGATGCAGGAGAATGCACAGGGAGTGGCCAAGCATGCGATCGAGGTGTTGCGAGAGGCCGAAGTTTTGTTGGAAGGCAGCAAAAGACTCGCATCGCACAGCATCCTCTCATGGCTCTTCCTTCACATAGATGCGCCCGAGGACGAGGATCTCCTACTCAGAGACGACGTTGATTCCACCCTCCACGGGAGCGAAGGCTCTTTTAGCGAGAAGCCCAACGACCATTGATGCCAGGGGTGAAACCCCCAGTTGTAAGAACACTTTTTAAGATATAAGTACATTTTTCTAAGTTTTTTGCCCCTGCCGAAACGACTTTTATGATTAATATCTTGTTTTCACTCCTTGTCATTCAAAAATATCCCTGCGTGTTCGTTCGCCGCCAGCCCTTAGTTTCTAGGTTGTGACCGGAGCACTCTCGCACGAAGAGAGTTTTTTGCAAAAGCCTAGCCTCGATTTTCCTCATTCGTGCTTGCCTTAAGCTCTTAGGTGGTGACCGCAATGGCCTCGTGTGCGTGGATAGTTTGGTGTGAGACTACCTCGATTCCCCACTCCGAGAGGCTAAACCATCGAGCAAGCCTGTCGTGTCAGTCTTTGTCGGGTGGGTTTTCGAGCTATGCAGACTACACTCACGTATCTAGGTATCGCCTGCCATACTCTAAATGTGCATCATTCTCTTTGGACCAACCCCCTTCCAAAGTGTTTCACCTTGCCCATCAAGGATCTTCCAGACTTGACAACTGGGTGAGAGCGTGACAGTGGTATTATCTCGGGACTTAGCTCCACGATATATCATGACCACCACCGGGGGCCTTCCAACTGTCAGCTTGGTGAGAGCCTGATAGTGGGACTTTACTAGAGTCGACTTTTCCAACCACCACCGAGTGACTTCTAGCCTTGCAAGCTAATGAGAGCCTGGTCAGAGGGATCTCCTCGAAGTCAACATTTCCAGCCACCACCGAGTGACTTCCATCCCTGCCAGCTAATGGGAGCGCCTAGTTAACGGGATCTTCTCGGGGTCAACATTCCAACCACCACCGAGTGACTTTCAGCGCTACCAGTTAATGGGAGCTTGGTCAATGGGATCATCTCGGGGACAACATTCCAACCACCACCGAGTGACTTTCAGCCCTGCCAGCTAATGGGAGCCTGGTCAGCGGGATCTTCTCGGGGTCAATATTTCCAACCACCGCCTCTGAGTGACTTCCAGCCCTGTCAGCTAATGGGAGCCTGACAGCGGGATCTTCTCAGGGTCAATATTTCTAACATCTCATTTACTCACACAGTTCATTTTCAAAAGATCCGCAGCACAAGGAGACTTAATATTAAAAAAGAACATGCATTGTACAAGGTTCAAGGAAAGAAACTCTTCAAATCATCACCGCTCTAGTTATGACCTAGGATTTCCCCCTCTGCATTCTGGAGGCAATATCCCCCTGACTTCAACGCTTCCGTAATGATGTATTTAAAGTGTTCAGTTGTCTACCTATATCACCTAGAGGGCGGTGAATAGGTGAGTTGTGCATCTTTTTGCGGAATAAAAACTTAGAGATCTATGCACACAATAATCAACCAAGCAATCACAGACGACAAAAGATTTATAGTGGCTCCTCAACCTTGGGTACATCCACTTTCTCTCACTGATCTAGTAAAGCACTAGAATCGGTTACTCCACTATCTCTGATTAAAAACCAATCCTACGCCTCGGAACAAAGTTCCTACAATCTCGATCCACAACACGGATCTACACTCGGAAGATAAAACTTCCTACAACTCAGAGACAAAGGATCCTACACTCGGAGAGAAATCTCCTACAAGATTAAATTGAGAAAATGAAATACAAACAGAATTATTTCTCAGATCTGGAATCTCAGGCAGATTCTTCTTCTCTTGAACTTTTCGGCTTTATCAAAGAATGTTAGAAGAAACTTTGCTAGATCTGGATCTAAAATTCCTTTCACTTCAGACGATCTGAGAGATGATGAGGAATGAAAAAATGATCTCGATATGTATGTCAACTTTGATTTGAATCTTTTGAATCGAAAGACCTAGCGATTTGCACGAAGAAGATCGGCGGCGGCGGCTTCTATTTTTGGACAGAGAGAATAGGATTCAGAAAAACTTAGAATAATTCTTGACAACACTAGTTACGGTTAATCGATTTTGACAAGACCTTATATAAGATCTCCCTAATGGTCATAATTATCATTAATGACGTACACGTGGACCAATCATGTCAAGCCATTTGAAATTCTTGTCGATTCTGGACTTAGCAAAATTTCTGGAAAATCTGACTGAAATACTCGAGTAAAAGATTACCTACTCGAGTACTAATGTGATTACTCGAGAGAATAGAAGGAGACTACTCGAGTAGAAGGATTTGAGAAAATTCAGAATAGAATGAGTAAACACTCGAGTATAAAAAGACTTACTCGAGTGCTAATATGATTACTCGAGACGTGGAGATGAACTACTCGAGTGGTAGAAATAAACTACTCGAGTACTAGATATATTACTCGAGAGGTAGAAGGAATTACTCGAGTCAAATACTTAGAATTTTTTCTTAAGGAAGAATTCTGGTTACTCGAGTACTGAAGCTGAACTACTCGAGTAATAGATAGACTACTCGAGTTTAGGACTTAGAGAAAAATTCTGAGGGATAAAAATCTGATCACTCGAGTATTAGAGCTGGACTACTCAAGTAGTAGAAAGACTACTCGAGTACATGAACTTGACTACTCTAGTGGGGTAAACTAACACGAGAACTTCCTTTTGTAACTCGAGACAAAAGACTTATCTACTCGAGTGGTTGATATAACTACTCGAGTAAATGACTTAGAATAATTTCTTAGAGGAAATTCTTTTAACTCGAGAATAAGAAAAAGGTCTACTCGAGTAATGGACTTGGCCACTCGAGAGCTATATTTCGACTACTCGAGAGCCATTTCCCTTACTCGAGTCAGATAGACTTACTCGAGTAATGACTAAGTATTCCACTCGAGTATATAACCTACTACTCGAGTAAAAGACTTAGCAAAATTTTCCTCAATAGAATTTTCTTCTCTTCAATGAATTCAGCAACACTTTTTTCTCCAATCAATCCTAGTGTTTGAAACATGAAATGTATCCCAATAGAGAGGCTACATATGAGTCAACACCATGGATCACACAATGAGGGATTACATTGTATGGTCCTGTATTTGGTCACCCATTGTAGACTAACATTGGTCTACACTTGGCAAATTTGTCCTACAAACACATACCTCAAACCAGACATCAAATACAACTTAATTCATCTTAGTTCAAGGGTGACTTCACCAAATCTGGGTTATTGTGGATACAATACCCAACAATCTCCCCCTATTTGTAGAAGTCAGAATCCTTTACATTAAGGTGAATTATATAGACAAATATAGAACTAGAAGTGCAAGCTTGAAATCAAAGTAATAAAAAATAGAATATAATCAAAGAGTAGATGATCAGAATTAAGAATTATATAACTAAGAATTGTCCAAAAGATCATTTCTATACAGATCATATCCCCCACTCTCATAACTTCTTTATTCTTAAACTTGATGATGATGTTGTTTGTCCTTCTTCTCTTGCTGTCTCCTCTGGTAACTGTAAGGCTTGGGGTAATACTTTGGAGGCTTAGGAGGAGCATAAGGGTTGTTCCTACCATGTTCTCTGTCATACAGTCTTCTTTTAGTCATAGACTTCTCATACAGGTCCCATTCTTGGGAACTGTAATGATCATTTCTATTTTCATTAAAATCCATGACTAATCTAAGTATATCAAGAATGAGTGACTTAGAAGTAGGAGACTAAATCTCTGCAAACTCTGGAGTTTCCTCTTCTCTGAGACTGGAACTGGAATAGATCTGCTTGCAGAGGCTCCACCACCATATTTTCTCTTCTTAGGTATGTGAACTTCTAGAGGAACTTGAAAGAATATATCTGATGGGTCAGCCTCCCAAACTTGAGCATAAGAATCTGGAGGAGGAGCATCTGAGCCTTCAGGCCCTGGAGAGAAGGAAGGCTGTTGAGTAGGAATAGGAGCAACAGGGGCCAAGGGATTTAGATGGTGTGGAATGACATTTGGATAAGTGGGAAATTTAGGAAGAATCTTATTATGCATCCAAACTGCTGTGTCATAAGTGTGGAACTTTACACTCTGAATCTGACTTAGCACATCATCATGAATCTCTTTCATCTTTGCTTCCCAAAGAGTTTGCTTGCTTGCATCTGAGTTCTCTAGGGATTCTTTTACTAACTTGTCCCCCTTTCTGACTTCTACAGTTAGAGTATTAATAGCATCTTCTTTGAATGTGCCTACCTCTTCACAGATCTTGAATTTGTGTTCTTGGTCTTTCTTCTCTAACTCAATCTGGTTGTTGTCCAGAGTGACATCTTGTTCCATGACATTACCAACACTAGTGATAGTGTGGTCCAGAGCTTTTCCACCAATCTAGAATAGATGTCTTAATTGATCTGTGTTATGATGAATCTCAGTAAATCATCTGCTCATTTCTTTCTCAAGAGCACTGACTTTATCAGTTACAGCCTTGAATGAATCATCAAAATACTTTCTTTGTTCTTATAGTAGTTGTACAAACTAACCCATCAAATCATGTACAGCCGCAGCAGGAGGAGCAGCAGTAGAAGGAACTGGAGGAGGAGGAGCTGACCATGGAACAATTTCTTCGACAGTTACTAAGCTCTCAACTATGGAGGTATGAATCAGGGCATCCCCTTTATCAGTGATAATATGGATGGTGAAGTCCAGGTTCTTCAATGGAGCTTCAACAGGTTCAGGAGTCAGCTCTTTTTCATCAGAAATCAAAATGGTGTCATCCTGCTCTTGGTTAGCAGCTGGAGACCGTGGAATGGGGGATTCTAGAGATGGAATGGGAGTAGGTGGAGTATGAGTGGGAGATGGTACATGAGTTGATTGTTTGGAAGCTTCAGCAAGTTGTTCTGAATAGAGAGGGGGAAGAGGTTCGTCAGTAGTGAGTTCTTCAATCATTTCATTAATTGCTGCTTCAGTGGAGAGAAGGGATTCTTGGAGTTGAGCTTCTGATGGAACATCTTCAGGAGTGGATGGAGGAGGAGAAATATCAGCTGGAGGGGTAGGAATTCTGTTTGGAACAACATGAGCATGCTCCCCCTCAACAGTTGCACCAGAAGTGCTGACAACAAGAGGTGGAGAGGGAGATGGGGTCCTGTCCTCTGCAGCAGGAAGATCATGGGCTCTGGCAGATTGGATAGGATTCTGTAATTTCAACTCCCATCTCTGAATGGAGGATATGGAGACTTTCTTCATGTGATGCAGAATTGTCCCTTTGGAGAAGTTGAATATCTCAGGATTAATCTCATGTAGCAGAAGAGAGATAATCCTTGCATAGCTTGGAGCCTTGATGCTTTCCTTGATTTTGTCTAGAATTAACATGCCAAAATTATATCTTTTCCTGCAGACAATAGCTTGTATGATGTCAAACATGCTGAGTGAAATATCTCTGATTGAGCTTGTCTTGCACAGAAGTATCCTCCCAATGATGTCGACTAACAGTTTTCCTTCTAGATTGAGTTATGATCTTTTGATAGTGAGAACATCTGAAGAGACACCACAGAACATACATGTCCTGTCAGAATCTTTAGGACCTAGGTCATCTTCCTCATCAATCACTGGCAGTCGAAGAAGAGTTGAAACAGAGGTTTTGGAGAGCTTGATTTTGATACCCTTGACTTTGGTCTTAAGAAGTGTGCCATTTCTCTTAACCTTGATGTTCTTGAAGAATTCTTCGACCTCTGGAAAGAGTATCTTACACGGTTGCTGTAGAATGAATGTGAGGCCGGCAGTGTCGAGGAGGATCAGAAGATTGCGGAAATCGTCTGATATGTCGGCAATCCCTGTGGCGACAAGTTCTGAACCTATTCCAATCTTAGAAGAGGGTGTCTTGATCTTGAGATTTGAGAAAAATCTGCTGTGGGGAAGAAGAAGGCGTGGGCTCTACAACTATTGGCAGAAGACAAAGCGTCTTTCGGCTTACTCGAGTGAGAGGATTTTGATTCGTGTACAAAATGGAAATCCGGACTTTTCTATTTATATAACCCTAATTTATTGATAATTAAGAAATAAATTAAGCTAACATACATTAGAAATGGCGGTATAAGCCTCGGGTTGCGAATAACAAAATTTGAATTGAAGAGAGAAATAGTCTTCCTAGTACTCGAGTGAATCAGAAATACTCGAGTGAAGAGTTGATGGTACTTGAATAATAAGAATAGAAGTACTCGAGTGAAAACTTAGTACTCGAGTAGTTTGAAGACTACTCGAGTAAGTTTACTCGAGTGGCTGAGAAAGTACTTGAGTAGGTTGAAGTAGTACTCGAGCGGTCTTTAGCTTACTCGAGTCAAAAAGTCTGATTTTTGACAAACTTCAACTTTTGGCAGATTTCTTGATTTCTGAACCTCTTTGTGAATCCACCTTCTCTAATCTTCTTTGTTGATCATTCCAAGTTCTATTTTGAAGAAAGAGAACTTGTTTTCGTCTAGTAGCTTCGTGAAAATATCTGCAATCTGCCTATCTGTTTGGACATACTGTAGATCTATGTCCCCATGCTCCACATGCTCCCGGATGAAGTGCTACTACAGCTCTATGTGATTTGTCTGGCTGTGAGAGACTGGGTTATTGGCTATTGCAATTGCGCTGGAAGAGTCGCAAAATAATGGAATGTTCTGAAACTTCATGTTATAATCTTCAAATTGGTTCTTTATCCATAGCAACTGTGCGCAGCAACTGCCTGCAGAGATATACTCTGACTTAGCTGTTGAGATTGCAACACAGTTCTGCTTCTTACTACTCCAGGATATGAGCCTTCTTCCAAGGAATTGGCAAGTCCCAGAAGTGCTCTTCCTGTCGTCTTTACTACCTGCAAAATCTGCATTTGAAAAACCAATTAGCTCGCAATCATTACTTCTTGAGTACCATAAGCCAAGATTTGGTGTACCTTTAAGGTATCTCAAAATCTGTTTTGCAACAGCGTAGTGAGATTCCTTAGAGTTCACTTGAAATCTAGCACATACATATGTTGAGAACATTATGGCTGGTCTACTGGCAGTAAGGTAGAGCAATGATCCAATTATGCTTATGTACTTGGTTTCATCAAAATGTTTTCCTTTATCATCCTTGTCCAGAGACACAGTTGAACCCATTGGAGTCCTCATAGAGGTTGCTTTATCCATTCCGAATTTTTTAATTAGCTCTTTGGTGAACTTAGTCTGCGAGATCAAAATTCCATCTTTAGATTGTTTCACCTAAAGCCCTAAGAAATACGTCAGCTCGCCCATACTGCTCATTTCAAACTTCCCTTGCATAAGTTTTGAAAACTTTTTGCAGAGGTTGTCCTCAGTAGAGAAAAAAATAATGTCGTCGACATAGATTTGCAATAGCAAAATCTTGCCTTTTATTTCCCTAAGAAATAATGTCTTATCTATCTTTCCCCTTGTGAACTTGTTCTCAAGAAGAAAGCTAGACACGTCTGATACCAAGCTCGAGGAGCTTGTTTCAAACCATACAATGTTTTATGCAATAAATAAACATAATCAGGAAAGTTAGAATTAACGAAACCTAGAGGTTGTTCCACATATACCTCTTCCTTTATGTCATCATTAAGGAAGGCAGACTTCATGTCCATCTGATAGACGGTGAATCCCTTGAGAGCGACATATGCTAGGAATAACCTAATTGCCTACAGCATTGCCACAGGAGCATACGTATGGTCAAAGTCGATTCCTTCTTCTTGACGATATCCATTGGCGACGAGTCTGGCCTTATTATTTATGGTCGTTCCATCCTCGTCCATCTTGTTTCGGTAGACCCACTTTGTCCAGATGACATTCTTACCTTTGGGTCTAGGAACACGCTTCCACACTTGGAAATGCTTGAACTGATTTAGTTCTTCTTCCATCGTCATTATCCACGATGTGTCTGAGTTTGCTTCCTCAAACTTCTTTGGTTCAACATGTGAGAGAAAACTCAAATATACATTCTCGTTAGTTGTACCTCAACGAGTTCTGACACCATCCCGGGGATCTCCTATGATTTAGTCCATTGGGTGATCCTTTAGATGTTTGAGCTCTAGAGTCCTTGTATCTGGATTGTCTTCAATCACCGAAGTGACTTCATCAACTTAGACGATTTCTTCATCTTGATCATCAACCTCTCCAATAGGGGTTGGAGTGGTGATCTTGATGAACTTTTCACCTTTTTCTTCATTCGGTTCATCCAAGTTAAGTTCTTTCAACTTTTTACATGCATCTTCAATGAACACACTAGAAGAGTTGCCTTGCAGCAAACTCGTCTCATCAAATACAACATGTATGGATTCTTCTACAACCAGAGATTTTCTATTAAAGATCATGTATGTCTTACTATGACTATTATACCCTATAAAAATACCTTCAAAACTCTTTTCGCTAAACTTGGTAGTATGATAATTATCATTGTTAAGCACGAAACACTTACAACCAAAAATTCTAAAATATGAGACAGTAGGTTTCCTACCATTTAGAAGTTCGCAAGGTGTATTATTGTGGTTCTTATTTATGAGTGCTCGATTTTGCACGTTGCATGCAGTGCTGATGGCTTCAGCCCAGAAGTACTCCGGAAGTGTAGCATCAATCAACATGGTCCTGCAGGCCTCTATGAGTGTTATTCCTTCTCTCAGTCACTCCATTCTATTGAGGAATGCGTGGAGATGAAAACTCGTGAAAGATACCCAAGCTTTCACAGAATTCTGTCATGGCCCCAGACTTGAAATCTGTTCCATTATCACTTCTGATTTTGACTACGGAACAGTTGTATTCATTCTAGACCTGCCTGACAAAATTAATAAAGATGTCGACGGTATCTGACTTGTGTTTCATAAAGAACACCCACGCAAAGCGCGAGTAATCATCAACGATAACCAATGTATAATCCTTACCTCCCAAACTTCTAACTTGCAGTGGACCGAACAAGTCCATATGAAGTAGATGTAAACATCTATTAGAATCTTTGCCAATAACGCTTTTAAAGGTAGCCCTTATTTGCTTGCATTTTACACATGCATGACAAGGTCTATCTTTTACGTACTTGATATTTGTGGCATCACATACTAAATTTAGTGAAAATAATTTATAAATAGCTTTCAAATTAATATGTGCTAGTCTCTTGTGTCATTGGTCACCAAGAGACGCACTATCTTTTGCTAAAAAGCACACTGGTGTAGAAGAGTCTATACAAATAAAATTTAAACAAAATATATTTCTGCTTCAAGTGCCAGATAGAATTCTTTGCATATTGTCAACCGATTTTATCAAGCACTTATCAGCATGGAATTCAACTATGTATCCTTTAGCGCAGAGCTGGCTTATGCTTATAAGATTGTGTTCCAATCCTTCAACATAAGCCACATCTGAGAAGGATACACTACCGTTAGTAATCATACCATAGCCTTTAGTGATTCCTCGACCTGAACCTCCAAAGATGACCTTTGGGCCATTCAAGACTAGAGAGTGGTTCTGAAGTAGGCTTCTTATCCCGGTCATTTGCCGAGAGCATCCACTGTCCAAATACTAGATAGGCATTTTGGTGGCCTTTGTACATACCTGTAATTACAAATCAATTTGCCTTAGGAACCAAAACATGTTTGGGTCCTTGGTCACTTGTTAGAACACTCCCCTTATGAGTATTAGCATTATGAGTGGTATTTCTCATATTGCCAACTTGAAAAGTGGCAAAATTCCTGGGATTAAACCAGCAGTCGGTGGCAAAGTGACCAATCTTGCCACAACACCAACAGTCAAACCTGTTGTATCTTTGCCTTAGATTCTCCTGCTTGACCTTTTGAGATGGTGTTCAAGTAGGGGCAGCATTTTTGGAGGAAGAAGCTTCATGGTGATGACAATCACATGATTTCTTCTCCTTCGGAGGCTTTTACACAATGGGCTTTACCTTTGGTGCTTTCTTGAAGTTATGACCATGATTATAAGGGTCATAGCTCTGAAGAATGACTTCTTCATAAGGTACCTTAAAGACACTTTCTCCAAAGTTTTTGGGGCGAGTCCATCCTTGGTAACGGGACTTGGGATCTACATAAGTAGGCCTAGCAAAGTGTCCGTAGGATGAGTCAAGATCAAACTCATTTGAAGGAAATATGACTTTCTTGAATGAAGTCTGATTTTGAGGGGCTTTCCCCTTCTCTTTGGCCAAAGCCTTCTTGGAAGCCTTATTCTTTCTTTGAGCGTTATTCCTCCTAGAAGATTTACTAGGAGGTTCAACATCGCCTTGTCCAGCACCCTTGGCCTTAGCAGAGAATTCAACAATGAATGGAAGGATAGTATTGGGCTTCGAGATACTTTCAACAAGATTCTTTTCAGCAGCAAGTTGCTCTTCCAACTCTTTGATGATTTTCTTCTTTAAGTCTAGGTGCTCAAGAGATTTATTATATTCTTCAATAGCATTATTAAAGTTCTCTCTGAGTGAGTCAGTCTTGGCAACTTCCTCTCTCAAGGTGCTCTCTTCAGCTTTTAGAGACTTTATCTCTTTAGCTTGAGTTTTCACGACTCGTCAATATTTGTCATAATCCTTGATTAACTCCTTGTACTGGGCCAAGAGTTCAGACTCATCGTCAGAAGAACTGTCCTCATGATCATGCTCAGAAACATCAGAATTAAAAAGAGGAGTGTGAGAGTTTACCTTCCCAGTGAACTGGGGCTCTTAGGGCTTCTTCTCGTGGCGACTGGACATCGAAGTCCAAGGGCAGAATGGCTTCACAACCGTGAGAAAGTTTGAAGGGGGTCTCTCCGGTGGCCGTGTTGGGGGTGGTTCTCAGAGCCCAGAACATCGAGGGAAGCTGTTCTACCCAGCTTCCTCTAAGGTTCTCCACCTTCTTCTTCAACAAATTTACAATGATCTTGTTTTCCGCCTCTACTTGCCCGTTGATTCGAGGGTGGTGGACGAAAGCAAACTTGAGGCATATTCCTAGCTCAGTGTAGAAGCTGATGAACTCTTCACTAGCAAACTGGGGTCCATTGTCAGTGACTATGGCATGTGAGAGCTCATGTAGGCATATGATCTCCCCCCATATAAAATTGAGGATCACCTTGGAGATCACTTTGGCCAGCGCCTTGACCTCCAACCACTTCGAGAAGTAGTCAATCATGACTAAGAGAAATCACCTCTGCCCACTTGCCTAAGGAAAGTGTCCGACCAAATCCATCCCCCAGATGACGAAGGGCCAAGGTTCTGCATTTCTCCTAAGCCTCTGGGCGGGCAGAAGTTGAAGTGGAGAATACAACTGACACTTTCATCATTTCCTTGCGAATTCCATTGTATTCATCCTCAGGGTTGGCCAGAAGTAGCCCTGTCGTACTACCCTTTCATCCAAGGTCTGGCCTCCCGAGTGGTGCCCACACTCGCCAGAGTGCACTTCTTGTAGGAACTTTGGAATTTTCTCCTCCGTTACACATCGTGATAGCAGCCCCAAAAGTGTCTTCCGGTGCAACCATCCTTCGTGCATCAGGTAATGAGCCAATTTGTTCTTGAAGCAGTTCCTGTCCTTGACCTCCTCTCGGGGTTTGTCTATGGTCAGGAAAGTTATGAAGGGGTCTACCCATGAGGGATGCTGATCCACCTCCATCAACTCACCCTCCTCGATTGTCGTGTGGAACAGTTCTGTCAAAGTACCTCAATCCTGTTGGATCTTATGGCGCCCTTAGAGGGGGGTGAATAAGGGTTCTTTTAATTTTTCTTAAACAATCTAAGAAACCTTTACAAGATGAATAATAACAAAGTAATAGAAGAGTGCAAATTAATACTAGCTATAAACAATAATGATATATTTCAAAAGAGTTAAATTAAATACAAAGTGTTTCTATAGAGCTAGAGATAAAGGCTCATGAAATAAATAATTTGCTAGTGTATTCGCCTGTTCTTCTACCAAGAACCGGCAGGCTAAAGTGTATCTCTCCCTAGATCTTGCTACTAGCCTCCCCCTAGATCTAACCATGATCTAGACGCTGCACACAAGGCAAAGATTTCTCCCTAAGCCACACAAGGACTTGGACGCCACTCACAAGACGCCGATTCTCTCCTAAGCCACACAAGGACCTAGATGCCACGCACAAGGCGGCGATTCTCTTCCGATTACAATGAGAAAGTAAATGAAAAATAACAAAAACAAATTGAGCACTTTAGGCTAGACACTCCCTTCAAACAAAGCACCGAAGATGCCGATGAATCCTTACTGGAGATGCTTCAAATGCTTCGCACGTGCCGTCAATCTTTCGCGCTATTTGGCCTTCTTAGGAGTATGGAGTATCTCTGAGTTCTGGAGCTCTCTAGATCGTCTATGAAGGTAAGTGCACTCCAGGTAATGAATTTCATAACTTTCTCAGAAAATGAGAGGCTTTTATATTCTGGCGCTATCGCCAGGCGATACTAGGTATCGCCATCTGGCGATAGCGGTAACCGCTGAGACGTGTCCCACGAACTCCTCATTTTCGCATCGCTCAAACATTGCGCGCCGAATCGTGCTCTATCGCCGAGCGATACCCGATATCGCCGTCTGGCGATAGCGAAATAACGGTAGCCACGATTTCGTCGAGCGTCGAGCGGAAATGCGTCAAGTGGCGCTATCGCTTGTTGGCAATACCCACTATCGCCTGGAGATATCTCCAAGCCACGATTTTGTCGAGCGTCGAGCCAAAATGCGTAGAGTGGCGCTATCGCCTGTTGGCGATACCCACTATCGCCTAGCGATATCTCCCGAGCTCAAATCTGATCCGATTCAGCATCAAAAATATATGAGATATTAACTTGTGTTATCTGCACACCAAAAACATCCAAATATCAAATATAAATAAGATTTTTTATTACCAAACTATGAAGTGTGGAATGCATGCTCCAACAATCTCCCCGTTTTGATAATAACAAATCCATTAAGAAAGAAATCATGAATGTTAAAAAAGGTTCACCCAATTTGAGTATCAAGACGAAACAAGTGTGTGTGCACAAATTGCTCCTGGATGAAACACTCCCCCTACATGTGATCTCCCCCTAAATGGAAGCATAAGGAAATTCATGTATTTTAATAAAGATGTGAAAACTAAAATAATTGTTTTTCAAACTTCGGTGAATGATTTCTTTTGTAAAGTTTCTCCCCATTTGGTATTGTCAAAAGAGATCTAAGAGTGCGGCAGAAGAGAAAGAAGGAAAAACCATAAAAGAGACTCAGATAGGGTAGGTGAGCAATGTAGTATAAATAAAATTAGTAAACAGTAACTGTGGCAACGTTCAACAAACTATATCACAAACACATACACTAGTGAAAAGTTTTGGTGAAACCGTTCTCAGTCCAATTCTCATAAGAAGAACGTTTAGAGAGGATAACGTTGTGTACATGTGAGGTGGTGTGGCGGAACTTATGCTTAGTCTTACCAAAAAAACATGAAAATGTGAATGTTAAAAAACAACATAACATAGTGGTAGACATGCAGAGCTATACTCGTACCCAAGAGGTCAGTGCACATAAGAAAGAAATTATTCACGTAAAGATCTGCACAAGACACTTTACAATTCTTTCCAAGGTGCTCAACCTCACAATGCTCGTGAATACTTATCAGGAGGGTAAGTAGTGCTTGGTGGAGCTTCCTTGTCAGCCCTTTATTATTTGAGTGTTTGCTTTTTTTTGTTGTGTGAAACAATCACCAAAGGTTTGTACTTTTGGGATTATACACTTTTGTTACTCACATTTTTTTCCTTTAGCTGAACAAAGGAGTCCGAATTCACTTGTGAGAGCATACAGAATAATTTATTATTATGGTACATGATAGTAAACTCGGATAAAGCAGAAGCCGAAAACTTGCATCACTAGTGGTTATGGTAAACACATTCACAATTCACATTTTGTAAGATGGATACATACGAAGATTTGCACAACCGTGAGTGAAATAATATTATCATAACTAAAAGATTTCTCATGCTTAGAGGCATGCGAAAACAATTACACGTGTTTAAGAATACTTAAATATGTAGAACAGATATAAGAGTGGTGAACTAGAGAACCAAGTTAGTATAAAACCCCCAAAAAACATCACATTTGGCCTAAAGCTGAGTCAGCAAGACATTTTGAAGATTCAGCAAAAATTCACTATCGTCGGGCGATACCGGGTATCGTCGGTCGGCGATAGTGGTAAAAAGGATAAAAATGGCTCATTCAGTCAAAGGCATCACACTGAAGCGTTTTTCCTGAAGACATATTGCGGAAGGCGGAGCAGAAGTCGGTGAAACCCTAAACCTAGGTATTAAAACTTGGATTTTGGCTTTAATTCTTTGGTTTTTTATGGATCTAATTGTTAGGATAGTGTAGCATGTTAGTTTAGATGAGAAATTTCCAGGTTTTAAAGTGTTAAAATTTGGTTTGGGGATCTTAAGAAACTAGGTTTTGGTTTTGTGAAATATGTGTATAGTTTCTTAAATTTAAGATGTTGGAAAAGGATTTTGAGAACTCAAACTTGCAGATCTGGTATGTTGTTTGAAGGGGGAAACCAGATCTGAAGTCGGAAATGGAAAAAAATGAATTTCCGCTATCGACCGGCGACCGTGGGTGTCGCTGGATGGCGATAGCCAAAAAAAACTTTTTTGTTTCGGAAAAAAAAAATTTATATGCTGAAATGGCTTCCAGTTCCATAGCTCGAAGAAGCACAGGGAGTGACTCATATTCATCATATCAAACATTTCTTGGAATAGAGAACGCTAACATGGGAATCGGATGGGTGATTGAATTCAACCCGGCCCGGCATGCACATATCCATGACTTGTTAGCAATGACTGGAATAATGTCAAATATTATTCCAGACACATTCTCCTCCATACTCATTCGAGAATTTTATAATTATCTCAAAGATCCGCATTTCACGGAATTGAATGGCGGAATTTGATCGAAAATTCAAGGACAGACGGTAGAAATAACGCACTATGACTTGAGAGATGAATTTGGACTAATAGAGCATGAACCCACTTTAGATGTCTAGAGAACTATCGGAAGGATAGGGATTGGACATTATTGAGTATGTTTTTGCATAGAAATTCCATCAAAACACTAATCCAATCAACGACCACCCTGACGGAGGATGCACGGCTAGTGCAAGAGATACTGAGGCATACCGTCCTACTGAAATCCGGAGATACACGTAAAATAATGACTCAACTTAGTTTTGTGACGTATATGATTTTGGAGCGAGAGCCGTTTGACATGGCGGATTTTGTCCTCTTGATAGTACGCTACTCATTCAGATTGAAAAGTCATAATTAGAAGAAATTGAACACCCTACCACTTGGAGCCGTCATCCAATGGATTTTATATAAGAAATATACGTGTATTGACCCCGAATTGTACCTCAATGATTGTATCCCATTGATATATTCGATGAGTGGAACACCTTCCATTGGCCGATCAACACGAGGAGGGTCATCAAGGAGGAGTGAACCGGGGTCCACTATCCTAAACCCGCCAATTCCTAGAGGTGGATTGTTGCGAGAAGGGTTAGACGACTTGCGAGAGTCGTTCGAAGAACATAAGAGGGATGTGAAGAAAAACTTTTTGGGAATTCAGAAATTTTTTAAATTTCTGACCAAAAGTTTGAAGTTGAAGCCCACTCTAGCCGAAGCAGCAGAATGGGAAGATCCAGTCATGGAGCCGCCCCGTACATCGACCCGCCGAGCACATCGGACACGAAGCAGCGAGCACAGTTCGGCAGATGATCAAGGAGAGACCAGTGGAGGTGACAATAGAAATTTTTGAAGATTTCACGATGGCTGGACATTTTGACACTATCGCCGGGCGACAGTCACTATCGCCGGCGACAGTGAATTTTCTTCAATTTCCTTAAAGTTTGATTTCATGCTGTAATATTATCTATTCTGTAATGGTATGTGGTATTTATTCTGGAAGAATATAAGACATGGTATGAAATGTTTAAATTGTGGTGTTTCCACTTATGATTTATGTAATGGTTATTTTTGATTAATGTTCATGATGGTAACAATGGAATTGTGTTAATTTTTTGTGTGGCTTGCGATGGTAATTTATTAATTTGACAAGTCTAGAATTCCTAGTTCTAATCGTAAGAACGAAAAATAGGAATCTGGAAGTGGTTTAGTGAAAATATCTGCATGATGTGAATCAGTTCTTATAAAATTGACTTTGATTGTATTTTGTTTTATGTGATCTCTTATGAAATGGTGATGTACATCAATGTGTTTGGACCTAGAATGATGAACTGGATTATACGTTAAGTTAATTGCACTTTTATTATCATATTTTAATTCAATGGTTTCATGAACTATACCAAAATCTTCTAATGTTTGCTTCATCCATAAAGCTTGTGCACAACAACTGCCTAGTGCTATGTACTCGGCCTCAGTGGTAGATAAAGCAACAGAATTTTGTTTCCTACTCGACCAAGAGATAAGTGAAGGGCCAAGAAAGTGACAGGTACCACTGCTGCTTTTACGGTCTAATGAACACCCAGCATAATCAGAATCAGAGAAGCCATGTAATATAAATGTATCATTATGAGGATACCACAATCCTAATTTAGATGTGCTAATAAGATATCTAAAAATGCGTTTAACTGCTTTTAAATGAGACTCTTTGGGATTAGCTTGAAATCTAGCACATAAACATACATCGAACATAATATCAGGCCTAGAGGCAGTCAAATATAATAGTGATCCTATCATTCCTCTATAAAGTGTTTGATCTATGGATATTCCACTTTCATCTTTTCCTAACTTTAATGAGACATTCATGGGGGTATTTGCTTGTTTTAGATTTTCAAACCGAAATCTTTTTAAAACATCATGAATATATTTAGATTGACAGATAAAAATTCCATCATGCTTTTGAGTGATTTGAAAACCAAGAAAATAAGTGAGTTCGCCTACCATGCTCATTTCAAATTCATTCTTCATAATTTCAATAGCACTATCACAAATTTTTTCATTTGTGGATCCAAAAATAATATCATCAACATATATTTGTAAAATGATAAGATCATCATGGATATGTTTAACAAATAAAGTACAATTAGCACTACCCATTTTGTAATCATTTTTTAATAAATAAATAGTCAATCTATCATACCATGCTCTGGGTGCTTGTTTCAAACCATACAAGGCTTTTTCTAATTTATAAACATGATCAGGAAATTTAACATCAACAAAGCCTGAAGGTTGTTCTACATAAACCTCCTCCTTAATATACCCGTTAAAAAGCAGTTTTAACATCCATTTGAAATAATTTAAACTTCTTAAAACTAGCAAATGCAAGAAATATTCTAACTGCTTCTAAACGTGCTACGGGTGTAAAAGTTTCATCAAAATCTATTCCTTCTATTTGTGAATAAACTTTTGCTATGAGTCTAACTTTGTTCCTAGTGACCCTAGATTCACTATCTAGTTTATTTTTAAAAATCCATTTAACTCCTACAACAGGATGATTTGACGGTCTTTCTACTAACTTCAAAACTTTATTACGTTCAAATTGATTAAGCTCGTCATTCATAGCTAAAAACTAAGAATTATCATTTAAAGCAGTTTCAACGCTTTTAGGTTCTATATCAGAAATAAAGCTCATATTTGGAAATAATTCACGTACGGATGAATGAGTACTTACCCCTCTTGATGGTTCTCCAATAACCAAATCTTGGCGATGATCTTTTGAAAATCTTAGTTCGCTTGGAGGCACGTATCCTTACTCTTCTTCTTCTTCTTCTTCTTGTTCAACTCTTTTTTCTTCATCTTTGTCTCCAAGGGTTTCATCATCATCCACCCTTAGTAGAGGGGAGAGCTCTTCATTTTTACCTGTATTATTAGATTCTACACAAGGAGAAAACTCATCAAATTTAACATGTATTGATTCTTCAACGATTTTAGTCCTCTTATTGTAAACTCTATAAGCTTTACTTGTAAAAGAATAACCAATAAAAATGTCTTCATCACACTTCTCATCAAATTTGCCTAGATTATCTTTAGTGTTCAAAACAAAACATTTACATCCAAAAACTTTAAAATAAGACACATTTGGTTTTTTTTGGGAAAAAAACACAAAAGATGATAATTTTAAGATGGGTCGAAGCATAACACGATTAATAACATAACAAGAAGTAGTAACAGCTTCGGCCAAAAATGATCGAGGTAATTTGTATTCAGATAGCATAGTGCGAGCTAGTTCTTGCAAAGTTCTATTTTTCCTTTCCACCACACCATTTTGTTGAGGTGTACGAGGAGTAGAAAATTCATGTTTAATTCCTAACTCATTGCAAAAAGAAACAAATTTCTCATTATCAAATTCACCTCCATGATCTGAACGAATGCATTTTATTTTTAATTCTATTTCATTTTGAACACATAAACATAATTTGGAAAATCCTAAAAACGCATCATATTTAGACGATAAGAAAACTGTCCATGTAAAGCGAGAGAAATCATCAATCAAAACAAAAGTATACTTTCAACCACCTAGACTTAGTGTATTAATAGGACCAAACAAATCCATATATATCAATTCTAAAGGCGTAGTGGTGGTAACGACATTTTTGCTTTTAAAAGAAGACTTTGTAAATTTTCCTTTTTGACATGGTGAACATAAAGATGTTAAATTTCCATGCAAAGAAGGTAAACCTTTAACAAGTTTATTTTGAGATAATTTTATGATTAGTTTGGAACTAGAATGTCCAAGACGTCTATGCCGCAAATCTAAATTCTCATTTATAGAAATAAAACACTTTAATGAAGAATGTGATAAATCATTAAATCTAATCATGTAAATATTTTGTAATCTAGGAGTAGTAATAACAATATCATTTGTTTTTGACTTAATAATTTTGTATAGGTTTGAAGATGAATCAAACAAGACGTTTAGGCCAATATCACATAATTGACATATTGAAATTAAATTATGCTTCAAACCTTTAACATATAAAACCTTTGAGATAGTAAATGATTTGTTACCTACTACTCCAATGCCGATGATTTTCAACTTTCCGTTGTCTCCAAAAGTAACTACTCCTCCTTTCTTCATCTCCAGGCTAAGGAACTTTGATTTATTGCCGGTCATGTGCTTGGAACACCCTGAGTCCAAGTACCACACGTCTTCTTTGTCCTTAGCTTGCCAACACACCTAGAAAGAGGATGTGAGTAAAGATCCGGCTACCCAAGTGGTTCCTACCATAGAATAGATGGAAGCCTTAGGCACCCACATTTATTTGACTAAGCAGTATCCCGTCTTCTTACAAGTATGTGTTGTGTGACCAAACTTATAACATTTGGCACACTTGATGAAAGAAGTCGACGGGTTTTTAAAGTAAATTTTGACCCTTTGCTGGAAGCTACAGGGATATGTGATTTATTGTTTTTAATCTGAAAAATAAATTTCCTGGAATTTTTCTTATCGCCGGCGATAGTGGATGTCGTCGGGCGATAGTGTTCAGAAGAGTATCCAAGTCCGAATTTTTCAGAACCATAGTACTGGTTTCCCAAAATCATATTTAAAGATTTCTAGCCCACTCCAAATTTGTTAGTGGCCATTTCTAAATGACGGACTTGTCCCCTTAATACATTATTTTCGGCAACTATGGGGCCGCGATGATTAGCGAAGGACTTCCTGCTGCCTTCAACTTGAGATTGAGAAAAATTGAGAGATCTCTCTAAGGCCTCTTTCTCTTTTGTAAGAGTATCAACCCGAGTCTGAGTCTTAGACAGATCTTTCTCAAGTTCCACTATCTTTGTCAAAGAGGGACAGTCCTCTTGACAAGACGCTTTCTCCTTTCCAAGAACTTTTACTTCATTTTTTAGTTTTTTTTCTTTAACTAAAACTTTATTTTCAGATTTGATCAACTTAATTCCATGCAATGTTTTATCTAAATACTCGCAAGTACTCAAAAATTCTGAATATAAATCATCATAAGTTTCAGGAGTTACCTCAGTGTCGCTCTGGACAATGCTTCCTTCATCATAAGATGAAGCGCTCTTTCTCATCAAGCACATGTTGTCCTCCTCTTCAGTTTCTAACCCTGAACTACTTGACTCCTCAGAAGTGGCTTCATCCCATGTTTCAGCCTTTAGAACTTTCTTCCTATCTTTCTTTATTTGTCGCTTCTCCTTCAGCTCTTTCAGATACTTTGGGCACTTGCTCTTTATATGGCCAATCTTCCTGCAATGATAGCATTCAGGTGGTGGTCTATCTTCATCATCCTCTCCTTCAGCTTGGGATTTTCCTTTCCTATTCCCATATTATTTCCTCTTGAAAAATTTCTTGAAAGAATTTCTTCTTTCAAGATTTCTCATAAATCTCCAGAATTTCTTTACAAACAAACTCTCTTCATCTTCATCATCACTTTCATCGGACTCGCTTTCCTTCTCCTTATTGGACTTCAATGCCAAAGATTTCTTTCTTGGCTCCAAGCTATACTCTTGTTGTTGAATCCTCAACTCTACTTCATGAGTTTTTAAGTTGCCTATGAGATTCTCAATTTGGAGAGACCTTAGATCGTGTGACTCCGAGATGACAGTCACTTTGGGATTAAACTTCGGGGGAAGCAATCTAATTATTTTCCTCACCAAATCTCCATTTGAGAAATTCTTCCCTAGATTCCTTGAGTCGTTTACTCTCTTGCTAAACCTCGTGTACATGGAGTCTATATCTTCATCAACCTCCATCTTGAACTTCTCAAACTCTGATTCTAGCTGGAAAAGGTTCGAGTCCTTTACCTGCGATGTTCCTTCATGAGTAACATCAAGAAGATTCCAAATATCATATGCAGTATCACATGCACAAATAAGGTTAAATTCAGTCCTATCTAACTAACAAAATAAAACGTTCATTGTCTTAGCGTTATTTTTACATCGAAGCTTATCAGCTTCATCCCATCTGTCCTTGGGTTTCTCCATAGAGACACTTCCTACCACAGTAATAGGGGCAGTGTAGCATGTTTCTACCATGCCCCAAACATCAATATCTAGTGCTATTAGAAAGCATCGCATTTGAGCTTTCCAATAGTTATAGTCAGTGCCCGTGAATAAGGGAGGTCTGCTTATACCTTGCCCCTCAGAAAATGCGTGCGTGTTTTGCGCCATTACTCCCGGTGGTGAAACCATTTTTGGAGTAACCTGGCTCTGATACCAAGTGTTGGATCTTATGGCCCGTTTGTAGGGGGGCTGAATAAGAGTTCTTTTAATTTTTCTTAAACAATCTAAGCAACCTTTACAAGGTGAATAACAACAAAGTAATAGAAGAGTGCAAATGAATACTAGCTAGAAACAATAATGATATATTTCAAATGAGTTAAATTGAATACAAAGTGTCTCTATAGAGCTAGAGATAAAGGCTCATCAAATAAATAATTTGCTAGTGTATTCGCCAGTTCTTCTACCAAGAACCGGCAGGCTAAAGCGTATCTCTCCCAAGATCTTGCTACTAGACTCCCCTAGATCTAACCACGATCTAGACGCTGCACACAAGGCAACGATTTCTCCTGAAGCCACACAAGGACTTAGACGCCACTAACAAGGCGGTGATTCTCTCCTAAGCCACACAAGGACCTAGACGCCATGCATAAGACGGTGATTCTCTTCCGATTACAATGAGAAAGTAAATTAAAAATAATAAAAACAAATTGAGCACTTTAGGATAGACACTCCCTTCAAACAAAGCGCTGAAGATGCCGATGAATCCTTGCTAGAGATGCTTCGAATGCTTAGCACGTGACATCAATCTTTTACGCTATTTGGCCTTCTTAGGAGTATGGAGTATCTCTGAGTTCCGGAGCTCTCTGGATCGTCTATGAAGGTAAGTGCAGTCCAGGCAATGAATTTCGTAACTTTCTCAGAAAATGAGAGGCTTTTATATTCTGGCGCTATCGTCGTGCTATACTGGGTATCGCCATCTGGCGATAGTGGTAACCGCTGCCACGTGTCCCACAAACTCCTCGTTTTCGCATCGCACAAACGTTGAGCGTCGAATCATGCACTATCGCCGAGCGATACCCGATATCGCCGTCTGCGATAGCGAAATAACGGTAGCCACGATTTCGTCGAGCGTCGAGCGGAAATGCATCGAGTGGCGCTATCGCCTGTTGGCGATACCCACTATCGCCTGGCGATATATCCCGAGATCAAATCTGATCCGATTCAGCATCAAAAATATATGAGATATTAACCTGTATTATCTGCACACCAAAAACATCCAAACATCAAATACAAACAAGATTTGTTATTAGCAAACTAGGAAACGTGGAATACATGCTCCAACACATCCCTAGGTCCGAACTTGGCCAATTGGTCGGTTGCGTCATTCTCCTCCCGGGGAACATGCCGAATAGAAAATGTTCGGAATCCTCTGATGATTCCTCTCACCTTGGTCAACTACTTCGTGAGGGTATACTCCCTTGCCTTGTAATATCCTATGATTTATGATACCACCACCAACAAATCGGCGAATACCTCCACATCCTGCACCCCTAGCTCCTTGGCCAGGCATAGACCTTCTATCACGGCCTCATACTCTGCCTGGTTGTTAGTGACCCGGAAAAGCAAGATCACTGCCTGCTGTATTATGACCCCCTGAGGCATTACCAACACTACCCCGCCCCCAGAGAATGCTTCTCTGATGCTCTGTCAACCTGCACCATCTAGGAAACCTGCTGCGATGGTCCCTCACCCTCTACCTCGATGACATAGTCGGCCAGGAAGTAGGCCACCGCCCGTTCCTTGATTGAGAGCCTTGGTACAAAAGAGATGTCGAACTCGCTCATCTCGATGGATGTTGGGTATTGCATCCACAATAGCCCAGATTTGTATGAAGTCACCCTTGAACTAAGATGAATTAAGTTTGTATTTGATGCCCTATTTAGTTGAGTGTTTGCATGACTTAATTGCCCAGTGTAGACCAATGTCAGTCTACAATGAGTCTCCAAACACAGGACCATACAATGTAAACCCTCATTGTGTGATCCATGGTGTTGACTCATGTATAGCCTCTCTACTGGGACACACTTCTTTTTCAAGCACTAAGGACAAATGAGAAAAGTTGGTTGCTGATTTTATTGAAGAATTGAAGTTTTCAGATTTTAAGAAAATACTAAGTATTTTTCTCGAGTACAATGTTCTGTACTCGAGAAGGACTAAAGTTAGTCCTTGAGTTAAACTTGTCATGATTTCGAGTTGCAGAAGTAGTTCTTGAGAAAGCAATATGCTATTCTCGAGAAGGCCTTATGTACTCGAGTACTTCATGACACTTCTTCTCGGGTTACTATCTTTTCTAGACTGAAATTTTTCTGTCTTTTTCTCGAGAAGACCATGTTTAGTTCTTGAGAAGGATATGTTTATTTCTCGAGAAGTCAGTCTTAGGCATTGAAAGCGCTGAGAGTCTAAGTCTAAAAGCATTGAGAGCGAGACTTGACTCAACGCCATTTGACAATTTTCTCGAGTAAGCCTGTTTAAAAGCATTGAGAGCGAGACTTGACTCAACGCCATCTGGGAATTTTCTCGAGATAGTCGTTTGTTCTCGAGTACCAAAGTGCTTCTTCTCGAGAACAATAATTTAATTTTCTCGAGTACTTTCCTTCATTCCCAAGACTGTTGATTTCCACCTCCATATTTTTTCTAAGTCCTTTTCTCAAGATCTTCATTATTATTCTCAAGAACCAGTAAACTTTTTCTTCAGCACAATCTTTCTTCTCGAGAACTGTTGTACTGTTTTCAAAAATTTTTCTTAAGTCCCGTCAGATGGATTTTCAAATGTCATTAGCACGTGATTGGTCCACGTGGCTATCATTTATTATGATCATTATCGTTAGGCAAGTCCTATAAAAGGTTTTTTTCATTTTCGACTAACCCTAAGAAGCATAACAAGAAATTCTAAGTATTCTGAATCCCTAATTTTCTTTCCAAATATCAGAAGTCGTCGTTGTTCATCACTCTCATCGTCGACCAGCTTTTGATCCAGTGATTCAGAGCAAGTGATTCAAAGATCAAGATATTCTACAATCGACAGATTCTCTACTTGATCTTGTAGAGTCCAGAAATTTCAGATCAGAGATCTAGCCGAGTCTTATTCAACTTATTTCTAACAGAGCATTGATAAGTCCAGTTTATATAGGGTTTTCCGGACTCATCTGGACTGGTTTTCATGGCTTTGCACTTCACTTTTTGGTTGTTTTCACTGATATTTCGTTCCTACTGCGTTTCATGTTTAGTGCACTTTTCTAGCCAATGGGTGCGCAATTTCGCATTCGATTGCTGGGGGTATGCACTTGGTGCTCCACATGGCTCGTTCCAGTTGTTTTTATTACATTTTGCTGATTGCTGGAGGGTCCTCCTCTGTGAGTTTTTATTGTGTGCAGGTGGTGCATTTTCCAAGTCTGGAATGCAGTTTTGAGGAAAACGCACGGTCGTGCGTTTTCTTAGCACATGGTCTTTAATGATCATGCATTTTGTTTGTGCAGGAGAAACATCGGGCTGAGCTCGCCGAACTGAGCTCGACGATCTTAACGCACGGTTGACGCACAGTTTCTTCGAAACCGTGCGTGAAGGAAAGGCACGGTTTTCCTGTAGCCTCACCCAGTTGCCTGCAATTTCAGCTTTCTGTCGTTTCCCGTGCATGAAGTAGAATTACTTCATGCACGGGAAGAACCGCCCATGAGTGAAGGAAATGCACGGGCCAACGCTTCTTCTTCCTCAGGGGTTATCTGGACATTAATATAGCACGGTTCACGCACGGTCGTGCGCCAGACTGTGTGTGACCATTTTTCCTGACTTTTACTATTTAAGCCGCAAATTTCTTCTGGACCGGTATATCTCAGTTTTTCCCCGCCATTTACGCCCCTTGGAGTTGGAACTCGTCCCTCCAGCCATCATTTTCTCTCTCCTCCTTGGAGGGTTGATCCGACCGCCCATTCTCCTCCAAAGAGCTTGCTAAAGCTTCGTCTCCGAACGCCATCTCCATTGCTGACCTCCAAGCTATCGTTTAAGTTCTTAGTTACAGATCTTACGAAGCTTTTCTCTCTGATCCAAGTAAGCGATCACAACACGAAGAAGACAGGTGTGAAGAAGGAAGTGGTAGCCCTTCGGGATCCCGGATACCTTCCAAAGACCGAGCTAGGATGAGGCTCGACAACCCTCGCTTCCGGTCGTAAATCTTGGAGAGCCTTCGAGTGTTTGGTTGTGTTTCTCCCCCTATTTTCTTGGATTTGCTTTAACCTGAACTTGTGCTAGTATGCTTGAGGTTTAATAACCATGTTTTGCTCAAGGTCTTGCTATGGTTTTATGTGGTGATTTCTTGATCATGATGTGTGTTGATGAGCTTCACCTTTGTTAGAGAAAGTCGTGTTTGAGCCATACTAGCGACTTCTAGATGCGCGTGTTGCGAAGAGGTGTTTACGACCCTCGATAGTTTATTCGTCTCCGCTATTACTCTTTGGAGTAATTCACCTTGGCGACGCGGTGACGGTGACCCGCACTAGATTAATGTTGCTTAGTGTAGGAAACCCAAAATCAAACCCCACGTTTTACTTAACACTTTCATTCATTTCTCTGAAAGCTGAATTCATGCTCCCAACTTGCACTCCGCATGAGATCGATACTTGGGGAAGTTACTCCCCCCTTTTATTACTAGGCCGTGAATGGTAATCTTGCCTCCAGCGCAACAAGTTTTTGGCGCCGTTACCGGGGAGTGCAACTGTTGCGTGGATTTTGTTTCTTTTGGGAAAAGTTTGTCAGTGTTTTGGTGTTTTAAGTATTTTCTTTTTGTCAGTGTTGTATGATAGATCTGAATCCTGGTGGAAGGTGCGTTGATTTGGGTGTTGATCCTGAGACTGCACGAGTGAGGAGAGCTCTCTTGCGTGCTGCTGCAGCTGAGGGAAGGATGGATGACTTGGGTCATTTGGGAAATGTCCAAGGGTTACGAATCGTTGAGAACCAGGATGTGGCATAGCCTCCCGTTAGGACAATGCGAGATTTCACTACCCCTGTAGTGGGGAGTGTTTATCCAGGGTTCCGGCCTGCCATAGCCAATAATCATTTTGAGATCAAGCCTGCGATTTTGAAAATGATTAAGAACAATACACAGTACTCGGGTCTGCCGAGCGAGGACCCTCTGCTACATTTGGCTGAGTTTTCTGAGATATGCGGTACTTTTCGCTATGCGGGCATTCCGGATGAAGTTGTGAAACTAAAGTTGTTCCATTTTCACTAAGGGATAGGGCCAAGATGTGGCTGCATACGATTGCGCCTGGCACCGTTGCCACCTGGGAAGCCTTATATTCCATGTTTTTGGCTAAGTTTCATCCTGTTGATAAAATTGTTAATGCTTGCAGGGAAATAGCCACGTTCAGACAGCTGGATCAAGAAACTCTTTCTGAGGCATGGGAGAGATTTGCGGACCTGCAGCGCCATTTTCCTCAACACGGTTGTGAGCCTTGGAATTTGGTGGAGATATTTTATTTCGCCATTGAGCCAAATTTCAGGGCAATGATCGATGCGGCGGCGGGTGGCATGATCATGAACTTATCTCCTGAAGAAGCATTGAGACTCCTTAAAGACATGACCTCCCACAACACGTACTGGACAGCAGGCAGGAATACTCCTAGAGGGGCGATAAATTTGTTTGATGTAAATGTAGTGGGGCTGCACCCTTAAACGAGCCATCCTGCCTTGGATGGTAAGATGATGTTGACCCGATCGACCCACCGCCTGCCCCTGTGATGAGCATATCGTGCCAGGGTTGTGGTAACTCTGGCCACCATGCTTATGAGTGCCCCGCGGGTGAGCTATTTGCTGACCAGGTAGGTATGGCTTGTGAAGAAAATGTTAATTTTATAAATAATCAAAATCGTGTTGTGCCTTACAATAATACTTATAACCCTAATGCGAGAAACCATCCTAATTTCTCGTGGAACCAAAATGCGTGTAGTCAAAGATAGCAGGGGGCCAGCATCAATTCGATGCTCAGGCTTCTGGTAGCCAGCCGCGGCTGTCTCAGCCTGGTTATAATCAGAATTTGAAAGGGACGCGCAAGAGCGCGTTAGAGGAGATGATGGAAAAGTTTGTTGAAATGGCCCAGTCGAATATGGCTACTCAGACTGCTTCCATGAGAAATTTGGAAACGTAATTGGGATAATTGGCCCACGTATTTTCTGAGCGCACCCGTGGCACTCTTCCTAGCGACACGACGAAGAATCCCCTGAGCAGGGGAAGAGTGTTGAGAATGTGGGGGAATGTAATGCCCGCAAAATGGCTGTTAAATATGAGATTAATGCCATAGAAACTCTAGCGATATGTGATTCTGGTTCATCTTGCAACATTCTTGCTTTGCAAGATGTTTAAAAGCTGAATTTAAATATCGAATCTGATGGAAGGAAATCCTTAATGCGAGTTGATGGATCTGTGGTTGAGACCAATGGACAGGTGAAGGGTGTAGAAGTGATTTTGAAAGGGGTGGTTGTCTTCATATACTTTCAAGTGCTTGGACCCAGGGGTAACATGTCAAAACCCATCCTTGGGGTCCCCTTCCTTAAAGCCAGTGAGGCGACGTTGCCTTTTGATGCTAGTGGCGTCACTGTTGCGCCCAAAGTTAATGCACCTTTAACACCTTCGCCTCCTCACTTAATTTTTGTTGACCTCGTAAAACCAGAGAACTTAACTATCGTGTCATCTAATGATGTTTCTAGTGGTGTCAAGGCAGATTTTCAATCGACGGGAGAAGAACAGGCTGAGGAAGTTTTTAAAATGCCAATGAAAACTAAAGGGAAAAAAGTGACACAGGTCCTTGATGTAATGCATGATGCTGCTGCAAAGATGGATGTGTTGTGTACGTCGGATGTGGGCGTGTAGAATTTCGATTTAAAAACTGTAAATTGTTTGGCGAAAGTCTGTAAAACTATGAAACAGGTAACATGGACTGATCTTTCACCCTCAGCGGGTGAAGAAAGGATGTCCCCGATTTTGGATGTTTATCTAGCTGCTGAAGAGCTGGGTGTGACCTTACCGCCTTAGCACTCCTCTTCTGTGGAATTAAAATGAAAAGAGTTGCTTCTGCGCAAAGAGGAGAGTTTTGCCCGCAGGCGCGAGATGGAGGAGGGTATGGGCAAGGGAGACTTGTCTTCCTTGGGCCCTAAAGCTTTCCTCTCTTCCTCATCTCACGTGTCTGGGGGGATCTATCACAAATCGACGTTTAGCTGAAAAGTGAGGGATCTCTGGGGCCATCTCCATTTGTCTTGTTGTTGCTTGCGTTTTATTTGCTTAATGTTGTGTGTGACTTTGAATTGTCTTTCTCTGTGTATTAAACTTTTGCTACCTGAACATTATATAAAACTGTTAATACAGGTATTTGGTCCACCTTAAGGACGGTAAAGAAAAAGTCTTATGGGAGACGACCCAATTTAGCTACGTTTAATTTGTTTATTTAGCTTTTTGAGTGTGCATGCCTATTATTTGCTTGGATGGAGATGTGCTTCTTGCAGGTGAATTAGTCTAGGCCGTGGGCTTATTGATCAAGTTTAAAGCCAATCTTTTGGCATGCTCATCATCTGAGCATTGGGTAACTTCTCCCCTTATCTCATTTTGATTTTAACTTCAACATATTTTGCGGTGCTTCTTTGCTTAAGTCTAGGGGAGAGCTTGTCAATGTTACCTTGGCACGTGCACTTCATTTGCATACCAGTAGTTCTTTTAATTTATTTGTTTACTTCATTGCATTGCGCATCGTTGCACCCACATGAGCGCGTACTTAACTTTTTATGTACGGCGAGTCAAACTTGTTTCTTTCGTTAGATTTATGAAAATTACCTTGCTAACATAGGATTGTGAGACGGGGTAAAATGTTGACCTTACTGTGCTCCTAGTTGAGTGCTCTCGTCTCGTGTAGAAATTAGAGTAGAATTAATTTTTCTGCAAGCTTTTAGTTTTATATTTTTCTAATTGCGTAAATTCTTTTTATTCTACTCAAAAATTGTTGAATTTGGTGTGAATCCGACGGTAGCTTAGGGATGTGTGTAGACAGTCGTTAGATTCATATTGCTCGAGTCGGGAGGATGGATAGTCTTTCTCGTTGGCTAAGAACTTGCCCAAGCTACTCTCAAAGTTTTGGTGCATGGTTTGTTAAGCGTGAGCATGATGTAGGCCATCATTTTGGCCAGGTTGAGCTTTGTAAACGTTCCTAACATCTTATCCTCGCTAGCCCCGTTGTGCCTACCCCTTCTTTCATTCAGCTCCTCTTTTATTTCACCAAAGCCTAGCAACCGACCCTAGTCGTACACCCAAGTCTAGCTTTACTGTTTTCTAATTTCAGGATGGGGGTGTTGATGCGGTGTTGTTCTTTGTGAAATATGTGGTTGTGCTCCCATGAATTTATTTGCTGGAATTGTGTAAAAGGAAAAGATGAATTAAGAAGAAAATTTATAAAAGGAAATTTTGAAAAACAAAGAAAAAAGAGAAAAGGAAGAGTATAGCTAAAAATCTAATTTGAGTTAATATAATTTTTTTGGAGTAGGCGTTACGCACACCCGTATTTTAAAAATTATGTCTGGGGGTGTGGTGTACCCACGTGTTTTGTGGGTAGCGGGTAGACTCTTTTTGTGCTAGATTAGTTGGATTTTGTGCGTAGCCTTCGTTTTTATCCTTGATTACCTCGCCTTTACCCAAGCCCCATTACTACTTGAAGTCCTGCAGACTCACGCTTAAAGCAAACTAGTGTCATGGAGAGAGTGTTAACGGGCAAGCATATGGTCACCGACATTGGTGGATTCCTTTAGAGGTTGTCCCGAATCCCGATCTTTGGCAATACTCGCCTTATTGGTTAGTCTATTTTGTCCCTACGCGTGGCCTGAGGATTCACCGCGATTCTTTTTTTGAGTAGTCATAGAATTTTTGTTACGTAGGCTGAAAAGTATAAATTATTTTGTATGCCTAGAAATTTTCTCTACTATAATTTTACGCCCGCGAGCATGCGACTTCGCATGGTAGTTCGGATCATAATTACTGTGGTAGTTAGTTATTTTTCTAGTCTGCAAGGATCTTCTTTGCTCGGGACGCGCAAATAGGTAAGTCTGGGGGTGTGATGAGTCCCGTTTATATAGGGTTTTGCGGACTCATATGGGCTGGTTTTCATGGCTTTGCACTTCAATTTTCGGTTGTTTTCACTGATATTTCGTTCCTACTGCGTTTCACGTTTAGTGCACTTTTCTAGCACGTGGGTGCGCAATTGCGCATTCGATTGCTGGGGGTATGCACTTGGTGCTACCCAGGACTCGTTCTAGTAGTTTTTATTGCATTTTGCTGATTGCTAGAGGGTCCTCCTTTATGAGTTTTTATTATGTGCAGGTGGTGTGTTTTCCACAAGTCTGGAATGCAGTTTTGAGGAAAACGCATGGTCGTGCGTTTTCTTAGCACACGGTCTTTAATGATCGTGTGTTTTGTTTATGCAGGAGAAATGTCGGGCTGAGCACGATGAACTGAGCTCGACGATCTTAACGCACGGTTTCTTCGAAACTGTGCGCGAAGGAAACGTACGGTTTTCCTGTAGCCTCACCCGGTTGCCCGCAATTTCATCTTTCTGTCGTTACCCGTGCGAATTACTTCACGCACTGACGGAACCGCCCGTGCGCAAAGGAAACGCACGGGTCAACGCTTCTTCTTCCTCAGGCGTTATCTGGACATTAATATCGCACGATTCACATACGGTCGTGCGCCAGACCGTGCATGACCATTTTTTGACTTTTACTATTCAAGCCGCAGATTTATTCTGGAGCGGATATCTCAATTTTTCCCCGCCATTTCTGCCCCTTGGAGCGGGAACTCTTCCCTCCAGCCATCATTTTCTCTCTCCTCCTTGGAGGGTTGATCCGGCCACCCATTCTCCTACAAAGAAATTGCTAAAGCTTCGTCTCTGACCGCCATCGCCATTGCTGACCTCCAAGCTACCGTTTGAGTTCTTAGTTGCAGATCTTGTGAAGCTTTTCGCTCTAATCTGAGTCAGCGACCATAACACGAAGAAGACGGGTGTGAAGAAGGAAGTGACAGCCCTTCAGGATACTGGATACCTTCCAAAGTCTGATCTAGGACGAGGCTCGACAACCCTCGCTTCCGGTCGTGAATATTGGAGAGCCTTCGAGTGCTTGGTTTTGTTTCTCCCCCTATTTTCTTGGATTTTCTTTAACCTGAACTTGTGTTAGTATGCTTGAGGTTTAATAACCATGTTTTGCTCAAGGTCTTGCTATGGTTTTATATGTTGATTTCTTGATCATGATGTGTGTTGATGAGTTTCACCTTTGTTAGAGAAAGTCGTGTTTGAGCCGTTCTAGCGACTGCTAGATGCGCGTGTTGCGAATAGGTGTTTACGACCCTGGATAGTTTGTTCGTCTCCGCTAATACTCTTTGGAGTAATTCAACTTGGCGACGCTGTAACGGCGAACCGCACTAGATTAATGTTGCTTAGTGTAGGAAACCCAAAATCAAACCCCTCGTTTTTACATAGCAATTTCATTCATTTCTTTGAAAGTTGAATCCATGCTCCCTACTTGCACTCCGCATGAGATCGATACTTGGGGAAGTTACTCCTCCCTTTTATTACTTAGCCGTGAACGGTAATCTTGATTCCAGCGCATCAAGAATCAAAGTTCAAGGAAAAAGAAAGGCAGAAGTTTTCAGATTCTAGAGGAAAAAAACTATTTGTGTTTCTGTATATTTCATTTTATTCTTATAGGAGATTATTCTCCGAGTGTAGGAGCTTTGCACTCCGAGTTTTTGTAGGAAGTTTTCTCTTCCGAGTGTAGATCTTGTTTTATGGATCGAGTTGTAGGAACTTTTGTTCCGAGTGGTAGGATTGTTTTCAATCCTAGGTTAGTGGAGTAGCTGAGTCTAGTACTTTGCCAAAGTTGTCTATTGAGTTATACAAGAATGAACAAAGCCAAGGATTTTGCTAAGCTTCCTTTGTGCACAAAGACCAACTTTCCCATGTGGAAAGAAAGGATTAAATTTTTCATGGAAGCAGTGGATCCAAGGATCTTTATGTTTGTTGAAGAAGATCCTTATATTCCCATGATGGTCTCCATTATTGATCCCACCAAAAATGTTCCTGAGAACTTAATTGATCTTAATAAGGATGAGATTGCACTTGTCTCTTTAGATAAGAAAGCCAAAAATATCCTCGCAAGTGCAATCGATCATTCTATGCTACAGAACCTGATTCACTGTCAATCCTCTAAGGAAATGTGGCAGTCTCTTATCATCTTGATGGAAGACACTGAAGAAGTTAGGGATGACAGAAGGTCCCTACTGAATCAAAAATATGAAGCATTCCGACAAGGACCCAAGAATTCTATTGCAAATCCCTTTGAAAGCTTCTTTAAGATTGTTAGCGGCCTAAAAGTATATGGTCGAGTCTTCACTAATGGATAGTTGAATGATAAGTTTCTGAGGTCCCTGACTAAGGAATGGGCAACAAAGTCTGTGCTATCCGGGAATTTGGTAAGCTGGCAGAGACTGACCCTCAAAATCTCTTCGGAAAGCTTATGTCCTATGAGCTGCAAATTAATTCAAGAAAAGCTGAAGAAGAGAAAAGCCGGTTTTCATCCAAGGAGAATTCTGTTGCACTGAAGGCAGACAGCTCAATGAAAGCAAAAGCTGCATCACCTGCTCCTGCACAGGAAGATAGTGAAGATGAAGTTTCGGAGCCAAGCACCTCAGGATCAGAGTTATATGAAGGAGAGTTTTCTCTTCTTTCAAGGTAGTTCAAGAAATTCTTGAACAAGAAGAAACAATGGAGAGGCAAAGATGTCTCATACAGAAGATCACGTAATTATGGTGATCGACACAAGAAAGGCTCAAGTAGCCAAGACAGGTATCATACAAAACAGAACAAACATATTTCTTCTGATATTGTTTGCTATTATTGCAATAAGCCAGGTCACGTTATCACGGATTGCCCTCATAAGAAGAAGGAGGGTATAAGAAAAGAGGAGAATAAATCTTCATATAACAAGAAGAGAACTGAAAGAAGCCTAGTAGCCAAAAAGGGTCAGAATCTCAGCGACTCTGACTCATCTGAGTCAAGTGAAGAAGTGGAAGCCTACTCTGGGCTGATGGCACAAATAGATGATGAAGTAGAACCCCAGTATACTGGGAAGATAAACTCTCATACTCCTCTCTTTGAATCAGATGCTTATGATCATGATCATGAGGACTGCTCTTCTGACGATGAGTCTGAACACATGTCCCAATATAAAGAGTTAATCGAGGCTTACGACAAGTGTCGAAGTGTCATGAAAACTCAATCCAAGGAGATTAAATCTCTCAAGGCTGAAGAGAGCACTCTGAGAGAGGAAGTCTCCAAGACAGACTCACTCAGAGAGAATTACAATGCTGCTATTGAAGAGTATAATATGGCTCTCGAGCATCTAGATCTGAAGGAGAAGATCATCAAAGAATTTGAAGAACAACTTGCAGCAGAAAAGAAACTTGTTGAAAGTTTCCCCAAGCACAAGACTATCCTTCCTTTTATTGTTGAATTCTCAGCTCTGGCCAAAGGTGCTTGCTTAGGCCATATTGATGCTCCTAGTAAATCTTCTAGGAGAAATAAGGCTCAAATAAAGAATAAGGCGGCCAAGAAGGCTTTGGACAAGGAGAAGGGGAAAGCTCCTTAAGATCAGACTTCATTTAAAAAGGTTATCTTTCCAACAAACGAGTTTGATCTTGATTCATCCTACGGTCACTTTGCTAGACCTACTTATGTAGAGCCCAAGTCTCATTACCAAGGATGGACCTGTCCCCGGAACTTTTGTGAAAGTGTCTTTAAGGCACCTTATGAGGAGATTACTCTTCAGAGCTATGGCCCTTATAATCATGGTCATAACATCAAGAAGGCACAAAAGCTAATACCCGTTGTGGAAAAGCCTCTTAAGGAGAAGAAGTCATGTGATTGCCAGCACCATGAAGCTTCTACCTCCAAGACTGCTGCCCCTGCTAGAGCATACTCTCAGAAGGTCAGGCAGGAGAAATTTAGGCAAAGATACAACAGATATGACTGTTGGTGCTGCGGCAAAGTTGGTCACTTTGTTATTGATTGCTGGTTTAACTCCAGAGATTATAAAACTCCTCAAGTTAACATTGTGAGAAAGACCACTCATAATGTTAATACACGTAGGGGGAGTATGCTAACTAGAGACCAAGGACCCAAATGAGTTTGGGTTCCTAAGGCAAACCTATTTGTGATTGCAGATATGCCCAAAGGACACCAAAACTCCTATCTGGTTTTTGGACAGTGGATGCTCTCGGCATATGATCGAGACAAGAAGCCTTCACCAGAATTATTCTCCAGTCATGAACGGGCCAAAAGTCATCTTTGGAGGTTTTGATAGATGAATTACAATAGGCTACGATATGATTATGAATGGTAGTGTATCCTTCTCAGATGTGGATTATGTTGAAGGATTGGAACACAATCTCATAAGCATAAGCGAGCTCTGCGATAAAGGATACATAGTAGAATTTCATGTAGATAAGTGCTTGATAAAATCGGTAGACAATTTGGAAACGATTCTTTCAAACACTCATAGTAGAAACATATTTTGTTTGAATTTTATTTGTATAGATTCTTCAGCGCCAGTGTGTTTTTTGGCTAAAGATAGTGCATCTCTCGGTGACCAATGGTACAAGAGACTAGCACATGTTAATTTCAAAACCATAAATATTTTTTTGTTCTTTTAATTTAGTACGTGATGCCCCAAATGTCAAGTGCGCTAAAGATAGACCTTGTCACGTATGTGTAAAAGGTAAGCAAACAAGGGCTACCTTTAAAAGTAGTATTGGAAAAGACTCTAATAGATGTTTACATCTAATTCATATGGACTTGTTCGGTCCACTGCAAGTTATAAGTTTTGGTCGTAAGGATTATACATTGGTTATTGTTAATGATTACTCGCGCTTTGCGTGGGTGTTCTTTCTAAAACATAAGTCAGATACTTTTGATATCTTTAGTAATTTTGTCAGGCAGGTCCAGAATGAATACAACTGTTCTGTAGTCAAAATTAGAAGTGACAATGGAACAGAGTTATGGTCTGCGGCCATGACAAATTTTGTGAAAGCCTATGTATCTTTCATGAGTTTTCCTCTACTCGTACTCCTCAGCAAAACGGAGTAGCTGAGAGAAGGAATAGAACACTCATAGAGGACTACATGACCATGTTGAGTGATGACTCACTAATAGAATAATTCCGGGCTAAAGTCGTCAACATTACATGTCACGTGTAAAATCGAGCACTCATAAACAAGAACCATAATAAGACACCTTACGAACTACTAAACGGCAGGAAGCTGACTATTTCATATATTAGAATCTTTGATTTTAAATGCTTCTTCCTTAACAATGGCAAGTATCACACTACTAAATTTAGCAAAAAGAACTTTGAAGGTATTTTTGTAGGATATAGTAGTCATAGTAAGTCATACAGTATTTTTAATAAGAAAACTCTGGTTGTAGAAGAATCTATTCATGTTGTATTTGATGAGACGAACTTGCTGTAAGGCAGCTCTTCTAGTGTGTTTTTTGAAGATGTAGGTTCAAAATTAAAAGAATTAAACTTGGATGTGCCAACTGAAGAGAAATATCAAAGGTTCATCAAAATCACCACTCCAACCCCAATTGGAGAGGTTGATGACTGTGATGAAGAAATCATTCAAGTTGATATAATCACTCCTGTGGTTGAAGAAGCTCCAGATGCAAGGACTCTAAAGCTCAGACATTTGAAGGATTATCCAATGTACCAAATCATAGGAGATCCCTGGGATGGTGTCAAAACTCATAGAGGAGCAACTAATGAGAATTAATATTTGAGTTTTCTCTCACAGGTTGAACCGAAGAAGTTTGAGGAAGCAAACTCAGACGCATCATGGATTATGGCAATGGAAGAAGAGTTGAATCAATTCAAGCATTGCCAAGTTTGGAAGCTTGTTCGAAGACCCAAAGGTAAGAATGTTATCAGAACAAAATGGGTCTACAGGAATAATGTGGACGAGGATGGGACAATCTATAGAACAAGGCTAGACTCGTCGCCAAAGGATACCGATAAGAAGAAGGAATCGACTTCGACCAGACGTATGCACCAGTGGCAAGGCTGGAGGCAATCAGGTTGTTCTTAGCATATGCTGCACTCTAAGGTTTCACTGTCTATCAGATGGATGTGAAGTATTCCTTCCTTAATGGTGACATAAATGAAGAGGTGTATGTGGAACAACCTCCAGGTTTCGTTGATTTTAACTATCCTGAACATGTCTATCTTTTATTTAAGACATTATATGGTTTGAAACAAGCTCCTCGAGCATGGTACGAGACGGTGTCTAACTTTCTTCTTGAGAATAAGTTCACAAGAGAAAAGATAGATAAGATATTATTTCTTAGGGAAATTAAAGGCAAGATTTTGCTAGTGCAAATCTATGTCGACGACATCATTTTCGGCTCTACTGATAATAACCTCTGCAAAAGGTTTTCTAAATTTATGCAAGGGAAGTTTGAAATGAGCAGTTTGGGAGAGCTGAAGTACTTCTTAAGACTTTAGGTGAAACAATCTGAAGATGAAATTTTCATCTCTCGGACGAAATTAACCAAGGAGTTGATTAAGAAATTCGGAATGGAGAATACAACCTCCACGAGGACTCCAATGGGTTCAACTATGTCTCTAGACAAGGATGAGAAAGGGAAACCTTTTGATGAAACCAAGTACAGAAGAATAATTGGATGCTTGCTGTATCTTACTACCAGTAAACCGAATATAATATTTTCAACATGCGTGTGTGCTAGATTTCAAGTGAACTCTAAGTAATCTCACTACACTGCTGCAAAAGCGGATTTTGAGATACCTTAAAGGTACAACAAATCTTGGCTTTTGGTACGCAAGAAGTAATGATAGCGAACTAATTAGTTTTTCAAGTGCAGGTTTTGCAGGAACTAAAGATGATCGAAAGAGCACTTCTGGGACTTGCCAATTCCATGGAAGGAGGCTCATTTCATGGAGCAGCAAAAAGCAAAAATTGTGTCGCAATCTCAATGGCCAAGTCAAAATACATTTCTGCCAGCAGTTGTTGTGCTCAAATGCTTTGGATAAAGAACCAACTGCAAGATTACAGCTTGAAAGTCAAAGACATTCCTTTATTTTGTGACTCCTCCAATGCGATTGCAATAACCAACAACCCAGTCTCTCACAGCCGAACAAAGCATATAGAGCTGCGATACCACTTCATCTAGGAGCATGTGGAGCATGGTGACATAAATCTCCAATATGTCCCAAAGCGGCTGGACGAGGCCAAGTTCTCGTTCTTCAAAACAAAACTTGGCATGCTCAGTAAGGATGAAGAAGAATGAAGAAAAAAGTGACAAGCCATTTCAAGTTCTGGTCTTACTTCAAAATTAAGAAATTTTCAAAGGATGGACTTCATTTCTCGGGTACATCACTTGTACTCAAGAACAACAGACTTACCTCTCGAGAACAAAGAACCTAAATCTTGAGAACTAAAGTTCTACTCAAGAACATGGAATGCTCTACTAGAGAAATCAGAAATCTCTACTCGAGAACATGAAGGATTCTACTCGAGTGTAAATATACCTCTTCTCGAGAACAAATAATCCACTTGAGAATTCTGGTGTCCAACTGCTCTTCAACTTCAAAATTTTTCATATCGGCACCCAGGCACTTAACCGCCTAATTCTGAGTATTTTTAATGTTATTTATATCATTTAGCATCAAAATTAAAGGTAAATATAAATAGACTTAGGTTCAAGAAAGTTTATTCCCGATTTCAAAAGCCCTTCTCTCGAGAATAGTCTCTTCATCTTCCCTGTCTCCGCCGTCTGCTGCAAGCCTGTTTCTCCATTCACCGGCTAGAAAAGATCAATTTCTCCACATCAATGGCTTCGCCTTCCAAACTTGGGATCGACAGTGAACTGATTTCTACCGGGATTGTCGAGATCGCTGATGACTTCAAGAATGTCCTCATTCTTCTCGATACCGCTGCTTTGTCTTTTGTTCTTGAACATCCGTGTAAGATACTAACTTCTGATGTCGAACAGTTCTTCCAAAACGCAAAGGTTAAACGCAATGGCAAGGTACTCAAGTCTAAGGTTCAAGATATTAAGGTAAAAATGACTGCCCTCTCTATTTCATAGTTTTTGCAACTCCCTATCATAAACATGGAAGATGATCTGAAAGAGATTGATTATGAGAGAGCATACAGTATCTGTGGGATTCTTTGACTTAATGACTGTAGTGATTTGTAGAAAGAAATTCCAGTGGGTCATGATGCTTTTTGAGAAAATTAAGGCATGCATTAAGAATCCCAACTATGGCAGGATTCTTTCTCTCTACCTTAACCAAATGAATCCAGAAGTTTTCTCCATGAAAAAGGGCACAACCCTCCACCATATGAAGAAGGTTTCCATTGCCTCCATCCAGAGATGGGAGGTTAAATTGCAGAAAACTGACAAAGATACTAAGGAAATTGAAGATGTGGACAGGACACCATCTCCTCCTTATCATCAGATAACTGACCCAGTTATTTAGGGGGAGCCTACACCATCTGTTCAAGATCAGCCCACTCCAACCCCTGGTGCAGCTTCAACAGAAATCCCTCCTCAAGTCACTACACCTGCTGCTATAGCAACTCCACCTAAAGTTATTCCTCATGCTGCTGCTGCACCCTCAGTTCCATCCATATTTGCTGCTACCACTTCCCCTCTGCTACATACAGAAAACACGGATTCTCCTATTGCTTAAATTCCAGATAAAGACTACATGACTGATGCTCAGATTCAAGAACAGCTTATTTCTACTGATGAAGACATAAACAGGATGATAGAGGAACTATCCTCCAAAGAACCACTTTTCTCTGTTACTGAAGATCATCCTTCATTTCCTACAACATCTCCAAAGTCTCCAGAACCATCTCCTCAAGCTGAAAAGTCTCCTATACAAGAACCAGAAAAATCTCTTGAAGGTATACATGATGATGAAGTTATTTCTGTACATGATTCTGATGATGATATTCCAGTAGAAGTGGCTGAACCACCCCATCCAAACCTTCATTTCAAGATTCCCTCCATACTACCAATAGATGCTGAATATGAGGACAACACTGTCAATAAGAAATTAGCTTCTACCTCCACAGTTGTAATTGAAGAAATTACTCCATGGACAGCCCCTGTTGTGCCTCCTCCCTCCACTCAATTTACAATACTTCCTGAAGATAATATACTAAACAAAATTAAAGCTATGCTAGCTGCCCAGAGAGAATATTTTGATTCTTCTCTAAAAATTGTAATTGAGAAAGTAAGTGCATTAGAGAAAGAATTGAGCCATGGATTTGCTAAAATCCAAAACAACACAGATGAATTTAAAAGGCTCTTGCAAATAGGTGGAAAAGCAATAAATCATACAATCACAAGCAGTGGTAATGTTATGGAACAATCAGTTACCCTTGCTAATAATCAAATTCAGCTAGACAAGAGAGCTGAAGAAAGGAATTTCAAAACTTGTGAAGAAGTTGGAACATTTAAAGAAGATGTAATTAACACCCTCTTCTTAAAAGTCAGAAAGGGGGGGGGGATAAAGTTATAGAACACTTGAAAAAACAAGCTCAGACTATGAAAAATCAGTGGGAAGATTAACTGAAAGACATCCAGACACCTGTATTGAAGGAAATCAAAATTAATAAGTAGTATATATATGACACTACTATATGGATGCATAATCAACTATTTCCTGAACTAGCAATGGATCCTTCTGCCCCTTCTCTTGCTCACCTGGATGAGAACAAGCCGACATTTTCTCCACCTCCAGAATATTTTTAGGGACCACCTCCAGATTACTTTGAAGGACCACCTCCTGATGTATATGAATAGGTTTGGGAATCAGAACAAGCAGGTATGCCTCCTCAACCTCCAGAAATTCAGAAAGCCAAAAGAAGGAAATATGGGGATGGAGCCTCAGCCAGCAGATCAACTCTATATCCTGATCCTGACAAAAGGAAAAGACCTCAAGAGTTGTTGGGTATTGTATCCATGATAACCCAGATTTGGTGAAGTCATCCTTGAACTAAGATGAATTAAGTTGTATTTGATGTATTGTTTGAGTTATATGTTTGCATGACTAAATTGCCAAGTGTAGACCAATGTAAGTCTACAATGTGTCACCAAACACAGGACCATACAATATAGTCCCTCATTGTGTGATCCACGGTGTTGACTCATGTGTAGCCTCTCTATTGGGATACACTTCATTTTTCAAGCACTACGATTGTTGGTGAAAGATGTGTTGTTGATTCCATTGAAGAAAGGAAAATCCTCATGAAGGAAAATATTCTAAGTGTTTCACTCGAGTAGAAGTCTAAGTACTCAAGTTGAACCTTAGATGTACTCGAGTGAGTTAAGTCTATTTCTCGAGTAAAGAAAATGGTTCTCGAGTAGTTTAAAACTAGCTCTTGAGTGGCCAAGTCCATTACTCGAGTAGACTTCTTCTCTTTCTCGAGTAAACAGTTTTTCCCTATCAGAAAACATTATAAGTACTTTACTTGAGTAGTCAAGTTCACCACTCGAGTAGATGAACACTTTGTCTCGAGTGATAGAAGGAAGATTCTCGTGATGTATTTACCCCACTCGAGTAGTTCAGTTCATGTACTCGAGTAGTCTTTCTACTTCTCGAGTAGTCCAGCTCCAATACTTGAGTGACCAGATTTTAACTCTCAGAATTTTTCCAAGTCTTATACTCGAGTAGTAAAATTCCTGTACTAGAGTAGTCAATCTACTTCTCGAGTAGTCAAGCTCCAGTACTCGAGTATCCAGATTTCTTCTCCCAAAATTTTCGCTAAGTCTTTTTCTCGAGTAGTTCATCTCCACCTCTCGAGTAACATTTCTGGCATTCGAGTGATTCTTATCCCACTCGAGTGATTACGAATTTTGTTCATAATTTCCTCAAGGACTTCTTCTTGAGTAGTCTATTACTATCCTCTCGAGAACTCAGTCTAGCACTCGAGTAACTCTTTCTTCACTCGAGTAATTCAGTCTGTTTTTCTAGAGAATTCGCTAAGTCCATAACTGATGGGATTTTTAAATGCCTTGACGTGATTGTTCCACGTGTACGTCATTAATGCTAATTATGACTGTTAGGGAAATATTATATAAGGTCTTGTCAAATCGACTAACCCTAACAAGCGCTGAAAAGAATATTCTAAGTTTTCTTAATCCTAATTTCTCTTTCCTAAATCGGATGCCCCCGCCGCTCATCTTCCTCATTGCCAAGGGCTGCCGATCCAGGATGATTTAGAAAGGTTGACTTGCAGATCAGATACTCTTCCATCTACAGATTTTCTCTCTGATCTTGTGAGTCAAGAAGTTTCAGATCCAGATCTAGCCGAGCGTCTTCTTCAATAATTTCTGATAGAGCCGCAAAGTTCAAAGGAAGAAGACCTTGGCCGACATCTCCAGATCTGAGAAAAATTTAGTTTGTATTTCAAATTCTCAATTTTTTCTTGTAGGAGATTATTCTCCGAGTGTAGGAGCTTTGGTCTCCGAGTTGTAGGAAGTTTTTATCTTCCGAGTGTAGATCCGTGTTATGGATCAAGATTATAGAAACTTTGTTCCGAGGCGTAGGATTGGTTTTCAATCTGAGATAGTGGAGTAGCCGAGTCTAGTGCTTTGCTAGATCGGTGAGTGCAAAGTGGATGTACCCAAGGTTGGGGAACTACTATAAATCTCTGTATCCTCTGTGATTGCTTGGTAAATTTTTGTGTGCATAGATCTCTAATTTTTTTATTCCGCAAAAAGACGCACAACTCACCTATTCACCCCCCCTATAGGTGATTTAGGTAGACAACTGAATAACTTTCAATTGGTATCATAGGCAGGTTGATCATTAAAAGTTTAACATCTTGATCAGATCCGTCCCTAGTTGTCTTTTTAGATTATCCAAGCATGGACAAGGCCAAAGATTTTGCCAAGCTTCCCTTATGTACTAAGAACAACTTTCCCATGTGGTAGGAGAGGATCAAGTTTTTCATGGAAGCTGTGGATCCAAGGATCTTCATGATCGTTGAAGAAGGTCCTTACATTCCTATGACCATCTCCATTATAGATCCAACAAAGAAAGTTCCTAAGAAATTGATGGATCTCGACAAAGATGAGATTGCACTTGTGTATTTAGATAAGAAGACCAAGAATATTATAGCAAGTGCAGTTGATGACTCCATGTTGCAGAACTTGATCCACTGCCAGTCTGCTAAGGAGTTGTGGCAGTCCCTCATCACCTTGATGGAAGGCACAGAAGAAGTTAGAGATGATAGAAGATCCCTTCTGAATCAGAAATATGAAGCCTTCCGAAAGGACCCAAGGATACCATTGCTGACACTTTTGAAAGCTTCTTCAAGATAATCAACGGCCTAAGGGTCTACGGCCGAGTCTTCACTAACGAAGAACTAAATGATAAGTTCTTGAGATCCCTGACTAAGGAATGGGATAATAAGATTTGTGTAATTCGGGAATTTGGAAAGCTAGCTGAGATAGACCCGCAGAATCTCTTCGGAAAGCTTATGTCCTATGAGCTACAACTTAATACAAGAAAAGCTGAAGAAGAGAAGAACAGGTCCTCTTCTAAGGAGAAGTCTATGTATCTCAAGGCAGACACCTCAAGGAAGTCAAAGGATGCCTCTCCTGCCCCAGCACAGGAAGTAAGTGAAGAAGAAACTTTGGAGACAAGTACCTCAGGCTCAAAACTATCTGAAGGAGAGTTCTCCCAACTCTCACGACAGTTCAAGTAATTCTTGAACAAAAAGAAGCAATGGAAAGGAAAGGATGCCTCCTATAGAAGATCATGCCATGATGGCGATCGACACAGAAAAGGCACAAGTAGCCATGACAGGTATACTACTAAACCGAACAAACATATTTCTACTGACATCATTTGTTACTGTTGCAATAAGTCAGGTCATGTCATCGCTGATTGCCCTCATAAGAAGAAGAATGGTGGAAAAAGAGAGGATAAGAAATCATCTTATAATAAGAAGAGGACAGAAAATAGCCTAATAGCCAAGAAGGGCAATACTCTTAGCGAATCTGACTTATCTGAGTCGAGTGAAAAAGTGGAAGCCTACTTTGGGCTCACTAGCAAGGTAAACTCTCATACTCCACTCTCTGAATTCGATGTTTCTAAACATGATCATGAGGACAGCTCTTCTGACAATGAGTCTGAACTCATGGCCCAGTACAAGGAGTTAATCAAGGTTTACGACAAATATCGACGATTCGTGAAAACTCAAGCTAAAGAGATAAAGTCTCTAAAGGCTAAAGAGGGCACTTTGAGAGAGGAAGTCGCTAAGACTGACTCACTCACTCAGAGAGAACTTCAATACTGCTATTGAAGAATATAACAAAGCTCTCAAGCATCTATACCTGAAAGAGAAGATCATCAAAGACTTGGATGAACAACTTGCTGCTGAAAAGAAACTTGTTGAAAGTTTCTTGAAGCCCAAGACCGTCCTTCCTTTCGATGTTGAATTCTCAGTTAAGGCCAAGAGTGCTGGGCTAGGGCATGTTGAAGCTCCTAGTAAATCTTCTAGGAGGAATAAGGATCAGAGAAAGAATAAGGCGGCCAAGAAGGCTCTGGCCAAAGAGAAGGGGAAAGCCCCTCAAGATCAGACTTCTTTCAAGGTCATATTTCCATCAAATGAGTTTGATCTTGACTCATCCTACGGTCACTTGGCTAGGCCTACCTATGTAGAACCCAAGTCCCATTACCAAGGATGGACTCGCCCCCAAAATTTTGGTGAGAGTGTCTTTAAGGCACCTTAGGAAGAAATCACTCTTCAGAGCTATGTCCCTTATAATTATGGTCATAACATTAAAAAAGCACTAAAGGTAAAGCCTGTTATAGAAAAGCCATTGAAGGAGAAGAAATCATGTGATTGCCATCACCATGAAGCTTCTTCCTCCAAGAATGTTGCCCCTGCTAGACCACCATCTCAAAAGGTCAAGCAGGAGAATATAAGGCAAAGATACAACAGGTTCGACTGTTGGTGCTGTGGAAAAATTGGTTACTTTGTCATTGACTGCTGGTTTAATCCCAGGAATTTTGCAACTCCTCAAGTTAGCAATTTGAGAAAGACCACTCATAATACTAATACTCGTAGGGGAAGTATTCTAACAAGAGACCAAGGACCCAAACGTGTTTGAGTTCCTAAGGCAAATTGATTTGTGATTGCAGGTATGTCCAAAGGCCACCAAAACTCATATCTGGTATTTGGACAGTGGATGCTCTCGGCACATGACCAAGACAAGAAACCTACTTCAGAACTATTCTCCAGTCTTGAATGGGCCAAAGGTCATCATTGGAGGTTCAGACCATCGAATTACAAAAGGCTATGGTATGATCACTAACGATAGTATATCCTTCTCAGTTGTGCCTTATGTTGAAGGATTAGAACACAATCTTATAAGAATAAGCCAGCTCTGTAATAAAGGATATATTGTTGAATTCCATGCAGACAAGTGCTTGAAAAAATTTGTTGACAATATGGAAACGATTCTATCAGGCACTCGAAGCAGAAATATATTTTGTTTGAATTTCATTTGTATAGACTCTTCTACACCAGTGTGCTTTTTAGCAAAAGCTAGTGCGTCTCTTGGTGACCAATGATATAAGAGACTAACACATATTAATTTCTAAACTATTAATAAATTATTTTCACTAAATTTAGTATGTGATGCCCCAAATGTCAAGTATGTTAAAGATAGACCTTGTCATGCATGTGTAAAAGGCAAGCAAACAAGGGCTACCATTAAAAGCATTATTGGCAAAGATTCTAATAGATGCCTACATCTACTTCATATAGACTTGGTCGGTCCACAGTAAGTTAGAAGTTTGGGAGGTCAGGATTATACATTGGTTATTGTTGATGATTACTCGCATTTTGCGTGGGTGTTCTTTCTAAATCACAAGTCAGATACCTTTGATATCTTTACAAATTTTGTCAGGCAAGTCCAGAATGAATACAACTGTTCTGTAGTCAAAATCAGAAGTGACAATGGAACAGAGTTTAAGTCTGGGGCCATGACAGAATTTTGTGAAAGCCTAGGTATCTTTCATGAGTTTTCCTCTCCTCACACTCCTCAACAGAACAGAGTAGCTGAGAGAAGGAATAGGACACTCATAGAGGCATGCAGGACCATGTTGAGTGATGACTCACTATTGGAATACTTCTGGGCTGAAGTCGTCAATACTGCATGCCACGTGCAAAATTGAGCACTCATAAACAAGAACCACAATAAGACACCTTACAAACTTCTAAAGGGTAGGAAACCGACTGTTTCATATTTTAGAATTGTTGGCTGTAAGTGCTTCGTCCTTAACAATGACAAGTATCATACTACCAAATTTAGCGAAAAGGGTTTTGAAGGTATTTTTGTAGGGTATAGTATTCATAGTAAGGCATATAGGATATTTAATAGAAAAACTCTGGTTGTATAAGAATCTATTCATGTTGTATTTGATTAGACGAGCTTGCTGCAAGACAACTCTTCTAGTGTATTCATTGAAGATGCAGGTACAAAGTTGAAAGAACTCAACTTGGGTGAACCAACTGAATAAAAAGGTGAAAAGTTCATCAAGATCACCACTCCAACCCAGATTAGAGATGTTGTTGATCAAGATGAAGAAATCGTCCAAGTTGATGAAGTCACTCTGGTGCTTGAAGACATTCTAGATGCAAGGACTCTAGAGCTCAGACATCTGAAGGATCACCCAATGGACCAAATCATAGGAGATCCCTAGGATGGTGTCAGAACACGTAGAGGTACAGCTAATAAGAATTTATATTTGAGCTTTCTCTCAGGTTGAATCCGAAGAAGTTTAAGGAAGCAAACTCAGACGCATCGTGGATAATGGCAATAGAAGAAGAACTAAATCAGTTCAAGCTCTACCAAGTTTGGAAACTTGTTCCAAGACCCAAAGTTAAGAATGTCATCGAGACAAAGTGGGTCTACAGGAACAAGATGGACAAAGATGGAAAGATCATAAAGAACAAGGCCAGACTCATCGCCAAAGGATATCAACAAGAAGAAGGAATCCGCTTCGACCAAACGTACGCTCCAGTGGCAAGGCTGGAGGACATCAGGTTGTTCCTAGCATATGCCGCCTGTCTATCAGATGGACGTGAAGTCTGCCTTCCTTAATGGTGACATAAAGGAAGAGGTGTATGCGGAACAACCTCCAGGTTTCGTCGACTCTAACTTTCCTGATTATGTTTATTTGTTATCTAAAGCTTTATATGGTTTGAAACAAGCTCCTCAAGCTTGGTATGAGACGTTGTCTAGCTTTCTTCTTGAGAACAAGTTCAAAAGGAGAAATATAGATAAGACATTATTTCTTACGGAAATAACAGGCAAGATTTTGCTAGTGCAAATCTATGTTGATGATATTTTTTTGGCTCTACTGACGACAACCTCTGCAAGAAGTTTTCAAAACTTATGCAAGGGAAGTTTGAAATGTGCGGTATGAGCAAGCTGAAGTATTTCTTAGGGCTTCAGGTGAAACAATCTGAAGATGGAATTTTCATCTCGCTGACTAAGTTCACCAAGGAGCTAATCAATAAATTCGGAATGGAGAACATGTTGGAACACCCTATTACTAATTTGGGTCAGGATCACTATGTCTTTAGGAAACCTGTTTTTGACCTCATTGTATAGATCTAAAGGTCAACTAGAATTGAGTCTAAGGGGTAGTAGTTAGGTTTGGAAGCTGCCCTCAAGACCAAGGTTTTTCAGTTTGGAGACTAAGTCATTTCGTCGAGCTCAGTATGACGAATCGTCGAACTCCAATCGACGATCGTTGAGCTCACTTCGACGGATCGTCGAACTCCATTCGACGATCGCTGAGCTCAACTTCAACAAATCGTCGAACTCCATTCGACGATCTTCGAGCTCAGTTCGACGATCTTGACTCCAGTTTTGATTCTCTATCTCTGAGCTCAGTTCGATGATAGTTGAGCTCAGATCGACGATCTCTGTTGCTGTCTAAGTCCAAATCGCTGAGCTCAGTTCGACGATAGTAGAGCTCAGTTTGACGTTTTTCTGAAGAGTTAAATGATTTTCATGATTCAAATTCAGAACAGTTAAGGAGTTATTGTCAACAATTAATTCAGAAGATTTTGTAGCCGTTTTCATTTATTCTGGAGCAAGTTTCAAGGGATTATCAAGGAATGTTTCATTGGACTTTCCCCCAGAAGACAAAAGCAATTAAGGAAGTCATTTATGACAGTCCAACGGCTATCCTGACAATGGATCATTTCTATTCAGAACAAAGGAATAAAAGACAAGATTTTTGAATATCTGAGAACAAGAAGAGAGTGCACAAGAAGAAGGAAAAAAAATATTCTCTGCAACAACTCTTCTCTGGAACAACATCTTTCTCAACAACAATCACTCAAGAGAAAAAGAAAAAGAGCTGTAGACATTCTCTGTCTCAAAGAATTCATACAAGAACACCATCACCAAAAGGAGATCGACAAATCTGAAATCTTCAGATCTCTTTTGATTCAAGTGTTCAAGGCCATCATCATCCAAGACTCCAGACATCTCACATTTCAGCTGTTGCTGAAATCATCAATTGCTGGAGATCAATTTTCTGAAGGCCTATCACCTTACAGCAAAGCTTCATTTCCTGAACATCTCAAGAACTCAGGGGGAGCTTTAACAACATCCACAAATCTTCTCTTTGACTGTTGACAGAGAAGATCATCTCTTTCTCTCTCTCTCACTCTGCTGTACAAGGTTTTCAAACTCCCTTCAAAAGTTTGTGTGTGGTTTTTGAGCACCTTATCAAAAGCTCATTGGTGGCAAGACACCTGATCAAAAAATCTGGTTTGGTTTTTGAGCACCTTATCAAAAGCTTATTGGTGCCCAGGACACCTGATCAACTCATCCTGCAGTGGATTCCTACCTAGGGTGGTAGAAGAGTGGATGTACCCAAGTTTAGGGGAACCACTATAGCTCCTTGTGTCTTCTGGTTGCTTGTTTTTTTTTGTTTCTGGCTATGATTGTTTTGTGACTAGGTTGCTCTGTGATTAGATAGGTTCTGTGATTAGATTTACTATTTGCTTCCCTGTTCACTCAGATTACAACAACTGTTGTAAAACATTTTTAAGCACCATACTCTATTCACCCCCCCTCTAGAGTATATCAGATCTAACTCGCACTTTCAATTGGTATCAGAGGGAGGTTGGTTAAACATACCACACCTTGGTGGTTGCACAGGCTAACACCTGAACCCAAAGATTCCTAGTTAGATCTGCTTGTTGTAGATTTTGTTATTAGATTATCTCTTCACAAATCATGGACCAAAACAAAGATTATTCTAGCACCAGACCTCCAGTGCGCAATCTGTCTAAGTTTGCACTTTGGAAAGCAAGGATTAGACTCTACATGAATTCTATTGACGAGGACATTTTTAATTCTGTTTTGACAGTTTGTCCAAGACCTCCAGAGAACACAAGCACAAATATTGTTTCACCTCCATTAGGAACAGATGCTGATATCAAGAAGTGGAAGGTAGCAGATGCAAAGGCTATGAATATCTTAGCCCAGACTATGTCTGATGACATTTTCCAAAAGGTGGCTGAATGTAATTCAGCAAAGGAAATCTGGGATAAACTCTCTGAAATAGTCTCAGGATCAGCTGATGAAAGAAAGGACAGGAGATCCCACCTCATATCCCAATATGAGAATTTCAAGAAAGGAGAAGCTGAGCCAGTAGCTGAAATGTATAACAGGCTCAGTCTGATAGTCAATGAACTGAAGACTCTGGACAAGGAGATCTCATTGACTGAGCTAAATGACAAAATCCTAATGTGCTTCCCAAGCACTTGGGACTCAAGAATCTGGCCAATCAAGGATGCCAGAAGTCTGAATGAGATTACAACAGAAGCTCTCTTGGGCAAGCTCAAGTCTTATGAGCTGCTCATTAAGAATAGAGAAGAAGAGCAGAAGGCTGCCTCACCAGCCACAAGAAAGGAAAAGACAATAGCTTTCAAAGCCACTAAAGATCAGCCTGAAGACAAGGTCACAGGCAATGATGAGCTGCTTAGTCTATTGGCCAAAAGATTTTACAAGATGGCCAGAAAGGACTTCAGAAAGAGATCATACAAAGAGCATGATAAGCCAAGGTATGATAAGTCAAATAATAAAGAAATTGTTTGCTTTGGTTGCAGGAAATCAGGGCACATTGTACCTGACTGTCCAGAAAATAAAAACAAGGACAGAAGGAACAAGAAAGAAAGAAGAAAGGACAAAGACTTCAAGAAGAATGGCAATGACAAACCCTCCTCAAGCAAGAACAAACACTCAAGGAAGGGATTTGTTGCTGAATCCTGGAGTGAGACTTAAGAGGAGTCAGAAGCTTCATCCAGCTCCAGTGATGATGAAGATGATGCTGAAGAGAAGGAGTTCTGCATGATGACAATCAATGCCTCTCAACACAATTCAGATGCAGAAGAGTCAGAGTTAGACTCAGAGACTCAACTTGAAGAGGACCAGGTAATTAGTTCTTTTGATTTCAATTCTGAGGACTTTAAGTCTGAGTTTAAAGCATTATGCTTAGACTTATTAAAATCTGAGAAGGAAATTATCTCTCTCAGAAATCAATTGTCTGAACATAGTTCCTTAAAATCAGAAAACCTCAAACTCTCTGAGGAGTTGGAGTGCTGTAGGGAGCAGATAGCTTCACTGACAAGTGAGCTATCAGAGGCCAAGAAGCTTGAAGAATCCCTTAATGGGAGAAGTATCAAGCTGATGGACATCACAAGCACAGTGAACTCCAGACTCAATAGTACACTGGGCTTGGGTGCTTCATCCAGCCAGCCTATAGTTCTAACAACCCCAATTAAGTTTATTTCTGATAAAGGGAAGGGAGTTGTAGAGGTAGCTAGGAAAAATTCTGATCTACCTAAGAAAACCAAGTTCCAGCAGAAATCGTCGAACGGAGCTCGACGACCGTCGAACGCAGATCGACGATCTCAGGCAAAATCGTCGAACTCAGGTCGACGATCTCTAATTCCTGAACTCTGCCATAGTCGACCGTCGAACGGAGCTCGACAATCAGACCCAAGATCGTCGAACGCAGCTCCACGATCGTCGAACAGAGATCAGAGCTTTGGAAATTCTTTCAAGGGTAAATCAAAATCCAATCCTAGGGGTCCTTCATCCCAAAGCTTTAACCCTTATACTGAATGGATAATACCTCCAAGGAGATATCATCCTGAAGGTTATAAGAGTCAACCTGGGATGTCTTTTATTTCTGAGTTTAAAGGTTATCAACCTAGGCCCAAGGTAAACTGGGTCAAAAACAAGTGAATTATTTTATGTGCAGGTGAAGACCTATCCAACATCAAAACAACAATTGTATTTGGATAGTGGGTGCTCTAAGCACATGACAGGAAACAAGGACAACCTCACATCCTTTAAAGCCAAGCTTGGACCCAAAGTCATATTTGGTGATTCAAACTTTGGACAAACTAAAGGATATGGTGCAGTCCAGATTGGGACAGTGACATTCAAGAAGGTAGCCTATGTGGAAGGACTGAAGCACAATTTGATCAGCATCAGTCAGCTATGTGATGAAGGCTACCAGGTGACTTTCAGCAAAGCCTTATGCAAGATCAAGTCAGAGGACAACACAACTGTGTTGACAGGTAAAAGGAAAGGTAACATCTACTTAGTAGACTTTCTTTCAACAGATGTAGACATTTGCCTGTTTAATTCTGTCTGTAGACCTAATGTTTTATGGCATAAGAGACTAGGACATTTAAACCTTAGAACCATTGCTAGGCTATCCAAGAACAACCTTGTTAGAGGACTACCTTCGGGCCCCTACAAGAAGGAAGGACTCTGCAGGGCTTGTCAATTAGGCAAGCAAATTAAAAATAGTTTCAAGTCACTTAATAAGAGTGATTCACCTAGGATTTTGTATCTGTTACACATGGATCGTTTTGGACCCATTACAGTACAAAGCTTAGGAGAGAAATCTTACACTTTAGTAGTTGTAGATGACTTCTCTAGATTCACATGGGTGTTCTTTCTGAGGAAGAAGTCTGATAACTTTAAGTGTTTGACAGAGTTTCTCAAATGCATACAGATTGAGTTCAATACTCACATTGCCCTGATCAGAAGTGATCATGGGACAGAGTTTGATTCTCTTCTTATGCAAGAGTTCTGTTTAGAGTGAAGGGATCAGGCACACTTTCTCAGCTCCCAGAACTCCTCAACAAAATGGGGTAGCTGAAAGGAAAAATAGAACCCTTATTGAATCTGTCACTATATTGTTGACAGATGCTCACCTTCCTCTATCTTTTTGGGCAGAGGCAGTGAACACCTCCAACTATGTGCTGAACAGAAGTTTAATACATAAACTAAAGGGCAAGACTCCCTATGAACTACTCAAAGGGAAGAAACCTAAAGTTGATTATTTTAGAATTTTTGGTTGTATTTGTTATATTCATAATAATGACAAGAGATATTTAGCAAAATTTCAAGCTAAAGCTGATGAAGGAGTGTTTCTGGGATACTCTATGATCAGTAAGGCTTATAGGGTTTATAATAAATCAACTCTTAAAATTGAAGAATCTGTTCACATATCTTTTGATGAATCTAACATGTCTTTCAAGAAGAAGAACACTTCTACCATAGAACCTCTGCAGGTACATTCTCTTGCTGAAGACTTGAACAGGTTACAGATCATTCAAAAAGAGGAAAGCAGTGAAGATGAAGAAGACATTCAACATCATGAAGAAAAACAACTTGAAGAGCCAGTTGTTGTACCACAAGAGGAAACAACAACACAGGTTGGTGAACAATCAACACCCCCTGTTGATTTAGTAACATCAAGAGATCATCCAATTTCCCAAGTAATTGGAGACATCTCAGCTGGTGTGCAAACCAGAAATCAGGTCAACCAAAACCTGTTGCACACTTGCTTCCTATCTCAAATTGAAACTCAATCCATTCAAGATGCAGAGTAAGATCCACACTGGATCATTGCAATGCAAGAAGAGTTGCATCAATTTGAAAGGAACAAAGTTTGGGAACTAGTACCAAAGCCTAAGGATCACTCCATTGTTGGAACAAAGTGGGTGTTCAGAAACAAATTGGATGATCAAGGAGTAATTGTTAGGAACAAGGCAAGGCTAGTTGCTCAAGGTTACTCACAAGAAGAAGACATAGATTATGACCAGACTTTTGCACCAGTTGCAAGGTTGGAGGCTACTAGAATCTTTTTAGCTTATGCAGCACATAAAGGTTTCAAAGTATACCAGATGGATGTAAAAAGTGCATTTCTAAATGGAGACATCAAAGAAGAAGTCTATGTCAGACAACCTCCAGGTTTTATCTCTCCAACCCATCCTGATTATGTTTTTAAGCTGAACAAAGCATTATATGGTTTCAAGCAAGCTCCTAGAGCTTGGTATGAGACCCTAGCATGCTTTCTCCTGAAAAATGAATTTATAAGGGGTAGAGTAGACCAAACTCTTTTCATTAGAACCCATAAGTCTCATACCCTACTAGTACAGATCTATGTAGATGATATTATTTTTGGCTCTACTGATTCAAATTTGTGCAGAAGGTTCTCCAACTTAATGCATTCTAAATTTGAAATGAGTAGCATGAGTGAGCTATCCTTCTTTCTAGGATTGCAAGTCAAACAACATGCTGAAGGCATCTTTATTTCTCAAACCAAGTATGCAAAAGAATTGGTTAAGAAATTTGGTATGTCTGAAGCATCTTGTATGAAAACACCCATGCCTACTAATGCTGTATTGGATGCTGATGAACATGGGAAACCTGTTGATCAGACAACATATAGAGCAATGATTGGCTCTTTACTGTACCTTACAGATAGTAGACCAGACATAATGTTTGCTACATGCATATGTGCTAGATTCCAAGTAAGCCCTAGAGAGTCACACCTAACATTAGTAAAAAGGATTCTCAGGTATGTTAAAAGTTGTCCAAATCTAGGTCTATGGTATCCAAAAGATTCAGCATTTGACTTAACTGGATTTTCTGATGCTGATTATGCTGGATGCAGAATTGACAGGAAAAGCACCAGTGGAACTTGTCAGTTTCTTGGTGACAGACTTGTCTCTTGGTTTTGCAAGAAACAAACTTCTGTGTCAACTTCAACTGCTGAAGCTGAATATATGGCTGCAGGCAGTTGTTGTTCACAAATATTGTGGATTCAAAACCAACTCCTAGACTATGGCTACAACTTAGAGAAGTCTAAAATCTTTTGTGATAATACCAGTGCTATTTCTATAGCTCAAAATCCAGTCCTCCATAGTAGGACAAAATACATAGAAATTAGACATCACTTCTTAAGGGATAATGTTGAGAAAAACAAAATTGAACTTCAATATATCACAACTGATTGGCAAAGGGGAGATATTTTCACCAAATCCTTGGATGAAAAAAAACACACCTTCTTCCTAAATCAGTTAGGAATGTTAGATGGAGGAAGTCTAAAATAATATCCAAGATTTTGAAACTCTAAAAATGACCAAGACTAGGCAAACATCTTGATTTTTCTAGTGTCTAGAGTGTTTCTGGTCTCTGAACTGCGCTCGACGATTTTCCCCCAGATCGTCGAACGGAGATCGACGCTTTCCGATATCGTCGACCTGAGTTCAGCGCTTCTCAGATAGTGTTCAACTATCTCTCCAGGTCAACGATCGTCGAACGGCGCTCGACGATTTTGTTTTCTGAACTATCGTCGAATGGAGCTCGACGCTCTCCAATATTGTCGAACGGAGATCGACGATATTGAAGACCTTTCAGATTCCTTTAGAAGCCCTGATCGTCGAACTGTGTTCAACGATCTTTCCTTTTCTGCGTCGAACCCTAATATAAAATTCATTTTTCGGCCGTCGTTCTCCTTTTGCGCCTTCAATCTCTCTGCAAAAATTCTCTTTCTCTCCAAACTTCTCTACACTTGGTCGTTTGTTTGTTGATTTTTGCAGGTAACAATGGCCGTCTCAGTTGCCATTCTAGCCGCAATGAAGTTCGATGCTGGATTCGATATTGACATGGATTCCTTTAGCACTAGTGATCAGGTTTTTCAAGACATTCTGGAACTGTTCAAGGAACAAAAGCTTGTTACTATCATGTCCACAAGAATCAAATTGGTTGCTGATGAGATCAAGGAGTGGGTATATACTGCCCACAACCAGGACCAAAATACAGTGGTTGGTTCAATTTCTGGAACCCAGGTACATCTGAAACCTGCTATTCTGACAGAGGTTTTTCAATTAAATTCTGGAAGAGATTCTATTGAAATGTCTGGAGAAGAATTTTGTACTATGCTTGCTAGAATGGGTCACTCTGATGCAAACCCTAGCAAGCTGCTGAAAAAGAACTTAGCTGTTGAATACAGGTTTTTAGCTGATGTAGTGGGAAAGGTTCTGTTGGCCAAGCATTCAGCCTATGATACCATCTCCAGGTATCAACTGTGCTTGATGGGTGCTTTAGTGGATAAGAAACAATTAAACTGGGGAGAGATCTTCTTTGATCTGATTAAGAAAAAGATAAATAAGAATTTTGTGAATTATGGAAGGATACTAGGGCTGTTTCTTCATAACAGATGCCCTGCCCTGCTTGTATCATCTGGGATGCACATCAATGCCTCTAAGAGGCTGTCCTGTGCCCTGTTTGGTAAATGGGACAAACAGATAGTGAAGCCCAGCAGACCCTCTGCAAGCACTACTTCAGGCACAAGGACTGTAACAGTCTCTTCCCCTCAAGTCTCTGCCCCTGCAGAAGACTTGCCTGCTGCCTCCCCTCCTCCAACTCTTATTTCATCTCCACCAGTCACCTCCACCATTCAAACCTCATCCACCATCATTATTTCCAGCCCATCTCCTACATCTATTCCATCTCCAATCCCTACTCTCACAGAAGAAATCTTTTGCTCCACCATCCTTCTCTACCTCTGCTCAAGTCCCTACTGAGCATGTAGATATTCCAGCCTTAGCTGACCAACTGTATGAGCTGATAGCTCCCAGGCCCTCACTTCTGTTGGAGACCTCCTTGGCTCCACTCTTCAAGTCAGTTGCAGACTTATCTGCCAGGCTCTCCTCCATCTTTCCTCCTCAGGCAATCCCTTCCTTTGGGTGCCATGATCCAGCTCTCTCTAAATCTAGGCAGGGGGAGATGCCTCATGAAGAAGTTAGATTGTCTGCTGCTACTGCTGGTGTTGCTCTTACTGCAAATCAAGCTCAATCTTCAACACCACCTCCAGTTGCAGTCTTCTTAGTGGACCTCAGGTCCATATTATCAGATTTTGATTCAGTTTATTTCAGCTGTCTTCCAGAGCAAATTGCAGTCCAGCCATTTGAAGATCTATCTAAGGCCATTGTGCCCTTCTTAAGCTGTGATACCAGATTAATTAGCTCCTATATAACTTCCCTATATACTGCTGAGCCTTCTGCTTCCAGTGATCTTACTGCTGCTACTCCTGCTGCCAATAATGTTGTTGTTTCTGTTTGTTCTGATGCTGCTGATGTTTCAGTTTCTGAGGATATGCAGACAGAGGCATTTGATTTTGAGCCTACTGTTATTGCTGATGTTATTACTGCTGTTATTGCTGATGCTGAAACTATTGTATCTAAAAGTAGTGTTTCTGAAACTGTTATCTCTGTGTCTGCTGTTGCTCCAGTTACTGTATCTACTACTGCTGCTACAACCTCTGCCAGTTCTATTTCTCCTTCTACTGCTGCTGCCTCAATTCCTGTCACTACTGTTTCATCTGCTTCAACCCAACTTCAAAAAGACTATCTAAAAAAGATTGATGCTTTATATGATGAGCAAAGCTCTGAAAGTGATCAGTTCAGGACTGATTCTGATGATTCCTCTGCTATTATAGCCAGGAAAAGAAAAGCAAGAAACAAAGCTATGAAAAGAGTTCCACCAGCTAAAGTCAAAGATACCAATGATATTCCCTATTATATTCTTCATGACTGCCCTATAACTGAGCATTGGATACAATATTCCAAGAATCAACTAAAGGCTATGAAAAAGAAGAGGAAATATGAGAAAGGTTCCTCTCAGTTCCATCATCCTCCTCCACCTCCTCCTCCTGATGCAGGTGCAGGTGGTAGCTCTGCTGTTCATCCTTCTGCTAGAAGTCAAACCCCCTATCAGCCTCAAGGAAGATCTCAATATAGGGGGAGCCAATCCAGAGGTTATCAATCTAGGAGAGGAAATTATAGAGGAAATCAAAGGGAATTCCAAGTTTACTCCAAAGGCTATTCCAGACAGCATCCATACTCAAGGGAAGGACAAGCTTCATCTGATATAACTTCAAGCCCTTTTCCCTACAAACTGAAAGAATTAGTCTCATCCAGAGCTCCTCCAGATAATCCTTCCAACAAATATGAATCTCCAGTGTCTTTTGAGGATCCAGAGAACAATCCTACTGCATGGACTGCTAGAATGAAGGAATTAGCTGCCTTGGATCAAATTAAGAAAGCCAAAGAGCAAGGCAAGGACACCTCCAGCATTACTACCTTGTCAGAACAAAGAAAGAAGGAACTTGAAAGATATGCTTCCAGCAAGGTTTTTGATTCTGAAAGATACATGGAGCTGCACCCTGAAGCTGTGGTACCAAGGCCTAAACAACAAACTTCTTTAGGTGCAGCTGATGACAGAAGATCAAAGAAAGAAGCTCTTAATCCAAATAGAGAAATTAAACTTATAAAGAGCAAGGAGAAAGAATAATTCTGTAAGGTGACAATTATTCTGATTTCTGATCTGTCTGAGATATTTTATCTGTGATTCTGCAATGTTGTTGGTTGTTATATTGTTGCTTTGTATGTTGTTTTTAATTTCTCCAATTTCTGTAAATAGTAATCCTAACCCAAATAGAGGGAGATTGTTGGAACACCCTATTACTAATTTGTGTCAGGATCACTATGTCTTTAGGAAACCTGTTTTTGACCTCATTGTATAGATCTAAAGGTCAACTAGAATTGAGTCTAAGGGTTAGTAGTTAGGTTTGGAAGCTGCCCTCAAGACCAAGGTTTTTCAGGTTGGAGACTAAGTCATTTCGTCGAGCTCAGTACGACGAATCGTCGAACTCCAATCGACGATCGTTGAACTCACTTCGACGGATCGTCGAACTCCATTCGACGATCGCTGAGCTCAACTTCAACAAATCGTCGAACTCCATTCGACGATCTTCGAGCTCAGTTCGACGATCTTGACTCCAGTTTTGATTCTCTATCTCTGAGCTCAGTTCGACGATAGTTGAGCTCAGATCGACGATATCTGTTGCTGTCTAAGTCCAAATCGCTGAGCTCAGTTTGACGATAGTAGAGCTCAGTTCGACGTTTTTCTAAAGAGTTAAATGATTTTCAAGATTCAAATTCAGAACAGTTAAGGAGTTATTGTCAGCAATTAATTCAGAAGATTTTGTAGCCGTTTTCATTTATTCTGGAGCAAGTTTCAAGGGATTATCAAGGAATGTTTCATTGGACTTTCCCCCAGAAGACAAAAACAATTAAGGAAGTCATTAATGACAGACCAACGGCTATCCTGACAATGGATCATTTCTATTCAGAACAAAGGAATAAAAGACAAGATTTTTGAATCCCTGAGAACAAGAAGAGAGTGCACAAGAAGAAGAAAAAAAAATATTCTCTGCAACAACTCTTCTCTGGAACAACATCTTTCCAACAACAATCACTCAAGAGAAAAAGAAAAAGAGCTGTAGACATTCTCTATCTCAAAGAATTCATACAAGAACACCATCACCAAAAGGAGATCAACAAATCTGAAATCTTCAGATCTCTTTTGATTCAAGTGTTCAAGGTTATCATCATCCAAGACTCCAGACATCTCACATTTCAGCTGTTGCTGAAATCATTAATTGCTGGAGATCAATTTTTTGAAGGCCTATCACCCTACAGTAAAGCTTCATTTCCTGAACATCTCAAGAACTCAGGGGGAGCTTTGACAACATCCACAAATCTTCTCTTTGACTGTTGACAGAGAAGATCATCTTTTTCTCTCTCTCTCTCACTCTGCTATACAGGGTTTTTCAAACTCCCTTCAAAAGTTTGTGTGTGGTTTTTGAGCACCTTATCAAAAGCTCATTGGTGGCAAGCCACCTGATCAAAAAATCTGGTTTGGTTTTTGAGCACCTTATCAAAAGCTCATTGGTGCCCAGGACACCTGATCAACTCATCCTGCAGTGGATTCCTACCTAGGGTGGTAGAAGAGTGGATGTACCCAAGTTTAGGGGAATCACTATAGCTCCTTGTGTCTTCTGGTTGCTTGTCTTTATTTTTGTTTCTGGCTGTGATTAGATAGGTTCTGTGATTAGATTTACTATTTGCTTCCCTGTTCACTCAGATTACAACAACTGTTGTAAAATGTTTTTAAGCACCATACTCTATTCACCCCCCTCTAGAGTATATCAGATCTAACTCGCACTTTCAGAACGCAACCTCTATGAGGACTCCAATGGGTTCAACTGTGTCTCTGGATAAGGATGAGAAAGAGAAACCTTTTGATGAAACCAAGTACAAAAGCATAATTGGATCATTACTCTACCTTACTGCCAGTAGACCAGACATAATGTTCTCAACATGTTTATGTACTAGATTTCAAGTAAACTCTAAGGAATCTCACTACGCTGCTACAAATCGGATCTTGAGATACCTTAAAGATACACTAAATCTTGTCTTGTGGTACCCAAGAAGTAATGATAGTGAGCTAATTGGTTTTTCAGATGTAGATTTTGCAGGTAGAAAATATGACAGGAAGAGCACATCCGAGACTTGCCATTTCCTTAGAAGAAGGCTTATTTCCTAGAGTAGTAAGAAGCAGAACTGTGTTGCAATCTCAACGCAGAGTCCGAGTATATCTCTGCATGCAGTTGTTGTGCACAGTTGCTATGGATAAAGAATCAGTTGGAAGATTACAATCTCAAAGTCCAAGACATCCCTTTGTTTTGTGACTCCTCCAACGCGATTGCAATAGCCAACAACCCAGTCTCTCAATGCCGGACAAAACACATAGACCTGCGGTACCACTTCATCTGGGAGCATGTGGAGCATGGGGACATAGATCTACAATATGTCCCAACAGACATGCAGATTGCAGACATAATCACGAGCTGTTGGACGAGTCTAAGTTCTCGTTCTTCAAAACAGAACTTGGAATGCTCAATAAAGAAGAATAGAGAAGGTGGACTTACAACAAAGCTCAGGGATCACTGAATTCATCAAAAGTTGAAATTTCTCAAATTCTGACTTAATGACTCGAGTAAGAGGAAAGTCACTCGAGTACTACTTCGAACTACTCGAGTACTCCACAAAGTCACTCAAGTAACCCTACTCGAGTACTAAGTTCTCACTCGAGAAGCATGAAGACGTCACTCGAGTACTATCATCATTTCACTCGAGTACAGCCGGTCCACTCGAGTATTAGGAAGACTTTTTCTCAACTTCTATTCAAATTTCGTTATTCGCAACCCGAGACTTATACCTCCCCTTTCAAAGGTATGTTAGCTTAATTTATTTCTTAATCATTGATAAATTAGGGTTATATAAATAGAAAAGTTTGGATTTATTTTTCTACACGACTCAAACCCTCTCACTCGAGTAAGATGAAAAACTCTTCGCCTTCTGCCGACTGTCGCCGAGCCTGCACCATCTTCTTCCCCGCAGCAGATTTCTCTCAACTCTCTGGATCATGGCACCTCCTTCCAAGATTGGAATCGGTTCTAAACTCATCATATAAGGGATTGCTGAACTATCAGATGATTTCCACAATCTCCTCATCCTCCTCGACACAGTAGGCTTAACAATCATTCTCCAGCAACCGTGTAAAATCCTCTTTCCAGAGGTTGAAGAATTCTTTCAAAACATTACGGTAAGGAGAAATGGCAAAGTTCTTAAGTCCACAATCAAGGGTATCAAGATAAAACTCACCAAAACCTTTGTCTCCAACCTCCTTCGGCTACCTATAGTCGAAGAAGAAGAACATCTAAGTCATGAAGATTCAGACAGGGCTTGCATGTTATGTGGTCTCTCACCAGAAGTTCTCACCATTCGACGATCAGAACTCAATCCAGAAAGCAAATTTCTTGTGGATATTATTGGAAAAATCCTCCTGTGCAAGACCAGCGCCATCAGGGACATTTCTCTTAACATGTTTGACATTATGACAACAATCATCTACAGAAAGAAATTTTAGTTTGGTATGTTAATTCTTGATAAGATCAGGGAGGGCATCAAGGCTCCAAACTACACCAGTATCATCTCCTTGATGCTGCATGAGATCAATCCTGAAGTCTTCAACTTCTCCAAAGGGATAACACTCCACCACATGAAGAAGGTATCCATCTCTTCCATTCAGAGATGGGAATTAAAGTTGTTGAATCTTGCCCAGTCTGCCAGAGCTCATGATAATCCAGTTGTAGAGGACAAGACTCCATCTCCCCCTCCACCTCATATTGTCAGCACATCTAGTGCAGCTACTGAGGGGGAGTCTTCTCCTTCTATTCCAGAAGACAGAATACCTACTCCACCAGCTATTGTCTCCCTCCCTCCATCCACTCCACCAGCTATTGTCTCTCTCCCTCCATCCACTCCTGAAGAAACTCCAACAGATGCTCAAATCCAAGAAACCATTCTCCATACAGAAGAAGCCATCAATCAAACGATTGAAGAACTCAGTACTGAAGAACCACTTTATCCCCTCCATAAAAAATAACCTACTGAGCCATCAAAGGAACCAACACCAGTAACATCACCCACTCATACTCCATCTCCTATATCCCTTGTTCACCACTCTACTACTGCTGACTAAGAGCAGGTTGAGACTATATTGATTTCTGATGAGAAAGAGCCAACCCCAGAACCAGTTGAAGCTCCTTTAAAGAGATTGTACTTCATTATCCCCACCATCATCACTGAAGAAGGAGATGCCCTGATTCACACAACTAGAGCTAAGAGCTCTGTGACTATTGAAGAAGTTACCCCATGGTCTGCTCCTCCTCCTCCAGTTCCCTCTACTGCAACTCCTCCTCCTACTACAAATGACATTATGGGTAAGATTGAATAGCTGCTGCGAGAACAAAGAAAGTACTTTGATGACTCCTTCAAAGTTATCACTGATAAAGTTACTGCTCTTGAGAAAGAGATGAGCAGAGGTTTTGCTGAAATTCAGTAAAATACAGATGAATTAAGACAACTATTCCAGATAGGTGGAAAAACTCTGGACCACACCATCACTAGTGTTGGTCATGTGATGGAACAAGCTGTCACTCTTGCAAACAACCAAATACATTTAGAAAAGAAAGCCCAAGAGCACACATTCAAAATCTGTGAAGTAGGTACATTCAAGGAAGATGGTATAAATACTCTGTTGTGTACATTGGAAAATGTGTACCAGATTTGGATAAGCCTCACTTAACTCAATGATATTCATCAATGTGTATTTGATGGTGTTTTGAGTTTCATTGTGGAGGTTAAGAAATTGCAAGAAAAATTTTCTAAGCACAAGTGTCGACACTTGGGAAAAGCTATGTCGACACCAGAAGCCAGAATGTGTCGACACACAGGACTTGTGTCGACACACAGAAAATCTGTCGACAACAATTGTGTCGACACCAGAAGCCAGTTTGTGTCGACACACAGGACTTGTGTCGACACACAGAAAATCTGTCAACAACAACTGTGTCGACACCAAAAGCCAGTTTGTGTCGACACACAAGACTTGTGTCGACCCACAGAAAAAGTGTCGACACCAGGAGATAGATTGTGTCAACACACAGAAAATCTGTCGGCAATAACTCTGTCGACACCAGAAGCCAGTTTGTGTCGACACACAGGACTTGTGTCGACACACACCAAATTTATGTCTACAGCAGTTGTGTCGACATACAGGACTTGTGTCGACACACACCAGATTTCTATCTACAGCAATTGTGTCGACACACAAGACTTGTGTCGACACATTCCAGAATTCTATCAAGACAATCACTGTGTCAAGACAACAAGTATTTGTGTCGACACACAGGACTTATGTCGACACATTTCACAGAAGCTGTGTCAAAATGTTAAAGAAGCTGTGTCGACATTGTGGGAGCTGTGTCGACATCACCAAGGATTATGTCGACATATAGTCTATTTATATCGACATGTTTGAAGTAATGTCTCGACACTTTGCTGACTGAGACAAAGTATCATGAAGTAACTGGTGATTTGACAGCTGTTATGACCAACAAGGCTGTTGCATCTGTCAGAGTTGTCAGAAGGTTGTTATGAACCAGATCAGCCGGTAACCTCGGATGAAGCCTATAAAAAGACATATTCTATCATCAGATTGGAGAGCTTGAAGTATCAAAGACAGAACCAATCTAAGAAGAAGAAGAGAAGTCTTCATCCAGAAGTCATCAAGTCTCTAGCAGATCCTAAACAAGTCTGCAAGAAGAATTCAGATTAAATTCTGAAAAGAAGAAGGAAGCTGGATTGAAGATCAACTCCACTTCATAAGAAGATCAACCCAACTTTGTTCAGATTCAAGAAACTTTGAAGAAGCTAAGACAGGTTGATTCTAAAGTTGTCTATTCTATCAAGAACTGATCAAAAAACCTTCAACCCTTTCTCTCTCTACCTGGGTGAAGGATTTATTCTTTTCTATTATCAATTTTCTGTAGGATCTTTTATAGATCTGAGTTGAAAGCCTAAATTATAAAGGCTGAGGTAGGGCTGAGTGCCTGAGGTAGGGGATTAATTTCTCTGAGTTGTAGGCCTATGGAAGAGGCTGAGGTATGGCTTGTGTGCCTGAGTTATAAGAGTGTGGACTCACTCTGAGTTGTAGGACTTGTTGAAGTCTGATTTGTAGGAACCATCTTTGGGTTCTAAGCTGTATGATCTGAGTATCTGAGAAGGAAGAAGGGAGTTAGGTTGAATCTAGCATATTGCTAGATAGGCAAAGGGGGAAAGTGGATGTACCAATCACTTGGGGAACCACTATAAAACTATGTGTATTCTGTGTTTGCTGTGTTTACTTTTATCTGTGTTGTGACAGTTTGCATAACAAGTCTTATTGTGATAAACTTGTCTGCCTAAACAATAATAAGGAATTGAACCTATTCGCCCCCCCCCTCTAGGTGTTTAGGACATCTTGAAATCAATTCTTTCAAGTGGTATCAGAGGGAGGTTACTCAAGAATAGACTTAACAGTCTGAGTAGATCTGTAAGGAAGTTAACATTAAGACAAAATGGGTTCAGGAGAAAATGGCAAGGAACTTGGATCCATGAAGTTACCCATCTGTAGGAAAGAAAGTTTTGGTATATGGAAAGAGAGAGTCAGATTATTTATGGAAGCATCTGGTCCAAGAATCTATATTACAGTTAAAGAAGGGCCATTCATTCCAATGAAAATCTCAGTTCTTGATGCAAATATCAGGACACCAAAAGATTATTCAGAAATGTCAAAGGATGAGATCATCTTAGCTACCATAGATAGAGAGCACAGAACATAATAGTCAGTGCTATAGATGACTCAACTTTCCAAAACTTGATTCACTACAAAACCTCCAAAGAGATGTGAGACACCTTGATTGTCTACATGGAGGGATCAGAAGAAGTGAGATAGGATAGAAAGTCTATGCTTAATCAGGAATATGAAAGTTTTAGACAAGCCAAAACTGATAGCATAACTGAGTGCTACAAGAGGTTTTTCAGAATAGTCAATGAACTGATGTCATATGGAAGAGTTTTTAGCACATATGAGCTCTATGATAAGTTTTTTAGATCACTAACCAAATACTGGGACACTAAGAAATGTGTCATCAGGGAAGTGGCCAGACTTGCAGAAATCTATCCTCCTACTCTATTTGGAAAACTGCTATCATATGAAATGCAGCTTATGGCCAGAAAGGAGGAAGAGAAAAGAAATAAGGTTGAATACAGAGAAAAGTCAGTGGCCTTCAAGGCTGAAGCCACAAGAAAGGACAGGATGATGTCTCCATCTCCTCCTAGGAAAGCTGCTGAAGTTATCTCAGAAAGTTCTGACAATCACACATCAGACATCCATAATTCTGATGAGGACTTTGCTGCCTTCATAAGGCAATTTCAAAGATTTTTAAAGAAAAAATAGTGGAGATCCAATCCATCCTCCTCACAGTCCAAGGATGATTATTATCAGAAAAAGAAATCTTCTAGAAAGGACATGTATGACACTAAACCTAACAAATTAACTTCAACTAAGATTGTTTGCTATTATTGTAACAGACCTGGACATGTAGTTGCTGATTGTCCTGACAAAAGAAAGGAATCTACTAACAAAAAGAAACTTCAATACAAGAGCAAGAAAGAGAAATTTTTTGTTGCAAAGAAGCAGAAAAGCTGGACAGATTCCTCATCATCAGATTCTGAAGCTGAAGCTGAAGCTGAAGCATACATTGGACTATTTACAACTGAAGAGGATTCAGAAGAGACAAAATTCTTGGAAATAATGGACTCTATCAATGGGATTGAAGATCATCATTGCAAAGGGCTGATGACTATGACTGATGAAGATTAGTGCCAGGATCAGCCTGGTCCCAGTAAGGTAAATAATATGTCATCAGGTTCTGATTATTACACTGGATCAGAATCAGAAGCATCTGCATCAAGAGATGTGAATGGATCTGAATCTGAAGGGGATGTTCATCAACTTATTGATGAATATGGTGATTTGTTGAATGCACTCAAGAGAAGCGGGAACCTTGTTAAAAGTCGGACTAAGGAAATTATATCTCTTAAAATGGTTGCATCAGATTCAGAAAAGATGTTGGATCTGAAGATGAATGAAGTTGCCAAACTGAAAAACATAATTGTTATTCAGATGGGTACAATTACATTCAAGAATGATCAAATCAAAAGTCTGAAAGTTAGACTTCAGAGAGAGAAGGATCTGGTGGCTAAATTCTCTAAGACAAAATCAGTCTCACCCTTAATTGATGACTTTATTCCCAAAAATGGTAAGACAAGATTAGGCTTTAACGGAAATACAAGGGCAGCCAATTCCAAAAGAAAAGGCAAAGCCCCAGTTCAGTCACTACCCTTCAAACCTCCCATTTCTTTCAGGAAAGTAATGAAGCAAACTAACAGATATGATCATGATATCACACATGGTCATCATGAATCATTAATGGTTGATGCTCCAGCCCCAGCACTCAAGAAAAGAACCACTCTACCTATAATTTTAAAGACTGCTGACAACAATGCTGTTAAAACTGTATTGAAAAGAAGATATAATAGATATGAGTGATGGTGTTGTGGTAAGGTGGGGCATTATGCCATTGACTGCTGGCACAACATAACTGTCAGGAAGAATGTCAGCTTACCTGTCAGAAAGACTACTGGTAAGTATGATAGGTTTCAGTCTAACCTGAACCTAGAACCCAATAATTATTGGGGTTCTAAGGTTAAGTAATTTTATTTAATGCAGGTGAGTCCAAGTGGCCGTACCCCTATATGGTACTTGGACAGTGGATGTTCCAGACACATAACTGGAACAAGGAGAATGTTGAAGGACTACTCTCCTATAGAGAATGGACCCAAAGTGATCTTTGGTGGATTTGAAAAAGGGGTCATCAAAGGATTTGGTAACATTTCTAATAGTTCCATCACTATCACCTAAGTGGCTTATGTGAAGGGTCTGAAACATAACCTAATAAGCATAAGCCAACTGAGTGATCTTGGTTATGACACTTCATTTATTAAGAATGAGTGTCAGATTAAAAGGACAAGTGATCAGAAGGTCATCTTGTTTGTTTATAGAAAAGGAAATGTTTATTGCCTAAATTTTGTTTGTGAGAATAAAGATTCTCCTGTTTGTCTTATTGCTGATGAGAAAGCCTCTCATTGTGTCAAATGGCACAAGAGGCTAGCTCATCTTAACTACAAGACTATTGGACAACTCTTTAGTAAAGAGTTAGTGAGGAATGTTCCTCAAGTCAAGTGCATTAAGGGTGGTATATGTTCAGCTTGTCAAAAAGGCAAGCATAACAAATCCACCTTTCACAGTCTTGATACCAAAGACTCGGATCTATTTGGTCCTATGTCAGTTCATAGTCTAGGTAGGAAAGTTTATACCTTTTTGGTTGTGGATGACTATTCTAGATTTACATGGGTTTTCTTCCTGAGGCAGAAATTTGAAACCCCAACTATCTTCTACAATTTTGTTAAACAAATTCAGAATGAACTTAACAATTCAGTGGTCAAAATCAGAAGTGACCATGGAACTGAATTTCAGTTTGAAAGTATGACAAAGTGTTGTGAAGAACTAGGGATTAATCAAGAATTCTCCTCACCTAGAACTCCTCAGCAAAATGGTATTGATGAATGAAAGAATAGGACTCTTATTGAGGCTGGTAGAACACTACTAAGTGACACTTCTCTTCCAGAATATTTTTGGGCTGAGGCAGTAAATACTGCATGTCATGTTCTCAATAGAGCTTTCATCACGAAAAGCCACAAGAAGACACCCTATGAGATTATGAAAGGCAGAAAACCAAATATATCCTATTTTAGGATCTTTGGTAGCAAGTGCTATGTACTTAACAATGACAAGTCTTACCTAACTAAGTTTGCTGCCAAATCCCAAGATGGGATATTTGTTGGGTACAACAACAGTAGTAAGGCATATAGGGTCTACAACTTGACTACACAAGTTGTAGAAGAATCTGTTCATGTAGTATTTGATGAATCTAAGCTAATTAACTATGAATTGTCTAGCAATTCTTGTAGCTCTACAGGTTTAAAAGAAAAGATGGACATGCTAACTATTAGTGAAGGCCAAACTACAAGGCAGAATGAGGAAAATGGTGGTTGCTGTCCAGGGGGAGTACAAGACCCAAGAGCTGATGATGAAGACAATGAAGTACAGCATGATGGGGAGATTAGAGAAGTTTAAATTGTAGACAGGTTGCCTCCAGCTATTAGACATCTAAATGATCATCCAACACACCAAATTATTGGTGATCCAAGACATGGTGTTCAAACCAGAAGCAAGAACATGAACATAGTTCTTTGTTCAAGCTTCCTGTCTCAATTGGAACCAAAGAGAATTGAAGATGCCATACAAGACACAAACTGGATTGATGCAATGCGGGAGGAGCTGAATCAATTCAGGAGATGTAAAGTTGGAAGCTGGTTCCAAAACCTAAGAATCACAATGTCATTGAGACTAAGTGGATCTACCGGAACAAGCTAGATGAAAATGGCATCATAGTCAAGAAAAAAGCAAGACTAGTTACCAAAGGCTATAGGTAGTAAGAAGGAATAGACTTTGATCAGACATTTGCTCCAGTGGAAAGGTTGGAAGCAATAAGGCTATTCCTTGCCTATGCAGCTTACCAAGGGTTCAAGGTATTTCAAATGGATGTCAAGTCAGCATTTCTAAATGGTGACTTAAAAGAGGAAGTCTATGTTGAAAAGCCCTCAGGTTTTATAGATCCCCTTTATCCCAATTATGTTTATATGCTTAAGAAAGCCCTATATGGACTGAAACAAGCCCCTAGGGCTTGGTATGAAACATTGTCTACCTTTCTCATTCAGAACAAATTTTCAAGGGGGAAAGTAGACAAGACTCTATTCCTTAGGGAATCAAAAGGCAAGATCATTCTAGTCCAGATATATGTTGATGACATTATCTTTGGATCAATAGAAAACAACCTTTTTTGGAAGTTTGCAAAACTTATGCAAGGAAAGTTTGAGATGAGCAGTATGGGTGAACTGAAATTCTTCTTGGGACTCCAAGTTAGACAGACTAATGATGGCTTGTCCATATCTCAATCTAAGTTCACCAAGGAGTTAATAAAGGAATATGGTATGGAGTTATCCTCCACCATGAGAACTCTTATGGGGTCAAGTATGCCTATAGACAAAGATGATGCAGGAAAACCTGTAGATGAGTCTTTGTATAGAGGGATAATTGGCTCCCTTCTATACTTAACTGCTAGTAGACCAGACATCATGTATGTTACATGTGTCGGTGCTAGGTATCAAGCAAGTCCTAAAGAATCTCATTATACTGCTGTTAAAAGAATTTTGAGATATCTTAAGGGAACACCTAATCTTGCCTTTTGGTAAACTAAGAATAGAGACTTTCTGCTGACAGGTTATTCAGATGCAGACTTTGCAGGATGCAAAGAAGATAGGAAAAGCACCACTAACACATGTCAGTTTCTAGGTATAAGATTGGTGTCATGGAGCAGTAAAAAGCAGACTAGTGTGGCAATATCGACTGCTGGGTCAGAATATGTTGCTGCAGGCAGCTGCTGTGCTCAGCTATTATGGATTCAACATTAACTTGAAGACTATGGTCTCAAGGTAAGTAGAACACCATTATTTTGTGATTCTACAAGTGTCATTTCTATTAGTAAAAATCCTGTTTCACATAGTAAAACTAAGCATATAGAAATCAGATTTCACTTCATTAGATGTCATGTTGAAAAAGGAGATAAATGTTTAGAATTTGTCAATACTAATTTTCAAATTGCTGACATGTTCACCAAACCACTGGATGAAACTAAATTCAATAACTTCAAAATTGAATTAGGCATGCAAAACATAGAATGGTATGACAAATTTGGCTAAGTAATTCTGTGTCGACACATAAAGAAGTCTGTGTCGACACTTAGTAGTTGGTGTCGACACATCAAGAAAATTGTGTTGACACTTAGAATTTGGTGTCGACACAGGAAATTTCTGACACTTAGTAAATTGTGTCGACACATCAAGAAAGTTGTGTTGACACTAAGTTTGGTGTCGACATAAAATTTCTGTCACTTATATATTGGTGTCGACACACAGATATTAGTGTCGACTTATAAGGATGTTTGTGTCGACACATCGCAATCGGTGTCGACACATAGTAGTGAATGCCTTTGTCGAGACCTTAGAAGTTTGTGTCGACACCATCTCAACAGTGTCGACACATTAAGTTTATTTCAACCCGCCTTTTGTCCTTCTTTGTTTAGAAACATATAAATAGGTGGAAACAAACCCTGTTGACACGCTATCCAAATTCTCGAGACCAAATCCCTGTGTCGACAAGTTCTTTCTCTTCCTCATCCTAAATCTCTTTCATTCCCAATGGCGCCCAAACACGACGACAACATTAACGAGGGCCATGAACTCGTTCGTGATGCCTTTGACAGTGCGGCACCAGAAATCAAAGCTGTGATTACCCTAATCACAGTCAATGGCTTAGAATACCTGGTGTCAGAACATACAAAGATTTGGAAGAAGGAGGTCCTTGAATTCTACGCAGCAGCATCTCTGGATTCAACAGGACTAAAGATTAAGTCCACATTTCAAGGAACAAAGGTCAAACTCACCCTAAAGAGTTTGAGAAAGTCTCTACAACTGCCAAGAGTTCAAGAAGAAGATGAAGTTGCATCTTCCAAGACCAGGGAAGCTCTCCAATGGTGTGGACTGGATCCCACCACCAAGATTGGACCTTCTATGAACAGAAAGGGGATGAACTCCCAAGGATAATTTCTTTCTGAGATAATTGGAAAAGTAATTCTATGCAAACCAGGAGGACATGATAGGATATCTGCCTAAATGTTCAGCCTCATGACCAGAGTCATCTTCAGGATCAAAACTAACTGGTCTGCAGTGATCTTTGAGAAGATCAAAGAAAGCTTCAAGAAACCAAACCTCGGAAGAATACTAAGCCTATATTTGGCTGAGAATATACCTGAAGTGATGCACCAGACAGCAGGATCAAAGATCAATCATATGAGATGAATGAATTTAAGAATACTCTCCAAATGGGAAAGGGTGCTCATAAAAGACATTCCTACTCTACAAAAACAACTACCACAGAAAAAGAAGAAAGAAACCCCCAGAATACCTGAATCTTCTAGTGATTCAGAAGAACAAGTGACCTTCAGCTCAGATGAATAACAACCAGAAGCTGCTAGAAAATCACCTGCTCCAGATAATATAGATGATGGTCAAGTGCAGGGGGAGCAAATACCTGATAGCACCATCCTCCTGGATCAATTCCATGGGGAGCCTCATCAAGAGCAAGAGCCAGCTACACTAGAGAGTGAAATGGCTACTGAAATTATACTTGAGGTAATACATGATATTAATCAAGCAGCTATACATACTGAGCCTAATAGACTAACTGTGCCTCTACCTGATGTTGAACAGACAAACCAAGATAATATCTAAGCACAGGATATCACAATGGAAGACATATCTGCATTTGCTGATGCTCCAACCACTGCCCAAGAAACATATATTCCACTTGTACAAACTCAACAAGAATTCACTCTTGAAGAGTTTTTTCCTGATCTTCAGGAGGCAAGGAATGAGGGGGAGCTGCTAAGGACTGAGGAGCTGCCCTCTAGTCCTAAAGAGACAGACGATATAGAAAGTTCCTCATCTTCTGAAGATGTTGAAGCCTCCAAAGCAAAGAAAAGAAGACCTCTGGGTATCAAGAAGAAGAGCTTAGGCTATAAGAGGGCTTTGCAGACAGTTACTCAACAACCAGCCCCAGCAGTTGACTACAGTTCACTGTTGGTGGCACTGCAGGTTAAAATGGATGAACAAAGGGCAGCCCTGGAGAAATATATGGATGAAAGTCACAAAGACCTCCAGTTCACTTTGGCTCAAGACATTAAATCAATAGGATTTGAAGTCAATCAGAATAAGAAAGAGATGACAGATTGCTTCCATAAGTGAGGTAATGTTGTAGTTTATCTAGCCAAGCAGCAACAAGAGGCAAGGACTCAGATTGATGATATAGTGGTAAAGCAAGGATATGTTCTAGAAAATCAAATAAGGATGAATGATAATCTTACTAAATCATATAATGTGATTGTTACAGAACAAAAGAATACAACAACTGCTTTAACTAGAGAAAGGGCTAAAGAAAAGTCAGAATTTGATCTGAAACTTAAAGAAGATTTAGCCACTTTCCAAACTGCTCTTCAAACATCTCAAAAGATAATCTCTGATCAGCTGCAAAGGTTTAAAGCTTACTATAAAGAAAGCACCAATTACTTGGTTGATTAGGTCAGATTTCAGAAAGATGATCTCAGGGATCATGTTAATAGAGAAGTCATAAAGGGGGAGAGATTGTTAGTCACTATAGGCTCTGATCATGCCAAATGTATCACTAATGCTATCAGAGCCACTCTTAAATATCCTCTCTTGTGTGATGATGATAATACAGCTGAGTCAGGCATTCAAGCTGCAGGCAATGAACGGGGTCAGTAGGAGTTAGCTCAAATCATATAGCCCCGTTCAAATTTTGAGGGAATTCAATAACTGGTTCAACAGATGTATAGCCCTCCAGGGGATATTCAGAATATTATAATTGAGAAACTAGAAATGTCTGAGGCTGCTTTGAAAAGAGAGCAAGAAGCTCAACTTTCTAAGAAAAGATTTAGAGAGTAGGCTGAATCAAAGCCAGATTTTGAAAGATGGAGTCCCACTTCAAGGAACATAATACTCACTTCCTGGAAAGCTGTTAAAGATAAAATGCATGATAGAGGCAAGTGGTATTCAGAACAAGAATGGAATAAGTATCAACAGAGAAAAGATGTTATATATCAGTTTAGAAAAGTTCACAAAGCTGGGAAGGTACCTGCTACTACTATGGAGCCAAGCAAATACTTTCCTAAGCCTTACCATTATTCTGAAAGGCAAAAGTCCAAGGCTGAAGAGCTTAAGAAGAAAGATCTTAAAGGGAAGAAGCCAGCTGAAGACACTGGAACTAGTGTGCTAGCAAGGGTTCAATCTGGCAAAGGCATTATAATCAAGGAGCCTGACCAGCCTTAGGATAGATTTACTAGATTTTAACACTATGTAAATCTATGTAATCTTTTGAATGTTAAACATCCTTATAATTCAACAAAACTTTGATTCTTGTTTATTACATGCTATCATACTTTGTGTTGATATAATATTTTGTTTCTAGCTATGAATTACCTTGTCTGAGAAATGTTTTTACATCATTATTTGTGTTTTTATTATAACTAATGTATATCATTGACTAAGAGTTATGACTTCTCCAAATGGGGGGAGATTGTTGGGTACATTTGAAAATGTGTACCAGATTTGAAGAAGCCTCACTTAACTCAATGATATTCATCAATGTGTATTTGATGGTGTTTTGAGGTTCATTGTGCAGGTTAAGAAATAGCAAGAAAACTTTTATAAGTACAAGTGTTGACACTTGGGAAAAGTTGTGTCGATACCAGAAGCCAGATTGTGTCGACACATAGGACTTGTGTTGACACACAGAAAATCTATCGACAACAACTTTGTCGACACACAGGACTTGTGTCGACACACAAAAAATCTGTCGACAACAACTGTGTCGACACTAGAAGCCAGTTTGTGTCGACACACAGGACTTGTGTCGACACACAAAAAATATGTGGACACCAACTGTGTCGATACGAGAAGACAGATTGTGTCGACACACAGAAAATCTGTCGACAACAACTGTGTCGACACCAGAAGCCAGTTTGTGTCGACATACATGACTTGTGTCAACACACACCAGATTTCTGTCTACAATAATTGTGTCGACACATAGGACTTGTGTCGACACATTCCAGAATTCTGTCTACAACAATTGTGTCGACACATAGGACTTGTGTCGACACATTCCAGAATTCTATCAAGACAACCACTGTGTTAAGACAAGAAGTATTTGTGTCGACACACAGGACTTATGTAGACACATTTCACAGAAGCTGTGTCAAGATGTTAAATAGAAGCTGTGTCGACATTGTGGGACCTGTGTCTATTTGTGTCGACACATTTGAAGTAATGTCTCGACACTTTGATGACTAAGACAAAGTATCATAAAGTAACTAGTGACTTGACAGTTGTCATGACCAACAAGGCTGTTGTAGCTGTCAGAGCAGTCAGAAGGTTGTTATGAACCGGATCAGCCGGTAACCTCGGATGAAGCATATATAAAGACATATTCTATCATCAGATAGGAGAGCTTGAGGTATCAAAGATAGCACCAATCTAAGAAGAAGAAGAGAAGTCTTGATCCAGAAGTAATCAAGTCTCTAGCAGATCCTGAACAAGTTTGCAAGAAGAATTCAGATTAAATTTTGAAAAGAAGAAGGAAGCTGGATTGAAGATCAACTCCACTTCACAAGAAGATCAACCCTACTTTGTTCAGATTCAAGAAGCTTTGAAGAAGCTAAGACAGGTTGATTCTAGAGTTGTCTGTTCTATCAAGAACTGATCAAGAAACCTTCAACCCTTTCTCTCTCTACCCGGGTGAAGGATTTACTCTTTTCTATTATCAATTTTCTGTAGGATCTTTTATGGATCTGAGTTGTAAGACTAAAGTATAAAGGCTGAGGTAGGGTTGAGTGCCTGAGGTAGGGAATTAATTTCTCTGAGTTGAAGGCCTACGGAAGAGGCTGAGGTAGGGCTTGTGTGCCTGAGTTGTAGGAGTCTGGACTCACTCTGAGTTGTAGGACTTGTTGAAGTCTGAGTTGTACGAACCATCTTTGGGTTCTGAGCTATAAGATCTGAGGATCTGAGAAGAAAGAAGGGAGTTAGGTTGAATCTAGCATACTGCTAGATAGACGAAGGGGAAAAGTGGATGTACCCATCACTTGGGGAACCACTATAAAACTGTGTGTACTCTATGTTTGATGTGTTTACTTTTATCTGTGTTGTGACAGTTTGCATAACAGGTCTTATTGTGATAAACTTGCCTGCCTAAACAATAATAAGGAATTGAACCTATTCACCCCCCCTCTAGGTGTTTAGGACATCTTGAAACCAATTCTTTCATACTCTGACTGTAGAAGTCAGAAAGGGGGAGAATTTAGTCAAAGAATACTTAGATAAATCAGATGCCAACAAGAATACACTCTCAGAAGAAAAGCTTAAAGAAATTCATGATGATGTGCAAAGTTAGATCCAAAGTGTAAAATTACATACTTATAATACAGCTATATGGATGCATAACCAGATATTCCCAGATTTTCAAGTAGATCCAAACATTATTCCTCATCATCTGAATCCTTTAGCTCATGTTGCTCCAGTTCCTACTCCATAACCTTCTTTCTCTCCAAGACCTCATGTCTCAAAAGCCCCTCCTCCAGAATCCTATACTTAGGTTTGGGAATCAGATCCAGCAGACATATTTCTTCAAGCTCTTCCTGAAATTCATATGCCAAAGAAGAGAAGTTATGGTGATGGAGCCTCTGCCAGCAGATCCATTCCAGTTCTAGAAACAGAGAAAAGGAAAGCACCTGAATTTGCAGAAATTTTGTCCCCTACTTCTAAGTCACTCATTCTTGACACACTCAAACTAGTCTTGGATTTCAATGAAAATAGACATGATCATTACAGCTCCCAAGAATGGGACTTGTATGATAAGTCTATGACAAAGATAGGACTATATGATAGAGAACATGGAAGAAACAATCATGTTGCTCCTCCAAAACCTCCCAAGTACTATCCAAAGCCTTACAGTTATTTATCAGAGGAGACAACAAGAAAAGAAGGATAAACAGTAACAACCACAACAACATCAAGTCTAAGCATGAAGAAGTTACAAGAGTGTGGTTGAGAATTGTGTAGAGATGACTTTTGGACAATTTTATTTATATAATTCTTAATTTTGACCATCTACTCTGTGCTTTTAATCTTTATGCTTGTTATTGTGTTTTCTCTTGCATATCTAGCTCTTTATTTGTCTATATAATTCACCTTAGTGTAAAGGGTTTTGACTGAAAGATATGGTACCTAAACACCTAGAGGGGGGGGGGGTGAATAGGTGACTTGAATCTTTTTAACTTTTTATGGCAGCAATCAGTTTCTAACACAGATTTATATCTACTTTTGCACAACAATCACACAGCAATCACAACAAACCACAACACACAGTAGACACACAGTTTTATAGTGGTTCCCCAAGGTTTGGGTACATCCACTTTCCCCCTTCGCCTATCTAGCAGTGTACTAGATTCGGCCCAACTTCTCCACTATCTCAGAACCCAAAACAGGTTCCTACACCTCAGGCCCAAGGCCCTACAACTCAGCTTCTTCACAAAGCCTACACTCAGCCACCAAGACCTACACTCAGCCACCAAGGCCTACACTCAGCCACCAAGGCCTACACTCAGCCACCAAGGCCTACACTCAGAGATTTATATCTCCTACACTCAGCCTTTATAATTGCAGGCTTACAAGACTCAGATCCAAAGGATCTTACAAGATAAAATGAATACAAAATTGTGACTCAACAACTCAGAGAAAGAGAGAGAAGAGTTGTGAGTTTCTTGATGAGTTCTTGGAAGAACTCAGCTGAAATCAATCTGACTTGGCTTTCTTCAAAGCTTCTTGAATGTAGAACTCAATAAGATTGACTCCTTCTGCAGTTGATCCTTGATCTCTACTACTTAAGATTCAGAATAAATCTGAACCCTTCTTCTCAGTCTGGTTCCAATGACTGATTTCTTGGATGGAGCTCTCTCTCTCCAACTTCTTAGATCTTCACTTGATAGCTAGATCTTCTTTGAATTACTTGTCTGAACTTTAACCACTTCAACAACCGTTTCTGTAGACTGTATAAGCCTATTTATAGGCCTTCTTCATGGTAACCGGCTGGTCCGGTTCATAACTGAATTCTGACAACTCTGACAGGTGCTGTAGACCGGCTGGAATGGCAGCTGTCAAGTCATCCAGTCAGTTCTTGAAAATTCTGTAACTGTCTCCAAGTGTCGAGACTGTCTGTCTTTAAGTGTCGACACTTATAGACCAAGTGTCGACACATGTTGTCTAAGTGTCGACACTAGCCTACAAGGTGTCGACATAACTCCTTGTGTTGTAGATTTTATATCTCGACACTACTTCTTCTTCATGTGTCGACACTGAAATTGAGTGTCGACACTGAAATTGAGTGTCGACACAAGTACTTGTACTTCAGTATTTTGCTGAATTCTTCTAAGTGTCGACACAACACCTTTGTGTCGACACATCTTCATGTGTTGAACTCGCTGAGTGTCGACACTTCTTCTTGGTGTCGACACATGTCTTCAGTGTTGATACTTGCTGAGTGTCGACACATTGCTCTGGGTGTCGACACATTCTTCTTCTGTCGAGACTCTGGCTGAGTGTCGACACATTCCCTTAGTGTCGACACTTGTACTTAGAATATTTTTGTTGAACTTTGCTGATCTTTACTAAGTGTCGACACAGCTCCTTGTGTCGACACTTTCTTCAAGTGTTGAGTCTTCAGCTGAGTGTCGACACATTCTTTCTTGTGTCGACACTTTCTTCAAGTGTTGACTCTTCTGTTGTGTGTCGACACATTGTTCTGAGTGTCGACACTTATACTTAGTCTCTGCTGACTTTTGCTGAGTGTCGACACAGCCTCCAAGTGTCGACACTTTCTGGTGTAGACACAGTTTCACTGGATGTCGACACAACTGCTATGTGTCGACACAGCTTCACTGCACTCTTCTTCATTGAGTGTCGACACAGCTCCTTGTGTCGACACTTTCTGTCTGGTGTCGACTCAGCATCCCTGGTGTCGACACAATGACTCCAAGTGTCGACACTGCTTGCCTGGGTGTCGACACAAGTCTTCTTAAGTGTCGACACTTTCCCTCTGGGTGTCGACACATGGACTTAGAAACTTTTTCATCATTTCCTGCAAATACTTAACCTGCACAAGTAACTCAAAAACACATCAAATACATTTTGATGTATATCATTGAGTTGGGTGAGGCTTCTTCAAATCAGGTACATTTAAACCAATGTACCCAACAATCTCCCCCTATTTGGAGAAGTCATAACCCTTAGTCAATGATATACACCATTCATAATAAAATTACAAAATGATGTAAAGCATGATTATATATAGCTGGGAAATCATAAACATGTATCAATCAAACATGTATACATAGATATCATCACAGAACAAATATGAAATAGATTTAACATATAATACATTGTTCTAATATCTGTCATATTCATTTTCAAAAGTTTACAGAATGTTTTTCATCAAAAAGATTACATAATAAACTTTAAGAAAATTCTAATTCTATTTCTGTTCAGGCTCCTTGATCACTATTCCTTTTCCAGCTTGTACTTTGGCTTGAACACGAGCTTCAGCAACTTCAGCATCAGCAGGCTTCTTGCCTTTCAGATCTTTCTTCTTTAGCTCTTCTGCTTTAATCTTTTTCCTCTCAAAATAATGATATGGCTTGGGAAAGTACTTGCTTGGCTCCTGAGCAGTAGGAGGTAGCTTTCCCATCTTGGCCTTTCTTCTGTATTGGACTATAGCCTCCTGCCTTGTCTCATGCTTTCTCCATTCAGCCTCAGAAAATCACTTGTTCCTGTCATGAATGTTATCTTTTGCAGCTTTCCATGCAGTCAAAATAATGTTCCTAGAGGTGGGGCTCCACTGCTCAAAGTCAGGTCTTTGTTCAGCTTGCTCCCTGAACCTCTTCTTAGACAATCTGGTTTCTTCTTCAGCTTGCTCTTTCAAGATAGCTTCCTGTAAAGCTTCAGAGACAGGCTGAACCACCTTTTTTAGAATGACATTGTCCTTTCCCCCAGGTGGGCTATACATGGACTGTATGTCAGCATGAACCATATCAAAATCTGGTGGAGGATAGATCACTTGAGCTACTTCTGGTTGCTCACCTCCAAGATATGCAGGGTTAATTCCAGATTCTGCTACATTATCATCATCACAAAGAGGAGGATAACCAAGAGTGGCTCTGATGGAATTAGAAACCCATTTTGCATGGTCAGAGCCAGCTTTGACTAAGACCCTCTCCCCCTTTATGACTTCTCTTTCTATGTGATCCCTTAAATCATCTTTTTGAAATCTGATTTGGGCATTTAGATAATTGACTCCATCCCTGTAGAAAGGTCTTAACCTTTGGAGTTTTTCAGAGATCAGCTTCTGAGAGTCTTGAATAGCAGTTGTAATATCAGTTAAGCTCTCTTGCAGTGCTTTATCAAAAGCTGTCATAGCAGTAGCAGTAGAAGTTGTCAGGCCAGCAACAATGTTCTTCATCTCTGTGACAATAGCATTGTGAGATTGTGTCAAATTGTCATTCATTCTGATTTGGTTCTCTAGAACATACCCCTGCTTCTGTGCTATGTCATCTACTTGAGCCTTTATCTTTTCCTGATGTGTAGCAAGATAGACTACTGCATTCCCACCCTTGTGGAAGCAGTCAGTCATCTCCTTCTTATTAAGATTCATTTCAAATCTTATTGACTTTATATCCTGGGCCAGATCAAACTGCAATGATTTCTGCCCTTCATCCACATATTTCTCAATGGCCTGCCTGTGCTCATCAAGTTTAATTTGCATTGCAACCATCAGTGCACTATAATCAACAGTTGGAGCTGGCTGTGATATAGGCTGTGGAGTAACAGTTTGGAGAGTCTTCTTATAACTTTGGCTCCTTCTTCTAAATACTTGAAATTTTCTTTTCTTAGCCCTTGTAGCTTCTTCATCTTCAGAGGCTGAAGTACTTGCTATCTCTACCCTCTCCTTAGGTAGCTCCTCAACAGCTTGGGGCTTTTCTGGTTCTTGCCTTATAGGTTCTTCATGAATTGGCACTTGCTCCCCCTCAACTGGAGCATTCTCCTCTTCAGCAGCAGTTACTTTGTCAAAATCAGTTTGATCCAGGTTAAGAAACAGATCTTCCATTGTATATTCTTGTGGAGAATGGGCAGGAGAAATTCTTTGCTCATCTACCACTGGATCAGATACAATTTCATCTACAACAGATGTGTCTCCCATGACAACATCTGGAACTTGACTATCAATCTGTGGTTGCTGACAAACATCAGACAAATCAGTATCTTCTAAAGGAAAATCTAAAGCATTAAGCTCAGTGATTACCTCTAGAATTGTGGTTGTAGCTTGCTCACTCTCAAGAGGAGTGGGCTCTTCCACAACTAGTGGCTCCCCCTGGACTTGATTCTGATGTAAGGGGCTAGCTGGTGGTAGCTCCCCCTGCCTCTCAGCAACTACTTGTTGAGCTGGAGTTTTCTCAACAGTCTCTTCTTCATGCTCATCAGGTGTGAAGACAACTTTCTCTTCACTATCAGAGCTGCTAGTTGGATCCTGAGCCACTGGGGCAGACTTCTTCTTGTTCTTTAGAGGTGTTCCTTTCCCAGATGTTACTTTCTCAGGGGTTGGCATCTCCTTAGACAACACCCTGTCCCATCTGGAGAAGATCCTCATATCCATCTTTCTCATATGGTTAATTTTGCTTCCAGCAATTTGACCCATTACCTCTGGAATACTTCCAGCAAGGTATAGACTTAATATTCTGCCCAAGTTGGGCTTCTTCAGGCTTTCCTTGATCTTCTCAAAGATCACTACAGACCAGTCAGTTTTCAGAGTAAAGATTATCCTGGTCATAATGCTGAACATATGGGCAGATACCCTATCATGCCCTCCAGGTTTGCTTAGGATTACTTTGCCTACAATTTCTGACAGGAATTTCCCCTGACTGTTCATTCCTTTTCTATTAAAAACTGAACCAATCTTCATCTTAGAATCCAGACCACACCATGCCAATGCATCTCTGGTCCTGGAAGCTGTAACTTCATCTTCTTCTTTAGTTCTTGGCAACTGAAGTATCTTTCTCAGATTTTTTGGTGAAACCTTAACCTTTGCACCATGAACTCTGGATTTGATCTTGTATCCAGATTCGTTCACTTCAGCTCCATTGAGGAATTCCAGTACCTCTTTCTTCCAGATCTTAGTAGGCTCGGAAACAAGAAATTCCAACCCCGAGTCTGCAACTAGGGTTATTACATTCTTGATTTCTGGATCTGCATCACCAAATGCGTCGCGCACCAGTTCATACCCTTCATTGACGTTCTCCTCAAGCTTTGGCGCCATTAGGGTTTGAAGAATTTGAACTGAGAGAAGAGAGGTGTCGACACACAAGTTTAGGTCTCGAAACTTTTGAAAGCGTGTCGACAAACTAAGGCAAAATCCTATTTATACCTTTCTAGGTTTGAAGATGAAAAGGCGGGCAGCTAACTTAAATTGTGTCGACACTGGCGATAAGTGTCGACACTGACTTATAATGTCTCGACACATATGTGTTGACACAAGTTTAGTCAACAGATTATATGTGTCGACACTTGTTTATGTGTCGACACCACTTATCTCGACACATAGTCGAGACTTTACTTAGATAATTCTGAGTAAACACTATGTGTCGACACCACCTTGGTTGTGTCGACACCAACTTGTCATGTGTCGACACTAATATTCTGAAGTGTAGACACTAACTTTCTAGATGTATCGACACCTTTTCCCTGAAGTGTTGACACCACTTTTCTGTGTCGACACAGAGATCTCTGTGTGTCGACACCTTTTGACTTTGTCATTTTTATAAACTTATTCTAAGTTTATCATTCCTAGTTCAATTTTAAACCTATTGAACTTAGTTTCTTCTAAGGGCTTAGTATACATATCAGCTAATTGATTATCAGTTTTAACAAATTCTAGTAAAATATCTTCTTTCTCTACATGTTCCCTAAGAAAATGATATTTTATTTCAATATGTTTAGTTCTACTATGGGAAACAGAATTATGTGCAATTGATATAGCACTAGTAGAATCACAGAAGAGTGGAGTTCTACTTACCAGAAATCCATAGTCCTCAAGCTGATGTTGTATCCACAGAAGTTGAGCACAGCAACTTCTTGCAGCCACATATTCTGACTCTGCAGTGGAGATAGCCACACTTGTTTGCTTTTTGCTACTCCATGAAATCAGTCTTCCACCTAGGAATTGACAGGTTCCAGTTGTGCTTTTTCTGTCTTCTTTGCACCCTGCAAAGTCTGCATCTGAATAACCTGTTAGTTCAAAATCCCCATTCCTAGGGTACCAGAGGCCTAGATAAGGAGTGCCCTTCAGATATCTCAATATTCTTTTGACTGCTGTCAAATGAGACTCTTTAGGGCAGGCTTGATACCTTGCACAGACACATGTAGCATACATGATATCTGGTCTACTTTCAGTCAAGTATAATAGGGAGCCAACTATCCCTCTATACAAGGTTTCATCTACAGGTTTCCCTGCATCATCCTTGCTAAGAGACATACTTGACCCTATAGGAGTCTTCATGGTACTGGATGAATCCATACCATACGTCCTTATGAGTTCTAGGGTGAACTTGGACTGGCAAATGGATAAACCATTCTCAGTCTGTCTTACTTGGAGACCCAAGAAGAACTTTAGCTCTCCCATACTACTCATCTCAAATTGACCTTGCATTAGTTTTGCAAACTTTTTGCAAAGGCTACTTTCAGTAGACCCAAATATTATGTCATCTACATATATTTGGACTAGTATAACTTTGCCTCTAGATTCCCTAAGGAATAGAGTCTTGTCTATTTTCCCCCTTATGAACTTATTCTCAATGAGGAAACTAGACAGGGTTTCATACCAAGCCCTAGGAGCTTGCTTTAACCCATATAATGCTTTCCTAAGTCTATAGACATGATTAGGTAGAGTTGAATCAACAAAACCTGATGGCTGTTCCACATAGACTTCCTCTTTAAGATTACCATTTAGAAATGCTGACTTGACATCCATTTGGTAAACTTTAAATCCTTGAAAGGTTGCATAGGCCAGGAACATCCTTATGGCTTCCAGTCTGGCCACTGGAGCAAAGGTTTGATCAAAATCAATACCTTCTTCCTGCCTATATCCTTTAGCAACCAATCTTGCTTTGTTCTTAATGATGACTCCATGCTCATCCATCTTGTTCCTATAGATCCACTTGGTCCCAATTATGTTGTGGTCTTTAGGTTTAGGAACAAGCTCCCAGACCTTGCACCTCTTGAACTGATTTAACTCTTCTTGCATTGCCTCAATCCAATGAGGGTATAAGATGGCTTCTTCAAACTTCTTTGGTTCAACTTGGGATAGAAAGCTGGAGTAGATTGCTGCATTCAGGTTTCTGCTCCTTGTCTGTACCCCTTGTCTTGGATCACCAATGATTTGCTCAGCTGGATGATCTCTAAGATGCCTATTGGCTGGAGGCATCCTGGCTTCAGGTTGAACTTCATCAACATCTTCATCATGCTGTACTCCTTGAACTTCATCTGCATTTGGTACATGTAGTTCTCCCCCTGGACAACAGCCACTGTCTTCTACTTGCTGTCTTGCAGTAGGTTCTTCTTCTATAGTGAGCTTGTCCATCTTCTTTGTTAAACCTGTGGGGCTGCATACACTACTAGACAACTCATTGTTAATAAGCCTAGTTTCATCAAATACTACATGTACAGTCTCCTCTACAACTTGAGATGACAAGTTGTAGACCCTATAAGCCTTATTATTGTTGCTGTACCCAACAAAAATTCCCTCTTGGGACTTGGCAGCAAACTTAGTCAAGTAAGACTTTCCATTGTTAAGTATAAAGCACTTACAACTAAAGATCCTGAAGTAGGATAGGTTTGGTTTCCTGCCTTTCACAACCTCATAGGGGGTCTTGTTGAGGCTTTTAGTAATGGTAGCCCTATTAATAACATGGCATGCAGTATTGACTGCTTCAGCCCAGAAATATTCTGGTAGTGATGTATCACTTAATAGGGTCCTACCAGCCTCTATCAAGGTTCTATTCTTCCTCTCAGCAATGCCATTTTGCTGAGGTGTTCTTGGTGAAGAAAACTCTTGAAATATCCCAAAGTCTTCACATAGTTTTGTCATGCTATCAGACTGAAATTCAGTACCATGGTCACTTCTTATTTTGACCACAGTACTAGCTAGTTCATTCTGAATCTGTTTGACAAAGCTATAGAAGACACTAGGTGTTTCAGATTTCTGTCTTAGAAAGAACACCCAGGAAAACCTTGAGTAGTCATCTACAACTACAAAGGTATAGACCTTCCTACCTAGGCTGTGAACTGGCATTGGACCAAAGAGATCCATATGCAAGAGGTATAAGCACCTCACAGCATCTTTGTTTTCAATGCTTCTAAAGGTGGATCTAGTCTGCTTGCCCTTTTGACAAGCTGAGCATATTTCATCTTTAATACACTTAACTTGAGTACCATTCCTCACTAGCCCTTTACTAAAGAGTTTGCCAATTGTCTTGTAGTTTAGATGGGCTAGCCTCTTGTGCCATTTGACACAATGAGAGACTTTCTCATCAGCTACAAGACACACTTGAGAACCATTGGTCTCACACATAATGTCTAGGCAGTAGACATTCCTCTTTCTATAACCTGTCAAAATGATCTCTTGATCATTTGACCTCCTGATACGACAACCATCTTTGACAAATGAGATGTCATATCCTACATCACTTAATTGACTTATACTAATTAGGTTGTGTTTCAAACCTTTAACATAAGCCACTTGAGTAATGGTAACTAAGTTACTAGAAATGTTACCAAACCCTTTGATGATTCCTTTTTCAGAACCACCAAAGGTGACTTTAGGACTATCTTTGATTGGAGTGTAGTCCTTTAGCAATTCCCTTGTTCCAGTCATATGTCTGGAACATCCACTGTCCAAGTACCATATTGGGGCATGGCCACTTGGACTTACCTGCAAAACAGATTAGTGAACCTTAGAACCCAAAGAATTCTTGGGTCCTTGGTACTGGTTAGTTTGCATCCTAACAAAGCTACCTGCAGGCTTTCCAACAGGCAGTTTGCTACTCACTTTGGCACTAGCATTGTGCCAACAGTCCATTGCAAAGTGGTCTATCTTGCCACAGCACCAACACTCAAACTTATTGTACCTTTGCTTAGGTACTGTCTTTGCTGTTTTATCTACAGCAGACTTGTTGAGAGTTGGGGCTTTGCCCTTGGACTTAGACTTGGACTGAGCAGTCCTTGCAGGTCTAGTAAATCCCAATCCAGCTTTACCTTTGTGATGAACAAATTCATCAATTATGGGTAAAACAGACTTTGGTTTAGAAAACCTAGCAACTAAGTCTTTCTCCTTCTGAAGATTAATCTCCAGACTCTTGATTTGATCATTCTTAAATGATATAGTTCCCATCTGAATCACAGTTATGTGCTTCAGTCTGGCTATCTCATTAAGCTTTTGATCAAATGACTTCTCAAAATCAGTTGCAGCAGCTTTGAGATTAGCAATTTCCTTTGCCTGACTTTTGGCTAGGGACTTGCTCTTCTTATAAGCTTGCAACAGAACTTTATATTCATCTATCAACTGATGAATATCCTCTTCAGACTCAGATGCACTCTCATCATCTGATGATGATGAATCTGATTCTGTACTGGCACAAGAAATTGAACTAAAAGATGAACTTTGTACCTTACTAGGTCCTGGCTGCTCCAGGATTTTGTCACTTGCTGTCAATGCCATTAGCCATTGGCACTGACTGTCTTCTTGTTCATATATAGAATTCATAATCTGCATGAACTCTTCTTCTTCTTCCTCAGCAAACAGGCCTATATATGCCTCAGCATCTGACTCAGTTTCTGATGAAGATAAATCTGACAGGCTCTTGTCCTTTTTGGCAACAAAAGACTTTTCTTTCTTGCCCTTATATTGAGTCCTTTTCTTGTCACTAGACTCCTTCCTCTTCTCTGGACAATCTGCAACAACATGCCCTTGTCTATTACAGCAATAGCATACTATTTTTGATAGTGTTGCTTTGCTAGATTTGGACTTTTTCCTGTCTTTCTTTGAAGACTTTTTATTCTGATTATAGTCTTCCTTTCCCTGTGAAGTAGATGGCCTTGTCCTCCACTGTTTCTTCTTTAAGAATTTCTGAAAATGTCTTGTGAAGGCAGCAAAGTACTCATCACTTTCACTGCTTTCAGATTTTCTGCTGACTTACTCATCTGACTCAGATTCAGCTGCTTTTGGAGGTGGAGAAGGTGACTTACTTCTGTACTTCCTGGGGACTTCAGTTTTGAAGGCCACTGTCCTTTCTTTGTGTTCACTTCTTGTTGATTTCTCCTCTTCTTTCCTCACCATTAACTGCATTTCATAGGACAGCAATTTGCCAAACAGTGTTGGTGGAGAAATTTCTCCCAACTTTGTCATTTCCCTAATGACACAGATCTTGGTGTCCCAATCTTTAGTTAGGGACCTTATAAACTTATCATTGAGTTCATAATTACTGAACTCTCTGCCATAGGACATGAGCTCATTCACAATCCTATAGAACTTTTTATAGCATTCAGTTATGCTATCAGCTTTTGCTTGTCTAAAACTTTCATATTCTTGATTGAGCAAGGATTTTCTGTCTTGCCTCACTTCTTCAGAACCCTCCATGTACACAATAAGAGTATCCCACATTTCTTTAGCTGTCTTACAGTGTATCAGATTCTGAAAAGTTGCATCATCTATGGCACTCACTATGATGTTCTGAGCCCTCTTATCCATAGTGGCTAGAACAATTTCATCCTTTGTCATTTCAGAGAAATCCTTTGGTGTTCTCTGATTTGCATCTAAGATTGATACCTTCATGGGCACATATGGCCCTTCCTTTACTGTGATATAAATCCTAGGGTCTGATGCTTCCATAAAGAGTCTCACCCTTTCCTTCCAGATACCAAAGATCTCTTTCCTACATATGGGTAGCTTCATGGATCCCAATTCCTTATGATTTTCAGTGGAACCCATGGTTCTTGATTTTCTTGATTCTGTACTTTGACTTACACTGAATCTGCCAACAGGATCTACTCAGACAGTTAAGTCCCTTTTTTTGAGTAACCTGGCTCTGATACCACTTGAAAGATATGGTACCTAAACACCTAGAGGGAGGGGGGGGTGAATAGGTGACTTGAATCTTTTTAACTTTTTATGGCAGCAATCAGTTTCTAACACAGATTTATATCTACTTTTGCACAGCAATCACACAGCAATCACAGCAAACCACAACACACAGTAGACACACAGTTTTATAGTGGTTCCCCAAGGTTTGGGTACATCCACTTTCCCCCTTCGCCTATCTAGCAGTGTACTAGATTCGGCCCAACTTCTCCACTATCTCAGAACCCAAAACAGGTTCCTACACCTCAGGCCCAAGGCCCTACAACTCAGCTTCTTCACAAAGCCTACACTCAGCCACCAAGGCCTACACTCAGCCACCAAGGCCTACACTCAGCCACCAAGGCCTACACTCAGCCACCAAGGCCTACACTCAGCCACCAAGGCCTACACTCAGAGATTTATATCTCCTACACTCAGCCTTTATAATTGCAGGCTTATAAGACTCAGATCCAAAGGATCTTACAAGATAAAATGAATACAAAATTGTGACTCAACAACTCAGAGAAAGAGAGAGAAGAGTTGTGAGTTTCTTGATGAGTTCTTGGAAGAACTCAGCTGAAATCAATCTGACTTGGCTTTCTTCAAAGCTTCTTGAATGTAGAACTCATTAAGATTGACTCCTTCTGCAGTTGATCCTTGATCTCTGCTACTTAAGATTCAGAATAAATCTGAACCCTTCTTCTCAGTCTGGTTCCAATGACTGATTTCTTGGATGGAGCTCTCTCTCTCCAACTTCTTAGATCTTCACTTGATAGCTAGATCTTCTTTGAATTACTTGTCTGAACTGTAACCACTTCAACAACCGTTTCTGTAGACTGTATAAGCCTATTTATATGCCTTCTTCATGGTAACCGGCTGGTCCGGTTCATAACTGAATTCTGACAACTCTGACAGGTGCTGTAGACCGGCTGGAATGGCAGCTGTCAAGTCATCCAGTCAGTTCTTGAAAATTCTGTAACTGTCTCCAAGTGTCGAGACTGTCTGTCTTTAAGTGTCGACACTTATAGACCAAGTGTCGACACATGTTGTCTAAGTGTCGACACTAGCCTACAAGGTGTCGACACAACTCCTTGTGTTGTAGATTTTATATCTCGACACTACTTCTTCTTCATGTGTCGACACTGAAATTGAGTGTCGACACAAGTACTTGTACTTCAGTATTTTGCTGAATTCTTCTAAGTGTCGACACAACACCTTTGTGTCGACACATCTTCATGTGTTGAACTCGCTGAGTGTCGACACTTCTTCTTGGTGTCGACACATGTCTTCAGTGTTGATACTTGCTGAGTGTCGACACATTGCTCTGGGTGTCGACACATTCTTCTTCTGTCGAGACTCTGGCTGAGTGTCGACACATTCCCTTAGTGTCGACACTTGTACTTAGAATATTTTTGTTGAACTTTGCTGATCTTTACTAAGTGTCGACACAGCTCCTTGTGTCGACACTTTCTTCAAGTGTTGAGTCTTCAGCTGAGTGTCGACACATTCTTTCTTGTGTCGACACTTTCTTCAAGTGTTGACTCTTCTGTTGTGTGTCGACACATTGTTCTGAGTGTCGACACTTATACTTAGTCTCTGCTGACTTTTGCTGAGTGTCGACACAGCCTCCAAGTGTCGACACTTTCTGGTGTAGACACAGTTTCACTGGATGTCGACACAACTGCTATGTGTCGACACAGCTTCACTGCACTCTTCTTCATTGAGTGTCGACACAGCTCCTTGTGTCGACACTTTCTGTCTGGTGTCGACTCAGCATCCCTGGTGTCGACACAATGACTCCAAGTGTCGACACTGCTTGCCTGGGTGTCGACACAAGTCTTCTTAAGTGTCGACACTTTCCCTCTGGGTGTCGACACATGGACTTAGAAACTTTTTCATCATTTCCTGCAAATACTTAACCTGCACAAGTAACTCAAAAACACATCAAATACATTTTGATGTATATCATTGAGTTGGGTGAGGCTTCTTCAAATCAGGTACATTTAAACCAATGTACCCAACATTGACTTCTACAAATATGGGGAGATTGTCATGTATTGTATCCATGATAACCCAGATTTGGTGAAGTCACCCTTGAACTAAGATGAATTAAGTTGTATTTGATGTATTGTTTGAGTTATATGTTTGCAAAACTAAATTGTCAAGTGTAGACCAATGTCAGTCTACAATGGATCACCAAATATAGGACCATACAATGTAATCCCTCATTGTGTGATGCACGGTGTTGACTCATGTGTACCCTCTCTATTAGGATACACTTCATTTTTCAAGCACTAGGATTGTTGGTGAAAGATGTGTTGCTGATTCCATTGAAGAACGGAAAATCCACATGAAGGAAAATATTCTAAGTGTTTCACTCGAGTAGAATTCTAAGTACTCGAGTTGATCCTTAGATGTACTCGAGTGAGTTAAGTCTGTTTCTCGAGTAAAGGAAATGGTTCTCAAGTAGTTTAAAACTAGCTCTCGAGTGGCCAAGTCCATTACTCGAGTAGACTTCTTCTCTTTCTCGAGTTAACAGTTTTTCCTCTCAGAAAATATTCTTAGTACTTTACTCGAGTAGTCAAGTTCACCACTCGAGTAGATGAATACTTTGTCTCGGGTGACAGAAGGAATATTCTCATGATGTATTTACCCCACTCGAGTAGTTCAGTTCATGTCCTCGAGTAGCCTTTCTACTTCTCGATTAGTCCAACTCCAGTACTCGAGTGACCAGATTTTAACTCTCAGAATTTTTCCAAGTCTTATACTCGAGTAGTAAAATTCCTGAACTCGAGTAGTCAATCTACTTCTCGAGTAGTCAAGCTCCAGTAGTCGAGTAGCCAAATTTCTTCTCCTAGAATTTTCGCTATGTCTTTTTCTCGAGTAGTTCATCTCCACCTCTCGAGTAACATTTCTGGCACACGAGTGATTCTTATCCCACTCGAGTGATTACGAATTTTGTTCAGAATTTCCTCAAGGACTTCTTCTCGAGTAGTTTGTTACTATCCTCTCGAGAACTCAGTCTAACACTCGAGTAACTCTTTCTTCACTCGAGTAATTCAGTCTGTTTTTTCAGAGAATTCACTAATTCCATAACAGACGGGATTTTCAAATGCTTTGACGTGATTGGTCAACGTGTACGTCATTAATGTTAATTATGACAGTTAGGGAGATCATATATAAGGTCTTCTCAAATCGACTAACCTTAACAAGTGCTGAAAAGAATATTCTAAGTTTTCTGAATCCTAATTTCTCATTCCTAAATTGGACGCCCCCACCGCTCATCTTCCTCATTGCCAAGTGCTATCGATCTAGGATGATTCAGAAAGGTTGACTTGTAGATCAGATACTCTTCCATCTACAGATCTTCTCTCCGATCGTGTGAGTCAAGAAGTTTCAGATCCAAATCTAGCCGAGAAACTTCTTCAATAATTTCTGATAAAGCCGCAAAGTTCAAAGAATGAAGACCTTAGCCGACATCTCCAAATCTTAGAAAAATTTTGTTTGTATTTCAAATTCTAAATTTTTCTTATAGGAGATTATTCTCCGAGTGTATGAGATTTGGTATCCGAGTTGTAGGAAGTTTTCATCTTCCGAGTGTAGATCCGTGTTGTGGATCGTGAATGTAGGAACTTTGTTTTGAGGCGTAGGATTGGTTTTCAATCTGAGATAGTGGAGTAGCCGAGTCTAGTGATTTGCTAGATCGGTGAGTGGAAAGTGGATGTACCCAAGGTTGGGGTACCACTATAAATCTCTGTGTCCTTCGTGATTGCTTGGTAGATTTTTGTGTGCATAGATCTCTAATTTATTCAGCAAAAAGACGCACAACTCACCTATTCACCCCCTCTAGGTGATTTAGGAAGACAACTGAATAACTTTCAATAGTTTACTGAAGTTTGGAGTCCAACCTCCAAATCTCTCATTCTTGAAACCCTGAAGCTGGTAGTTGATTTCAATGAACACAGGAACATTCACTACATCTCTCATGAATGGGAGTTATATGAAAAGTTTCTTACCAAGAGAAGGATTTATGACAGAGAATATGGTAGGAACAATCCCAAGGCACCTCCCAGACCTCCAAAGTATTTCCCTAAACCATTCAGCTATCAGAAGAGACAACGGGAAAAGTTAGAAAGACAACAACAACAACAGGATCAGTAGAAGTTGAAGATGTGTTGAAAGTTCTTATTCTTTTAAAATTGTGGAATTTAATTTTCCTTGGACAAATTTCTATTTATATGAACTTTTAGTTTTGCTGATCTGATTTTTCTCCATTATAGCTTTTATTCCAATTATCACGATCATTACTTTCTTTACTTGTTTTATCTTGAGGTAATTCACCTTAGTGTAAAGTGTTCTAACTTCTACAAATATGGGGAGATTGTTGGGTATTGCATCTATAATAGCCCAGATTTGTTTGAAGTCACCCTTGAACTAAGATGAATTAAGTTTGTATTTGATGCTCTATTTAGTTGAGTGTTTGCAGGACTTAATTGCCAAGTGTAGACAAATCTCAGTCTACAATGAGTCTCCAAACACAGGACCATATAATATAATCTCTCATTGTGTGATCCATGGTGTTGACTCATGTGTAACCTATCTATTGGGACACACTTCTTTTTCAAACACTAAGGACAAGGGAGAAAAGTTGGTTGCTGATTTTATTGAAGAATTGATGTTTTCAGATTTTAAGAAAATACTAAGTATTTTTCTCGAGTACAATGTTTTGTACTCGAGGACTAAAGTTAGTTCTCGAGTTAAACTTGTCATGATTTAGAGTTGCAGAAGTAGTTCTCGAGAAAGCATAATGCTGTTCTCGAGAAGGCCTTATGTACTCGAGTACTTCATGACACTTCTTCTCGGGTTACTCTCTTTTCCAGACAGAAATTTTTCTAAGACTTTTTCTCAAGAATACCATGTTTAGTTCTCGAGAATGATATGTATAATTCTCGAGAAGCCAGTCTTAAGGCGTTGAAAGCGTTGAGAGTCCAAGTCTAAAAGCGTTGAGAGAGAGACTTGACTCAACGCCATCTGGCAATTTTCTCGAGTAAGCCTGTCTAAAAGTGTTGAGAGCGAGACTTGACTCAACGCCATCTGGGAATTTTCTCGAGATAGTCTTTTGTTCTCTAGTACCCAAGTGCTTCTTCTCGAGAACAATAATTTATTTTTCTCGAGTACTTTCCTTCATTCCCGAGACAACTGATTTCCACCTCCACATTTTTTCTAAGTCCTTTTTCTCGAGATCTTCATTATTGTTCTCAAGAACCAGTAAGCTTTTTCCCCAGTACAATCTTTATTCTCGAGAATTGTTGTACTATTTTCAGAAATTTTTCTTAAGTCCCGTCAGACAAATTTTCAAATATCATTAGCACGTGATTGGTCCATGTGGCTATCATTTATTATGATCATTACCATTAGGCAAGTCCTATAAAAGGTCTTGTCATTTTCGACCAACCCTAAGAAGCATAATAAGAAATTCTAAGTATTCTGAATCCCTAATTTTCTTTCCAAATATCGAAAGTCGTCATTGTTCATCGCTCTCATCGTCGACCAGCATTTGATCCAGTGATTCAGAGCAAGTGATTCAAAGATCAAGATATTCTACAATCGACAGATTCTCTACTTGATCTTGCCGAGTCCAGAAATTTTAGATCAGAGATCTAGCCGAGTCTTCTTCAACTTATTTCTGACAGAGCCTCAAAGTTCAAGGAAAAAGAAAGACAGGAGTTTTCAGATCTGAGAGGAAAATACTGTTTGTATTTCTGTATATTTCATTTTATTCTTGTAGGAGATTATTCTCCGAGTGTAGGAGCTTTGCTCTCCGAGTTTTTGTAGGAATTTTTCTCTTCCAAGTGTAGATCCTTGTTTTTGGGATCGAGTTATAGGAACTTTTGTTCTGAGTGGTAGGATTGTTTTCAATCCGAGATTAGTGGAGTAGCTGAGTCTAGTGCGTTTCCGGATCGGTGAGTGGAAAGTGGATGTACTCAAGGTTGGGGAACCACTATAACTCTTGGTGTCGTATGTGAATGCTTGGATATTTTTTTGTACATAGCTCGCTAAATTTTTATTCCGCAAAAAGACTCACGACTTGAAAGTCCACCTAGTGTCAACAATCTTCACCTATGGGGGGGGGGGGGAATAGGTGACGTGCAGCGTTTTTGCGGAATTTAAAATTGTACCTGCACAAGAAAACAAAACAGCACAGCACAGACAGTACACAAGCAATTTATAGTGGTTCCCCGATTTGGGTACATCCACTTTCCCCCTTCGACCTATCTCCCAACTAGGGACGACTCGGTCTCTTCACCAACAGGATTGAAATCCAATCCTTGCACTATAGGAAGGAACCCTTCCACACGTAGGAGTCAACACTCCCACAACACGGGTTGCACCCAACCCTTACAACTCGGAACCAACGTTCCTTTACAATAAAAATGAACTAGAATGTACAAGAAATACAAACTACTTTTGGAGACTAAGGTGTCCCTCTTCGTTGACGACGTGTTCTTGAAGTCCACGAAGAGTCCACAACCCTAGATCTCTCTTGGAGAGAATCTCCCCGAATCCGGCGGCGGCAAGAAGGGCGGCGGCAAGATTCTCGGTAACGGCGGCGACAACGGAGTGCGGCTGCAGTACTTTGGAGATTCAAACTTCGTAGCTAAGCTAGCTAGGTCTTCCAACGGTCACACTAGGATCGATCGTCTCGATCGATTCGGACGGGGATGGTTTTCCCGATCAGCAAATCGAGAGACAAAAGATCTCTGGTTAGACGCGTGAGACTCTAAGCTTGGCTAAGCTTCTGTCGCCGGAAGATCTAGAAGAATCACGATCACTGCCGGCGATCGACTTGCATGAGCGGCGACGGAGCGGAGTTCGCGATCTAGGTCACGGTCGGCGGCTCGTGTATTCCTTTCCGTGTGTCTTGTTCTGTTCAAAAATACGCGTATATTTATACGGTGGAAATACTCCATTATAACTGTTATGGGTCCCACCAGAAGAAACCCTAATTCCGGTTCAAAACAGTGCCAGCGGCAGAATCCGGTCCAGCTTTTTCCCGAAAATTGCCCAAGTAAAAATCGGCGAGAATCACCTGTGATTCTCGTCGAATCGTCGAGAATCAAGGGTGATTCTCGACGATCCGGCGAGAATCACAAAGTGATTCTCGACGATTCGTCGAGAATCACAAAGTGATTCTCCTCGAATTTGACTTGATTGCACTCTGATTTAGCCGGCGAGAATCAGCCAGTGATTCTCGACGATTCGGCGAGAATCACTTGGTGATTCTCGTCGATTCTTACTTAGATGATTTTTCGTCTTACGCCTCTGAGCTGCTCTTTGACTCATCCTTGCTCCTTGTCTGCTCTTGCATAAACACATCCCTGTACTTGAAAGTAAGTGCACTCCAATAGAGAGAGAGTACACGTAGGCCAACACACTGATCTGCTCAACGAGGGATTACGTCGTGCAGACCAGTGTATATTGACCTACTGCACCCTGACATTGGTGTGCACTTAGCGTGGAATAACTGCAAGCACAACTTGAAATATTTTGTCAAAAACATTGCCTATTTACCTTAGCTTGTTCAGGGGTTTCTTCAAATCAGGTACATTGTGGATACAATACCCAACAATCTCCCCCTATTTGAAGAAGCCTAAACCCTACAAGCTAAGGTGAATAAAGCGTATGGGAATGAAAATCATAACCTTGAAATTTAGCTGAGAGAGATATTCATTACCAAGCAAACTTGGAGCCACCTTAGCCTTAGCCGAGAGGATAATCTCCCCCTTTTCGGCTTCTGCAAATCTGGGTCTGTAGCATTTGACCCCTTGCTCCCCCTCAGTTCTTGCACCTGTGCTCACAATGGAGTTCCTGGCAGAGGCTCCCCCTAGAGGCATGATCCTGGAGCTTCTGTAGTCTTCATTCCTCATAATTTAGCATCCCCAATTCAGTTTTGAAAAGACTGAACTTGGCCTCGTCTAAGGGCTTTGTGAATATATCTGCAATCTGCTTGTCCGTGGGGACATAACAGAGAGAGATGTCCTTGTTCTCCACGTGCTCCCGAATGAAGTGGTAGCGCACTTCAATATGCTTCGTTCTGCTGTGCGATACCGGATTGTTGGCAATTGCAATTGCACTGGAGGAGTCGCAGTACATTGGTACTTCCTTGAACTGAAGGTCGTAGTCGGCTAACTGGTTTCTGATCCATAGGAGTTGTGCGCAACAGCTGCCTGCCGAGATGTACTCAGACTCTGCTGTGGAGGTTGCAATACAATTCTGTTTCTTGCTATTCCAGGAAATAAGCCTTCGTCCGAGGAATTGACACGTCCCGGAGGTGCTTTTCCTGTCATCCCTACTCCCTGCAAAATCAGCATCTGAAAAACCTATTAGCTCGACATCATTTTTTCTCGGGTACCACAAGCCAAGATTGGGAGTACCTTTAAGGTATCTTAGAATTCGCTTCGCAGCGACATAGTGAGATTCCTTTGTGTTCACCTGATATCTGGCACAGACACATGTGGAGAACATGATATCCGGTCTACTGGCAGTAAGGTAGAGCAGGGATCCAATGATGCTTCTGTATTTGGTTTCATCGAAAGGTTTACCTTTCTCATCCTTATCCAGAGACATAGTGGATCCCATTGGAGTCCTCATAGAGGTTGCATTCTCCATACCGAATTTCTTGAGGAGTTCATTTGTGAACTTCGTCTGAGAAATGAAGATTCCATCCTCAGACTGTTTCACTTGAAGTCCCAGGAAATACTTTAGCTCTCCCATACTGCTCATTTCAAACTTTTCTTGCATAAGTTTAGAAAACTTTTTGCAAAGATTGTTGTCCGTTGAGCCGAATATTATGTCATCGACATAGATTTGCACCAACAAAATCTTGCCTTTGACTTCCCTGAGAAACAATGTCTTATCTATTTTACCTCTAGAGAACTTGTTCTCAAGAAGAAAACTAGATAAAGTCTCATACCAAGCTCGTGGAGCTTGTTTTAAACCATATAAAGCTTTATTAAGAAAATAAACATGATTGGGATAAGTAGGATTGACAAAACCTGGGGGTTGAGCGACGTATACTTCCTCTTTCAGGTCTCCGTTCAAGAATGCTGATTTCATATCCATTTGATAGACTGTGAATCCTTTGTGCGAAGCATACGCCAGGAACAATCTGATTGCCTCGAGCCTTGCTACTGGTGCGAAGGTCTGGTCGAAGTCAATCCCCTCCTCCTGTCTGTAACCTTGAGCCACCAGCCTTGCCTTGTTCTTTATGATAACACCATGTTCATCCAGTTTGTTTCTGAAAATCCACTTGGTGCCAATCACATTCTGCTTGTGTGGTCTGGGAACCAGCGTCCAAACGTTGCATCGTTCGAATTGATGTAGTTCATCTTGCATGGCCAAAATCCATGCCGCATCTTTGTTCGCCTCGTCGAACTTCTTTGGCTCAACCTGTGACAGGAAGCTATGATGCAAAATCTCGTTAATGGTACCTCTTCGAGTTCTGACACCGTCACGAGGATCTCCGATGATCTGATCTCTAGGATGATCCCTCACGTGCCGGAGTTCAAGAAGTCTGGCGTCCGGAGCTTCGACTACTTCTTGGGCTTCTCCTTCTTCTAAGAGATTTGTTCCATTTTGATCTTCAACATTCCCAGTTGACGTTGAGGTGGAAACGTTGACGTACTTAGGAGTGTCATCTTTAGCGGTCTCATCGAGATCCTGCTGTTCAAGTCATGCACCTGCATCTTCAAGAATACCACTGGAAGAATTGCTGTTAAGCAAACTTCCTTCATCAAATACAACATTAATTGATTCTTCTACCACTAGGGTTTTCTTATTGAAGACCCTATATGCCCGACTGTGGGAACTATAGCCCATGAATATGCCTTCGAAGCATTTTTCACCAAATTTAGTACGCGGGTACTTCCCATTATTCAGTACATAGCATCTGCAACCAAAGATCCTCAAGTAGGACATGGTTGGTTTCCTGCCTCTCAGTAGCTCATAAGGCGTCTTACGATGATGCTTGTTGATCAATGCCCGGTTTTGTACATGACAAGCTGTATTGACAGCCTCTGCCCAGAAGTATTCTGGGAGAGAAGCGTCTTTCAACATTGTCGTGCAGGCTTCAATGAGAGTTCTATTTCTCCTCTCCGCAACTCCATTTTGCTGAGGAGTGCGCGGGGAGGAAAACTCATGAAAGATACCTTGTTCTTCACAAAATTCTGTCATAGCACCAGATTCGAATTCTGTTCCATGGTCACTTCTGATTTTGACCACTGAGCAGTTAAATTCGTTATGAACCTGCTTGACAAAACTAGTGAAGATGTCAAACGTATCTGACTTTCGTTTTAAGAAGAACACCCATGTAAACCGAGAATGATCATCAACTATCACGAGTGTATAGGACTTGCCTCCCAAGCTATGAACTTGCATTGGACCAAACAAGTCCATATGGAGTAGATAAAGGCACCGGGAAGAGTCTTTGTCTGCAATGCTCTTAAAGGTAGCCCGAGTCTGTTTGCCCATCTGGCATGCAGGACAGGGGCTATCTTTGATGCACTTGATAACGGGAGCATCCCTTACTAAGTTTTTAGAAAACAGCATACTAATTGTTTTGAAATTAATATGTGCCAATCTCTTGTGCCATTGTTCACAAAGAGATGCACTGCCTGTTGCCACAAGGCATACAGGGGTAGATGAATCTAAACTGAGAAAATCTAAGCAGAAGATATTTCTGCTCCTAATGCCTGATAATACCGTCTCAGAAGAGGTACGTGAAATTATCAGACATTTATCCTTGCAGAACTTAACGTCATAACCTTTGTCACATAACTGACTTACACTGATCAGGTTATGGTTTAACCCTTCAACATAAGCCACGTCGGTGATAGAGATTATACCGTTGGAAATCATACCGTAACCTCTGGTGACTCCTCGATCTGACCCTCCAAAGATGACTTTGGGTCCATTCTCGACTGGAGTGTAATCACGCAGCATGCTTCTTGTCCCAGTCATATGCCGGGAGCATCCACTGTCCAAGTACCAGATCGGCATTTTGGTGGCCTTTGGACATTCCTGCAAAACAAAATTAATTTCCCTTAGGAACCCAATCGAACTTGGGTCCTAGATTACTGGTTAGCATACTCCCCCTCGGTTGGTTAACCTTACGAGTGGTCGGCCTCGCAGTGCTAACATAGGGAGTCTCGTTATATCTCGGGTTAAACCAACAATCCACGGCAAAGTGACCGACTTTGCCACAACACCAACAGTCAAATCTGTTGTACCGCTTCCTAGGCTCCTGCTTTACCCTGGAAATGGTGGGTACAGCCGGGGCCTTGGATCTGGAGGTGAAGGCCTCATAGTGATTGCAGTCACATGACTTCTTCACCTTCTGTTCCTTCAGTATAACAGGCTTGGCTCTTGGTGCCTGCTTTCCATTATGGCCGCTAGAGAATTGACCATAATTTCCCATGTGGATTTCCTCATACGGTGCCTTGAAGGCACTCTCACCGAAGTTGCGGGGAAAAGTCCAACCATCATATCGGCTCTTTCACTTTGCAACCGAGGGCCGGAAATGATGACCAAAGGTTGATTCAAAATCATGTTGGTTGCAAGGAAAGCTAGGCTTTCTGAACGCAACAGGACTGAGCGGAGCCTTTCCCTTTTCATCAGCAGAGGCCTTCTTGGCGGCCTTATTCTTCCTCTGGTTCCTGTTTCTCCTGGATGAGGAACCAGATACCCCAACATGCCCCAAGCCAGCTCCTTTGGCCTGAGCAGAGAAGGTATCAACAACTGGAAGAACTGTTTTTGGCATAGAGAAGCTCTTAACGAACTTCCTTTCTGCCGCAAGTTGTTCTTCCAACTTGTCGACTTCCTCCTGCTTAAGATCAAGGAGCTTAAGAGACTCTGAATGCTTTGAAGTCAGGTCAAGGTGCTCCTGTCGGAGAGAAATCAAACTGGTGACCTCTTCCCTTAGGGAGACACACTCACCCTTAAGGAATTTCACTTCCTTTTTCTCAGCCTTCAATCTCTTACGGCACTCCTCGAAAGTGTTGAGCAGAAGCTCATACTTCTCGAGGAGCTCCGCTTCACGGGCCGAAAGGCTATCCTCAGGGTCATCATCCTGAGACTCAGGATCAGATTCAGAGTCGGAGAGAGGGGTGTGAGCTTTTACCTTCCTAGTAAATGGGGGACATTCTCCTTCTGAGTCGGAGCGACCCACCAGCCCGAAGTAAGCTTCCTCATCATCACTAGAGTCTGAGGAATCAGACTCACTCAGTGTCTTTGGCCTTTTGGCGATGTAGCTCCGCTCTTTCTTCTTATCTCTAGAGGATTTGTGCTCCTCTCCTTTCCCTTTTTCTCTCTTGCCTTGATAGCAGTCGGCCACGACGTGTCCTGGCTTATTGCATCCAAAGCAAATAATGTCAGAGGAGCGATGTTTGTTCGGTTTAGAAGCATACCTGTCAGAAGAATAATTTTTCTTCTGATGCCTGGAGGACGAGCCGTCTTTCTTTCTTTGATTCCTCATCTTGAGGAACTTCTTGAATTCTCGGTGTTGGGTACATTGGTCCAAATGTACCTGATTTGAAGAAGCCTCACCCAACTCAATGATATACATCAGAATGTATTTGATGTATTTTGAGTTACATGTGCAGGTTAAGTATTTACAGGAAATGATGAAAAAGTTTCTAAGTCCATGTGTCGACACCCAGGAAGAAAGTGTCGACACTTAAGAAGACTTGTGTCGACACCCAGGCAAGCAGTGTCGACACTTGGAGTCATTGTGTCGACACCAGGGATGCTGAGTCGACACCAGACAGAAAGTGTCGACACAAGGAGCTGTGTCGACACTCAATGAAGAAAAGCCAGTAAAGCTGTGTCGACACTTAACAGTTGTGTCGACACCCAGTGAAGCTGTGTCTACACCAGAAAGTGTCGACACTTGGAGCTGTGTCGACACTCAGCAAAAGCTAGCAGAGACTAAGTACAAGTGTCGACACCCAGAACAATGTGTCGACACTCAACTGAAGACTCAACACTTGAAGAAAGTGACGACACAAGGAGCTGTGTCGACACTTAGCAAAGAACAGCAAAGTTCAAGAATATTCTAAGTACAAGTGTCGACACTAATGGAATGTGTCGACACTCAGCCAGAGTTTCGACAGAAGAAGAAAGTGTCGACACCCAGAGCAATGTGTCGACACTCAACAAGTATCAACACTTAGACAACATGTGTCGACACTTTGTCTATAAGTGTCAACACTTAAAGACAGAAAGTCTCGACACTATCAGACAGTTAGAGAATTTTCAAGAACTGACTGGATGACTTGACAGCTGCCATTCCAGCCGGTCTACAGCACCTGTCAGAGTTGTCAGAATTCAGTTATGGACCGGACCAGCCGGTTACCATGAAGAAGGCCTATAAATAGGCCTATGCTGTCTACAGAAGAGATTGATTAACAAGTGGATTAAGAGATTGATCAAAAGGTTGTTCAAGTTGTTGTTGCTGAGACAGATCAAGTGGCTGTTCAGACAAGAAGATCTAGCTTTCAAGTGAAGATCTAAGAAGTTGGAGAGAGAGAGCTCCATCCAAGAAATCAGCTGTTGGAACCCAGCTGAGAAGAAGGATTCAGATTAGTCTGGATCTTAAGAAGCAGAGATCAAGGATCAACTGCAGAAGGAGTCAATCTAATTGAGTTCTACTTTCAAGAAGCTTTGAAGAAAGCTAAGTCAGATTGAGTCCAGCTGAGTTGTTCCAAGAACTCATCAAGAATCTCACAACTTATCTCTCTTTCATCTAAGTTGTTGAGTTTATACTTTTGTATTCATTATAACTTGTAGGATCCTTAGGGATCTGAGATTGTAAGCCTGCAATTATAAAGGCTGAGGGTAGGAGAGTGAAATCTCTGAGTGTAGGCCTTGGTGGCTGAGTGTAGGCCTTGGTGGCTGAGTGTAGGCCTTGGTGGCTGAGTGTAGGCCTTTGTGGCTGAGTGTAGGCCTTTGTAGCTAAGTGTAGGCTTTGTGGAAAAGCTGAGTTGTAGGGCCTTGGGCCTGAGGTGTAGGAACCTGATTTGGGTTCTGAGATAGTGGAGAAGTTTGGCCGAATCTAGTACACTGCTAGATAGGCGAAGGGGAAAAGTGGATGTACCCAAAGCTTGGGGAACCACTATAAAACTCTGTGTCTGCTGTGATTGTGATTTGCTGTGTATGCTGTGTGATTGCTGTGCAAAAGTAGATTAGATTCTGTGTTTAAAACTGATTGCTGCCATTAAAGTTTAAAAAGATTTTGGTCACCTATTCACCCCCCCTCTAGGTGTTTAGGTACTATATCTTTCAAGTGGTATCAGAGGGAGGTTACTCAAAAAGGACTAACAGTCTGAGGAGATCCTGATTGGCAGATTCAGTCTAAGTCAAATTACAGATTCAAGAAAATCAAGAACCATGAGTTCCACAGAAAATCACAAGGAATTGGGGTCCATGAAACTACCTATATGTAGGAAGGAGATCTTTGGGATCTGGAAGGAAAGGGTAAGGCTGTTTATGGAAGCCTCAGACCCTAGGATCTATATCACAGTAAAGGAAGGGCCATATGTGCCCATGAAGATATCAGTTCTAGATGCAAATCAGAGAACCCCAAAGGATTTCTCTGAAATGACTAAGGATGAGATTGTTCTAGCCACCATGGACAAGAGGGCTCAGAACATAATAGTGAGTGCCATAGATGATGCAACTTTTCAGAATCTTATACACTGTAAGACAGCCAAAGAGATGTGAGATACCCTTATTGTGTATATGGAAGGATCTGAAGAAGTTAGGCAAGATAGAAAATCCTTGCTAAATCAAGAGTATGAAAGTTTTAGACAAGGAAAGGGTGATAGCATAACTGAGTGCTATAAGAAGTTCTATAGGATAGTGAATGAACTCATGTCCTATGGAAGAGAGTTCAGTAATTATGAACTCAATGACAAGTTTCTAAGGTCCCTAACTAAAGATTGGGACACCAAGATCTGTGCCATTAGAGAAATGGCTAAGTTGGGAGAAATTCCTCCACCTACACTGTTTGGCAAATTGCTGTCATATGAAATGCAGTTGACAGTGAGGAAAGAGGAGGAGAAATCAGCAAGAAATGAACACAAGGAAAGAACAGTGGCTTTTAAATCAGAAGCCCCCAGAAAGTATAGAAGTAAGTCACCTTCTCCTCCACCAAAAGCAGCAGAATCTGAGTCAGATGAGACAGTCAGCACAAAATCTGATAGCAGTGAATCTGATGAGGACTTTGCTGCCTTTACAAGACATTTCCAGAAGTTCTTAAAGAAGAAACAATGGAGGACAAGGCCTTCTACATCACAGGGAAAGAAAGACACTTATCAGAAAAAGAGGTCTTCAAAGAAAGACAAGAAAAGGACTAAGTCTAGCAAGGCAACACTTTCAAAAATAGTATGCTATTGCTGCAATAGACAAGGCCATGTTGTTGCAGATTGTCCTGAGAAGAGAAAGGAGTCTAGTGACAAGAAGAAGACTCATTTCAAAGGCAAGAAAGAGAAGTCTTTTGTTGCCAAAAAGGAGAAGACTCTGTCAGATATCTCTTCTTCAGAAACTGAGTCAGATGCTGAGGCATATATAGGGCTGTTTGCTGAAGAAGAAGAAGAAGAGTTCATGCAGATTATGGAGTCTATATATGAACAAGAAGACAGTCAATGCCAAGGGCTAATGGCATTAACTGAGAATGACAGAATCTTGGAGCAGCCAGGACCCAGTAAGGTACAAAGTTCAACTTCCAGTTCAGTTTCTTGTGCCAGTACAGAATCAGATTCATCCTCATCAAATGATGAGAGTGCATCTGAGTCTGAAGCAGATATTCATCAATTGATAGATGAATACAAGGTTCTGTTGCAAGCTTACAAGAAGAGCAAGACCCTAGCCAAAAGTCAGGCAAAGGAAATTGCTATTCTTAAAGCTGCTGCAACAGATTCTGAGAAGTTATTTGATCAAAAGCTTAATGAGATAGCCAGACTGAAACACATAACAGTGATTCAGATGGGGACTATCACCTATAAGAATGATCAAATCAAGAGTCTGGAGATTAATCTTCAGAAAGAGAGAGAGCTTGTTGCTAGGTTTTCTAAACCTAAGTCAGTGTTACCCATAATTGATGAATTTGTTCATCACAAGGGTAAAGCTGGACTGGGTTTTACAAGACCTGCAAGGACTGTTCAGTCCAAGTCCAAGTCCAAGGGCAAAGCCCCAACATTCAACAAATCAGCTGTAGATAAGACAGCAAAGACAGTACCTAAGCAAAGGTACAATAAGTTTGAATGTTGGTACTGTGGCAAAGTTGGCCACTATGCAATGGACTGTTGGCACAATGCTAGTGCCAAAGCAAGTAGCAAACTGCCTATTGGAAAACCAGTAGGTAGCCATGTCAGGATGCAAACTAACAAGTACCAAGGACCCAAGAATTCTTTGGGTTCTAAGGTTCATTAATCTGTTTTGCAGGTGAGTCCAAGTGGCCATGCCCCTATATGGTACTTGGACAGTGGATGTTCCAGACATATGACTGGAACTAGGGGACTACTGAAGGACTACATTCCAATCAAAGATGGTCCAAAAGTCACCTTTGGTGGATCTGAGAAAGGGATCATCAAAGAATTTGGTAACATTTCTAGTAACTTAGTTACCATTACTCAAGTGGCTTATGTTAAAGGGTTGAAACACAACCTAATAAGTATAAGTCAATTAAGTGATGTAGGGTATGACATCTCATTTGTTAAAAATGGTTGTCATATCAAGAGGTCAACTGATCAAGAGATCATTTTGACTGGTTATAGAAAGAAGAATGTCTACTGCCTAGACATTATGTGTGAGACCAATAGTTCTCAAGTATGTCTTGTTGCTGATGAGACAGTTTCTCATTGTGTCAAATGGCACAAGAGGCTAGCTCATCTGAATTACAAGACAATTGGCAAACTCTTTAGCAAAGAGTTAGTGAGGAATGGTCCTCATGTTAAGTGTGTTAAAGATGGTATTTGCTCAGCTTGTCAAAAGGGCAAGCAGACTAAATCCACCTTTAGAAGCATAGAAAATAAAGATGCTGTGAGGTGCTTATACCTCTTGCATATGGATCTCTTTGGTCCAATGCCAGTTCACAGCTTAGGTAGGAAGGTCTATACCTTTGTAGTTGTTGATGACTACTCAAGGTTTTCCTGGGTGTTCTTCTTAAGACAGAAATCTGAAACACCTAATGTCTTCTATAGCTTTGTCAAGCAAATTCAGAATGAACTAAATAGTACAGTGGTCAAAATAAGAAGTGACCATGGTACTGAGTTTCAGTCTGATAGCATGACAAAATTTTGTGAAGACTTTGGGATATTTCAAGAGTTTTCTTCACCTAGAACACCTCAGCAAAATGGCATTGCTGAGAGGAAGAATAGGACCTTGATAGAGGCTGGTAGGACCCTATTAAGTGATACATCACTGCCAGAGTATTTCTGGGCTGAAGCAGTTAACACTGCATGCCATGTTATAAATAGGGCTACCATCACTAAAGGCCTCAACAAGACCCCCTATGAAGTTGTGAAAGGCAGGAAACCAAACCTATCCTACTTCAGGATCTTTGGTTGCAAATGCTTCATACTTAACAATGGGAAGTCTTACTTGACTAAGTTTGCTGCCAAGTCCCAAGAGGGAATTTTTGTTGGGTACAGCAACAATAGTAAGGCTTATAGAGTCTACAACTTGTCTACTCAAGTTGTAGAAGAGACTGTACATGTAGTATTTGATGAGACTAAACTTATTAACAATGAGTTGTCTAGTAGTGTATGCAGCCCCACAGGTTTAACAAAGAAGATGGACAAGCTCACTTTAGAAGAAGAATCTACTGCAAGACAGCAAGTAGAAGACAGTGGCTGTTGTCCAGGGGGAGAACTACATGTACCAATGGCAAATGCAGAAGAAGTACAGCATGATGATGAAACTGAAGAGGTTCAACCAGAAGTCAGGATGCCTCCAGCCAATAGGCATCTTAGAGATCATCCAGTAGAGCAGATTATTGGAGATCCAAGACAAGGGGTACAAACAAGGAGCAGAAACCTGAATGCAGCAGTCTACTCCAGCTTTCTATCCCAAGTTGAACCTAAAAATTTGAAGAAGCCATCAAAGATCCACAATGGACTGAAGCAATGCAAGAAGAGCTGAATCAGTTCAAGAGGTGCAAGGTCTGGGAACTTGTTCCTAAACCTAAATACCACAATATAATAGGAACCAAGTGGATCTACAGGAATAAGTTGGATGAACAAGGTGTCATCATTAAGAATAAAGCAAGATTAGTTGCTAAAGGATATAGGCAGGAAGAAGGTATTGACTTTGATCAAACCTTTGCTCCAGTAGCCAGACTGGAAGCCATAAGAATGTTCCTGGCCTATGCAACTTATCAAGGATTCAAAGTTTACCAAATGGATGTCAAGTCAGCATTTCTAAATAGTAATCTTAAAGAAGAAGTCTATGTGGAACAACCCTCAGGTTTTGTTGATTCTACTTTACCTAATCATGTCTATAGACTTAGGAAAGCTTTATATGGGTTAAAGCAAGCCCCTAGGGCTTGGTATGAAACCCTATCTAGTTTCCTCATTGAGAACAAGTTCTCAAGGGGGAAAATAGATAAGACTCTATTCCTTAGGGAATCTAGAGGCAAAGTAATACTAGTCCAAATATATGTAGATGACATTATATTTGGGTCTACTGAAAGTAGCCTTTGCAAAAAGTTTGCAAAGCTAATGCAAGGTCAATTTGAGATGAGTAGTATGGGAGAGCTAAAGTTCTTCTTGGGTCTCCAAGTAAGACAGACTGAGAGTGGTTTATCCATATGCCAGTCCAAGTTCACCCTAGAACTCATAAGGAAGTATGGTATGGATTCATCCAGCACCATGAAGACTCCTATGGGGTCAAGTATGTCTCTTAGCAAGGATGATGCAGGGAAACCTGTGGATGAAACCTTGTATAGAGGGATAGTTGGATCCCTATTATACTTGACTGCAAGTAGACCAGATATCATGTATGCTACATGTATCTGTGCAAGGTATCAAGCCTGCCCTAAAGAGTCTCATTTGACTGCAGTCAAGAGAATATTGAGATATCTAAAGGGCACTCCTTATCTAGGCCTCTGGTACCCTAGGAATGGGGATTTTGATCTAACAGGTTATTCAGATGCAGACTTTGCAGGATGCAAAGAAGACAGAAAAAGCACTACTGGAACCTGTCAATTCCTAGGTGGAAGACTGATTTCTTGGAGTAGCAAAAAGCAGACAAGTGTGACTATCTCCACTGCAGAGTCAGAGTATGTGGCTGCAGGAAGTTGCTGTGCTCAACTTCTGTGGATACAACATCAGCTTGAGGACTATGGATTTCAGGTAAGTAGAACTCCACTCTTTTGTGATTCTACTAGTGCTATTTCAATAGCTAATAATCCTGTATCCCATAGTAGAACAAAACATATTGAAATTAAATATTATTTTCTTAGGGAGCATGTAGAAAGAGAAGATATTTTACTTGAATATGTTAAAACTGATGATCAACTAGCTGATATGTATACTAAGCCCCTAGAAGAAGCTAAGTTCAATAGGTTTAAGATTGAACTAGGAATGATAAACTTAGAATAAGTTTATAGTATTGGAAATTGGCTAAGTAAAAAGGTGTCGACACATAGAGATCTCTGTGTCGACACAGAAAATTGGTGTCGACACTTCAGGGAAAAGGTGTCGACACATCTAGAAAGTTAGTGTCGACACTTCAGAATATTGGTGTCGACACATGACAAGTTGGTGTCGACACAACCAAGGTGGTGTCGACACATAGTGTTTACTCAGAATTATCTAAGTAAAGTCTCGACTATATGTCGAGTTAAGTAGTGTCGACACATAAACAAGTGTCGACACATAAAATCTGTTGACTAAACTTGTGTCGACACATATGTGTCGAGACATTATAAGTCAGTGTCGACACTTATTGCCAGTGTCGACACAATTTAAGTTAGCTGTCCCGCCTGTTCATCTTCAAAATTAGAAAGGTATAAATAGGGTTTTGTCTTAGTTTGTCGACACGCTTTCAAAAGTTTCGAGACCAAAATTTCTGTGTCGACACCTCTCTTCTCTCAAGACAAATTCTACAAACCCTAATGGCGCCTAAGCTTGAGGAGAATGTCAACGAAGGATACGAGCTGGTGCGCGGTGCTTTTGAGGATGCCGATCAAGAAATCCAGACTGTCGTAACCCTAGTTGCCGATTCAGGATTGGATTATCTTGTTTCAGAACCTACTAAGATATGGAAGAAAGAGGTACTTGAATTCCTCCATGGAGCTGAAGTGGACGAATCTGGATACAAAATCAAATCCAGAGTTCATGGAGCAAAGGTTAAGGTAACCCCTAAAAGTCTGAGGAAGATTCTACAGCTTCCAAGAACTAAAGAGGAAAATGAGGTTACTGCTTCAAAAACCAGGGAAGCTCTAACCTGGTGTGGACTAGATTCTACAATGAAGATTGGTTCTGTTTTTAATCGAAAAGGCATGAACAGCCAAGGCAAATTCATGTCTGAGATTGTTGGAAAAGTAATACTCAGTAAGCCAGGAGGGCATGACAGAGTGTCTGCCTCTATGTTCAATATTATGACTAGAATTATTTTCACTCTAAGAACTGATTGGTCTGTCATAGTATTTGAGAAAATCAAAGAAAGCTTGAAGAAGCCTAATCTGGGCAGGATCATAAGTCTTTACCTTGCTGGTACCATACCAGAGGTAATGCAACAAGCTGCAGGAAGCAAAATAAATCACATGAGAAAAATGGACATGAGGTTGTTTTTTAGATGGGACAGGGTGTTATCTAAAGAGATGCCAACCCCTGAGAAGATAGTTCCTGAGAAAGAAATTCCTCCCAAGAAGAAAAGGAAGACTGCTTCAGTGGCACAAGAGTCCACTAGTAGCTCTGACAGTGAAGAACATGTTGTCTTCACTCCAGATGAGAATGAGGAAGGGACTGTTGAGAAGACTCCTGCTCCTCAAGATGATGCTGAGATCCAGGGGAGCTACCTCAAGCTAGCCCCATACACAAGGATCAAAGCCAGGGGGAGCTTCCAGTTGTAGATGAACCCACTACACTGGAAAGTGAACAAGCAACAAACATTATCCTAGAGGTAATCACTGAACTCAATACTTTAGAATTTTCTATAGAAGATAATGATTTGTCTGATGTTCATCAGCAAATTCAGCTGGATAATCAAGTCCCAGATGCTGTCTTGGAAGACACATCTGTTGCAGCTCCAATAGTTCCTGATCCAGTGGTTGAAGAGACCAGAATTTCTCCTGCTCAGTCTCCAACAGAATACACCATGGAAGATTTGTTTCTAAATCTGGATCAAGAGGATTTTGATAAAGAAACTGCTGCTGAAGGAGATAATGCTGCTGCTGAGGGGGAGCAAGTGCAAATTCATGAAGAATCTGCAAGACAAGAAACAGTGAAGGCACCAGATGTGCAGACTGAGAGGCCCCCAAGCCCTAAAGAGAGGGTAGACATTGCCAGCTCCTCAGCTTCAGAAGATGAGGAGGCTGCCAGGGCTAAGAAAAAGAAACTTTATGTATTCAAGAGAAGGAGTCAAAGTTATAAGAAGGCTCTACAATCTATTGCACCACAGCCTATAGTTCAGCAAACACCATCAGTTGATTATAGTGCTTTAATGGTGGCAATGCAGATTAAACTGGATGAACATAGGAAGGCTATAGAGACCTATGTTGATGAAGGGCACAAATCTCTCCAATTTGATTTGGCCCAAGATATTAAATCTATCAGGTTTGAAATGAACCAAAATAAAAAGGAGATGACTGAATGTTTCCACAAGGGTGGAAATGCAGTGGTGTATTTGGCTACACACCAAGAAAAGATTAAAGCACAAGTGGATGATATAGCTGTGAAGCAAGGATATGTTCTTGAAAATCAGCTCAGGATGAATGACAATTTGACAGCATCTCATAATGCAATTGTCACAGAACTAAAGAACATAGGTGCTGGACCTTCTACCTCTACTGCTGCTGTTAAAGCTGAATTTGACAAAGTATTTCAAGAAGAAATCTCTGCTGTTAAGACTGCAATTCAAGACTCCCAGAAGGCCATATCAGAACAACTTAAAAAGCTCAAACCTTTCTTTAAAGATGGAGTCAGATTCTTGGATAATCAAATCCGATTTCAGAAGGATGATGTCAGAGATCACATGGCTAGAGAAGTCATAAAGGGGGAGAGAGTTTTAGTCAAAGCTAGCTCTGATCATGCCAAATGGATATCTAATTCCATCAGAGCTACACTGGGCTATCCTCCACTCTGTGATGATGATAATGTGGCAGAATCTGGAATTAACCCTGCCTATCTTGGAGGTGAGCAACCAGAAGTAGCTCAAGTTATCTATCCTCCACCAGATTTTGACATGGTGTAAGCTGATATTCATCACATGTATAGCCCAACTGAAGGTAAGTCCAATGTCATTATTGAAAAAGTGGTTCAACCTATATCTGAAGCTATGCAAGCAGCTCTTCAGAAAGAAGAAGAAGCTCTACAGAAAGAAGAAGAGACTAGACTTTCTAAGAAGAGGTTTAGGGAACAAGCTGAACAAAGGCCAGACTTTGAACAGTGGAGCCCTACCTCAAGAAATATCATTTTAACTGCCTGGAAAGCTGCCAAAGATAATGTGCATGACAGGAACAAATGTTTTTCTGAGGCTGAATGAAGGAAACATGAGATAAGGCAGGAGGCAATAGTCCAATACAGGAGAAAGGCCAAGATGGGAAAGCTACCTCCTACAGCTCTGGAGCCTAGCAAGTACTTTCCAAAGCCATACCATTACTTTGAAAGGCAGAAGATTAAAGCAGAAGAGCTTAAGAAGAAAGACTTGAAAGGCAAGAAGCCTGCTGATGCTGAAATTGCTGATGCTCCTGTTCAAGCTAAAGTTCAAGCTGGAAAAGGCATAGTGATTAAGGAGCCAGAACAGAAATAGAATTAGAATTTTTTTGAAGTTTACTTTGTAATCTTTTTGATGTAAAACGTTTTTTGAACTTCTGAAAAAGAATATGACAGATATTAGAACAATGTGTTATATGTTGAATCTATTTCATGTTTGTTCTGTGATGATGTCTATGTCTAATTCATATTTGTTCTATGATGATGTAGTTGTATACATGTGTGATTAATACTTGTTTATGTTTACCCTGCTGTATATAATCCTGCTTTACATCATTTTGTAATTTTATTATGAATGGTGTATATCATTGACTAAGGGTTATGACTTCTCCAAATAGGGGGAGATTGTTGGGTACATTGGTCCAAATGTACCTGATTTGAAGAAGCCTCACCCAACTCAATGATATACATCAGAATGTATTTGATGTATTTTGAGTTACATGTGCAGGTTAAATATTTACAGGAAATGATGAAAAAGTTTCTAAGTCCATGTGTCGACACCCAGGAAGAAAGTGTCGACACTTAAGAAGACTTGTGTCGACACCCAGGCAAGCAGTGTCGACACTTGGAGTCATTGTGTCGACACCAGGGATGCTGAGTCGACACCAGACAGAAAGTGTCGACACAAGGAGCTGTGTCGACACTCAATGAAGAAAAGCCAGTAAAGCTGTGTCGACACTTAACAATTGTGTCGACACCCAGTGAAGCTGTGTCTACACCAGAAAGTGTCGACACTTGGAGCTGTGTCGACACTCAGCAAAAGCTAGCAGAGACTAAGTACAAGTGTCGACACCCAGAACAATGTGTCGACACTCAACTGAAGACTCAACACTTGAAGAAAGTGTCGACACAAGGAGCTGTGTCGACACTTAGCAAAGAACAGCAAAGTTCAAGAATATTCTAAGTACAAGTGTCGACACTAATGGAATGTGTCGACACTCAGCCAGAGTCTCGACAGAAGAAGAAAGTGTCGACACCCAGAGCAATGTGTCGACACTCAACAAGTATCAACACTTAGACAACATGTGTCGACACTTTGTCTATAAGTGTCGACACTTAAAGACAGAAAGTCTCGACACTATCAGACAGTTAGAGAATTTTCAAGAACTGACTGGATGACTTGACAGCTGCCATTCCAGCCGGTCTACAGCACCTGTCAGAGTTGTCAGAATTCAGTTATGGACCGGACCAGCCGGTTACCATGAAGAAGGCCTATAAATAGGCCTATGCTGTCTACAGAAGAGATTGATTAACAAGTGGATTAAGAGATTGATCAAAAGGTTGTTCAAGTTGTTGTTGCTGAGACAGATCAAGTGGCTGTTCAGACAAGAAGATCTAGCTTTCAAGTGAAGATCTAAGAAGTTGGAGAGAGAGAGCTCCATCCAAGAAATCAGTTGTTGGAACCCAGCTGAGAAGAAGGATTCAGATTAGTCTGGATCTTAAGAAGCAGAGATCAAGGATCAACTGCAGAAGGAGTCAATCTAATTGAGTTCTACTTTCAAGAAGCTTTGAAGAAAGCTAAGTCAGATTGAGTCCAGCTGAGTTGTTCCAAGAACTCATCAAGAATCTCACAACTTATCTCTCTTTCATCTAAGTTGTTGAGTTTATACTTTTGTATTCATTATAACTTGTAGGATCCTTAGGGATCTGAGATTGTAAGCCTGCAATTATAAAGGCTGAGGGTAGGAGAGTGAAATCTCTGAGTGTAGGCCTTGGTGGCTGAGTGTAGGCCTTGGTGGCTGAGTGTAGGCCTTGGTGGCTGAGTGTAGGCCTTTGTGGCTGAGTGTAGGCCTTTGTGGCTGAGTGTAGGCTTTGTGGAAAAGCTGAGTTGTAGGGCCTTGGGCCTGAGGTGTAGGAACCTGATTTGGGTTCTGAGATAGTGGAGAAGTTTGGCCGAATCTAGTACACTGCTAGATAGGCGAAGGGGGAAAGTGGATGTACCCAAAGCTTGGGGAACCACTATAAAAATCTGTGTCTGCTGTGATTGTGATTTGCTGTGTATGCTGTGTGATTGCTGTGCAAAAGTAGATTAGATTCTGTGTTTAAAACTGATTGCTGCCATTAAAGTTTAAAAAGATTTTGGTCACCTATTCACCCCCCTCTAGGTGTTTAGGTACTATATCTTTCACTCGGGTGATGAGGGAGAAATCCTACTCAGACAGCTCTGAGCTGGAGGAGCATGGCTCGGAGTCCTCCTCCTCATCCTTTTTCCTGGCACGGTATGAAACCGCACCCTTGCCTTTTCTGGAGTGAATGGCTTTTAGATCCACAGTCTTTTCTTTGGCTGCAGCCTCCTCTGCTTCTTCTTCTGCTTTCCTGGTGTTCAGTTGAAGCTCATAGGACATCAGCTTCCCAAACAGAATTTGTGGGTCTGTTTCAGCTAGTCTCCCAAACTCTCGGATGACGCAGATCTTTGTGTCCCATTCCTTAGTAAGGGACCTAAGGAATTTATCATTGAGTTCACCATTAGTGAACACTCTTCCGTATCCTTTGAGGGCATTGACAATCTTGAGGAAGTTCTCGAAGGTGACTCCGATCTCTTCCTTAGGCCCTTGTCTGAAGGCCTCATATTTCTGGTTCAGAAGGGATCTCCGATCATCCCTCACTTCATCAGTGCCCTCCATTAGGATAATCAGGCAGTGCCAGATCTCCTTTGCTGTCCTGCAATTGCAGAAGTTCTGCATCATTGAGTCATCGACCGCGCTGACCAGAATGTTCTGCGCCTTATTGTCAAGTCCCACCAGCACCATCTCGTCCTTGTCCATTTCAGAAATTTTCTTTGGCACTTTCTTGGTAGGATCTATGGTGGAGACCTTAGTGGGGACATAAGGTCCCTCCTCCACGATCATGAAGAGTCGAGGATCAACTGCTTCCATGTAGAACCTGATCATTTCCTTCCAGATAGGAAAGTTGAGCCTGGTGCACACTGTGATCTTGCCTGTGAACTTGAGTCCGTCCATAGTAGATGTTTGCCTTCTTCTTGACACTAGCGGCAGGATTCAACTCAAGGTGTTGACCTTTTTGATGAGTAACCTCGCTTTGATACCACTTGAAAGTCCACATAGTGTCAACAAGCTTCACCTATGGGGGGGGGGGGGGAATAGGTGACGTGCAGCGTTTTTGCGGAATTTAAAATTGTACCTGCACAAGAAAACAAAACAGCACAGCACAGACAGTACACAAGCAATTTATAGTGGTTCCCCGATTTGGGTACATCCACTTTCCCCCTTCGACCTATCTCCCAACTAGGGACGACTCGGTCTCTTCACCAACAGGATTGAAATCCAATCCTTGCACTATAGGAAGGAACCCTTCCACACGTAGGAGTCAACACTCCCACAACACTGGTTGCACCCAACCCTTACAACTCGGAACCAACGTTCCTTTACAACAAAAATGAACTAGAATGTATAAGAAATACAAACTACTTTTGGATACTAAGGTGTCCCTCTTCGTTGACGACGTGTTCTTGAAGTCCACGAAGAGTCCACAACCCTAGATCTCTCTTGGAGAGAATCTCCCCGAATCCGGCGGCGGCAAGAAGGGCGGCGGCAAGATTCTCGGTAACGGCGGCGACAACGGAGTGCGGCTGCAGTACTTTGGAGATTCAAACTTCGTAGCTAAGCTAGCTAGGTCTTCCAACGGTCACACTAGAATCGATCGTCTCGATCGATTCGGACGGGGATGGTTTTCCCGATCAGCAAATCGAGAGACAAAAGATCTCTGGTTAGACGCGTGAGACTCTAAGCTTGGCTAAGCTTCTGTCGCCGGAAGATCTAGAAGAATCACGATCACTGCCGGCGATCGACTTGCACGAGCGGCGACGGAGCGGAGTTCGCGATCTAGGTCACGGTCGGCGGCTCGTGTATTCCTTTCTGTGTGTCTTGTTCTGTTCAAAAATACGCGTATATTTATACGGTGGAAATACTCCATTATAACCGTTATGGGTCCCACCAGAAGAAACCCTAATTCCGGTTCAAAACAGTGCCAGCGGCAGAATCCGGTCCAGCTTTTTCCCGAAAATTGCCCAAGTAAAAATCGGCGAGAATCACCTGTGATTCTCGTCGAATCGTCGAGAATCAAGGGTGATTCTCGACGATTCGGCGAGAATCACAAAGTGATTCTCGACGATTCGTCGAGAATCACAAAGTGATTCTCGTTGAATTTGACTTGATTGCACTCTGATTTAGCCGGCGAGAATCAGCCAGTGATTCTCGACGATTCGGCGAGAATCACTAGTGATTCTCGTCGATTCTTACTTAGATGATTTTTCGTCTTATGCCTCTGAGCTGCTCTTTGACTCATCCTTGCTCCTTGTCTGCTCTTGCATAAACACAGCCCTGTACTTGAAAGTAAGTGCACTCCAATAGAGAGAGTACACGTAGGCCAACACACTGATCTGCTCAACGAGGGATTACGTCGTGCAGACCCGTGTATATTGACCTACTGCACCCTGACATTGGTGTGCACTTAGCGTGGAATAACTGCAAGCACAACTTGAAATATTTTGTCAAAAACATTGCCTATTTACCTTAGCTTGTTCAGGGGCTTCTTCAAATCAGGTACATTGTGGATACAATACCCAACACGACTCACTTATTCACCCCCCTCTAGGTGATTTAGGTAAGATAACTTAAACCATTTCAATGGACCATATAGCTAGTCGTCCCGAGTGCTCCACCACTTCAAAGATTTTGCGAAGAGGGTGGTTTGTCACCACCTTGATCATGTGCGCTTGAAAGTATGGCCCGAGCTTTCGGGTTGAGATAACCAAAGAGAAGGCAAACTTCTCGAGGATAGGGTAACGGAGCTCCGCCTTCTTCAATATCCTGCTAACATAATAAATGTGCAGCTGCTTCTTACCATCTTCCAGAACCAAGACGGAGCTCATGCCATCAGCTCCAACACCTAGATACATCGTCAGGTCCTCCCCCTCTTTTGGTCCCTAAAGGAGTGGGGCTTGGGAGTGCTGTCTTTTCAATGCCAGGAAAGCCTCTTCGCATTCTTTTATCCAATAGAATTTTTGATTCCCTCATAACACCATGAAGAAGGGCGAGCACTTCTCCCCTGCCAGGGAGAGGAACCTACTCAGCCCGGCAAGCTTCCTCATCAAGCGCAGAACCTCTTTGGTGTTATATGGTGATTCCAACTCTATTATAGATTTCACCTAGTCAGGGTTATGCTCCACCCCCGTGGGGGTGAGGAGATGGCCTAGGAACTTTCCATTGCTCGCCCCAAAGACAATCTTAAGGGGGTTTAGTCACATCTTGAACTTTCGTAAGGTGGAAAACAATTCTTCTAAGTCGAGCAAGTGGGAATCTACGTCCCTGCTTTTCAACATGAGATCGTCCACATACACCTCCAAGTTCCCCCCTCTCTGAACTTTGAATACCTGATCCATCATGCACAAGAATGTAGCTCATGCATTCTTCAGCCCGAAGAGCATCATCTTGTAGCTGAAGCTTCCTTCCCTCGTAATAAGGGAGACGTACTTGACGTCAGGTGGATGCCTCTTGATTTGATGATAACCCGAAGAAGCATCTATAAAACTCATTATAGAAAAACCGATTGCTGAGTCAATCAGCGCGTCGATTCGAGGCAGGGGGTAGCAATCTTTATAACATGATTTATTTAGAAGAGAGCAGCCACACAAATTCTCCATCGCCCATCTCCCTTCCTAACCATTACAACATTTGAGACCCATCCTAGATACTGGATCTCTGATACAAAACCTGCTTTGAGGAGCATCTCCACCTACTCCCAAATGGGCTCTTCCAGCTTCGTGGCGACGGTCCTCCACTTTTGGCGGATGGGGCATGTCTTGGGGTCAAGGTTCAAACAGTGGTACGCCACATCCGCATTGATGCTTTCCATGTCCTCTGCACTCCAAGTGAAGACATCGATGTTTTTTTGGATGCATTCTTACATCCTCTCCCGGTCCTCGGGACACAGGCCGCCGCTGATCCGCACCCCTTCCACCTTCCCCTCCTTGGTGAAGACCTTCATCTCCGCAACCTCCTCTGTCGGCTCCAACTAGGAATCCTCCCACTCGCTTCTCAGCTTCTCCCCCTGTGCAAGTACCTATTCCAATTTCGCCTCCTCAACCTCCATCACCTCGGCCCAGCTCCTCTGCATCTTCACTCCTCCCTCCTCGTGAACACCAACCATCTCTTCCTCTTCTCCCTACACCTACTTCGCCACTTCCTCCTCCACCTCCGACTTCTTCACTGCTCCTCCCCCGATCGCTTCCATCTCGTCGACTGCATCCTCCTGGGCCGCCAACTCTCTCTCTAACTCCTCCGCTTCTGCCATCCAGGCTATGGTTTTGACGGTCATTACGTAGCATTCCCTCGCCACCTTCATGTCAGGGGACACAGCGGAAGGCACTGATGAGGGGACACCCAAATATGGCATTGTAGCTGCTCGGAGCGTCAATGATGACGAACTGACAATTCCTTGACCCCCCCCCCCCCCCCCCCCCCCCAGCATCACATGGAGTCCAACTCATCCTTCAACTTCCTTCCTCTCTACTGAAAATCCGAACAATGGTCCATCCTATGCCAACATCCTCCTGGCCTCTACCTTCATCTCTTCGAAGGCCTTCTTGAAGATCACATTCATGGAGCTCCTGTTATCAATCAGTATCCACGAGACCGTGAAGTTCTCGATGGCCGTCTGAAAAAACCAATGCATCACAGAATGGGTCTTCATAGTCCGGCATATCCAGAAACAAGAAGGTGATCTTTTCTTCCGGGGTGAGTTTGGGAGGTCGAGGCGACGCTCCTCCAAAACCTTGTCTAGAAGATCCCCTTGGGAGTGGCTTCAAAACCTACTCCCTCGTGGATCATTCTGATCCCCCTCGCCGCCCCCCTATGTTGTCCCTATCTTCGCATCTGTCCTCCTCTACTACCAGTAGAACCTCCTGTATCCTCACTGGTGGTTGTTGCTTAACTCGCCCTCTATCCTCTCTCACCTCCAGGAACTCCCGACAGGTGGCTGTCATGTGACCCTCCTCCTGTTGGCAGGTACAGAAAGGCAATGCAACCCTGCAACTTCTCTCCGTTCCTCCTCCTCTAGCCCCCTTTCTCATCCCTCTCCCCTGGGCGATTATCATTGCCTCATGCTGCTGTCGGAGGGGAGCACTCAGACCATGCCTCCACACCGATGGTTTGAATCTCCCCTGACCTCTGCGAAAATTCTCCCCACCCTGGAATGCTCTCCTTGCCCATGGGCAGTGTTGAGGACCAAGGTCCAGCATTGGGTGTGTGTGGGACCGCATATTTGGGCTTCCCCATCGCGTTCCATCTGGGTGTTGACCCCGGTGGGCCCCCGTGTGGCGGAATATCCCCGCCATCCCGTGGTTGGATTAGTCCCACATTGCCTGCAGTGTCCTGGTGTTTATGTACCCCCGTCCCCCCTTACCATCACCTCGGGGTTGGGAAGATTGTGGTGACCACATGTTCAGAGCCATCCCGCTGCGGGGCTGTGTTGAGGACCAAGGTCCAGCGGGATTGGGTGTGTGTTACCCATATTTGGGCTTCCCCATCGCGTTCCAGGTCTGGGTGTTGACCCCGGTGGGCCCCCGTGTGCGGAATATCCCCGCCATCCCTTGGATTAGTCCCACATTGCCTGCAGCGGGTGGTCCTTGGTGTTTATGTACCCCTCCCCCTCATCACCTCGGGGTTTTGGAAGATGTGTGGTGACTCAACAGGCAGGTCCCACCTGGGGCCTTCAGCCTAACTAGTTGTTTGGCTCCCGATGCCCCAACCTTGCTGATGCCCTATCTTGCCGCGAGGTTATTCTCTCCTCCTCTCTTCCCGTTGTCTTTCTGCTGCTTGCTCCTTCACCTTCTCCCCAACCAACTTAGCCAGCTTCTTAGGGAACTCTGGTTTGTCCATCTCACACTCCATCTCCTTTGCCACCCTCTCCGTAAACTCCTTAAAGGAAAGGAGGGCACCCTTTTTCAGCTTAATGCTAAAGAACCCCTGTCTCAAACCCAGGGTGAAGGCGAGCATTAGGGTATACCCCGGTACCTCCTAAACCAGAAGGATCCCTTCTTGGAACCGATCGACGTAGCTCACAATGTCTCCTTCGGCTTCTTCTTGATGACGAACAAACACATTGTCCCCTTCTTTCTCTTCTTCAATGTTGAGAACCATAACAGGAACCTACGTCGCAGGTCCTCAAAGCAGTAGATGGAACTCGCAGGAAGTTGGTGAAACCAATCCCTCGCCTTTTTCTTCAATGTGATGGCAAAAAGTCGGCGCTTGAATGCGTCTGATATATGCCTGATGGAAACATCATCCTCAGACCATTGAACATGTTGCACCAGGTGATCCCTAACCGTGTAATAGGACATCTCTGGTTCTCTAAACCCCTCTAGTAATAGGGTCGAGACGATCAACTTGCTGAATATGCTTCATCCACCAACCTGGCGAGTGGGTCAATCTCGCGGCCTCGGCTCACTGACCCTGCCAGCAGTCTCCTGCCTTGGGAATAGTGTAACACCTCCCCTGTAATTACCGTATAATATGGGTCCGGCCAGGGCACCACAATATTCGGACTCCATAGCTTCAGCATTAAAAGATGATATGTAAACTACCCATCTCAAAACGCAGACTAAAAACAACAGAAACAAAAGAGCAAAACCAGAAGTAATCCACTAACACATGAGTATCAACATGGCCTTATGGCCGTACAGTATTTTATAGTCCAAAATTCAACCATAACATTAAGTGTTAATGTGCATAAGCACTCCTAGGCTACCTCGGCGTGCAAGCCGAAAAATGTACTATATAAAGCATTATATTCCACAAAACAGAGCTATAACACTTCATGAGGCTTAGGCCTTTTGGCCGGTGAGCTTGCTCCCCCTTGCGATCCTTGCCCTGTAAAAATTTGGTTGTAACGTGGGTCAGCAAAGGCCGACCTCAACTGTGTAACCAACACATCTCCTCCCGGCCGTCCCTAGCGGACCCCGGGGCACTCCATCACCCTGCAGGTCAGCATTTCATATGCAAAATACAATAAGATGTAAAGCTATAAAATAGGTTTGGATGTCTCATATAGCAAACACGTTTCTATATTGAGCATATAATAAAAAGGGGCCTACAATACAGAATGAATGCAATCCCGGGTTTCACCCAAGGCACCCTAAAGCGTTTGCTTATAACACATCATCACGTCGGGTACTTCCAATTTCCATACGGGCATTTAAGCCGCAAACACAAGGGTACTCTAAATTCCCCCAAACGACATACAAACCGCAAGTACAAGGGTACTCTAAATTCCCCCAAACGGCATACAAGCCACCACACAAACAAACTGATAAGAAACCTTGCTAGACCCCACCCGTCGCAACGACCCAGGCCCGGCTCCAATATCGGGATCAAGTCCACCGAAGGAGACCCAGCGGTACCCAGCTGGAATCGTCCGGGCTTACCCAAAACTCAGCATTCTTGTCATTTCCACAGAAGGGGGACTCGTCTCGTCGGGACACTCTCCACATATGACTTTGCAACGTCACGCGAAATCCAGCCGACCACAGATACAAATCACGCCTTAACACATCACAATCCCATGCCTTTCCCACCCAAATCCACCGTTCGTACCGTAACGTCCTCATGCCCCAAGGAAACCAACTACCGTCATAACGGAGCCAACCTTGTCCAGGTCCGATTAACGTTACCGTGCCCCAAGGAAACCATTTACCGTCACAACGGAGCTAACCTTGTCCGGTTTCGCAAGCGCGTACTCACGTAAAATGAGGGGGGAAACATACAACATCTCAAACGCCATCTTGTCGCTATGCATCATCACCGAGTCAGAATAATGGTCACGACTGCGGCTTCACCCACAATGCCTAATCCACTAATAGAGCGGATCTCTAATGCAGTATCATGTCGGAGACAGACACAATCGACCCGGTGGCTCCTCTTGAACCATGGCAACCCAAATCCCTCTCATTTTATAGATCTGTTGCATATATGCTTGAAATAAAATCTAGAAAAGGAAAAGATGTCATGCACGCATCCTATAACTGAGAGGAGAAGTGTCGTTACCTTACGACTCTTCTTCTTAGCCATGAAACTCTTGTCTTGTACGAATGAAAACGAGCGCCTTCGCATCCTCTTCACGGATCTGGCCTCAGAACGATGTTCAGAGGTCTAAAGCTCCGTCAATTGTGGAAGAAAGCTCTCTTCCTCCTCCTCCCTCCTTTCTCTTCAAAACCCTAACTCTCACTTCCCCAAATGAGAAAATGAAGAGAAACAATTGCTCAGTCCTATATAAGCACTCTGGAGGAGAGTCTTGGGCCTTAGGATCGAATCCTAAATGAAATCGGATGGCTATAAAGCCAAATGACGGAACTGCTTTGGTCCTCTACCAACGGGGGGTAACTACCTACCGCGGAGCTGTAGGTTCCTAAGCGCTCAGCAAGAAAATAAAGTCGCGCTAATGCCGACGATAAGGCTAACGCCACGCGGTAGCATTTTTCTCGAGAACTCGACGTTTTCATGAAAACTCAGCGTTCGACGAACTTAGCACTTCATTTGATGTTTGACGAAACAGGGCTATCATTGGGCGATAAATACTATCACAGGGCAGTAATCCTCCAGCACTCGACGAACAGATCTTTCGATCGATGCTCGACGAAACAGAGCTATTGCCGAGCGGTACCTAGCTAACGCCGCGCGCTAGCACTCACCGCTCTCAACGCCTGGCCACTCACCGCTCACAACGCCTGTCCACTAAACGCTCTCAGCACCTGGCCACTCAATGCTCCCAGCGCCTTGCCACTCAATGCTAAGCTACCGCGAGGCGGTAACTGCTATCGCTGGATGATATCTTCCAAAGACTCAAGTCTGAAAACTTGGGTGATACAACTCCTCCCCCCTTAAAAGAATTTCATCCTCGAAATTAGTCTTCATACAGGAAGACAACAAGAAAATTGTTGCAATAAATTTAAATATTATTACAACAACTAAACAGTAAGAAAAATGTTTCAACACCTCAAAATATAGTTGCAACATACCTAACACTATTCCATCAAAAATATGCAAACAACTCTGGGTAGTCCTCGAGCATTATTTGCCAACACTCCCAAGAGAACTCATCTCGCCCGCAGTTGTCCCTGCACACCTTTACAAACTTCACTTCTTTGTTCCGCAACTGTCGAACTTCTGAGTCCACTATGCCCACCGAATGTACTCTCGTCCTTAGATCCTCTTCTATCGGCACCGTCGCTGGTTCGATCACCACACTAGCCTCCACCAAGGCTTTCCTTAAGACAGAGACATGGAAAACGATGTGTAATCCACTCAGCTTTGGGGACAATGCCAACCGGTAAGCTTCTTCTCCGATGTGTTCATTAACCTCGAATGGACCCAAAAACCTCGAACTCAACTTTTTGAGTCGACGAATACGCGAAATACCTTTGAACAATTTGATCTTTAGATAGACCCAGTCACCCACCGTAAACTCCACATTCCTATAGCGAGCATTAAAATACTTTGCTTGCCGGTCCTGGGCAACCTTCATGCGCACTTCAATGGTTCACACCAACTCGCATGCATCGGCCACCACTTCTTTTCCCAAAAGTTTGATGTCTCCCGCCTCTATCCAGGATAATGGCGTTCGACATCGCCTCCCATACAGAGCTTCATTTGGCACCATCTTTGTACTTCCTTGGTAACTGTTCTTATAGGCGAACTCTACCATGAAGAGGTGATCTTCCCACTTCTTCCCAAAGTCAAGTGTGCACATCCTCAGCATATCCTCCATTGTACAGTTCATTCTTTCTATTTGTCCATCTGTTTGAGGATGGAACCTCGTACTGAACTTAAGCTTCGTGCCCAGACTTTTTTGAACCAACCTCCAGTCTTTGGACGTGAAACGTGCATCATGATCACAGACTATACTCCTAGGAATCCCATGTAGTCGCACAATGTTGCGAACGTACAACTTTACCAGCTTCTCCACGCTGTCCTCTTTCCGATTTGGGATGAAATGGGTGATGGCCCCCGGACAGACACTTATTTAAGTGGTTGGTTCGATGAGTCGAACGTTATGGGCCTGCTAAAAAGCAAGCTTTTAACTAAAGGAGGCAAGTGCACCTATCACATGTAGTACTCAATATTTGGGGGAATACCGAGGTCATATTATTCTCGGGGCCAGGTTTATTATCCCTACTGCTCCAAGAGTAACTATTATTTTACTGAAAATTTATTGGGGATTTTAACTAACTAAGGCAGATAAAATAAAAGAGGAGCAAAAATGATTTAGAAAATTCGATGAAGGGTTAACGCTCGACACCGAAACGGATTAAGACTAAAATAAATTTTAATAATTATAGGACTTAGTTTTCAAATTAATAAAAGGCAACTTGGCCGTGGAGGTTCCATAAATATGAGCGCACTTATCTCTAGAAATATTGCTCACCTGAATGCTAAGACTATTCGACCGAACGTTAGTCCGACGAAGGATTCCTCTTAACGCCCGCTTTACGCTAAGAACCCCGCTATTGGGTGGGGATCCCAATCCAGTAGAATTACGCTTGTCCTCTCTCGAGGGTATGCACGCAACTCTATTTACCCAGGGGTGATCTATCCATATGCACGGCCTCTCGGCTAGCTAGCGTATGGATAACGGAAATAGGGCACACACATCGATATGTGGTCCTACGCGTCGTTAACCCGGGGTAAACCTTAAGTCCTAAAATTAAAGTGAAAATAAAGAACTTTAGTTATTTCAAATCATTTTATATGTCCCAATGCTCTTCGATGTCGAGGGCTAATAACGATTAACCACTCATCGGTATGGGGACAGCTTTATAATTTGATGAGACGCGAGTTCGAGAATAAACGCTGAAGGATTATAAAAAGAAGACATAGAAAAAAATAAACATTTAGAAAACTTGAAAAATTAGCTAATACGAGAACTCACACACACTTTAAATTATAAATTAAACAGAAACTAAGTTACAAATAAATGAAATTACATACAAGTCCTACTCAAACGAGTAGGCGGGAAACAAAGGCACACCATTTAACTCTTAACGAGTAGGCAAAAATAAATGTAAGTACAAGTCCTATTCAAACGAGTAGGCGGAAAATAACGAGTCATACTCAAACGAGTAGGCAGGAAATAAAAACACGCCATTTAACTATTAACGAGTGGGCGGAAATAAATGCGCACACACGCACACTCTACATGAATCGAAAGAAAGCAATAAAATTATCTCCTACACACACGCACTCTACATAATTGAAAGAAAGCGATAAAATAAAGCATGAAAATTTATCTCCTACACTGCCACACTCTACATAATTGAAGAAAGCATTTAAAATTATTCTCATACACTCACACACACAACATGAAATTTAGAAGAACAAAATGAAAACCTAACTCATACACTCACACACACAAATTAAAAACAAAATGAAAGTTACCTAAAAATTAAAACAACTACTTTTTATCCTTAGATTTTACCAAAAACACATAAAAAGAACAAATCAAAATTAAAAGAACAAAAGTTTTTCAAAACAAAGCAAAAACTAAAGCCTTTCAAAAATTAAAATTACAACTTTTTCATTTTTAGGATATAATGAAAGTGATTAAAAAGTGAAAAGAAAGTGAAAAGAACAAAAAGGTTTTACAATCCTACAAAAAAGCTAAGTAAAAAAATCAAAAACACTTTAAAACCTCTTTTACAAATTCATAGGAATGAAATTTAAAGCTCTAAAAAAAGACATTGAGAAAAAGAGAAAAAAGTTAACACAACATTTCATTTAGAAATAAAATCTATTCCAAAACCTAACATGGGGACAAACCAAAAAAACATAAGAACTAAACAAGTTACACTCATTCACAGACACACACTTTTCATAAAGAGAAGAACAAAGATGAAACTAAGGATAAAATGAAGAAGAAAGTGGACACACAAGTTCATTCCAAAGTCATTTAAGAAGAGAAAAGCTAACATATTTTTATTGATTAAAATGAACTATTACAAAGATAATACAAAGCTAATACAAACATAAAAATAGAGGAGGGGAAAGTTCTCCTTATATGGCAATGGAATCCACAAGGGCAGCCTACAAAACACACAAAAATTTGGCTCAAAAAAGTGAACCCTTGGACCTTACATAAATGGGTTATTTATAGGGAAAAAATTTCAAGTACACTACCTCCGACACGGGCGTGTCGGGGGGCATGTCAGCACTATTTGCGTTGTGATCCGACAATTTGACGGGAGCATTGACTTGCGACTGAACACGAGGATGACACACCCTTGGTCATGGGGGTGACGGTGGGCATGTCGGGGAGGTGGAACTGGGTGCGGGTTGCGTCAAAAGTCGTCGGTGGCGTCTTGGTGGGCCAAGTGGAGGAGACACGCCCTATGTCATGGGCATGTAGCTGGGTGTGTTTGGTTGGGTCGATGAACATCGAGAGCTGTTTCGTCGAGTGCGTGATACGGGCCTTGGTCACAGGGCGTGTCAAATGACACAGGCGTGTGGCCGGGCGTTTCAAACTTTTCTCCTCAAATTCTTCTGATTCCACGGGAAATGAAGTGTCACAGCCTGGTCACAGGCGTGACCCAAAGTACACGGGCGTGTAGTTGCTTTTTTTGGCAATTTTCTGCATATTTTTAGGAAATCAAAATAAACTTAAGTTAGTACAATTTTTACAAAAGAAAGCAATTTATTAAATAAAACGAACAAAAAAGACAAAAATAAACTAAAATGACATAATAAAAAAATATAAAATAGGTATATTTATAACTTATCAAATACCCTCATACTTAAGCTTTTACTATTCCAGAGCAAAAGTTTGAGGTGAACTTATAAGGAATAAAAAAAACTCTAAGTTTAGCTACCGCTTAATTAATTATAAGAGAAATCTAAATAAACATAAGGGGTGTAAGAGTTAAGTCTTAAAATTATGTAGATGATTTAAATAAGGAAAAAGTTATGGCCAAAAGACTTCTTGATGTAATCAAATAGAAAGCAATAATTATAATGGTTAGATTAACAAAAATAGTTTGCAATTATATGAACTTTAGCTTATAAGAGTTTTATTGAAAATAATGCAATTTACAAATTATGCTCTCAAAAAGATTTTTGAATTAATTCTTGAATAATGAAATTGGCTAGGGGGTATATGTTGGTTTATGAAGAGGGTTTGGATTTTGAGGTGAGGTAAGTTTTTCTCGAACCTCCATTTTTTTGGATTATTAGGAAAATGAAATCTTATTTTCTTAATATCATTTTTTTCTTTTTAACTTCATAATAATAAAATTAACTCAATGTATATGTGTAGGAGTAATGAATTTTATCCTCTTATTCCGTAACATATAATCTTTTTTGATTATTGTGTGTCTATGTTTACGGAATGAAATATTATTCCTATTGACATAGGATCTTTTAAGGATAAAAATTTTATCATGTCAAGTAAGTGATGATATGTAAGGGGAGAAAAGAAAACTAGATTTTTAATTAAAAAAATTTTGAGAGCAACCTTAATAAATTGTACGTTCCAATTTTTCAGAAAGCTAAAAGTAAACATAATTGAATTCTATAGTCGTTATTTTCTAACATAATACGCGTGCTCCTATCAATGAAAAATTAGAAGTAGTGCCTAAAATGAGTTCGTTATTTTTAACAAACATAATGAATTCTTTAAAACTTAACCCCAAATATTTAAATTTTTCAATCAATAATTAACAAACGAATAGCAAATAAAGAATTAATAAAATTCACATATAAATAAACTCATAACAGAATTTTTGGAAAGCAAGAAAATTAAGAATGGAATATTTGATTTATTTATTTCAAAACATTTTTTGGTTTTTTATAGTTTTTATCATCATTTTTTATTTTTTTCATTTATTATCTTCTTTTTGAATTTTTGTTTTGTTTTACTCAATTTTTTGAATTTGTGACTTATTATCTTTTTTTTGTTTTGTTTTTAAATTTGTTATTATATACATACAGAAAAAAGCGATAAGAAATATATATATTTTTTGAACTAATTTTTTTCTTTTCTAATATTTTGGATTTTTTTTTGTTTTTATAAGCAAATATTTACAAAATAAAGAAAGAGAGAAACGTTAATTGCAAAGAAGAGAAAAAAGGAAGAGTTGAAAGAGAAAAAAGAACAAAAATATTTACAAAACTATTTACAAAAAAATGTGCATAAAGTATGTACAAAATTATTTACAAAATAAACTAAATATTTTTTTGAATTTTTGTTTTATAATTTTTTAGAATTTTTTTGTTTTATAATTTTTGGAAATTTTGTGTTTTAAAAAGAAAGGAAAAGAATTTTTTTTGGATTTTTCATTTTAAAACTATTTTTGGATTTTTCATTTTAAATTTTTTTTTGTTTTGTTTTTTTGTTATATATTTTTTATAGTTTTTTTTTATTTTTGAAATGCAGAAAATAGAAGTGCAGAAAATAAAGCACGAAAATACCCTCATACTTAAGTCCAACATTGTCCCCAATATTGCAATGTAAGTATGCAGAATAAAAAAGAAAAGGCAATATGTACAAAGAAAATAAAGAGAGAGGGGGGTAGAAGCTTCCCTGTACCGCATTCGGGGAGGCCCATCAGAAACCCTGCATTTATTAGAAAAAGTAGCAAACATAATAAATAAATAGCGAAAAAAGATAAGCGAGGGGTGTCTCCCAGGAGCGCTTTGTTTATAGTCGTGTAGCTTGACTATTTTGGCGGAGTTATATATCGAGGAGGGTTATGGTTTCGTAATGCTAGATCACTAGGTCGCCCGCTATGTATAACTTTAACCGATGACCGTTTAATTTAAACGAACCTTTTTTCGGGTGGGAGACGAGTACGGTCCCATATGGAAAAACTTCTTCAACTATGAAGGGACCAGACCATCTAGATTTTAGTTTTCCTGGAAAAAGTTTAAGACGTGAATTGTAAAGAAGGACAAGATCGCGCGGAGAAAAAATTTTTGGGGACTTTATTTTCGATCCTGATATAATTTAGAACGCTCCTTATAGAACTTATTGCTCTGGTAAGCGTTCGCACGCCATTCATCGAGCTCGTTTAGCTGCAGTTTTCTATTCTCGGCGGCTAAGTTGGCGTCAAGGTTTAAGAGTTTTAAAGCCCAAAGAGCGCGATGCTCTAGTTCTATGGGTAAATGACACGCTTTTACATAGACTAACTGAGATGGCGTACAACCAATTGCGGTTTTATAGGCCATCTGATATGCCCACAATGCATCGTCGAGTTTGACAGACCAATTTTCCTATTAAGTAAAACAGTTTTTTCTAATATTCGCTTAATCTCTCGATTTACTTCCTAGACTTGGCCACTTGTTTGCGGGTGGTATGGAGTGACAAGTTTGTGTGTGACGCCGTATTTAGGTAACGTCTTAGCTATTTGGGTGTTGTAGAAATGCGTTCTCCTATCGCTCACAATTGCGCGAGGCGTGCCGAAGCGAGAATATAGTTTTTTAAGAAATGTAACGACGACTCGTGCATTGTTAGTGGGGAGAGCTTGCGCTTCCGCCCACCTTGATACGTAGTCGACCGCCACTAAAATATATATATATTTGAAAGACAGAGGTAGGGGGCCAACAAAATCTATGCCCCATAAATCGAAGACTTCGCATTCTAAAAACATGTTTTGGGGCATCTCGTCGCGAGGAGAGATGTTACCCGACCGCTGATAGCTATCGCATTCGCGCACAAAATTATGAGCGTCTTTGAATAGAGTGGGCCAAAAGAAGCTCGCTTCGAGCGCCTTCCGCGCGGTCCGGTTAGCTTGATAATACCCACCAGCCGAACCCTCGTGGCAGTGCCGAAGTATTTGCGTGCACTCCACACCCGCGACTCATCTTCGGACCACTTGGTATGCACAGATACGAAAAAGAAAAGGGTCCTCCCAAAAGAAATATTTCAAGTCAGAAAAGAATTTCTTCTTTTGCTGGCTCGAAACGTCTTTTGGGAGTGCCCTCGCAACTAAAGAGTTCACAAAATCGGCGAACCAAGGCGGGGAAGAAGAACTAGTAGTTATGGCTAGGATGCGTTCCTCAGGGAATCTGTCATTTATGTCAGATTCGACGAGCGCTTCCGCACAGGGATTTTCTAAGTGCGAGAGGTGATCGACGGCTAAATTTTTCGCGCCTTTCTTATCCCGGATCTCTAAATCAAATTCTTGCAAGAGGACGATCCATCGAAGAAAGTGGGTTTGGCGTCATTATTAGCTAATAAATATTTAAGGGCGGAGTGATCGGTAAATACGATAACTTTAGATAGCATTATATACGAGCGAAACTTATCAAAAGCGAAAACGATGGCTAAGAGTTCCTTTTCTGTTGTGGTGTAATTTACTTGTGCGGAAGTGAGCGTCTTGCTCGCGTAATAAATTGGATGAAAGTGTTTGTCTACGCGTTGACCAAGAACCGAACATAAGACAATATAACTAGCGTCGCACGTAATTTCGAACGGAAGGGACCAATCAGGTGCCACTAAAATGGGTTAATTGATAAGTTTTTGTTTTATAAAATTAAATGCAGACTCGCATTCGCTACTAAAGACAAAATTTGATTTCTTTTCCAAGAGGCGAGTGAGCGACTTACTTATTTTTGAAAAATCTTGAATAAAACGCCTATAAAAGTCCGCGTGGCCTAAGAAACTCCTAATATATTTTACGTTAGTTGACAGCAGAAGTTTTTCTATGATTTCTACCTTGGCCTTATCTAACTCCATCCCCTTAGATGAAATCATATGGCCGAGAACCAAACCTTCTCGAACCATAAAGTTACACTTTTCTCAATTTAAAACAAGATGCGTGTCCTCGCATCGCTGGAGGTCATCATCTAGATTTCGAAGACAAGAAGAGAAAGAGCGTCCAAAAACAGAAAAGTCATCCATAAAGACTTCCATAATCTCTCCTACCAGCTCGCCAAAGATTGCCAGTATACATCTTTGGAATGTAGCTGACGCATTGTAGAGGCCAAATGTCATTCTTCGGTAGGCGAAGGTGCCAAACGGGCACGTAAAAGTTGTTTTCTCTTGATCATTGGGGGAAATGGGGATTTGGAAAAACCCTGATAAACCCTCAAGAAAACAATAAAATAGATGACCGGATAAACGCTCTAGAACTTGGTCTAAAAATGGTAGCGGAAAATGGTCCTTACGGGTGGCATCATTTAGTTTTCTATAATCGATGCACACCCGCCAACCCGTAACAGTACGAGTTGGGACGAATTCATTATGCTCATTCTCCACTACGGTAAGACCACCCTTTTTGGGCACGACATGAACGGGACTAACCCACGCACTATCAGAAATGGGATAAATAATCACCGCATCTAATAATTTAATTATCTCGGCTTTAACGACGTCTTTCATGTTTGGGTTAAGACGTCGCTGCGGCTGAATGGTTTTGTGGTAATTATCGTTGAGAAAATTCCTATGAGTGCAAAAAGAGGGGTTAATCCCCTTAAGATCAGAAATTTGTCACGCAATTGCGTGGCAATGTTTGAGCAAAACTTCCAATAAATCGGAAGTCTCTGAATCACTCAAATGCGAAGAGATGATAACGGGAAGGGTATCATTTTTTCCCAAAAAAGAGTATTTGAGAGATTCGGGTAGGGGTTTGAGGTCTAGGTTGGGCGGTTCTTCTAGGGAGGTTTTGATTCCTATGTCTTTCTTACCAATTGGTTCGAAAGGCAAGTCTATAGAGGTATCCTCATCGCATTTAAAATTTTTGAGCGCATAAATATCGTCGTTTACAAATACGAACTCGAAAATGGGAGAAGAACGATCTCCAAAAAAATGAATCTAAAGAATAGCAGAAATCGTCGCTCGATGACGAGTCTTCCATCGAGGGATTAATAGAGAGAGTAACCTAATCATCTCCTACCCAAAGGAGGAGACGACCGTTACTCACATCTATTAGTGTGCGGGAGGTGGCGAGAAAAGGGCGACCGAGTATTATTGGTACCTCGACATCCTCCTCGATGTCTAAGATGATGAAGTCTACCGGAAAGGTAAACTTGTCTACTCGGACAAGGACGTCTTCCACTACCCCGATGAGGAACTTAATCGAGCGATCCGCTAACTGGATGCGCATATTAGTAGGGGCCGGAGTGCCCAAACCTAATTTTTTAAAGAGCGAGAACGACATCAAATTAATGCTCGCGCATAAATCTGCAAGAGCGTATTTTACTAATATATTTCAGAAAAGGCACTGGATGGAAAACTGTCCCGGGTCATTTTGTTTTGGGGGCAATTTATTGGAAAGGGTCGCCGAACAGTCTGCATTGAGAGAGATATGCGAAATATTTTCCAATTTTTGTTTATTAGAAAGAAGTTCTTTCAAATATTTCGCATACTTAGGCATCTGCGAGATCGCCTCGCAGAAGGGAACATTAATATGAATTTGTTTTAATTGTAAAATAAATTTTTTATATTGTGCGTCCTTACGCTCATCATCTAACCTATGCGGATATGGCAGGGCCTTGTTTAAAATAATTTTTTCGTTTAAAATTGGTAAAGGTGGCGTAATCGAAGAAGGGGGAAGAGTGGTCGGAGGTGAAATATGCACCTGAGGATCGGTCCGTTTTGGATCGACCACCTCCTTACCGCTCCTGAGGGTTATAGCGTTGGCATTCTCCCGCGGGTTGGGCTCCGTGTTTCCCGGCAGTGGCCCGAGCGTGCGCTTGGACATCAATCTCGTCAGTTGTCCAACCTGTTGTTCAAGGGTTTTTAGCGATCCGGTGATGTTCCAGATATTTGATTCGTTGGACATTATGTATTTAAAAAACATTTCCTCCATCGGGGAGGGTTTTGGAAGAGGGGGAGGCGGCGAAAATCCGGGCGCATAAGAAATAGGGGGACGATGCGCATTGTTCGGGTTGCTCCAAGAAAAATTGGGGTGATTCCTCCAACCCGAATTATAATTATTACTATAAGCGTTGTTGTTGGGGTTGAAGGAAGGACGACCCGAATTTCCTATGAAATCCACAAAATCTTCAACCATGCAGACGTTAGGGGGAATAAAATATGGCGGAGTGGAGGAGGCAGCAGACATCTCTGACACCTGCTTTGTTAACCTTTCAACCTAAAGGGTTAAGAGAGAAGTGGCATCCACTTCAAAAAGGCCGGCCGCTGACTTTGGGCGTCCCCGCGGGACGTTCCATTGGTAGGCATTCATAGCCATTTCTTCGAATAAAGCCTGGGCGGCCACGTGCGTTTTGTTGTTTAAGGTGCCCCCGGCAGCCCCGTCAATCATTTGACACGTCTAAAAATTAAGGCCATTGTAAAACATTTGTACCTGCAACCATGCTGGCATAGCGTGGTGCGGGCACCAGCAGAGGAGCTCCTTAAACCGTTCCCAAGTCTCATATAGAGAATCGGGATCATTTTGCACAAACAAAGAAATGTCCGCCCGCAACTTTGCAGTTTTTGCGGGCGAAAAGTACTTCGTCAGGAACCGCTCCGTCAACTCAGCCCAGGTGGTGATACATCCTCGCGGGAGGGAATTCAACCACGCCTTTGCTTTGGACTTAAGGGAAAAAGGAAATAGGCGCAAGCGAATCGCATCATCTGTGACGCCATTAATCTTGAAGGTGTCGCATATTTCCAAAAAATTGGACAAGTGGACATTCGGGTCCTCATTCGGCAGTCCATCTAACTTCACGGCATTTTGGACCATTTGAATGACACTTGATTTTATTTCGAAATTATTATTCGCCACCGTAGGGAGAACAATACTAGACCCGGTATCATCCAGGTTAGGCCGGGCGTAATAATACATAGTCTGCTCGGCCACTTGGGAAGGGTTAGGGGCGGCCATAACTTCAACAAAGGGTTCTCCGATAGATTCTTCGGGGTCTAAAGAAGGAATTCGGCGTTGAGATCGAATACGCGCAAGGGAGCATTCGATCTCAGGGTCGAAATCAAAATCTTCAGACTCAGAGGGTTGTCCACGTGTCATACACCCTAAAAATAATTAAAACTAAATAAACTTTTTTTTTGATTTTTTTTAAAATAGAGTTTTTAGGTTTTTTAAAAAAAAAATATTTTTTTTTAGTTTATAGAAAATAAGTAAAAGTAATAGACTCCGGAATTCGAAATAACAACTTAAGAGCTTCCACGACAACGGTACCAAAAACTTGATGGCCCCCGGACAGACTCTTATTTAAGTGGTTGGTTTGATGAGTCGAACGTTGCGAGCTTGCTAAAAACCGAGCTTTTAACGAAAGGAGGCAAGTGCACCTATCGTATGTAGTACTCGATATTCGGGGGAATACTGAGGTCATATTATTCTCGGGGTCGGGTTGATTATCCCTACTGCTCCAGGAGTAACTATTATTTTGGCTGAAAATTCATTGTGGATTTTAATTAACTAAGGCGGATAAAATAAAAGAGGAGCGAAAACAATTTAGAAAATTCGATGAAGGGTTAATGCCCGACACCGAATCAGATTAAGACTAAAATAACTTTTAATAATTATAGGACTTAGTTTTCAAATTAATAAAAGGCAACTTGGCCGTGGAGGTTCCACAAATATGAGCACACTTATCTCTAGGAATATTGCTCACCTGAACGCTAAGACTATTCGACCAAACGTTTGTCCGACGAAGGATTCCTCTTAATACTCGCTTTACGATAAGAACCCCGCTATTGGGTGGGGAACCCAATCCGATAGAATTACGCTTGTCCTCTCTCAAGCATATGCACGTAACTCTACTTACCCTGGGGTGATCTCTCCATACGCACGACCTCTCGGCTAGCTAGCATATGGATAACAGAAATAGGGCCCACACATCGATATGTGGTCCTATGCGTCGTTAACCTGGGGTAAACCTTAAGTCCTAAAATTAAAGTGAAAATAAAGAACTTTAATTATTTCAAATCATTTTATATGTCTCAATACTCTTCGATGTCGAGGGCTAATAACAATTAGCCACTCATCGATATGGGGACAGCTTTATAATTTGATGAGGCACGAGTTCGAGACTAAACGCTGAAGGATTATAAAAAGAAGACAGAAAAAAAAACAAACATTTAGAAAACTTGAAAAGTTAGCTAATACGAGAACTCATACACACTTCAAATTATAAATTAAACATAAACTAAGTTACAAAAAAATAAAATTACAAGTCCTACATAAACGAGTAGGCGGGAAATAAAGGCACGCCATTTAACTCTTAACGAGTAGGCGGAAATAAATGCAAGTACAAGTCCTACTCAAATGAGTAGGCGGGAAATAACGAGTCCTACTCAAACGAGTAGGCGGGAAATAAAAACACGTCATTTAACTCTTAACGAGTGGGCAGAAATAAATGCGCACACGCACACACTCTACATGAATCGAAATAAAGCAATAAAATTATCTCCTACACACATGCACTCTAGATAATTGAAAGAAAGCGGTAAAATAAAGCATGAAAATTTATCTCCTACACTCACACACTCTACATAATTGAAGAAAGCATTAAAAATTATTCTCATACACTCACACACACAATATGAAATTTAAAAGAACAAAATGAAAACCTAACTCATACACTCACACACACAAATTAAAAATAAAATGAAAGTTACTTAAAAATTAAAACAACTACTTTTTATACTTAGATTTTACCAAAAACACATAAAAAACAAATAAAAATTAAAAGAACAAAAGTTTTTCAAAACAAAGCAAAAACTAAAGCCTTTCAAATATTAAAATTACAACTTTTTCATTCTTAGGATTTCATAAAAGTGATTAAAAAGTGAAAAGAAAGTGAAAAGAACAAAAAAATTTTACAATCCTACAAAAAAGCTAAGTAAAAAAAATCAAAAACACTTTAAAACCTCTTTTACAAATTCATAAGAATGGAATTTAAAGCTCTAAAAAAGACATTGAGAAAAGGGGAAGAAGTTAACACAACATTTCATTTAGAAATAAAATCTATACCAAAACCTAACATGGAGACAAACCAAAAAAATAAAAGAACTAAACAAGTTACACTCATACACACACACACACACTTTTCATAAAGAGAAGAACAAAGATGAAACTATGGATAAAATGAAGAAGAAAGTGGGCACACAAGTTCATTCCAAAGTCATTTAAGAAGAGAAAAGCTAACATATTTTTATTGATTAAAATGAACCATTACAAAGCTAATACAAAGCTAATACAAACATAAAAAGAGAGGAGGAGAAAGTTCTCCTTACATGGCATGGGAATCCACAAGGGCAGCCCACAAAACACACGAAATTTTGGCTCAAAATAGTGAATCCTTGGACCTTACAGAAATGGGTTATTTATACGGAAAAATTCCAAGTACACGCCCTCCGACACGGGCGTGTCGGGGGGCATGTCAGCACTATTTTTGATGTGATCCGGTGATTTGACGGGTGCATTGACTTGCGGCTGAACACGAGGATGTCACGCCCTTGGTCACGAGCGTGACGGTGGGCTTGTCGGGGAGGTGGAACTGGGCACGGGTTGAGTCAAAAGTCACCGGTGGCGTCTTGTCCGGCCAGGTGGAGGAGACACGCCCTATGTTATGGGCGTGTCGTTTGGCCTGTCGGGTTGGGTCGATGAACGTCGAGCGCTGTTTCGTCGAGCGCGTGATACGAGCCTTGGTCACGGGGCATGTCAAATGACACGGGCGTGTGGCCGGGCGTGTCAAACTTTTCTCCTCAAATTCTTCTGATTCCACGGGAAATGAAGTGTCACGGCCTAGTCACGGGCGTGACCCAATGTACACGGGCGTGTACTTGCTTTTTTTGGAAATTTTCTGCAAATTTTTAGGAAATAAAAATAAACTTAAGTTAGTACAATTTTTACAAAAAGAAAGAAATTTATTAAATAAAACTAACAAAAAAAAGACAAAATTAAACTAAAATAACATAATAAAAATACTATAAAATAGGTATATTTACAACTTATCAATGAGCCACTTTGGTCACGCGGTCTATAATCACCCAAATCGCTTCGTTACACTGTTGTGATCGAGGTAAGACATGCAAAAAATCCATGGAGATGTCATCAAACTTCCATTCGGGAATCGGAAGAGGCTTCAGGAACCCGCCCGGCTTCTAACACACAGCCTTCACTAAGGCGCAGGTTTGACACCGGCTCACCTACAAAGCTATATCACGCTTCAAACCAGGCCACCAAAAGTATTTCTTCATATCCAAGTACATCTTTGTACTACCAGGGTGAATGGTGTACTTCGTAAAGGGAGCCTCAAACATCAACTCCTCGCGGAGCTTGCCGAACCGTGGTACACAAATCCTTTCGTCCTTCCTCAAGATCCCGTTACTCATCTCCCAGGTGCTACCCTCGCTTGTTTGAGCTTCCACCACGAATGGGTGCAACTCTTCATCCAAACTAGTCGCTTCCCGTATACGATCTGATAAGTCATTTTGTAACTCGATCCAGTTCAATCGATCCATGCCTGACTCGCCTCTTGCTACGCACTCAATGCCAAGGGACTCACAGTCCCGCATCAACCCCTCATCATGATCTTCGATCCAACTCCCTTGACCAGAGTATTTCCTACTCAAGGCGTCCGCCACCACGTTGGCTTTGCCTGGCATATACTGAATCGCCACCTCGTAGTCACCAAGGAATTCGACCCATCTGTGCTTGTTAAAACCGAGAATTCGGTCTCTGTGGAGTTCGGGGTCCCTAAGAAAGGGGTGACCTCACACTTACTGCACTCAGGCGAATTTCACAAACCAAAGGCTCAGGAAATTAGTAACAGACCCCCAGCTCTAGCGTGGAGGTCCCACATCACACCCGGAAGACCTTTGGGGTCTCCCCTTCCCTATCCAATGCTTGAGCTAGGTGCCTTGGAGGAAGAAAGCAGGGGGATTTAAGTGGCTAAGAAGCAATGCTCTCCAAGGCACCCTCAAGGGTCTATTTATAGTTTTTTGTGAATGACATGTAAATAACCAATCTCCGCTGCTCTGAAATTACTGAAAAAAGCCCGGGAGTGGCGGGAACTTGGCCGGGCAAGCTGGACGAGCTGGGCGGGCGAGCTAGGCGGCCTGCGGGTTGAGGCGGGCTGCACAGCTAGGCAAGCTGGTGGGCCTGCGGGTTGAGGCGAGCTTGGCATCTTGCGGGTTGAGGCGCGATGCAGACTGAGTAGTTAGGTGAGCTGCGGCGGCCTGCGGGCTAGGGCGGGATGCGCTGCTAAGCGAGCTGGGCGGGGGCCTGCGGGCTGAGCAACTAGGCGTGTTGTGGCGGCCTGCGGGCTGGGGCGGGTTGTGCAGCTAGGCGAGCTGGGCGGCGGCCTGCGGGATGAGCAGCTAGGTGGGCTACGACGGCCTGCGGGCTGGGGCGGGCTGCACAGCTAGGCAAGCTGTGCGGCGTCCAGCGGGCTGAGCAGTTAGGCGTGCTGCGGCAGCCTGCGGGATGGGGCAGGCTGCGCAGCTAGGCGAGCTGGGCGTCGGCCTGCGAGCTGAGAAGCTAGGAAAGATGGACAGCGGCCTGCGGGCTGGGACGGGCTGCGCAGCTAGGCAAGCTGGGCGGCGGCCTGCGGGATGAGCAGCTAGGCGAGCTGGGCGGCCTGCGGGTTGAGGCGAGCTGGGGGCCTGGCCGGGACCCTTGAGTCAGCCACTCGCCGCACCCGCCCCCTGACAACAGGTCGGAGGAGGCAAATATTGCATCCCCCTACTATTATATTACGAAGGTCGACCCTAAATTGTCCCCCAAATGTGCAAAACTCTCAAAAAGCTTAAAACCATGTAGCAAGTCTTACGCCTTATTTGGGAGCCCCTTTTCGCGAATACGAGTTTGTACACAATCCCCGCTCTTTTTGAGCGAGTTCCATGCTCGTAAAGAATCATCCAACCCAACGTATTTGCTGAGTGAAATGCACTTGTAGTCGAAAATACTTGGTCTCTCCAAGTGATCAACCTATCAACCCAACTAATGGGAGCCTGGGTGACGAGACGGCCTCAGGGTAGAAAACACTTGGCCTCCCCAAGGGGTCAACCTGTCACGTCAGCTAATGGGAGCCTGGGTGATGAGACGGCCTCGGGATTGGAACCTTCTCTCCGCCAAGGCACATTCGACTCATCCAGCTAGTGGGAGCCTGAATGAGGAGATCATCTGTGGGGTGGGACTTGCTCTCCCCGAGGCACATTCGACCCAACCAGCTAATGAGAGCCTGGATAAGGAGATACTCTCGCGGTTGGAACTTGCTCTCCCCGAGGCACATTCGACCCAACTAGCTAGTGGGAGCCTGGATGAGGAGATCTTCTCGGGGGTGGGACTTGCTCTCCTCGAGGCACATTCGACCCAACCAGCTAGTGGGAGCCTAGATGAGGAGATCCTCTCGGGGATGAGACTTGCTCTCCCCGCGGTACATTCGACCCAACTAGCTAGTGGGAGCCTGGATGAGGTGATCCTCTCACGGGTGGGACTTGCTCTCCCCGAGGCACATTCGATCCAACCAGCAAGTGGGAGCCTGGATGAGGACATCCTCTCGGAGGTGGGACTAGGTGTGTCACTCGAACTTTAATGAATTCAACGTCCTCAAATGGGGAAAATTTTAAGATACATGACCTCCCGACTCAGCTGGTCAGGGGTAGAGCTCATTACAAAAATAAGAAAGATAAAAGACCTTACCAAGGCAAGGCTCCCTTATGCTGCTTAAGCATGATAGCCATCATTCGCCTCATCTGATACCTCTATCCTACTCAGGCTCTCCATGATCTTCTCCATCTCTTCTACCTTGGCTAGCCAGGAGATGGTGTTGACAGCCGTGACGTAGCACTGCCTTGCCATCCTGGGGTCTCCCTTGATACTGACTTGGAGCCCTCCTGAGTTAAACTTGAGGCAATGGTCGAAAGACGATGGCACACAATGGAAGGCGCTGATGGGGGCCTTCCAAAGATGACGTTATAACTGCTCGGGGCGTCAAAAATGACGAACCGGCAGTTCCTTGAGTTCCCCCCCCCCCTCCCCAAACTTCACCTGGAGTCCGACTCTACCTTCTACCTCCTTCTTTTCCCCTAAAAACTCGAACAGGGGTCCATTAGAGGCCATCACCCTCCTTGGTTCCACCTTCATCCCGTCAAACTCCTTGAAAACGACGTTGACGGAGCTCCCATTGTCAACCAAGATACGGGAGACAGTGTAGCCTTCAATGACTTCTTGGATGACCAGTGCATCGCAGAACGAATCCTCGTGATCCGGCATGTCCTTCATTAAGAAGGTGATCCTTTCCTCTAGGGGCAGGGTCTGGGATGTTGAAGTGATGCTCTGACAGTACATGATATGGAGGCTCGCCTTTCGAGTGGCTTCAATCCCCACTCCACCGTGGACCAATCTTATACCTCCTTGGGTTCCTACGTCGACCCGGTCCTCACACATGTCATCTCCCCCTTCTCTAGGTAGAACTTCTTGAATCCGCACCGGCGGCTATAGCTGGGTTGGGGCTCTCTCCTCTCTCACTTCCAGGAATTTGGGGCAGGTAACTGTAGCGTGACCCTCTACCTGGTGGAAGTCACAGTACGACAACACTCTTCCTTCTATCCTTCGACGGGCTCGGTGATTTCTCCCGTTACCTCTTCCCCATCTTCCTGTCTCCATGGCTTGATGCAGTGGGGGTAGGAGCTTCCTAGGGGCTTGTCTCTGGAAGTTGAACCTCCCATGGCCTCCATGAAGTCCCCCCCACCCTGGACGGGACCTCTTCCTGGACCCTGAACGGGCCCTCCCTGTTGACACCAACCTGGCTTCGGACCGTCTTGAGGTCCCTGGAGCCCCTGGGCTCTCTGCTCCTCTCTCCTTCTTCCCTCATGATGCCTCGAGCCACCTTGCGCCTTTGACTCTGCCTCTGTTAACCTTGTCAAATTCTTGACAAATGTCGGGTTGGCCGCCTCAGTTGCTATCTCCTCTGCCGCCCTTTCCATTATCTCCTCGAAGGAAAGGGGGACCTTTCGGGTCAGGCTCATCTTGAAGAACCCCTCGTGCAAACCCACCGTGAATGCCATCTGGAGGGCACACCCCGACATCTCCTGGATATCCAGGATCTCCTCTTGGAACCTATCAACGTAATGGGCCAGCGACTCCTCATCCCCCTGCCTTATCAGGTAGATGGACTCAAAACTATTCTTCCTCTTCTTGGAGGTGGAGAAGTGAAGCTGGAAGCTTCGGCTCAAGTCTTCGAACCCATAGATTGATCTCGGTGGGAATTGGTGGAACTAGTCTCTTACCTTATCCTTCAACGTGATCGCGAAGAGACAACATTTAAAGCCATCCGTCATCGGCCTGATGGCGACGGCATTCTCAAACCACTACAGGTGCTGGACGGGGTCATCCTTCCCGGTATAGTTGGCCATAAAGGGCTCTCTGAACCCCTCAGAAAAGGGAGCTGAGATGATCAGCTCGCTGAAGGGTGACCCCCTAAGTGGTGGTCTCGCATGCTCCACTCGCGCAACCTGCTCGCCTGGAAGGTTAGCACTCGACTGGCTGGGGAACAACTCCCAGCCGGTGAGGTCTCGCTCGATCCCATCTCCCATCCTCTCCTTCTCTGGGCAGACTTCCTGGTACACTTCCTTCTCCCCCCGCTGTGGTCATCTCGTCTAGGTCCCTGGGAGACAGCTCGCCGAGAACCCTGGGAGCAGTCTCGCCAAGACCCCTGAGATCTAAGTCCAGAGGGGTGGGAGTTCAGCTGTTACCTCAAGGAGCAATACTTCGTAGCATCTCCATGATGCCTTGGATGGATTCCATGAACTCTTCCCTCCCAACAAAGGGTCCTGGGTTGGGGCTCTCGCGGGAGTCATCACTACCTCCCTGATCTCCAGCCAAGACACTCTCCTGAGATCTTCTGTGCTGGTCAATCTCCATGCTAACCGCACCAAGATGTTGAAAAAGAGAAATCGGTCTCTGTGGAGTTTGGGGTCCCTAAGAAAGGGGTGACCTCACACTTACAGCACTCAGGTGAATGTCACGGACCAAAGGCTCAGGAAACTAGGAACAGACCCTCGACTATAGCGTGAAGGTCCCTTCTCACACCCAGAAGACCTTTGGGGTCTCCCTCTCCCTAGCCAATGCTTGAGCTAGGTGCCTTGGAGGAAGAAAGTAGGGGGATTTAAGTGGCTAAGAAGCAATGCTCTCTAAGGTACCCTCAAGGGTCTATTTATAGTTTTCTGGGAATGGCCTGCAAAATAACCAATCTCCACTGCTCTAAAATTACTGAAAATACCCCGGGAGTGGCGGGAACTTGGCCGGGCGAGCTGGACGAGCTGATCGGGCGTGCTGGGTGGCCTGCTGGTTGAGGCGAGCTGGGAGGCCTGCGATTTGAGGCGAGCTGCGCATCTAGGCGAGCTGGGCGGCCTACTGATGGGCGCAAAATAGAGCTTGAAAACGCAAGTATACGTGCCGTACAAGTAATACAGAGTGAGTGAGATCGTTCCCACGGAGAAGTGATGGGTTTAGCGCTTACAATTACTAGCTACACCGTTTCTATGAATCCAAGTAAAACGATTAATTGATTTTCTGAAACTAGATTAAAACTTTGGATAAATATTAAAACTAATTTAACTAGATCTTAAAGTAATTTCTTAGCAATTAGAGAAAATAGTCTTGCATTTCTGATTTCATATGTGTAACATGATGGTGATAAAATAAATATTTCATTTGGTTGAACTTTGGATTATCTTGCGATGATTTTTTTTAGAAGAACCCTTTATCTCTCGATACAAGGAGTCTTAATATCTACGCAACCCTAGTTATCTCTAACTTAGGAAAAACGAAAATATTATGAAGTGCAAGAATCAAATTCGCAAGCATAAAAAGGAAATCTCTTTCACTTTTCAAAACTCAATAGATCTTGTGATGCACGCACGTTTCTCCTCTCTCGACTCTTGAAACGCCGTAAAAATAAAGAAATGTTGGTTAATGATTCGCATTGCTCATCTCTCGATTCTCGCACTGCGATAAACTAGCCCTTAAATTAACATTACGCCGCTCTTCTCTCGATTCTCGCGGCGCAATACAATAAAGAGACATGATCCAACAATTTCACCATAAAAATCACAAGATCCATAAAGATAATCACAAAGCAAACCCAAAATCAAAGATGTTCATCATCAAAATACACATACTACTCTCATCATGCAAGACTAGAGAGTTTTAGTTCATGACTGCGGGGAAATAACACAAAACTGAAGAGATCTTACTAAACATTTCGAAAGAAATGCGAATCTTCCCTTCTCCAGTGATGTGGAAGCGTTTCCTTCAGCCCGAACGCCAAGACTGGACTGGTTCTTCCTCCGCCGAAATCCTTCTTCCTGCAGTTTTTTCTCTCTAATCGCTCCCCTTGAATAGAATGGAATCCCCCCTTTTATGGCTGAAATTTCCTTCCTTTAAACTTTCCCTCTTCTTTTCCTAGTGGGCCCCACATCCAGTCATTTTAAATTGCTGAATGGATGCTTTGAAATAGGTTGTAACTGTCCAAAACTTGGCATTTTCGGATTTGAATTTCCTGTAACTGCCAAAAATGTTGTGAATATGTTGCAACATTTCTGGTGCTGTTTTTTTTCTGCACAGTTCCTGCCAGAATGTTGAGAATATGTTGTAACATTTTTCCCAGATTTTTCACAATACTTAGTCTTCAATCCTTGACTCAAATTCTCCCCGAATCCTATCATAAAAACATATAAACAATGAGAGTACAAACATTGTGACTCCAAATCATGCGGTAATTGGATTTTATCTACTTTTCATGTAAAAATATCACATAACATGGCTAAAAATGGTTAAAATAGAGATGAAGATAACTTCTTTTTGCGAAGTTATCACACCCCCATGCTTAGTTCTTTGCTAGTCCCTAGCAAAGGTAAATCATTGTAAATCATGATATGACAAAGATTTATGACAGTATAATTTCATTCCTGTCTACTCTTCATTATAAGTTAACCAAAATAGCCTCAAGTAATTCTCATTAACTGATGCTAGACTTGCTAGCCCATAAGAATTCAAACTTTCATAATTCTATCAGATAGATATAGGATAAGGCTCAATTAAGAATTCAAGTGTTATATGTGATGCCCTTAACAAATTGTTTACATCCCTTACAATTCATTTTCGATAAACTTCGTCACCAATAGGATAGATCAAGAGTAGTCTAAGGCTTTGATATGACCTCTACATGAGTTTGGTAGAAATCGATGCCAAATAAAACGACTTGATGAATTTTGGAGAGGTGGGTAGCCAATGATTCTAATTAACTTAGTAGCTTGCCAACTTATGGGGTTTAACTTTCAACAATTTTTTTCTTTCTTTTGATATTTGCACAGTTGGGATCATTCCAAGTATGAGTGAACATCCTTGGGCCACATATCACTATGCTATATATATATCTTTTTTTTTATCATAGTTGGGATCATTCCAAGTAAGCCGGAGCTAACTTAGGCCACATATCACTATGATATACATAATTTTTTTTTAAACACCCATAAGTGGTCAGTCTACTAGCTAAGGAACATAGGGAAATGAATAATCAAGTCTTTAAGCTCGAAAGTAATATGTGATGGCAACAAAGGTAAGGATTTACGTAGAAGCAAGGTTAACTACGTACGCTCAATATATTGGCGACTATCATTGAATTAGAACATACTCGATCTAATCCCATTAGGATCCGAAGTTAATTAAATAAGTTAAAAGGGTGTAAACACTTTTAAGAACTATAGTGCATGAATGTGAGATAGATTTCTTAATCGAGCTTTAACCAATCTATCTAATTACAATTTAATAGTCTGACTCATAGGACTGACTCGTCTAACCTTACAATTAATTTGAAAAACTTGAATAGATTTTTTTAATAATAATAAAAAAAAAATGAAGAGCAGACATTTCTAAAATATACCCCATAAAAGATTTGTCACGCAAGGTATAGAAGGGACATGCCCCCATACTTTAACCTTTACTAGTCCCTAGTAAAGCAGTTGTAGCAAATATAATAGCCTTGTATGCGATTGCGAACTTCATAAATCATAAGAGTGGAATAAAAAGAAAGTTTCACATGTGAGTCGCCAACATATAAATATGGGTGAAGTTGAACATAAAAGTATAAGATATGAACGGAATATCCCACGAAGTAGCAGATTATAATAAAGAGTTTGCATTAAAACAGTGAAGGTATTGAGTAACAGGTATAACTTCACGGCATGAAAACATATAGCAATAATTCATGAAAACAACATTTCAGGAAACGGAAAAATGCAGCTAGGGAAGTGATCAACCACAGTACAACAAGTAATAGTTACAAAGATTAGAGCTAGAAATTAAATAACCAAGTAATACATCAACAGTACTTAGCATTCAGTGATTAGCATGCAGTTCAACAAGTTCAGCAGTAATAGAACAAAGTAGTCATTTAGGATAAACGATAACGAGCGTCCAAGGAGTCAATCAATCTCCACAATTTTGACAAGAGCAATATGTGCATAAAATAAAGTACTGCACTAACACTGAAATGTTTCACCATAGAGATGTCCAAAAAAAAAAAAAAAACAAAACAGTCATTTCAGCAGTAAAAATGCAAAGTAAATTTCCCAGATCTGAGTAGTGGAGCATCAACCATCCTCCTCATCGTCGTCAGCGTCATCGACCTCGTCCGAGTCGTCATCGTCCAAAAATTCCTTCATTTCGTCGTCTTCGCCGGATGCAAAGGCTGCACCCTCCTCGACCGCTTCCGTTTCATCATGTGGATTTGGCGAGGATGTCGCCTCCTTTCCCTTAGAAGTAGAGGGATTGTTGTCATACCAAGCAGGATTCACATCGTGGACTGCTATCTTGTCCTCAGGTACATTCAAATGGCGGAGAATGGCTACTTGATTGTGATGTAAAATGTTTAAATGGGAGACTATATCACGATGTTGTTGGCGCTGATATTTGGCGGTGCCTTGCAAATATTTAAGGATGATCGGCCAATCCGGGGGGTTTGGGGAAAGTGGTGGTGGAATTGGAGGTTGGGTGGTTTTGCTCGAAGATACGGTAGGGCGTTGTTTCGGAGCGGATTTGGGAGGTGGTTCCTCGGAAGATACCTTAATATAGGAGGAAATCACAGAAAATGTGATTGGCCGGCCTACAATGGTGGTAGTGTCCGTGTCGGCGAGAGATACTCCGGCGTAACGGCACAATGATGTGATGAGCGTGGGAAACCACAGCTGAGTACCCCCCTCAGTTTTGACCTTTTTTAGGATTTGATTGGAAATAATATGTCCTACATTAATGGGAATTCCTTTTATAATGCTATGTATAATGCAAGCCCTCTCGAAGGAGACATGGTTGGAGTGTTTCGTCGGCATAACACTTGAGTTTACGAAAAGCAGCCACACTTTAGCTTCACGAGTAAAAAGGGTCGAATGCAGGACATGCTTTGATTCATTAACCCACGTGATGTTTCTAGTGAGGCTCAATGTGGTGGCGATATCGTATGGATTAGAAGTTCTAATCGACTGGAGGACATCACAATCCAGATTTGATAAATCGAAGTAGGAGTTTATACCTTCCGCGGAGAAATCGACTTCCTTCCCCCGTATGTGGATTTTTCCGTCCGTGTGGAACTTGGCGTTCGCGTAAAATTCATATACCCACGGTAGGACAGCATCAGTGCGTGGATGGCAGAAGGAGGTCCAACCGAACTTGTCTATTGGCTGCACATACGCTTGACTCCAACCACGAACTTCCAGTTGAAACCCTCTTTCATAGATGAGGGGCTTTGCCTTAAGCAATTCGTAGCGAGCCATGGCTTCGTCGTTGATGAATCTGGAGTGCTTGTGCGCCGCCACCGCCTTCTCTCTACCTTTCTTGGGGGCCATGATACGTCGACGCCACCGGTAAGTGATAGCAGAACTTCGTAAGAGGACGGCGAGAGGGGGGGGGGGTATTTCCAGAACGGTGTTGTCGCGGGGTTGCAGCCGCCGGCGGATGAGTCGAAGCGGGGCGAGACAGAGGCTTTAGGGTTTCCTGGAGCAAAGGGTTCGGGGGGGGGATAGCAGCGGATTTGGGGGTATCGCGCTTTTAATAGCAAGCAGGTTTGGAGGGGGGGATTTAAGGTAACCAATTGCAATTGAACCGGCTAAATAGGAAAAAAAAAAACACAATTAGACAGCCGGTTCAAGTTAATCCCGCAGTCAGCCGGTCAACGCCAGATTTTCCGCTCTTGTAAGAGAAAAAGGCAGAGAAAAATATGTTGCAACATTTTTCGAAAATGTTGCAACATTTTTTCCTGGGCTGATTTTGAGCCTTGGCTAGCACCGAATGAAGGGGAAATGCGGTTTTTAAGTGTTCGAGACCATAGGGATTCAGCCATGCATCATCATTTTTTTTTTGAAAGAAATTTTTGAGAGAAATAGAAACAAACAAAACAAAAATAACAAAAATAAAGAACTTAACATTAAAATTTGGGGTTGCCTCCCCAGAAGCGCCTTAGTTAATGTCCCGGCTGGACATTCAGCGGCTTGAAAATTTTATTTCAAGTGTATGAACGATATTGCTCGTTCATTTTCGTTCCCTAAATAAGCCTTAAGACGTCCGCCATTGACCTTAAACTCCGAATGATCTTTTTCATTGATGATAGTAACGACCCCATAAGGAAGAACTTCTTTGACCCGAAACGGGCCCGACCACCTAGATTTTAATTTTCCGGGAAAAATTTTTAATCGTGAATTGAATAATAGAACTAGTTTCCCTGGTTGTAAATTTTTGTCCGTGAGATGGCGGTCATGCCACATCTTTGTACGGTCCTTATAAACCCTTGCACTTTCATACGCCTGAGTCCGGATCTCCTCCAATTCATTTAACTGTAGTAGTCTAGATTTACCGGCTTCTTGAAAGTCAAAGTTGATTTTCTTAATGGCCCAATATGCCCGATATTCCAACTCCAACGGTAAGTGACAAGCCTTACCGTAAACTAAACGATACGGGGTAACACCAATTGGGGTCTTGAAAGCGGTTCTATATGCCCATAAGGCATCGTTAAGCTTTTGAGACCAGTCCTTGCAATTTACACTTACCGTTTTAGCCAAGATTTTCTTGATCTCTCTATTAGATACTTCTGCTAAGCCATTCGTTTGGGGGTGGTATGCCAATGCTACCTTATGCCTAACCCCGTACTTTTTCAACAACGCAGCAAATTGGTGATTACAAAAGTGACTTCCCCCGTCACTTATAATAGCTTTGGGTGTTCCAAATCGACTAAATATGAAGTTTTTCAGGAAGTATAACACCACCTTTGCATCATTTTTGGTCGTGGCCATGGCTTCGACCCATTTCGATACATAGTCTACGGCTAAGAGGATAAATAAATTACCATTCGAATTAACGAATGGTCCCATGAAGTCTATACCCCAGACATCAAAAAGCTCAACTTCTAGAATTGGGTTCATAGGCATAGCTTCGTTCTTATTAATATTTTCTTCCTTTTGACATCGATCACACCTTTTCACATGTTCTCTAGAATCATGATATAATGTAGGCCAATAGAAACCGGCCTCTAAGACTTTCATAGCTGTCCTATTTCCCTTGAAGTGTCCTCCGTAGGGAGAACTATGGCAATCTTCTAAAATAGGATGCATTTCTACTTCCGGTATACATCTCCTCACTACTCCATCAGCACCAATTTTAAACAAATAAGGTGGGTCCCAAAGATAATACCGCACTTGGTGTAAGAACCTCTTTCGTTGTTGGTAGTTTAAATCTGAAGGTAAGATGTTACTAACGAGGTAATTGACGTAATCGGCGTACCATGACACTAACCCCTCTGATATAGCTAAGATTTGCTCATCTGGAAATCTCTCCTCAATCCCTGAATGATAATAAGATTCCTCTGGTTCGATCCTGGAAAGATGGTCTGCTACAGGGTTATCTACGCCCTTTCTATCCTTAATCTCCAAATCGAATTCCTGCAATAATAGCACCCAACGAATCAACCTTGGTTTTGTATCTCTTTTTTCCATCAAATAGCGGATAGCCGCATGATCAGTAAAAACGGTCACTTGAGTGCATAAAAGATAAGATCGAAACTTTTCAAAGGCGTAGACTACTGCCAACAACTCCTTCTCAGTCGTGGTGTAATTGATTTGAGCTTCAATCAGAGTTTTGCTCGCGTAGGCTATGGTGTGAAAAAGCTTCTCCCTAACTTGACCTAGAACTACACCCACGGCATAGTCACTCGCATCACACATAAGGACAAATGGTTCACCCCAGTCGGGTGCCACCACAATTGGTGCCGTGGTTAATTGCTTCTTCAGTTTACTAAATGCACTCAAACAGTCTTCGTTAAAATGAAATTTCGTATCCTTCTCCAACAATCCACTAAGAGGTTTTGCAATCTTAGCAAAATCTTTGATAAACCTCCGGTAAAATCCTGCATGCCCAAGGAAACTCCTTAACTCTTTCACATTCCTAGGAGGAGGTAATTTCTCAATGACCTCAATTTTGGCCTTATCTACTTCTAACCCCTTGCTTGACACATGATGGCCTAGCACGATGCCTTCGCGTACCATGAAATGGCACTTCTCCCAATTCAGCACAAGGTTAGTTTCGATACATCGCACAAGCACTCTTTCTAAGCACTCCAAACACTCTCCAAATGATTTTCCGAAGATGGAGAAATCATCCATGAAGATCTCTATACCATGATCCATAATTTCTGAAAATATAGCAATCATACACCGTTGGAACGTGGCTGGTGCGTTGCATAGACCAAATGGCATTCTCCTAAAGGCGAATGTTCCGTAAGGGCACGTGAAGGTTGTTTTCTCTTGATCTTCCGGGTCAACCGTGATTTGGTTATACCCGGAATATCCGTCTAGGAAGCAGAAGAAATCATTACCGGACAACTTATCTAGAACTTGGTCTATGAAAGGCAATGGAAAGTGGTCTTTTCTAGTAGCCTTATTGAGCTTGCGATAATCCATACAAATGCGCCATCCGGTAATAGTTCTAGTCGATATTAATTCGTTCTTATCATTTTTTATTACGGTCATCCCTCCTTTCTTCGGAACACATTGAACCGGAGAGACCCAAGAACTATCGGAGATAGGGTATATTATCCCTGCATCTAACCATTTTATTATTTCTTTCTTTACGACCTCTTTCATAGGTGGACTGAGACGGCGTTGAGGCTCAATGGAACCTTTATAAGATTCTTCTAGGAGAATCTTGTGCATGCATACCGAAGGACTAATCCCTCTTATGTCCGCGATGGTCCAACCTATGGCTACTTTAAATTGCTTCAGCAAATCTATGAGTTGTTGATGTTGATTTGGTGATAATTTTGAGTTGACAATGACCGGTAATGTATCATTGTCTCCTAGATATGCGTAGGCCAAATGTTCAGGTAATGGTTTCAACTCAAGTGTGGGAGGACTAATGATGGAAGGTTTATTTGCACATGTCTGATCTGTCATATCTAAAATCTCCGGCTTGCGAGTGAATGTCGGTGGACGTGCACTTATTTCAAAGCATTCTTGAATTTCGTTCTCACAATGAGATTTCTCTTCATCCGTCCCCTCCTCTTCATCTTCTTCTAGATCCTCACTTAAGTTGTAATCAATAAAGGTCACACTCTTAACTTCCTCTATGTCATCTTCTTCTAAACGAGGGAATTTCATGGCTTTTAGTACATTAAAAGTCACTTGTTCATTGTTAACCCTCATGGTTAACTCACCCTTGTGTACATCAATCAAAGTTTTTCCAGTGGCTAAGAAAGGCCTACCCACTATAATGGGGACTTCCTTGTCTTCCTTCATGTCTAATACCACAAAATCGGCCGGAAAAATAAATTTTTCTACCTTGACTAAGACGTCTTCTACAATCCCCTTTGGAAAGGTTAGAGATTTATCTGCTAATTGTAATGTAATTGATGTTTTGGAAATCTCCCCCAACCCTAACTTCTTATAAATTGAAAGTGGCATAAGATTTATGCTCGCCCCTAGATCGCACAAAGCCTTTCCCTCGAATTGATGTCCAATAGAACACGGAATCGTGAAGCTTCCGGGGTCCTTTAGTTTTGGTGGCAATCTCCTTTGGAGAATTGCACTACATTCATGAGTAAGGGTTACCGTTTCGTTCACGCCAAACTTCCGTTTTTTATTTAATATGTCTTTCATAAACTTTACGTAACTTGGCATCTGTTCTAATGCTTCGGCGAAGGGTATATTAACTTGCAACTTCTTAAAGATTTCTAAGAATTTCTGAAATTGTTGATCCAACTTGCTCTTTTTTAGTCTTTGGGGGAAAGGTGGTGGTGGATAGGTTCGTGGGTTCTCCTTCCTTCTTTCCTCTTTTTCTCCTTCTATTACCTTATCATTTCTTCTTGTTATTACTCCTTCCTCCTCACTCTTATCGTCCTCATTTCTTCCTATTATTACTTGCTCACTAGGACCCTTGAATTCTTCTTGGTCTTGATTTTTATCTTGTTCATGTGGATTAGTTTCTTGACCAACTACTAACTCACGTCCACTTCGCAATGTAATGGCCTTACAATGATGATTTTCTCCCTTGGGATTGGGTGTGGTATCCGTAGGGAGTGTGCTTGCGGTCGCATACTTAACGCGGTGGCGATTTGTCCTAGTTGCGATTCAATCATTCTCATTGACCCTTCCAAACTAGAGAAACGGGCTTCATTCTTTTGCATTGATTCAATGATGAAGTCATCCGTTACCTTTCTAGATGGTCCTGCTTGGTTGGAATGATTGTTTTGATGTTGAGGATTAGCATTAGAATTAAATAAGTGTGGTGGAGTAGGACCGGAGTTGTTCTTCCAAGAGAGGTTAGGATGGTTTCTCCATTCGGGATTATAATGGTTTGGGTAAGGGTTTGTATTTTGCTTATAATGCCCTCCTAAATAATTAACTTCTTCATTACCCCCTACAAGTTGTTCAATTGTTAAGGTGGGATTAGGAGAAACCATGGGAGTAATAATGCTATTGACTTGAGGATTCATTTGATTGTGGTTCAACGTCAAAGCATCTAACCTCTTGTTAATGGTATTAAATTGGGACGTCATTTGGGCTGCAAATGACGTTAATTGGTCAACTTGATATAATCCTGCCGTAGTGGGAGGATGTACTTGACGCTCGATCGTGTGGTAATTATTAGAAGATAGATCTTCTAAAATACCGTATGCATCTTCAGGGTACTTGTTCATCAACGAACCTCCCGCAGCTCCATCTACTTGGATCATTGTAGATGTCTGAAGGCCGTTATAAAACGTCCATACTTGTTGGTGAATGGCTAGCCCATGGTGGGGACATCTGCGTAATAATTCCTTAAATCGTTCCCACGCATCATATAGGGTTTCTCCATTCGCTTGCATGAATGTAGAGATATCCCGCATTAACTTAGCAGTTTTAGATGGAGGGAAATATTTGGATAAAAATTTTTCAACCAATATAGCCCAAGTAGTAATAGACCCATTAGGCAACGAGTTCAACCAATCTTTTGCTTTCCCTTCTAGAGAGAAAGGAAATAATCGCAATTTAATGGCTTCTTCAGATGCGCCATTAATCTTAAATGTGTCACAGATTTCTATGAACGTTCTTAGATGAGAGTTTGGGTCTTCCTGGTTATGGCCACTAAACTTATTATTCTGGACAAGTTGCATCGCCGTGGAATCAATTTTGAAGTTGTTAGCCTCTACAGCAGGTCTAGCGATACTAAATTGTACCCCTCCCCTAAAAGGCATATTATAGTCACGGCATGTTCTCCTATTTTCCATTGGGTGCCCGTTATGCTCTACTTGGCCTCCTAAGTCCTGTCCCTCTTGATGAACATCAGCATCATTGTTTTGATTATTCATGTTGAGTTGATTCGAATTTTCCAATCTAGTTGATTTTCTATTACGTCTACAGGTTCGCTCGATTTCAGAATTTAGAGGAATTAATTCAACGGATCGATACCTGGACATAAACTATCAGATGACAAAGATGATAACCCAAATACATCAAACTAACAAGTGAAAACAAAACTTGACCTCCACGTACTAAGGTTCACTAATATTGTAAAAAGAAAAACACTAAATCCGTTGCACCTCCCCGGCAACGGCGCCAAAAACTTGATGGGCGCAAAATAGAGCTTGAAAACGCAAGTATACGTGCCGTACAAGTAATACAGAGTGAGTGAGATCGTTCCCACGGAGAAGTGATGGGTTTAGCGCTTACAATTACTAGCTACACCGTTTCTATGAATCCAAGTAAAACGATTAATTGATTTTCTGAAACTAGATTAAAACTTTTGGATAAATATTAAAACTAATTTGACTAGATCTTAAAGTAATTTCTTAGCAATTAGAGAAAATAGTCTTGCATTTCTGATTTCATATGTGTAACATGATGGTGATAAAATAAATATTTCATTTGGTTGAACTTTGGATTATCTTGCGATGATTTTTTTTAGAAGAACCCTTTATCTCTCGATACAAGGAGTCTTAATATCTACGCAACCCTAGTTATCTCTAACTTAGGAAAAACGAAAATATTATGAAGTGCAAGAATCAAATTCGCAAGCATAAAAAGGAAATCTCTTTCACTTTTCAAAACTCAATAGATCTTGTGATGCACGCACGTTTCTCCTCTCTCGACTCTTGAAACGCCGTAAAAATAAAGAAATGTTGGTTAATGATTCGCATTGCTCATCTCTCGATTCTCGCACTGCGATAAACTAGCCCTTAAATTAACATTACGCCGCTCTTCTCTCGATTCTCGCGGCGCAATACAATAAAGAGACATGATCCAACAATTTCACCATAAAAATCACAAGATCCATAAAGATAATCACAAAGCAAACCCAAAATCAAAGATGTTCATCATCAAAATACACATACTACTCTCATCATGCAAGACTAGAGAGTTTTAGTTCATGACTGCGGGGAAATAACACAAAACTGAAGAGATCTTACTAAACATTTCGAAAGAAATGCGAATCTTCCCTTCTCCAGTGATGTGGAAGCGTTTCCTTCAGCCCGAACGCCAAGACTGGACTGGTTCTTCCTCCGCCGAAATCCTTCTTCCTGCAGTTTTTTCTCTCTAATCGCTCCCCTTGAATAGAATGGAATCCCCCCTTTTATGGCTGAAATTTCCTTCCTTTAAACTTTCCCTCTTCTTTTCCTAGTGGGCCCCACATCCAGTCATTTTAAATTGCTGAATGGATGCTTTGAAATAGGTTGTAACTGTCCAAAACTTGGCATTTTCGGATTTGAATTTCCTGTAACTGCCAAAAATGTTGTGAATATGTTGCAACATTTCTGGTGCTGTTTTTTTTCTGCACAGTTCCTGCCAGAATGTTGAGAATATGTTGTAACATTTTTCCCAGATTTTTCACAATACTTAGTCTTCAATCCTTGACTCAAATTCTCCCCGAATCCTATCATAAAAACATATAAACAATGAGAGTACAAACATTGTGACTCCAAATCATGCGGTAATTGGATTTTATCTACTTTTCATGTAAAAATATCACATAACATGGCTAAAAATGGTTAAAATAGAGATGAAGATAACTTCTTTTTGCGAAGTTATCACCTACAGGTTGAGGCGAGCTGGGCGGCCTACGGGTTGAGGCGAGCTGGGCGGCCTGCGGGTTGAGGCGGGCTGCGGGCTGAGTAGCTAGGCGGGCTGCGGGCTGAGCAACTAGGCGAGCTGGGTGGGCTGCGGGCTGGGGAGGGCTGCGCAGCTAGGCGAGCTGGGTGGCAGCCTGCGGGCTAAGCAGCTAGGCGAGCTGGGGAGGGCTGGGGAGGGCTGCACAGCTAGGCGAGATGGGCGACGACCTACAGGTTGAGCAGTTAGGCAAGCTGCGGCGGCCTGCGGGCTGGGGCGTGCTTCGCAGCTAGGTGAGCTTTGTGGAGGCCTGCGGCCTGAGCATCTGGGCGAGCTGTGGAAGCCTGTGGGCTGGGGCGGGTTACTCAGCTAGGAGAGCTCGGCGGCGGCCTGCGGGCTGAGCAGCTCGACGAGCTGCGGTGGCCTGCAGGCTGGGGCGTGCTACTCAGATAGGCGAGCTGGGTGGCGACCTGCGGGCTGAGCAGCTAGGCGAGCTGGGCGGCGGCCTGCGGGCTGGGGAGGGCTGCATAGCTAGGTGAGCTGGACGGCGGCCTGCGGGCTGAGCAGCTAGGCGAGCTGCGGCAACCTGCGTGCTGACTAGCTAGGCGAGCTGCGGGTTGAGGCGATCCGAGCGGCCTGCGTATTGAGGCGAGCTGGGGGGCCTGGCCGGGACCCTTGAGTAAGCCTCTCGCCACACCCGCCCCCGGACAACAGGTCGGGGGGAGGCAAATGTTGCATCCCCTCTACTAGTATATTACGAAGGTCGACCCTAAATTGTCCCCCAAGAGTGCAAAACTCTCAAAAATCTTAAAACCATGTAGCATGTCTTGCGCCTTGTTTGGGGGCCCCTTTTCGCGAATACGGGATTGTAAAATGTTTTCGCATATTCAAGTCATTTTGGTCTAAAAGATACTTCAGGCTTTTGTGGTCCGTGAAGATCTCCACGTTCGCACCATAAACATAGTGTCGCCATAACTTTAGTGCAAAAATTACTACTGCCAATTCGAAGTCATGGATGGGGTAATTCCTCTCGTGATCCTTCAACTGCCTAGACCCAAAAGCTATGATACTGCAATGTTGCACCAATACGCAACCCAGCCCACATCCTGGTGCGTCACTAAAAATCTGAAATCCTTCAGTCCCTTTAGGTAGACTTAGTATTGGAGCTGTCATTAGTCTTTCCTTCAGGGTGTCAAACGCCTGATTGCACTCTTGAGTCCAGAAAACTTTCTGATCCTTATGAGTTAGAGAAGTGAGGGGTAGAGCTATCCGCGAAAAGTTTTCCACAAACCTTCTATGGTACCCGGCTAGTCCAAGAAAATTCGGACTTTCTCCACGGTTCTCAAAACTGGACAATCTCTGATGACCTCCACTTTTGCAGTATCCACCGCCACCCTATCACCACTAATCACATGACCCAGAAATGCCACCTTCTCCAACCAGAACTCGCACTTTGAGAATTTTGCATAAAGCTGGTTCTCTCTCAACACTGGCAACACTAATCTCAAATGAGTCCCATGCTCCGCCTCCGATTTGGAGTATACCAAAATATCGTCGATAAAGACGACAACAAAAGAGTCTAAGTATTCACAAAATACTCGATTCATCAGATCCATGAATACTGATGGTGTGTTTCTCAACCCGAACGGCATCACCGAGAACTCAAAATGACCATATCTTGTTCCAAAAGCTGTCTTGGGAATGACCTCATCTCGAATCCGCAACTGATAGTATCATGACTTCAAGTCCAACTTAGAATACACCACTGACCCCACCAACTAGTCGAACAGGTCATCTATCCGAGGAATCAGATACTTATTCTTGACAGTCAGTTTATTCAACTCTCGATAGTCTATGCACAACCGCATACTACCGTCTTTCTTCTTCACAAACATCACTGGCATGCTCCAAGGTGATGAACTGGGTCTAATATACCCCTACTCTAACAGTTCCTGCAACTGTACTTTAAGTTCGACCAACTATTTTGGTGCCATCCTAAAAGGAGGACGTGACACCGACCTAGCCTCTGACACTAAATCAATCGAGAAATCGATCTCCCATCGAGGAGGTGCTCCAGGAAGCTCCTCGGGAAATACATCCTCGAACTCTGCCACTACCGGCACATCTCCAAGTGACAGCCTGGAAAGGCGAACCTCCTACAATGCTACAAGAGCTACACCTCCCTGGTTAACTGCCTGCACCAACTGCATGGCCAAAATCAAGGAGCTTGCCACTACACTAAGGCCCTCGAACTTAACTTCTGCCTGCCCTTCACTTCTCAGGGTCACCACCTTAGGTAGTCAGTCGATGCTGGCACGCTGCTCTATAAGCCAGTCCATTCCCAATATAAAATCGAACTCAACCGACGGTAGAACCGACGCTACCAATGTGAAGTCAACTCCATCCAGACTCCAACAAATGCACCCCTTATCCTTGGTATTCATAGATTACCCATTGGGCATGAGCACCTTCAGCTCTACATCCTCCGAGAATGGCTCAACTCCAATCCTCCTGATAAAGCTTTCTGCAAAGAAGGAGTGTGACGCTCCCGTATCATATAACACCCTAGCGGGTTACCTAAAGACTAACACAAAGTCTAAAAAATAGACACATGCATTAATTATCCTGAAAGTCTAAGATAAAATATTAATTCAAACTTTCATACCTATCACTGAATCAGGTTGGTGGATCGCTTCCTGCTGCCCAAGGTTATATGCCCTTGGCTGCACAGATTGGAAACGATAAGCGCTAAACTCTGCCATCTTTCCTTTCTCCGTTGCGTTGGGCCCAAAGCGCACCGACTGTTCTTGTCTCGGCTCCTGTTCTGCGACACCCTCAGTACAAAAACGAGCTATATGGCCCGGTTTGCCACACTTGTAGTACGATCGTGGTCCCTTGAAGCGAGACCCCACCCCCGACGTCGTACTATCATTCTCCCAATTCTTCTAGGGATGGACCTTCTTTTTCCACTTACGTCCTTCAGATTTTCTTTGAGATTGAGAAGGCTTTCCTTCTCCCTACTTGGCCGCAAAACCCATTCGATGTTGGGTTCTCTCCAAGTCGGTCTCCAACGTTCTGGCAGCCTCAACCAGCTCATTGAAAATTGCATTCTTCATAGATATGAGGGGTTGCCTCAGATTCTCCCTCAGTCCGTGGTAGAAGAGGTTGTCCCTCTCCACATCATCAGTCATGGTCGTTCCAGCATAACGACCAAACCGAGTAAACTCCTAAACATACTCGTCCACTATTTTGTGCCGCTGCACCAAGTGCAGAAATTGTCTCTGAAGGGCTAGCCTTGTCGACACAGGAATGTACTTCTTCAAGAAAGCATTCCTAAATTCTTCAATGGACGGGGTACGTCCAGGAAACTGGCGGCCACTATGGCTCACCCCCCACAACTTAGTGTCTCCTTCCAACATGAAGGTCACAAACTCAAATTTCTTTTCATCTGACATCTCCCCCGCCATCTGAAGTTCTTGAATCCTGGCCCACCAATCCTCCGCATCGGTCGGCGTGCCGACTCACTTAAATGTTGGAGAATGGAAGCTTAAGAAATATTTCATTAACCGGTCTCCGTGCCCGACAACCACTCGTTCAACTAACGGCTCTGCTTGCCTGGCTCCTCTGCCTGGCACGACCGTTTCCACATCCGGGGTAGCAGGAGTTGTTACCTGCGCAACGGGGTCACAACTTGGGTTGTTGAGGCAGCTTGGGCTTCCACCAATGCTTCTGCGAGCATGCGACAGAAATTGGCCGGGGTTACCACCATGCCCAACAGACCTGGAGTAGTAGCACAGCTCGACGAAGGCTCTTCTCGTGGCCTCGACATCCCCGCCTCGTCGCTTGCACCCTAAGCAAAAGCAAGGTAAAACAAGAATCAGCCTCTACTGGCAAGACTTAGAGACTAGGACACTCATGGTCATGTGATACTCCTATGTGGATAGCTTCTTAACGCAATTCGTTTAGAACATTCGTCCACGAAGACATACCTTGGACACTAACCTCACTTTGATACCAAATTGTAACACCTCCCATGTAATTACTGTATAATATGGGTCCAGCCGGGGCCCGACAATATACGGACTCCACAGCTTCAGCATTAAAAGATAATATGTAAACTACCCATCTCAAAACTCAGACTAAAAATAGCAGAAACAAAAGAGCAAAACCAGAAGTTATCCACTAACACATGAGTATCAACACGGCCTTATGGTCGTATAATATTTTAGAGCCCAAAATTCAACCATAACATTAAGTGTCAATGTGCATAAGCACTCCTAGGCTACCTCGGCATGCAAGCCGGAAAATATAGTACATAAAGCATTACATTCCACAAAACAGAGCTATAACACTTCATGAGACTTAGGTTTTTTTGGCCAACGGGCTTGCTCCCGCTTGCGATCCTTGCTCTGTAAAAATTTGGTTGTAATGTGGGTCAGCAAAGGCTGACCTCAACCATGTAACCAACACACCTCCTCTCGGTCATCCCTAGCGGTTCCCGGGGTACTCCATCACCCTGTAGGTCAGCACCTCGTATGCAAAATACAATAACATATAAAGCAATAAAACAGGATTGTATGTCTCATACAACAAACACGTTTCTATGTAGCATATAATAAAAGGGGCCTACAATGCAGCATGAATGCAATCCCGGGTTTCACCCAAGGTACCCAAAAGCATATGCTTCTGACACATCATCACATCAGGTACTTCCAATTTCCTCATCGGCGTTCAAGCCGCAAACAAAAGGGTACTCTAAATTCCCCCAAACGGCATACAAACCGCAAGCACAAGGGTACTCTAAATTCCCCCAAAGTGCATACAAGACGCCACACAAACAAATCAATTAGAAACCTTACTAGACCCCACCCGTCGCGACGACCCAGGCCCGGCTCCAATATCGGGATCAAGTCCACTGAAGGAGACCCAGCGAGACCTAGCTGGAATCATCTGGTCTTGCCCAAAGCTCGACATTCTCGTCAATTTTGCAGAAGGGGGACTTGTCTCGTCGGGACACTCTCCACACATGACTTTGCAATGTCACGGGAAAGAATACCGACCGCAGAGACAAATCATGCCTTAGCACATCACAATCTCACGCCTTTCCTGCCCAAATCCACCATTCGTACCTTAACGTCCCCGTGGCCCAAGGAAACCATCTACTGTCACAATGGTGCTAACCTTGTCCGGTTCAGATTAACGTTACCGTGCCCCAAGGAAACCATCTACCATCACAACGGAGCTAACCTTGTCCGGTTCCGCATACACATACTCACGCGAAATGAGGGGGGAAATATACAACATCTCAAACAGTGTCTTGCCGTTATGCATCATCACCGAGTTACACTAACGGTCGTGACTGCGGTTTCACCCACAATGCCTAATCCACTAACAGAGCGGATCTCTAATGCAATAACATGTCGGGGACGGACACAATCGACCCGGTTGCTCCTCTTGAACCATGGCAACCCAAATCCCTCTCATTTGAGAGATATGGTTCCTATATGCTTGAAATAAAATCTAGAAAAGGAAAAGATGTCATGCACGCATCCTTTAACCGAGAGGAGAAGTGTCGTTACCTTACGACTCCTCTTCTTAGCCATGAAACCCTTGTCTTGCATGGATGAAAACGAGCGCCTTCGCGTCCTCTTCGCGAATCTGGCATCAGAATGATGATCGAAGGTCTAAAGATCCGTCAATGGCGGAAGAAAGCTTTCTTCTTCCTCCTCCCTCATTTTGCTTCAAAACCCTAACTCTCACTTCCATAAATGAGAAAATGAAGAGAAACAACCGTTCAGCCCTATATAAGCACTCTGGAGGAGAGTCTTAGGCCTTAGGATCGAATCCTAAATGAAATCAGACGACTATAAAGCCAAACGACAAAACTGTTTTCGTCCACTACCGTCGGGCGGTAACTACCTACCGCAGAGCGGTACGTTCTCGATCGCTCGGCTAGAAAATAATGTCGCACTAACGTCGGCGATAAAGCTAACGCAGGCGGTAGTATTTTTTCTCGAAAACTCGATGTTTTCTCAAAAACTCCGCGTTCGATGAACTGAGCACTTCATTCGATGTTCGACAAAATAGGGTTATCCCGTGCAATAGCTACAATCGTCGTGCGGTAATCCTCCAGCGCTCGACGAGCAGATCTTTCGATCGAAGCTCGACAAAATAGAGCTATCGCCGAGCGGTACCTAGCTAATGTCACGCGCTAGCACTCAACGCTCTCAACGCCTGGCCACTCAACGCTCTCAGTGCCTCACCACTCAACGCTAAGCTACCATCGGGCTGTAACTGCTACCGCTGGGCGATAGCTTCCAGAGACTCAAGTCTAAAAACTAGGGTGTTACAAATAGCTCAAGCCCAGCAAGATCTCTCTCGCCACTCTCAACCGGTACCTCCTTCCCGGGGTGCTATCCAGGAATGTTCTCGCCCAAGGATGGAGCTGCAACAACTGGAACATAAGGTGAGGACTTCCCGCTTGACTTATTCCAGCATCCCAATCGTGACCCCACTCGCCGGGGGTGGTGAGTCGCCTGTGCCAGCACCTTCGTCCTCACCTCTAGCCATGAAGCTTAGCTCAAGATTTTCCTGTGCAAGCTACGGTCCATGCTCACTGCACAAAAATGTTGAAGCCAAAACTTGGCCTCAATGAGAGTTCGGACCTAAGGGGGTAGCTTGCACCTATTTCTACCAAACTTGAGCTCCTGACCAGTCGCTAGGAACCAAAAAATTTACCCTGGGTTGTAGCGTGGAGGTCCCACCACACACCAGGAAGATCTCTAGAGATCTTCCCCTCCCTTGCCAAAAGTTGAGTTGGGCACCTTGGAGGGCTTATACAGCCAGACCAAAATAACCCAAGGAGGAAGAATCTAAGAAATGAATTGGATCCCCTCCAAAGGTGCCCACGGGGTCTATTAATAGAATTCCAAGACTTGGTCTGCCAACAGTGTAATTCCACTGTTCCATTTAGCTATATGCAACCCAATTGGGTCTGCCAACAACGTAACTCCGCTGTTCTGAGTGATTATTTGCAGACCTTCAAGGGCATCAAGGTAATTTTACCCCTGGACCCTACTAGCCGAGTGGCCAATGAAAGGACCTCTCGCTCAATGAAGCGAATGCTGGGGTGAGTTGAGAATTCCACTTACAGCTCCTCAAAGAATGAGTGTGGGATCCTCTTGCCGTCCGCCTGATTTGGCGAGAGGCTTTCCGCCTAACATAATAGTCCTTCCGCTTACCTGGGCAAAAGCCCTTCCGCTCGACCTGGCGAAAGTCCTTCACTCTCTGGGCGAGTGCTAGTCTGCCTACCCCGTTTGCCTACCATGACTAGCCTGAGCTTGAGGATACATGGCTTTTCCGAGGGGTGGGACCCACTCAAGGAATATGGGGATGTACACTAAGGTCAACCAGCACGTGCATCCCCGGGAGCGCTCCATTACCAGTCATTTGCACCATCAATATTCCAGTCACTTTAGTAAAAGAACAAGTGTAAGCAACCTACCATGTGCAATTTGTCGTTATTCAAACAGATTCTAATTACTAAGCAATACTTCAACAATCATTCCTGGATGCTCATCAAGCTCGCTCATGCGACTTTTATCCTTGAATTATTGCTTTCCATTTCCAGTTTTTTGCATTTTCCTATTTCAATATTGTAAGAGGCCGCGAGACACGACTCTCGCAAACTATCTTTTAATACTGCATTTTGTTTTCCTTCAATATTGTCTAAAAGTACCTCAACTAGGTAAGACTGTGCATTTGCTTTGAAACGTGTAAACTTTTCACCGACACGGCCATTCTACGTGAATTGCACAATCGGATTGAATCATTACATTCATCGACCCTCGGATTGGATCATTATATTCTCCGCTCAACCAGTTAATATTGCGCATGCATTTTGAATGAGACAGCTCTTCACCGACCATATCTTTCTACACCTCATCATAGCCTAGGCATGCCCCCTTATCATCGACACCAACCACAACTCCATCAGGTAAGACTGTGCATGCGGTTTGAATGACCAAGCTCTTCACCAACCATGCCTTTCTACGCCTTGTCATCGCCCATACCTTCCCCTTCGTGATCGACACCAACTGAAACTCCATCGGGTAAGACTGCGCAAGTAGTTTGAATGACCAAGCTCTTCACTAACTCTATCTTTCTACGTCTCATCATTGCTCGGGCCTTCCCCCTCACGATCGACACCAACTGAAACTCCATCGGTAAGACTGCGTATGCGTTTTGAATGACCAAGATCTTCTTTGAACCTGCCTTTCTACTCATCAACATCTCCCGGGCCTGCCCCATCGCGATCGACACCAACCGCAACTCCATCACGTAAGATCGTGCATGTGATTTGAACGAGCAAGCTCTTCACCAAACCTGTCTTTCTATGTCACGTCATTGCCCAGACATGCCCCACTCGCGATCGACACCAGTTCAAAAAAAGGTCACGCAACTGGATTAAGCATACAAGCTCTCCATCGTCAATACAAGCCAACATTCCGCCAATTGTCAGAATCAGTACAATCAACGACAAAAAAAAGAAGGTTTACCCACTAAAGATACTCAAGAAGAGTGGCATACATTACGACAAATCCTGCCAAACTGAGGGGCATACATATCGTCAAGCCTACACACCCCTCAACACCTCCAAAGCAAATGTACTCTTCGCAATCCAAGACTTTGAGGCACTCTGTAAGTCCAGAACGCTCGCTAAATATGCAGACAACCAGTAAAAATACTGCGAGTTCCACCGTGGACTAAGAGACAACACAAAAAGTTGCTCTAAACTTAAGGAGGAGATTTAGTACCTTGTTAAGCAAGTTTTACTGAGGAAATTCTTACGAGGTCAGGCACCAATTTAACCAGAAGGGGGTCAGCCAACCATTCACTGGGAAGGACTGAGGGACAACCCCGAATGTGAGTATCTCAGGAGCTTAGAGAAGACAAAGACACACCACGTTAAAAGTACTACGCTCGAACCTTGTCCGAAAGAAAGTACATCGGTTTACTTTAACAAGGCCAGCCTCCGAGCAGCGCGCCCTTACAATACCTGCCTCCGGGCAGCGCCCTCTTACAACACCTGCCTCCGGGAAGCGCGCTCTGACAACACCTACCTTTGGGCAGCGCGCTCTTACAATACCCACATCTGGGCAGCGTGCTCGCCAGCAGTTCGAAGGTCTACCCTCCACCGTCACAATTAGCGACATCCCCCAGCTCAATGAACCCACCTCTCACTACCCAGCTAGAAGTATCCATCCTTCGCCCTAGTAATAGGGTGCAAAATTGTCTGGGTCTCGTCCTCCAGCAGTTAGTTTCAAATGAATGAACCAGAGCTGCTACAACAAATTAAGGAAAGAAAAATTCAACCACAAATATGCCACCAAGGTAGCAAGTGTACAAGATAATACCAAATAAAATGAGATAAGAGTCTACTCCTCACCGTTAAACATCAAACTCAATACACTCAACTCTTGGAGGAATCTCCAATACCAGTTCGTCTACGCCGCAAAAATGCATTTGCACCACCGTGTTAATCTTCACCTTCAATCTTACATGTATCTCACACTGCTTTGTGGCCATAGCGCACGTTGCATATTGTGCATTGCGCCCCATGCGCACATTGCGCATGGCACCCACAGTGTACATTGTGTCGTGCGAGAGCATATTGTACGTCGCACATTGCATATTACGCCTTCCACCTCATGCACACGTTGCACACACTCCACAATTTTGCGCTTTGCTCCCCGTGCTCATTATGCCTAGCGCACGCTTCACAAACGTGGCACCAAATGTGGTCGCCGCTCCTAGACCGCATGACGCCTCTTGTGTGACGGTCTCCCCAGCACATGACTTGAAAGGACGACCGTCGACACCCCCCAGCATCCAGCTCAAAAGGGTTCAACATCAACAGGTCTGCAGACCATGCACCCCAACCCCTCTCCAACCATGAGCAGGTTGTTGGTGGTCGCAGCCCTCCCTTTGATGAGAAGTGATCCAGTTAAGCGCCTCGACAGAAACTTCACAGGAGGTCACCCATTCCAGGAATACTCCGGTCAGAGCACGTTTAAATATAAAATTCTTTCACTTCTCATCATCAATTGATGAAAATAAGTTGCAGCATAGAAATAATATGAGGTGAGAAAAGTGTAAGCGAGAACATGCTAAATTCATTAAATTGAAAGTTCATTTTTATTAAATATAATTGTAGTTCATTTATTCACTTAATATATTTATCCAACCCGAACAAATCATTTTAGCTATATCCTTCTCCGAGCTAGTATTTAATTTAGTTCTATACAAGCAATAAATAATACACGGGGTTTTCTCATGCCACGGTGTGATAGTAAATTCCTCATTTGTCACCCCGTAAAAGTTCTAATCACGCAGAACACAAAACTCAACAAAAGTTGAGTGGGTAAATGCACATTTTTTTGTTTAACCATTAAAAATACTTACATATATATAAGGGTATGTGAAAAAAAAGGGCGTTTATATTGGCAGCCCAGCTTTGGATATTGACAGCCTAGCAAAATAATAAAAAAACATACATAATATGAACGCTAATAACAGCCCAAAATGTGGAACATGCGTATTTTGAAAATAGGTCTACTATATGATATTTTTAAAAAAGTGTTCACCATGAAAGTTGTAGATCTCGACGAGTTCTACAACTTTCATGTTTAACATTTTTTCTAAAAAATGTAATATAGTATGTCTATTTTCAAAAGGCGCGGAACCCGGGCGGAACTATTGAGTTTCGTCCGGGTTCCGCGCCATTTGAAAATAGGCCTACTATATGACATGTTTAGAAAAAGTGTTCAACATAAAGGTTGTAGATCTCGTCGAGATCTACAACTTTCATGTTGAACACTTTTTCTAAAAATGTCTATGTAAAAATTAATTTTTTGGGTTGTCAGTATCCATCGGGCTACCAATAACCATATTTTAGGCTGTCATTATCTTTGGGCTGCGAATATCCATATAGGGGCTGCCAATGTAAACACCCAAAAAAATTATGAAACTTGAGTAGAATCGAGAACTGAATCAAAACCGAACCAAACTTCACGGTTCGAATCCGGTTCTATATCTTGGTACGCAGATGGATCGGTTCCGGTTCCCAAAAGTCAGAACCGAACCTACATGCATATGAATCTGTTCTTATTTTTGGATAAAAACGATACGAACCGACCTACATTGCAATCTTATATAAAATCAAAGTGTGAAAACGTAGATAGAAGCAAAAAATAATATAAAAGAAAAGTACTTCGTATATAATCCA